>OY783225.1:80610582-81860582 GCA_963678685.1 Patella ulyssiponensis | reverse complement strand
TTTTATGGACCCAGCATTTTGCATCCAGATCATTTTTGGTAGCCAGAGCGTGGTTGCTGCGGTTATTCGTAATATATGGTTTCTGGTGTATTGTTATGAACATTTATGGGAGAGATGGAATTACATTTAAAGAATCGACTTTCCAAGAGTAGAGAAAACACTCGCGTAGATCTGCATCGGGCTCTGACTGAAATTAGGGGTTGCCCAGGTGAACTTGTTGCACGATTTGCGCCTTTTGGATGGACCTCATACAGCATCGTATAACCATATAGCACGAACCTTTTTTACATCACAAGTCGAGACAAATGAATTGTTACGTCGCATGTGGGAACTCGAAACTTCAGGTGTTAACACCTTATGGAAAACAGATATTAGATAAATCGAAATAGCACTTGGAATTTAATGGGGATCGATATATAGTTCACATTCCTTGGAAAGACAGTGAACCACAACTTTCGAATAATTTTAATTTAGCACAATTACGACTCAGAAACTTAGAACGATCTTTAGCAAATCGACCCCTTGTTGCTTCCTTCCGAGTATAAAAATAGTATTATACGCGATTAGGAGCAAAAAGGTTATACCCGGCTAGTTCAAACTACGGAATACCATGGCGACCATGTCAGGTTCATCCCTCATTTTCCAGTTGTTCGCCTTTGATGGTAAATCACTTAATGACTGTATACACGCAGGTCCAAAATTGCAAAAAGAGTTTTGAGTTCACAAAGCATTCTCAGACTTAAGTTGAGAATTTACTCAAACTAGTTCAGTTTATTTTAACTTAAATATAGCCCTTTAAATGTTTATAATTTATCAAATACATCAATATGAAGTGATGTGCAAAGTTTTGTGTTTCTGGATCAAAGATATTTCTCGAAAACCTTGATTGAAAGTTGAGCAAATTCTCAACTTAAGTCTGAGAATGGTTCGTGAACTTGGGGCCAGATTTAGATGCAAGCCTATTGCCATTGATTCCGACATTACTGAAATGTTTCTTCGAATCGAGACGAGACCTGAAGATAGGGTGTTATCATCGATTTCTTTGGCGCGACTTAGACCCCACTCAACCCATAAAACAATATGAGTGCCAGAGACTAGTTTTCGGCAATACTTCACCTCCGTATTTATCTCAATTAGTAATCCAGGAACACTGTAAATCAAAATCGTTGGAATTTTCATTGGGTGTTGAATCAGTACTTAATTCCATGTACGTTGATGATTTGTTGGATAGCGTAGAATCAATTGATCAAGCCAAAACTATCCGACGTGAAATTACAGAACTGTTGCGTCTAGGCGGTTTTCACATTCGAAAATGGTCATCAAATGAGCTTGCTGTGTTATCTGACATTTCCCTGCAGGAAGATCGAGTAGGAGATAACGGAAAAAGCGGGATTGCCGACTTTAAAACTTTAGGTATTCTATGGATTGCGCAAAACAAAAATCGAAGATATGACAAGCAAATTTCGAGTCGTAGTAGTCACCTGGAACAGACAGTAAGTTCCCATGGTCGAGCGATGAGTTACGATAGCAATGTCCACGATCTGGTACGTGCAGAAACGTTCGGATACGTTTCGATACAAGCAACACGATTGATACCACCGATTACTCCACAATCAAAACCACGATTTCGATTTAGCTGGAATCGTGATAGTGGGAACCTGGCATAAACAGGTATCCATTGTCTTCGAATAACATTAACACTGGACATACACTAGCCGCAAAAATCACATTTAGTTAGTCAAAGAACATTCGCACTGTAAACTCTTTCAAATAAAAATAAGGTCAAAATGGCTGTAGATCAGAATCTATTCAGTTGAAACCTGGAGAAGAATCAGGTGGCCAGTCCAGAACGAACAAAATATGTTGGATATTCATACGAGATCTGTCTGAATCTATAAAGTTAGAATTCTACATAATCTTTACCCTTTTATCACATTGCCATAACAGTCAAAATGTTGACTTCGGTAATTCAATTTGGTCTGAGAGAGAGAGAGATAGAGAGAGAGAGTTTCTCCGATAAAGCGCCAGGGGTATCCTCTAGCTAGTCTTTGACTTTAGTGTTAATCCGAGGCCATTTTTTTATATTCCAATGAACCTTTAAACAATCAAAAGGTTACCGCAACCGGCTAACATGTCGCAATACTTACATAAAAAGCACAACGTGCTTGTTAAAGATGCATTCCCACGAAAGTATTATTGAGTATAGTTATAACGTGAGGCAATGTTGGTTGGAAAGTAAAAGTAGATACAGCCATTCTTACTAGAGAAATACTGAATTCCCTGAAAATCAACAATGGGGCGCGCAAACGAAAACAAAAGTGAGATTATTGCTAAAAGGCAGCCTTTTTCTCCGAGTGACATAATGTTTTTATTTACTGGCTAAAGGTTTATGATAATATTGACAGAATTACATGACCATAGTAGACTCTGCGATTAAACAGCAGAAAAAGAAGTTAGCAGAGGATAACCCAGGTTTCACTTAGACATTGACCTTTATGGTAAATGGACAACGACTATAGACAAATACAAGCTAATAATGAATGGCCCCCACCCCCATCAATCAAGTCATTTGACAAATACGGATGATTAAATACATTTCCACATCTTAAGTTTTTGCTTTCGTCGTATTTATAAAATCTGTTGGGATAGGATTTTGAAGCAAATTTTTATAGATGAATTAGTATGAATAGGTTTATAGTCCAAATGATGTACCATCAAATCTTACTGTTTCTATACGAGGAAAGAGACCTGTAAACAAACCCTACCTTATTGTTATTTCACACTAATTTACTGTTAATTAGCAGGTTTATTGTGGTTAACAATTGAATATCATATAAATATCAATATACATGTTTTTAAAGAGCAAATTTATACTATTTAACAGGAATTTCATGTTTTTTTACAAAAAAATTCACAGTATCGGAATCCTGCTGTTAACAAACCAATAGTTTTGGAATAGAGGAAGATTTCTGATATTTATAGACGAATTACGTTAACGAGTAAGATAATTTTGGCAGGGCAGAATCGTGAGGGGTTTGTCTTCGTATTCCCTCCGAACTACTACTAAAGAATTTGGCTCCTAAAATGATATGAACCAAAAGAATAAACACAAATTATGTCTACCCATTTACGTTAAATTATATACCTAGTAGTAATGAAAACGCATAAGTTTTAAAGAGACATAGGAAATTACCAACGGCGTCTGTTCTTAAGGAAAATTATAACTCGTTATCCCGATGTTTCTTTAAAACCGAACGCCCCCAGGATAAACCCCTTTAAAGTTAAATCATAACAAGATGGCTGACGATAAAGCTTTATCGAAACGAAATGTTGATGTTATGAATGTCATGCTTCATTGGACTCGCTCGAAGCTGTAACGCCATTATGGTTTAATTGCTTGATTGAAAGAACAAACCATAGAATTATTATCTATGTATATATGACCGGAGGGCTTGCGATTTTTTTATGAGATAATACTTTATGTGGTAGAACGTCAGCACGCTATGATTGTAGGAGACCGTGAACCAATGTGAATAATATCTCATTCAGTGATCAATGACCGGGCAAGTTGGTTGATACAGAATAAATATGTCACATAACAATCGGAGTTCTAACACATAGAAAAGGTCAGTTGTTACTTTATTACATTTCATCAAAGTTTTGAACGAAACGCGTTGTCTTGACTTACATGAGGGATCTCGTGGGTAAGCGAGTAAGACGCTGGCTCGGTAGTCTGGAGGTCGGGCGTTCGACCCAGATTTTCCGGCGTGGTTTCCCCTTGTCAGTGATGCAGGACGGATGGTCTGACAAGGACAGCTGTCTAGTCGGTGACGAAAAACCGAGGTCCCATGTACACACGTAAAAGATTCCTTGGCGTCGCTGCCTGGACAAAATTTCACTCATATCACACTGTATGGCGTATGCCTGTCTTCATTAGCCCAGGTTAGGAGCAGAAAAGTAGGGCGTTAAACCCCATTTCATGTCTTGACTTACGTGTCAATGTAATCAAATTGTGTCTGTATATATTCGTTTATTCATCATTAATCAATCGTCAATCATGCTAGTTGTTGAATAATATTCTAGAACAATGTCAGTTGTTTATCTCTTATTGTAAACAAATACTAATTTCAGAATTAGGCATTTAAAACGTTGTTTATTTGAAAAAAATAGAGTTCGTATTATTTCTACACAAACACAAATGAAATGGGATTTAATGCCCTACTGTCCTGCTCTGAACTCGGCTTATGAAGACGGACATACAGTGTGCTATGAGAGAAATTCTTCCGGACAGCGGCGCTACAGCCAACTCATATATCGAATTCCAACTGTACACGTGACACCAATGTGTTCAAGGGGCCTTGGGGCCTTGGTTTTCGTCCAATCCGAATGACTAAATAGTTGTCCTTTTCAGGCCCTCCGTTCTGCATCACTGACAAGGAAAGGGCCACACCGAAAAATTCAGGGATCGAACACCCAGCCACCGTGACCCCCTACACATAGACAAAACGTGGCTTGTGTTACTTTAAAGTTGTTTTTTTTTTAAAAAGATTCATGTTATCATACCTTCAGGGCCCACAGCAATACCAAGTGTAGTTGTTTTTTCGTGATTTTTGATGATCTTTATGTTGTTACTTACTTGGGCAAAATTTCGCCCATGCCCACTGCTTGGTGTATCGACCTTATTATCCTGGGTTGACTAGTTTGCACGGAATTCGAACGCGCCGCCATTTCTAATCTAACGTTGTGTATAATATGGCTTGCTGAATTGGGTTTTAACTGCCTATTTTTCTGCATAAAGTGTACTGCGAGTGAAGTTCTGCCCGGACAGCGACGCTACAGTCTACTCTTATATCATATTCAAACAGTAAAGGGTTATTTTATGTGCACGCCAACGTTTTTTCTCCTTCCGAACGACTTGGTGCTCTCCGGCACGGGACCTTAGTTTTTCGTCCCATCCGAACGTTTTCACACTGGAAAATTCAAAATATTGTTAAAGAATCGGTTTAATATTATATAACTTAGTAGAAAGCATAATAATTTATAGCAGATGAATTCACTTTAAACTCATGTTTTCTGTCTATTTTAAAACATCATGATATTTTCATAATTGATTAAGAATCCTTCGACACAAATAACTTCAACGCCATTAAACATCAGTTTAATTGTTTTAGTGACCAGAAAACAAATTTTGATATGCGTCGGCTTACCCAAAATGAAAGGTTACGTGCCCTTGGCATGCTACAGATCGGCACAACACAGGCGGTTGTGGCGCGGACGATGAATGTTTCTCAGTCTGTCATAAGCAGGCTATGGTCCAGATACCATGATACACAATCTGTACAGGACAGACCACGCTCAGGTCGACCAAGGGCGACAACTCAAGCCCAGGATCGATTTATCCGTACCTTGGCCTTGAGAAATCGTGTCATCACAGCAAATCAGATCAGCGCTCGTCTTCAAACAAACACTGGTGTGAGAGTGAGTGGCCAGACTATTCGGAATCGACTGCATAGGGGTCACCTTCGCGCCCAACGTCCTCGCGTGATCCCTTGTTTGAGAGATCATCACATTCAGGCAAGACGTCGTTGGTGTAGGGATCGTCAACACTGGGATAATCGACGCTGGAGCAATGTGATGTTTTCAGATGAGTCAAGGTTCACTGTTGATTTTTTGGACAGACGTAGGAGGGTGTGGCGTCGTCCAAAGGAGCGCTTCCAAGACGTTAACGTCATCAGACATGATCGATTTGGGGGTGGTTCTGTTATGGTGTGGGGAGGCATCACTGTTGCTGGAAGAACGGCTTTACATGTTGTTGCAGGGCGTGTTACAGGCCAGTACGACCGGGACAACATCTTGGCAGTCCATGTTGTGCCGTTCGCACGACGTCATGGCCGCCGTTTCATCTTCCAGGATGACAACAAAAGATGTCACAGGGCCAGGATCGTTACAGGTTACCTCCAACAACAGAACATCACCACATTACCTTGGCCAGCATTGAGTCCCGACCTCTCCCCCATCGAGCATGTCTGGGGCATGCTTGGACAGAGGTTACGTCAACGTCAACAACGTCCTGCCAATGTCCAAGAACTTGCTGCTGCGTTGCAACGGGAATGGGACAATCTGGACCAAAATGACCTTAGACGTCTCATTAGGAGTATGCCACGTCGGATCAATGCTTGTTTGGCAAACAGAGGAGGATTTACCCGTTACTGACTTTGTTGTGATGCTGTGGTAACTTTGCTGTTTGACCCCGGGTATCATTTTACCCTTATAATGGTCAGTCTGTGCCTTACTTAGTCTAACGATCATTTGGAATAAATCGATGAATGTGAACTTCATATCATTTTGTCATTTGTTTCTTCGTCAGTTTCATTAGGTGACTTTAATAACACTTAAAAATCAAATATCCCCTACTTTTTTTGAATAGTATATAAGACACAATGTACATTATAAAATCTGCTCTCTGTAGACTCGAGCACCAAATGTAAAGAATCATGCAAAACCAACGCGAAGTAACTCACGTATATAGACTGGACAAACAAGGCGCAAATGATTGACATTCAATTTGGAGGAATTGCGTATTTCACCGGAAAAAACTGATAAGAAATTTATATAGAATAAAACATGTAAAAATTGAATGTAAATCCGTGTTTATACATGCATATTATATTAAGGTGCTTTCGATCTTTTGTCGTCGATTTTAAGTTTTCAAAGAATAGAGCTAGCGATACGTCCTTAAAGATTAAGGCAGAGATGTAAAATAGCATTCAGTGTATTCATGAGTCTTTTTGTTAGGTAGTTAAATAGTCCTATAAAGAAGCGGTTGAATATTTTATCTCGTATACGGTGATACAAGTGGTTTTATTATTCACATAAATAGAAATGGCCTAGAAACTGCTCATGTGTCTTACTTGACTCAGATACATAATTTTGATATATCTGTTTACTTCTAACAAATGCGGATTGTGCTTCTATTTTCTTCAAATTTTTCCCATCTATGAATATTATTTTTGGGTTTATTGGTAAAGTAAGAGCCCAAATTCTCTGCCCAAGGGGGCATCTGCTTACCGAAAGGATGATAAAGTTTTATCAGTTTTGTCGAGGACGGAGATCATGTACAACTTAGTTTCTATCTTAACCACACAATCGTTTTTCTTCTTTTTTGGGGGGAATGAAAAAAATGCTATTTTAAAGCTGGAATTATTAGTAGGTTAAGCCAAGGTAATTGTACGTTTCAGTGTTTTGGAGTTCAAATTATCCAAAATATAATTTATATAAAAGCCCTTTAGATGACTGTTAGAATTAAGGAACGCTACAGTTGACCACCAGAAAAGTATTCAGGCAAATTATTTCATTGATCCTGTAGATTTGCTTCAATGCAGAACAATAAAACCAATTCATCCCCAAAGATGAGATGAGGTAACGGTTTAACATTGAGCAGCGGAGTGTTAGCTTACGATTTAAGGTAGTTTATTTTAGATCGTTAATATATATATTAAAAATGGGCGGGCTCATAGTGCAACCCTGCTGAACACCAACCGTCGACGAAATTAATTTCAATAATTAGTTGTGATAGTTAGATTATATTATTTAACGCTATTTGTCAATATATATATAAGAGTAATATTTTCAAGTTAAAATTCACCGGAAGTACAGTCGTTTTGAAAACGAAAGTCAATCTTTAAAATCTATCACATCCCACAGTTTTCATTCGAATTTTAGAAACGATTATAATTTTGATATTTGACCTTAATTTTTAAGAATTCGACATAAGAAAAAATTTTTTTTAAATAAAAATAGCAATATTTCGAATTCAGGTCAAATTGTGATGACAAATGATTCATTATTAAAGCTGGATTGTAAGCAAAATGTGAGAGGGTATGGAACAAGACATTTAATATCAATCTGTTTCACAGAGAATTACTTACGAATTATCTCTGTAACAGATAAGTGTCCATAGCACGTGCGTTGACTGCTCACCGCGC
Organism: Patella ulyssiponensis; assembly: GCA_963678685.1. Classification (NCBI taxonomy): domain Eukaryota; kingdom Metazoa; phylum Mollusca; class Gastropoda; family Patellidae; genus Patella; species Patella ulyssiponensis. The sequence continues at coordinate 81,852,597 of OY783225.1, read as the reverse complement.
CAGTCATTGGCTCAACTGCTCGTGCAATGTTTACTTAACACCTAACTGCTTCGGGCAAAATGATGCATTTTTACTCATTTTAATACCCATTTACACTAAATAGGAAATATTTTTTAACTTCAAATACTTCAAACGTCTTTATTTATTTTTCTTTTACCTCAAAAAAATGTTTGAGAATTTAATTTGTCGGAGTAAAAAAGTTAATATACCGTACTTATTAAGCCTCGTCGATGTCATGCTTATCAGTGATTGTAGCGGCCAAGCGAATATTCACTGCGGGATCAGTTTGATTTAATATACCAGACGCTAGGCCAAAATAAACAATATCTGTGTTTACGGTTACCTGGCCACAAAAAAAGCAACAACACGGGGTTGGTCGTTTTTACAAAAAAATTTTTTATAAAGTTTACGAACAAACTTATAAACTAATTCTTCCGCATTTTGGACACATTGATGAAATCTTGACCTTTCAAATATTACATTTCTCTTTGAAATAAAATGATCATTAAGTTTCTGCAGTACAACGTCGTAATTTTTCTTTTCATCGTCGTTTATAAACGTAAAAATTTTTACCACGTGCTCCGCGTCGAGCCCCATAGCATAAATCATTGCGCTACCTGCACATTTCCATCTTCGTCGTGAAGCTTCGTTGCAAGGCGATATCGAATGGAACAAGACATTTAAAATATCAGACGCTAGGCCAAAATAAATAATATCTGTGTTTACGATTACCTGGCCACAAAAACAAAAAAACAACACGGGGTTGGTCGTTTTTACAAAAAAAATTTTTATATCGATAAATTATCAATTATTGTTCTTTTTTGGGTCTAAATCCGTGTGATTTATCAAGTATCTTATCATTTTCTAAGTTATCTGGTTCGTTTCTAATAATCTGATGCATTAATTATATCCACAATTTAATTTTTATAAATGTAAATTTGGTTACCTCTTTGTAGGCTTTTCGTCTGTCCAAATATATTCCCAATACTTTTAACCAGTTTTACCCGTTTTAAACTGCCTTTCCGTCTGATAATACTTATCACACAATTACTTAGACTTTAGTTCTGAATTAACATACATTGTATATTATCTTTCGATTATTATAATTATGTATGTTTGTTTCTTGCAGATTGAATAAGCCCTGTTGTCAACGAAATCTAAAGACGATGTTGTTCCGCCGAGCTAATAAACGTTTTTTGGGCGCTTTGACCTGCTACGCCCTTTTAACGACAGTTATATTAGTATTCTGTTTACTTATGTACCACTCAGATAAAGTTCCACAAAATGTGTCAATCTTCCAAAGACGGGATTTCTTCCAGGTGATACCAAAAATACAGAAAACGACGGTCTTGGAGCGCTCTAGTTGTAAAGATTTGACGCTTTTGCGGATTCCAGACCGAACTGTTGACACTCTCAATAAATCTCTGTTTTGTGACGACGTTGCTGAAAATCGAGATGTGGTGTGTCGTTGGTTTTTTAATCAGATCGGCTTAGAAGAAGGGAAATCTTGTGATAGACCAGATGACGGCTACGGTGTTCCTAAAATTGTTTATTATGTGATATTTGGACCATATACTTTCAAATTCTGGCATTATGTGAGCATAATGAGCGCCAAAAAGATCATCAAACCGTGGGGTTTATATGTAATAGGTGACGCCCACCCAGTTGGCTACTGGTGGAAAAGAGCTATGAATGATGTTAAGGGTTTACGTTTTGTGTATAGAGAACAACCACCTACAATAGCTAACAGAACAGTCAGATGGAAACATCATTTATCAGATCTAGTCAGATTACAAATGTTAATGTGTAAGTATCAGTTTTAATAAAGATGTAATGTATTTTACTTAGAAATGCGTACCCTTTTGAAATAACCTAGTTTGTGTCGAGTGGAAGTTAAACCCCATTTCTATCTCTCCCTTTATAAAGAGAAAGCAGGGGGCTATTAAAATGTGTTCATCCATCTGTCCATCACATATTCTCGGGTACAAAAACTCTTCTTCTAATTGAGCTATAATATTCAAACTTAGTGAGGGTATTTATTAGGCGATTGCCTTGATGGATTTCGATGATTAGCAATCTCTTCTATGGTTATAAGCAGATATAAGCAATTGTATAGGGCGATGCATTGATTCTATTCGAGTGAGAGTGGTAAATAGTTTTACTATAATCAAAACCTTGAGCATTTTCTGCTTAGACTAATTCTGATTGCTAGAGGCTTTACATTAGGATAATAAATGATGTGTTATGTATTTGACATAATCCCAATGTAAACAGCAATTTACGATGAATAGAATTGCTTGTATAAAAAGAACCTCGTATCTAAGTCACATAAAGATGGCGGTGTAAATCAATAACAACCAATGTAAACTTTAAATGGGACAATAGTTAGAATTGATCAAATCAAACAGCTGAGTTTTATTATTTTAACTTCTTAATGTAACGATTTTCTACCTTAATTAAGCTATAAATGTCGAATACAATGTGTGTTTGTTTTTATTCTTTTACAGTAAATGGAGGTATATACTTAGATACAGATATGGTAGTGGTTAATAGTTTAGATCCAATCCGAAATCATGATATAACCATGGGACTTATAGAAAACGGAACCGGAATGGGTAACGCCATCATACTAGCAAAAAGACATTCGCCATTTGTTAAAGAGTGGTACGAAAGTTATTTCAACTACACAAAAACTGAATTTTACAAGAACTCGCTGCATGTTCCTAGAGACATGTGGCATAAAAATCCTGGACGGATTCATATGGAATCGGACAAATTTTATCGGCCTAATTGGTTCGAGGCGGACCTTCTTTTTAAGAAAAATGATTATCCATGGAAAAATAACTTCGCTGTGCATATTTGGACTAACTCAAACCCTGTTCCTAAAGGTCCGGAAGAATTAAAGACTTTAAACACGACCATTGGTCAAATTTTTAGATATATTTTATATGACGATCCAGCACTTCCAAAAATTCCATGATTATTATTAGTATTATTTATGTTTTTACGGCTTTTAACCCTGCTAACAGAGACTAACATGGCATGACATTAATTCAGTATTTAAGAGGTCTCTGTTCATTATTGAAGAATCTGCTGTTGTCGTGGCTTCGATTTCACGTTTATAACTGTCAAAGAGCATGTTCGCCTTCGTAACCCCGTGGGTTAAAGTGAAATATTGAAATAAAGATGTGTTATTCTTGAATGACCCTGTTTGTGTTGCGCAAACACATCTTATAATGCGTAATGTCGGAAAACGCCAGAAGGCCAGTAAGAAATTTTTCTTATTTCAATTTAACAAAAAGAAAGGCCTAAGAAATGTTCTTTAGATGATGATTTAGGTTGGATACTTAATGAAAATTCAGATATTTGTATTTCAAACATATATTGGCTTGAATTGATATTGCTTTGTTTGCGTGCAGAATTTAGAAGTCCCGCACTCCCAGGTAGCAAAATAATTATGTAAAAAAAACCTAAAAAAACAACCAACTACCATTTTTAATGAAATGCAATTGAAGATGCATTATGTCAGATTAATTAGAGAAATAGTCACCCGTTTGTGCAATAATAATATAATGGTTGAAAAATAAAAAAATTGATAATATATTATATCATTTTTGAAGTTTGAAGTTTTGTCAAGTAATAGACGGTTGCCAAGTACTCATTGCCGTGATATTAAACGAAGTTTCGATTGTCCGTCCTTTCACTTTCATTGTGGGGGTTCGGTTTAACGTTAACCGATTCTATGGCGTTGATTATGGTATGATCCATTCAATATCTCGGCCATCACATGATCCAGAAATTTGATTATAAGCTTGGCATGTCTAAATAATAAATTATGTAACACCTGCAGCCATGAAAACTGATTAAGCTCTTTAAAGTTTGTGTTAGATTCATAATATTTTTTGCAACATAATAAAGAAATATAACGTGTCTGATGATATTGAAACATGATGAACTATCACGAAGAAGTTGATTTCGCACCCCAATCACAACTTAAGTCTCATATCATTTTTTTCCACCTGAACTGATCAACATACACGTGTTCAAAATAAAAACGTAAAGTTTAGTCTCGATCTTCTTATCTCATATTTAGAAGAAACAAAAAGACAGAAACCAATATATTTTTAATTCATGAGATAACTTTTTCGTAGTTCTAAAGCATGCGCAAGATACGGGCAATTTATAACAGACGGGTGGGGCAATCTTTTTGGGGGATGTGGGTGTGATATATCATAACAAGTTTCAAAACTATTTAAAAAATATAAATTTATTTCTGAAAATTGTCAATTACTTAAAGGGAGTGGCGCGCATATTCGGGGAGTATAGATTCTTGACGGAAAAATGACGTTTCCGTTTTAAAATCTAGCTTGCTTTCTGGGGATATTTGAGATGATGTATGTCCTCAGTTTTTGTATCCTTCGATTTACAAGATAAACATTTCTAAAAAAAACTATCAAGGTCGGAATCTTGTTATAAAGCTGCTGCAATACGTTAATTGTTAATGGATGGAGTTTAGTTTTCTATTTTGTTCCTATTTTGTTTTGACTTTGTAGGTGTTTTCGAAAATTACAACTTTCCAATATTAAATTAGCCCCCAAATACGTTACTATATAGTTAGCCAGAAATCCGTTAAGTAACATAGGCCTAATATCATTTTGGAAGATGACGTATAAAGACGTATAAAGGATTGGATGTGGTGAAGGGACGTGTCATAGTGTTACTATGGCAAGCCTATTAATTATTTGGTTGAACAGAAACTGTTATTATCTTTGAAAACGCGCCAAAACCGATGCAAAACTGTTGGAAACTGGTTCGGCATCGCTATCAGTATCCTCTTCATCCGATTCTATGTCTAAACTGTCTCGTTGGGGCTGCAGTTTATTAGTGTCAATACCATTGGTGTCGTCTGTATCCATGACGTCATCAGAGGGTTCATTCGTTCCTACCGAATCCTGACTGTAGTCATAAACGTGAATTTTAGGCACGTGGGGCTTCCGTTTCTTTTCTGCCCGTACTATATTACTTTTTATTTGGATATTGACGTCATTTTGTGGATTCTGTCGGTTCCGTTTTGCAATTTCATTAATGTAACTAATCTTCGGTTTTTGACTGACTTTGGGCGCGACTTTCGGTGGTTTACGAACGGGTCTCGACTCTTCCTCGGATGAAGACTGATTTAAACTGTCGTCTGAGCTGTTCGTAACCCTAGAAACAGACTCTATTTTATCTTTTTTAGATTCTGCCGATTTCAGGCGATTAGCGTTAAGATACGCCAAAACTGTTTCCCCTTTGCTCTGCGACTGTCTCTCAGGTCGTGGGAATTTATGAGCCAAGTTATCAGTTAATATTTTGCTGATTTTTCTTTCCCTAAAAAATACACAAATTTAAACAGACGTTAAAAAAAGTAACATGATATACACCCGATTGACTACAATAGCCGACTGAGTCGTACAACAAAATCGCTGTGGAATTGTAAAACTGGTCTTGGGTTCGCTCCCGGTGGTAGGCGAGAAAATTCCTCGGTGTTTTTCGGCGTGATTTCACCTTGTCAGTGATGCAGGATGGGGGGACCGGCGGGGAGCAGCGTCTTGTTGTTTGAATCGGACGCACGTAAAAGGACGAAATTTGGAAGTCAAAATAATAAATAAATATCTCTAATTGTTCAGATTAGCAGGGGGGTCACGGTGATCAGGGTGGTCAGGGTGGCTAAGCGGGTAAGAAGCTGGTTGGCTAGTCTGGAGACGGGGTGTTCGATCCCTGTATTGGCCGAGAAAGTTCATCTCGATTTTGCGGCGTGCCCCCCCCCCCCCCTTGTCAGTGATGCAGGACGGAGAGCCCGACAAGGACAGCTATCTAGTCATTGAGACAAAAGACCGGGGCCCCGTGTACACATTGGCGTCCACCTAAAAGATCCCTTGACAGCTGGCATTCAATATAAGAATAGGCCGTAGTGCCGCTGTCCGAGCAAAATGTGCTTCGTAGCACACTGTACGGCGGCGTATACCGTCTTCATTAGCTCAAAACAGTAGGATATTAAACTCCATTTCATTTCAGCCTTTGGCAAGCATATGAATGGTGCGATTGGAATTGCATTCAAATAACTCTGTTTTACAACAAAGTCTAACTACCTTAATACTGTGAAGATTTGATCAATGTGGGACAATATTACATTGGGGTATATTTAAGTTTTGATATATCGACTTACCGCTCTTTATTAGCATTGCTGGTACCTTTAACCGATCTTTTGCCGTGAACGACAGCCACTGGTATAGGATTATCAGACCCTGCAGATATCTTCCTTTGTGATCCAGTTGATTCCTTCCGGTTAGCCGATGTCATCATTTGCGCTAATCGAGCTGCTGCCATAACGTTCGAGGCTAAAAGAATCCAATGAATTTTTTTTTACTCCATTAGTAAAAAAAATGATGCTTTCATCTCTTGGCGTAATAGATTCGCTATCGAGGGATGACGGTGTCGGGTGGCCCAATGGGTTATCGTGAGCGTGTTAGATCATAATGTCTGTCAAAGAGCATCCTCGGTTACCCAGTGTACTCATTCCGTTCTGCTCCACTATACCCTGGTTTAATCCATAGGGTTTCCACGATTTCAAACTATCTGATTGTAGTTAGAGTGTACGAACCAATCAAAAACAGTTTACAAACCAGTCCTACGTAGACTCTTTAGCGTCATGTTTTACGTCATAGAACTACATTGTTTACAAACAATATGGCGGCTTGTTTGATTAATTATGAGCAAGTTTGTAAAAGATTTAATATAAAAGAATTGACATGCACACAAAAAGATGGCGGGGAAAGTTTTGTCATGAAATTCTTAAATGACACTGATTTTTCTACTAAGCGGTAGGTATTTTTCCCAATGACATTGCAAAGTGTGCAAGAACGGACTGAGGTCACCATGTGTCGGGAATTCTTTGTTGAGAGTTACTTCCCGTCGCCTATTACCGTTCCAAGTAACGCTTTATGGGATTGGACGATAAAAGTATCACAAGCCGCCAGGGCAGATAATTTGAAATCGTGGAAACCCTATGGATTAACCCAGGGTATAGTGGAGTAGAACGGAATGAGTACACTGGGTAATCGAGGATGGTCAAAGAGTGGCGTGGAATCGATTCACCGCTTGTGCGTCACAAGGTAGATTCGCCTGTCCTAAAGTCATGGAATGAACTACTGGGCTAATGAAGACGTCATACACAATGCAGTTTTCATGAAAATGAGGAAAATTTTAGCAGTTCGTCAGTAGACACACTACACACTATTCCGAAAAACTACACACTATTCCGTCGTCACGCCCTCCGTCCTGCACCGCGGAAAAGCGGAAACCTCATAGGGCACGCATCACGAGGACCGAACCAAGGACTACCAGGTTAGCGATTCAGTGCCTTACTCATTGAGCCACCGCGACCCCAATAGGGGGTAAATCCTCGCTCGGCTATACTTAAATACATAGAAAGAGATTCAAACATCATAATGAACCACGTTTGAATATAAGGAGAGAGGTTAAATTTTAATGATAAGTGGAAATTAATGTTTGATTGACTCACCAGCACTGTTTAAACGTTTTTTCTCAATAGGCTTCTTTAAAGACATAACAGCACTACCATTCTTATCACTAGATTCTAGTTCACGTTTAGCTTGATATATAGAAATACATTTTTAAAGAAGAAATAAATATCCATAACTTCGTTCAGAATAAGGTAATTTGACTGAGAGTTTCATTACATTCATTTTACATTATTTATTTTTGAACTGATATAGCACAAATGGACAGATCTTTAATAAAATCTAACATAATGTATCTTTAATGTATTATTCGTCAGTCTTATGAAATTGTTTATTACTTACCATCCGCCATTGCATACACCTTTCTTCTTCCTTCTGTCCTTTCCTGAAATATGTAGAATAGGATTGGTAAGAAAAATATTCAGTCGTTTTAAAATTCGTGGGAAAGGGGAGATAACTATATTGACTGCAAACACCGCTGTAGTGCAACTAATGGAAATTTGAGATAATACAGTTGAGTTTATTTGCTATACAGGTACTTGTAAAATGTCAGACGGGAAGATACTACCCGAAACCGCGTTTGTGTCTACTTTTCTTTAAAATTATATTGTCAAGGTTCTTTACTTAACAGTATTATAAACATCCTCCCAAAGTCCAGCTAAATAATCCTCCATTTCATTTCAAGAAGGGAATAATAATCCTTTTATGTGTCATGGTAGTGACCTACGAAGTGTTAATATATACTATTCAAAAAAAGTAGGGGATATTTGATTTTGGGGGCATAATACTAAAATATGCAAATGACTACGAAAAAAGTCACTATAGAACCTAACAGAAGAAACATTTCCAGTTACATGTGACGCCCAAACGCACCAATAGCTACCACATGGAATGCAGGTGATGCTTGGGATCATCATGGGGGTCCAACCCAAGATTTGCACGACTCTGACTTTGAATGTTACAGTCATTGTGGCATTGAATTCCAGGGTGGAAACATCAGTTTAATTGTTTTAGTGACCAGAAAACAAATTTTGATATGCGTCGGCTTACCCAAAATGAAAGGTTACGTGCCCTTGGCATGCTACAGATCGGCACAACACAGGCGGTTGTGGCGCGGACGATGTATGTTTCTCAGTCTGTCATAAGCAGGCTATGGTCCAGATACCGTGATACACAATCTGTACAGGACAGACCACGCACAGGTCGACCAAGGGCGACAACTCAAGCCCAGGATCGATTTATCCGTACCTTGGTCTTGAGAAATCGTGTCATCACAGCAAATCAGATCAGCGCTCGTCTTCAAACAGACACTAGTGTGAGAGTGAGTGGCCAGACGATTCGGAATCGACTGCATAGGGGTCACCTTCGCGCCCGACGTCCTCGCGTGATCCCTTGTTTGAGAGATCATCACATTCAGGCAAGACGTCGATGGTGTAGGGATCGTCAACACTGGGATAATCGACGCTGGAGCAATGTGATGTTTTCAGATGAGTCAAGGTTCACTGTTGATTTTTTGGACAGACGTAGGAGGGTGTGGCGTCGTCGAAACGAGCGCCCCCAAGACGTTAACGTCATCAGACATGATCTATTTGGGGGTGGGTCTGTTATGGTGTGGGGAGGCATCACTGTTGCTGGAAGAACGGCTTTACATGTTGTTGCAGGGCGTGTTACAGGCCAGTACTACCGGGACAACATCTTGGCATACCATGTTGTGCCGTTCGCACGACGTCGTGGCCGCCGTTTCATCTTCCAGGATGACAACGCAAGATGTCACAGGGCCAGGATCGTTACAGGTTACCTCCAACAACAGAACATCACCACATTACCTTGGCCAGCACTGAGTCCCGACCTCTCCCCCATCGAGCATGTCTGGGACATGCTTGGACAGAGGTTACGTCAACGTCAACAACGTCCTGCCAATGTCCAAGAACTTGCTGCTGCGTTGCAACAGGAATGGGACAATCTGGACCAAAATGACCTTAGACGTCTCATTAGGAGTATGCCACGTCGGATCAATGCTTGTTTGGCAAACAGAGGAGGATTTACCCGTTACTGACTTTGTTGTGATGCTGTGGTAACTTTGCTGTTTGACCCCGGGTATCATTTTACCCTTATAATGGTCAGTCTGTGCCTTACTTAGTCTAACGATCATTTGGAATAACTTTGCTGTTTGACCCCGGGTATCATTTTACCCTTATAATGGTCAGTCTGTGCCTTACTTGGTCTAACGATCATTTGGAATAAATCGATGAATGTGAACTTCATTTCATTTTGTCATTTGTTTCTTCGTCAGTTTCATTAGGTGACTTTAATAACACTTAAAAATCAAATATCCCCTACTTTTTTTGAAAAGTATAGTACCCTGTCGACACAATAGGCTACGTCTGTATTACGAACTTTCAATTACCAAATTTGGGTATGCCGTTGTCGCACGGTAAAGACATCGAACGTTGCTGCCGAGTAAGGTTTCGTTCCGATGGACACCAAAATTAGGTAAACCCATATTGGAAGTGGTGGAATTCGATAAAGAGATCCTAATAATGGGTAAGTGATCAATGGAAAAATATAACCGTATGTTAGTCTCAAAAGAAACTACGAAATTATACCTAACATTTATTTATACAGAACACAAATTCCAAGTCGCAATTGACCAACCATTTTGCCTCTTAGCACTAGGCAGTTTTTTCCTGACACAAAATTTAGTAATATTATCCGCAGTCCAAAATCCTATCTAATAAAGCTTTCCTTTCACGAATATAGAATTAACAAAATAAATACACTTACATATTCCAACTGCATTCTCAGTTCATTATTTGCATCTTTCAGCGATTTACCAACTGATATTAAATAATATATTGTCATACTGAAAAACAATACAACCAACAAAACCCATAAATATATAATAGATGCTGTACTAAAACATGTGTTGATCAAAAGGAGAAAGGGTTGAATTTAACTATCGGTCTTTACTATCACAAAAGATTCACAAACATTCAATAAAAGTATTTTTTGAAACCCATTCAGCTTATGCAGCGACTTGACAAAACCATCATCTTTTCTTTTTTGTATAACGATCTGTATTGCGCGTTAGTTTTCTACGATGGGTCAAAAGATGTGCCTTGATAACGATGTCAGAGGCGATATATTCCATGAATAAGCAAACACGTAGCCCCGCTATTAAGACACTCAACACTGAACGGTGCCATCTTCTCGCGGTCATGATTCTGCTGCAAGCAAAACGACTGAAAATTTCGAACAGATTGACTTACCATAGTAACATAAAAACAGGTAAAATGACACCAGGTGACGCCACATAGTCTAATACATCATTAAATGATTGTGGAAGTTCTGTTTCCATGGTTTCTGTTAGAATATGGTACATCTTCTTTTTACCGCTAATTATTATAAATAAACAAATAGATTGATATATATATGATCTTACAATCAAAGTTCATAAAAATATTCTGGAGACATTTATATTGTCAGTCTACTTAATGTCTGTTTCATTTCTACCCGAATGAACGTTCCGGAAGAATTTGCTTGACATCATAAACTGACAATGAATGGAAGAGTCAATTCCAGGCGACATACCATGATGCAAACAATAGCCATGAGAAAACGTCAAATTTGGCGTCAGATCTAGGGAATTACTCGGAACTTTTATAACTTCAGAAGCTGCGAGACTATATTTCTGCTCATTTAGATGCATACATGTATAGGATTAAAGTGAGTGGGTCCAAATGGCTCCTTTGTTTGTTGGACGTCATTTCGATGAATGTAGATGAGGGAAAACAAATCCCCCCGCCCCCGCGCGTATTATGATTCCACGGGCATTATGATCTACACGGCACATGAAAAACCGCCAATCCCCTTCCAGAGACCGAACTGGCCCCTTTATTATTTACTTACCTAAAAGGACCACAATTTGGAGATGGTTCAATCACCACGAGAGAGAACAATGGCGGTAACATACACAGGAATAACATAATTAAAGACAGCGCATAGTAGAAGTTGTTGGATCTGGAGGCTCGGAATATATTTTCTTGGGGAACATTACACACTAGAACTGTCCAACATCTTACATACACTAATAATAACAGTTTAAACAAGTTCAGTATTGGAAGTCCAGGAGCAAAAAATGACCCAATCCTGTGGAAAGAAAACCTAACGTTAGAAACAATATTAAAACCACACATATGATAAATCTATAAGTGGGAAATTGATGATAAATATCTATAGAAAGGAAATGGGTTTAACGTCCACTCGACACAAACTAGGTCATTTCGGGACGAACACATGGTTCAATAATTCGCCTGTGCGTTGGGGTCTTTAGGAGTGGGGGGGACCGGTGGACAGAGAGAGAGAGAGAGAGAGAGAGAGAGAGAGAGAGAGAGAGAGAGAGAGAGGGGTTTAACGTCCACTCGACAGAAACTAGTCCATTTTGGGACTAAGATATGGTTTCAATTTTATTTCAATAATTCGCATGCGCGTAGGGGTCTTTGGCAGTGGGAGGGAACCGGAGTGCCCGGAGGAAACCCACGAGGTTGAGAAAGCGCCCCAATCTCCATGCCACATACGCTCACACCAGGGATCGAAACCACAGCCGCAAGCCAGAGGTGACCGGCCAGCTAGAGGTCGAAGCGCGGCACTCTAGACCACTAGGCCACCCCCCCCCCCCTCGGGGAACCGGAGGACCCGATGAAAACCTACGAGGCTTGACAGGCGGCCCTACTCCTTGTCACGTACAACTGGGGAATAGGAACCACGCCAGTTGACTAAATGACAGACCTTATGATACAACGCGCACGTGCTAATCATTTTTGGCTATCCAACCCCCTTGCTAATTATAACACGCCCGTGGAGTCCACTTAGTACCGTAGCAAGGTGGTTGGGGAAGGGTGTAAAATGGGACACATGCCCATACCCTCCCCATCCCACCACGCCACATTTTGAGTTGAGCACAAGATCAAAAGTTCCATTGTTGGATGACTGCGAGATTCTAATTTCAATTTGAAAATATGAATGTCTCTGGACCCTCATTCGAGAAACTTTCTCGGCTAACACGGGGAGCCAACCCAAGACTTCCTGGTTAGCGAGTCAACGCATCTGATCACTGAGCCACAGCGGCCACCCATCAAAATTGAAATATCTCACATGTTATTTTACGAATTCATGTCGTTAAAATGTTTGGCTCCGTAATCAAAGACATACATTTATATTGAAAGAGCATGAACATTAATCTGTCTCGACTTACCAGACCATTCCCTGATTATTTATTAAATGAAGAAGATTTTCAGCAGTTTTAAAGTCTGGATATTCTGGCTACAAGTATAAAAGTTAAATATAGACCTACAAGAGGAAGACGTGGTGTTAAATGGCGCGTTGAAAGACACAAAGGAAGGATGTCCAAATTCCGAAAAAGTCCGTCTACCAAGGCGGAAATCCGTTTGAAGTAATCTGCTTTAAATGTAATTATTAGCTTATTTCGAATTCAAACCGTCAAAGGTGTACAGGCAGCCTTGGTTTTGAGTCCCATCCGAAGGATTACACACCCTTCCTTGCCTTGCTAGGCCCTCCGCCCTTCTCCAATGATAAGATGAAACCACACGACGAACTTTCTCGGCCTACACCGGGAAAGGACCCGGTACACTAAACCACCGCGGATCCCTTTCCAGAAGAGGAGATTGGGACATGAACGTATATTACATTTCTAGGGATATAATATTCATGAATAATTATCCAATATAGCGATAAAATATAATAGTTTTTGCTTACAAATGTTTTCTCCATATCCCAACAACACAGACTATTGCAATATCTGATAAATACTCCTCGTATTACATCTATTACAATAATCTGGCCCATGGTAAATACTAGATCCATCACAGTTAGCTTAAATATCTCCTGAAAAAAAAACAAAATACAATTGATCAATATGTCGACAGAGTAAATGTTTAAAGAGAGAGAAATGCGGCTTAACGGCCACTCGATGCAAACTAGGCCATTTAGGGACTAGAGAGAGAGAGAGAGAAATGGGGTTTAACGTCCACTCGACACAAACTAGGTCATTTTGGGACTAACATAATATGGTTTCAATTTTATTTCAATCTTTCACTTGTGCATAGGGGTCTTTAGCAGTGGGAGGAAACCGGAGTGACCGGAGGAAACCCAAGAGGTTGAGAAGGCCCCCCTATCTCCATGCCACATAAGCTCACACCAGGGTTCGAAATCACAACCGCAAGCCAGAGGTGGCCGGCCAGCTAGAGGTCGAAGCGCGGCGCTCTAGACCACTAGGCCATCCCAACCCCCCATTTAGGGACTAACATATGGTTTAATTTATTTTAATCAACGCCGGATTAACCATGGGGCACCATGGGGCACAGGCCCCAGGGCCCACCACATTAGGGGCCCCCCACAAAAATCTCAGTTGCGCGCCTCGAGCATGGTCGGACCGAGGACTCCAACGGCCGGTGACCTAGTGACGGGGCCCCTCCGATGCTTCGAGGGCCCTCCATCGGAAGTCCTTGGGGCCCCCTCAATCCATGGTGTGTTGCGATCGACATCCGAGAATTCGGTGTAATCCGGTGATGGGTGTAACACATGTTTTTTTTATTGTCGTGAGATCGTCTATCGGACCGACCATCGTCTAACTCGAATTATCGTATAACTCGAACAAATTACACGTCCCCATCCTTTCGAGTAGCGCGAATTTTGCCTCAGATTGTATATAAACTGTAGTTGTTGTTGTTGTTGATATTTGTTGTGGGTATAAGCTGAATTTGATGAGATGCACACCATGATCACATTCATATTTCTTGATTAAATCTCGTATTACCATTTTTTTTGTCAAACATCGAGTCCGGCTTGGTCGTAACGTTATGTCCTCCATTCATCAAATTATCGTGGGGGTATAATACGATTCCGAATCAAGTAAGCCTGTTATTTATCACTGAACGACTTCAAAATTAGGTTTGATGTCGCTCTGCCCACTTACAGTCCCCTCCTCTAGAAATGTCATCATTTCATAGCACTCGCATGGATTGGTCCACTGAAATTACGCCAGAATGCGCTAATTTGGTGGCAGAATTTTATTTTTTTCTGGGGGAAGTACTTCTAAATGGCTCCAACACAAGTGCCTGAAATGCCAGGAAATCACGTTTCTGGCCTCCAATTTCTGAAAATTTCTTTAGGGGGGGGGGGGCGAGAGAAAACCCCATATGCAGGGCTTCGCGCCTTCGGCGCTCGCGGTCAGTAATCAGGGGCCCCCCACATGTTCCAGGCCCCAGGGCCCCCACCATGGTTAATCCGGCGTTGATTTTAATAATCAGATTATGTGTAGGGGTCGTTGCCATGGGAAGAACCCGGAGGACCCGGATAAAATCCACAGGGTTGGGCAGGCGACCTTACTTGTCACTTACAAGCCAGCAACGGTAACTATGCCCCTTGACTAAACCATTCGCATAACCGTAGGAGCCCGGTGAATTTGGAGGGTGGGGGTGGCGAAGAAATAAAAATGCCCGAAAAGAAAATTACCCAGGGAACTTATCGGCCAACACCGGAAGCTAATCCCAGACCTTCCGGTTACCGAGCCATTATCGTATCCATTGTAGCACTATATGTGCTATGTGTCGGTGGCTAGATGTGGAAAGCCAGTGAGCCGAAAATCCCCCACACCCAACGCGTGAGTCATACTCTCTTCTGCGACATATTTTAATAGCCTTAAGATCGCCTACTATTGTCCCTGATTATATTTGTTATTCTCTTCTTTTAGCAAGGATTCACGTTGTGTATATTCTTCATTCTACTTCAGTAGTTAAGACGTTTGTTTTACCAGGGAAAACAATGCAACAGCTATTTTCCGCATTTCATTTTATATCAAGCTGTATACATATGGTTACAATGGATAATAGACTACACTACTTAAATTATTAACTTGTCCTTCTCTCCATGCCCTAATTTGCAGATTGAATTTACATGTCACATAATATGACTCTCTTACAAATCAATGGGGTCTACTCCTACTAACTGGTGTCTCTTGAACCTTGGTCGTCTGTAGGAACTCAGATGGTCATCTCTATGGAACTCGCATGGTACCTGACCTTAAAGGCCTGTCATAGTCTCTTTTATAGGACCCACATTTACATTATAATTAAGCTAAATAAGTTGAAGATCGTAATCTATAAAATGGTTTGTGTGGCCAATATTTATTTGTATTTTTAAAATGGCTGGAACTGGAATGGTATGTTTAACGTCCGCTTCCACTAATGTGATATCGCAGACTATTTTAAAATGGCGTCATAATGGGCTTTATATAGATAACGACCCCTTCAGGTCTTAATCCGACACTTTCGGTGTGTAACGAATGTTCATATGTAGAAATGGCTTAGTTTGAATCAAATCCCAATTTATAAAACCCCTTTACCTGGCCTATCATAGTTTCCCAACAAATTGTTGCTTGTGATGTTAAATTGCCTGATTTACACAGTGTCTCATTTCCCAATGCTGCCACTACGGTTGCTGTCGTAGTTGTAACTGGTGACGATATATTACTAATAGGTTCAGTTAGATTAAGACTAGGAGAAAATGGTGTATTAAGGAGAGGACTGGAAGACATATTATGGCACATGGTTGTATTAACAATGGTAGTTGTGTTATGACTTGTTGCAAAAGCTTTCTGAAAAATAAAAAAACCCCATAAATTATACAACGATAATGTAATAAAGTGACCCACTTCCGGTCAAATGTTTCAATTTTATAAGATTCTGTAACTAACTATTCCTGTCACATTTAGAAATCTAGTTGCCCCAGTTTTTCAGTAAACGTGTTCTGATAGTAATGAACGTTATAATTATCAGAAATATGAGATATTTCCCCTCTCGTCTATTTGGTCAAAATTCTATGATGGCATACCAATAAACATCAATGGAGGATTTATATCTATTGGCAGATTTTCTACAGTATATATGAATCAAATATGCCAAGCAATGGTTTAGTACATATCCAGTCGTCCTGTCGTGCCCCGGAAAAATAGTATTAAAACAGACAATTCCAAATACTACCAAACCATTATGTAAAAAACTATTTATGGTTCGCACATAGATGTTATGTATAGTGTGGTATCAGTGTCTATGGACTAAGACTCTGGAACAATGTATATGAAGTCCATCGTCCATGTGCACCACGTGTTTCGTAATCATAAAGTCGATTATTGACATTTTACTCGAACAAGATTATTGACATTAAACGCGAACAAAATATATTTAATCTAAAAGTTGATTAACCGCCTAATGATACTTTTGACATTAGCATATCATAATGACTAAATTGGTATGTTCTTTAAAGTTCAATGCCTCCGCATTGTTTGTTTTGTCGATATATTAATAAATAGTATTGATAGGTAAGGACAAGTGTGTTATCCTTGTCTTACTTATTTCTAGTGTAAATATCTCAGTTTATTTTTTACAACATGTTGGTTATATTTATCAATATATCAATTGTTCTTTTAACATTTACATATATGTTTACCTTATCTTTTGATGAATTTTGAAAATTAGATTTTTTTGTTCTCCTTTTGATGTCTTTTTTGGATGTATTTTGAAAATTGAAACTTTATATTCGCACCTTTTTAAACATTTAATTAATATTCTCAATATTCTTGAAGTAATTTAAATCACAAAACATATTCTTGTGATTTATCAGACTTTTCATATTTTGTATTTACCGCAATATTATTTCTAGAGTGAAAAGTGAATAGATAGAATTTTACCGACAGATATTCCAATTTACAAGTGCTCTTCACTTTACGTGCACGAAATGTTTGCACGAAAGGAAGACATCAGTTGTTCACATCTGAAAGAATTCCATGCCGCAACGTCAACAAAATATCTCCAACCACTCGCCACAATCTCTCACTTCCCTCACCCTATGATTGACCTGAATGCCCCGATTAATATAAATGCTTGATACTTACCAAATCATTCTGTTTATTGTATAGAGCTATAAACAATGTGTACAAGTTTAATAGATTTAATGCAAAAATTCTGAAAAGACAAAATAAAGACACATTTTAGACATCGGATACCATTTCTTTTATCTTTAGAGATGTTCACGTACATAACACATTGTTTATTTTGTATTATTACGAATGCATAATATTTTACCTGGCGAGCTGTAATCTTAGACTAGTTCTAGGATGGTATTTCTCCATTAATGATATTAGATCGGATATATTTGGAAACAGGGTTGATATTAGAGTCATTATTATAGTTAACTGAAATGAAAATGTATTGTATTAATTTTTTGTTGGAACATTGTAAACGGAAGTTGTATTTGTAATATGAAGTAAGTATTGTCAAGCTAGACTGAATACTATAGTATTATCCTAGTATTTATGAAAGGAGCTGAACAGCATATCATTACACTATTATAAGTTCGGTTAATATTATCTGTATCATAAGTACTAAAGACTGTTTTACTCGATTTACTATTATCATTTGTATTAATATCTTAAATTGTGAAATGAAAAGAAAAAAGCCAACAGTGAGGCTGATGTCCCCCGCCGAAATCCCCAAATAAATAGATGACACATATTAATTAATTTATTTTTTTCAAACGTATCGAGCAATCAAACTGTACACGAAGTGTCATCCAAAAGTGTTTTATAAAGAAAAATGCTAAAACCGACGAGAAAAATGAAAATGTACCGTAGTTAGGGGGCCCTAAAGGCAGACCAAAGGGCCTCCACGCTTGACAAAAGGGCCCCTCTGGCCAAGGGAAAGGGCCCTCGTGTCCGAGTCAATCGTTTCTATACACTGTTACTGTCGAATCCATTACTGAATGAGAATGCAGTCATTGTATTGGCATAAAAATCATCAATCAAGATGAACCTAAGTTATTTTGTCCCAAAGTATCAACCAATCAAATTGCTTATCTCTGCCTACCCTAAGAAGAAAATTCTCATCTTCGAACTCCATCAAGGCATTGACCTAATAAGCATACACACCAATTTTGAACATTTTAACTCAATTCCAAGGAGAGTTATTGTGTTCAAAAGTCTCGGCAAATCAAATTGCTTATCGCTCTGCTTACCCTGAGCAGAAAATGCTCATTATCGATCTTAGTCAAGGTATTACTGTAATGAAACCATACACCAAGTTTCATCACTCTCACTTAATTAGAACTAAAGTTATCGTGTCCCAAAGCATCAACCAATCAAATTGCTTATCTCTGCTTACCCTAAGCGGAAAATGCTCATCTTCGAACTCCATCATGGCATTGACCTAATAAGCATATACACCAAGTTTGAACATTTAACTCAATTAGAAGGAGAGTTATTGTGTTCCAAAGTCTCGACCAATCAAATTGCGTATCGCTCTGCTTACCCTGAGCAGAAAATGCTCATTATCGAACTTAGTCAAGGTATTACTGTAATGAAACTATACACCAAGTTTCATTAATCTCACTTAATTAGAACTAAAGTTATCGTGTCCCAAAGCGTCAACCAATCAAATTGCTTATCTCTGCTTACCCTAGGCGGAAAATGCTCATCTTCGAACTCCATCAAGGCACTGACCTAATAAACACATACACCAAGTTTGAACATTCTAGCTCAATTAGGAAGAGAGTTATTGTGTCCCAAAAAGTGTGACGGGCAGACGGACAGACAGACAGACAGACGGACGAACCCATTTTAATAGTCCCCAAACTTTCTTCGAAAGGCGGGGGACAATAAGGTTTAAATTGTATACGTATATTAGCCATTTCAGTGGAATGCTAGCAGCAGTAAGTTGTTATTTAAAAGAGGCAGAAGTTTAAGTTGATTAGTAAGTATTATTAGTGAATTGTTTTCTGGAATCAGTTATTAAATCTGAATAACAGTATCAGTAAGCTGTTTGTCTACTGATATCTGTTAGTGGTAAACTACAAATGATGGATCAATCGTGTATCATATAAAACCACATCTTTACCTCATTCTCATCCCAAAAACCAGGAACAAAGCTTGGGTCGTTCATTTTTCTTAATTCTACTTCCCTGCCTCTTTCGACACACAGCTGTATAATATATGCACTCAATGCTAATGAACACAACACTAAAACATTCGCCAATACCCGGAAAAATATTAATAATTTACTGAAAGAATAAATGATTTATTGTAAAAATATTAATAATTTACTGAAAATATATTAATAATTTACTGAAAATGTATTAATAATTTACTGAAAATATATTAATGATTTACTGACAAAATATTCAGAATTTACTGAAAATAT
This sequence comes from Patella ulyssiponensis, assembly GCA_963678685.1. Classification (NCBI taxonomy): domain Eukaryota; kingdom Metazoa; phylum Mollusca; class Gastropoda; family Patellidae; genus Patella; species Patella ulyssiponensis. The sequence continues at coordinate 81,832,808 of OY783225.1, read as the reverse complement.
ACTCAGAATTTACTGAAAATATACTCATAATACAAATAAAAATCAAAATTAAAGACTAGCAGTGTTTTATCAGAAGAATCGTCCTCCTGGAGAGTATTTGTGATAAATCACCAGAGAGTTACCTCATTTCTTCACGAGTCTTTTCTTTTTCTTCTAAAATAGCTTCCTGAAATTAGCCATAAATAAATCAGTACCAACAAGGGCAAATCCAAGGAAAATAACAACAATATTGGCAACAACAACGAGATGCGCAGTAAAAGCAAACAATATATATATATATATATATATAAATAAAGTAAAGCAGCAAAAACAGCTTAAATAGGGTAGCATCAGAGAGTGGAAGATAGCAGTGATAGAATAAACTCAAACAAAAGTAAAAGCAGTCACAATGAATATCGAAAACAGCAGAAGCGATTGCGGGAAAGTAAAAATGAGTGTCTACAGACGCACGTAAACGGGACTGAAACTGTTATACCAACTTTTAGGCGGATTATAAATTAGTTTTGGGGCTGGGTTTTTTTTGGGGGGGGGGGGGCAAAAGATGGTCTATACGCCGTATTCGTGTATTTACACATCCGTCTACATCAATACATACTTATCAACTACCTAATATATAAAATATTCATAACTATCGCTTACCCTAAACGTGGTAATAATTGAAGCGTGTTTAGTTTTGGCTGTTTCTGGGTTAGCAACCATAAAATCCCAGTCTGTGTATAACTTCCACGAAAAGGTAAATTGTTCATCTTTATTAGATAATCTACTCTGACGAGAATTGGACGCCATTCTAAAAGTGCGAAAAAAGCAATGAGGTTACTAATCATAACTCTGAATTTCCGTTTCTGAAACTGATTGTTGTCATTATTGGTGGTCTTATTCGCGGTATCACTCAAACAGTTTTAAATTTTCAGAAGTTTTATCTACAACTAAGTTTATTAGTCGAACCACAGTTCTTGGACCTTCGGTTTACAATTATTATAGATCATTGCTGTTTTGTCAGAGGATTTTAGTAAAGTGATAGACTTGGTTCATATTAGATCCCTAGGTTAGGCGTCACCATTTTAAACAATAAAATGGAATTTATCTTACCTTTTGAGCACCACTATAAAACTGTACGCGAATGTTGCAATACCACAGATTAAATAGGCTAGAGGAAGTCGGTAGCCATCACCAATCACAGTCTCACTACCATAATACCCGTAAAACAACAGAGATTGGCGCATTATACCCTGAAACATGCAAACGAAAACATTATAAATGATTCCATTTCCTGTTTGCAATATTAATAACCAATTATTTGGTCATTACAGTTGCCCGTTGTTGGACTTGGCGTATCATCAGAAAATAAAATCTAGTGTCCCAATGATTGCTTGTGATATTGTTGTGTCAACTTCTTGAAGCAACTGCTTTTTCGATACTGAGTTGTCAGTAGCGGACGTATTTCTTATATCTAGTTATACTCGTGGATATATCTTTAACAAAATAATTCAAATAAATCTGGGACAAAGGAAAAACAAGACGTACACCTGCGTTCCATATAGTTTTGAGATCAGCTGCCGTATCAAGTTCATCATCTGGTACTGTTTTACGACTATTACTACCATGTGGTTCACCAGCTATAAGTTCTGGTACAACTATAAAACATGTGGTCATTAAAGTCAAAATTACATTAACCCATATTAACCAACGGAGGAAGACGAAATAGGAAACAACAACGGAACCAAAATGACCTGAAACGAAATAGAAGAAAGCGGTTAAACAAATCGATTACGATTTTGTTCTTACCTCAACCATATGGAGTTTACAGAGCATGCTTTCTTAACAATAAGTTGTGGTTGCAACTCATTTAACCCGAACTTTTGTAAATTAAATCAGATACAAATTACATTTTCAAAATGGAACTATTCTTAAATTGTGGCACCTAAAGGTGGCATTATGAGTGCTGGGTATTTTTCTCAGTGTGTCTTTACAAAAAGTGTAAGCGTACTTTCAATTCTTTTAATCTTCATCTCCCACGGTACAAGAGAGGTCACTAAATTACCCCAGGTTCTCTTTAACTGACGGAAAATCTACAATAAAAATAAAATATTTAATTACTCTGTGCTGATGTACAGCAAATGGGAAACATAAAGCACTTTCGATTTGAAAACAAAGCTTCCGCCTAGAATATATTGAATAAAATCCTTGACAAAAACACATTTCAGTGCTACACCCGATTCACCTTTCCACCTTGTAATTTAGTTCTGGGATATTTGCAGTTTTTAAATATAATTTGTGTGTGTCAAATTTACAATACCGATCGAAAATAAAATGGTTTTATAGTTATCTTTGATAGTTCATTTTTAACATTCAAGATACCAGTGTTTCGACGAAAAGGAACGATGGGTGGGGTGTGGTATGCATATTATTCTGTGACAAATATATAAATATGCTAAAAATATTACAGATTTCTAAATAAAAAGTTCTAATTGCTTGGATAATGTGAAATATTAGGAGAATAAAAATAAATTACCTGTTTTCCTTTTTGTTGATAACCTTTACTCTTTGATAATCTACCTTCATGTTTCTCCACAAAACCTTTCGCTAATCTGAAAAATATATATTTCAAACGTTTCAGCAATGATCTCTCACTAAACACTAATACGTGTTAAGGAAGAAACAATAATTTGAATGAACATAATTTATAGTCTAGTGCTAACGCAATTTATGCGATAGTTCACGCCCTTACTCCTTATTCCCGCACTCATCTATATCTATAAGTAGGATCAGATTTCCCAATGAGAACATCTCTACCTCGTTCGATTTTGTTAAAATTTGGTTCATATTCTCATTTTGGCGTGTCAACCATTTAAATGCCTATCTCTAGGTAACCGATTACTCAAAATTGCTGAAACGGAAATGTCGAATGCCTCATCTGTACTGTGGAAAGTCGACAGCGGCCTACTGCGTATCCATTTTAAAGTGCAGCGACACTGATATTGGTACGTATATCTGACTTTATTTTACAGAAAAACAAAACTTACTATACCACTTTTGTATTTTGGGGAGTGAGGGGATGCCAGCGTCATGTTGGTTACAAGGTCAGATTCAAGGTCAAAGTAGAGATTATTATTCTTTAAAACACACAAGTCAACAATAATGATGGCACCCTTATCGAACTGCCATATCCCAACCCAAACAAAATAAGTTTATGAACCACATTTTAGCAAAATCGAAGGGGGGGGGGCACTGCTACTGTTCTCCCAAGAGTATTGCGTTATTATGGGTGCCACGCCGCATAACTACGCTAGTGTGGTGAACTGTCGTTGGGACTACAATACGCCCTACGCAAGGATTCACTTGCCGTCTTCCATGTTGGTTGGACACTTAGTACATCATAGTCATGAAGCAATGGCGCGAGAAATCAAACGAAGCACCGCGAGGAGTATTTTACAACATATAACGTTCTTATAATTATTTTAGGGTCGTTACAATACTCGCCAATTGATTAGTTTTAGACCAGAAGCGCATTACATTACATCAGATATTGGCATTGTGATTAATCTCGATAAATCTCGATCGTACAGAAAGACAATAGCAGCCTCATATTTACCCAGGGAGGATCGACTGGAAGACCAAGATAATAATTGTTTAATCTATACTCACTTTAATATTTTCATCTTCTTGGCCATTGTCCATGGCTGACATTTAACATGTTCAATGAGATCTTTCTGTTCGCTGATCTGCTCCAACAAATCCTCTTCTGTAGATGCTTCATCCTCCCCATCCTCTTCATACATTTTAAGTATGTCTTCTTCATCACTACAATGAAACAATGAAAGTTTTGTATGTGGGGGTTGTTCCTATTACGACAGTTTAACACAGGTTTCAGAGCATCCTTTACATTCTACAGAGAAGGGAAATTTTCAGGGTTTTCCAACTTTTAAAAGAAGCTCATAAAACTAAGCATATGGATTTCTTTTTTTAATCCATCCATTAGATTTTGATTATACCATTATGAATTGTCTTAGTTTAGGAAACTGAAGAATTGCTAGTAAACATTATAATGGTTAAAGACACTATGCGTGATTTCAGCGGTTTCGAATTCTTCGCAAGTTGTAATATTGCGAAAATCTGTAATATTAATATCTATTCGAATATGATTCACTTCCGTTCGGTATTTACAAAGATATGACGAACCGAAAACTCCATCGATCTATGATCTTCCAAATGTAACAATATGATCGCCATCTTTATTTGCCGTTATTTAAATCCAAGCCAATTAAGCTGCGTGAAATTTTGTATTCCCAGAAATGGAAATCACGCATCGTTACTTTAATTTGGCAAGTCTACCCCGCTGCTTGATATTTTCATTAAAAAAAATTGATAGCGATTAACCTGTCATAATTAAAATAGAAATGGCAGAATATGTCATTCACTCATAACATTAACTGGTTAAGTAGTTTTCAATAAAGAGGGCGTATACCGATAATGTTGTATTAAATAATAAAAAAGACGCATTTTAATTCTAAATTAATTAAGCTACGCCAATCGTAACATTGTGTTGTAATCTAACATATTGCTAAAGCAATAACTTCATAGAAATGTTGCATGTTAAGTTCCAGTATAGAAACCAATATTTTCAATTACTGATACGAGATTTTATCATTTAGATCAGAGTAGGAAGTCATCTATCATATTACAACAACAACGACATTTCTCAATCTAATTTCATATTAAAGCGATAGTCAGTTGTTTAACGATCTATGTCGGGGTTTGAATCGGAACTGGATTTGCTTCGATTCCTGGCCCCGAGTTCGCAAAGCATTCTCAGACTTAGGTTGAGAATTTACTCAAATTGTTCACCTTAATTTAACTAAAACATAGCCCTATATAATAATTTTGTTGTTTTAACGTATCAAATACATCAATAAGAAAATGTGTGCAAAGTATTTTGTTTCTGGATCAAAGATATTTCTTATAAATAGTGATTGAAAGTTGAGTAAATTCTCAACTTAAGTCTGAGAATGCTTCGTGAACTTGGGGCCAGGTATTTGGCATTTGAGTGTAACCATATCAGTTACGTATCCATGCTATTCATATGATACTTCATTTATAACAGTCGAATATTGGTTTTTCATGTTGTTTCACTATTATTTATTGCTTTTATAAAGCATTCTGTAACCTAACAGTCAATGATTAAGTTATATCTTTAATTTAAAGGCGGGCTCGCTAACAGGAGGTCTAAGATTCGCTCTAGGTGATGGCAGAGAACGTTCATCGGGATTTCCCGATGTGGCTTCCCTTGTCAGAGTTGCTGGAGGGGTGTTTGACAAGAAAAGAGGTCTGATCGTTCGGATGGGACGAAGATCCGAGTTCCTGTGTACCCACTGACGTGCGCGTAAACGAACCCTTGAAAGTTGAAATTCTTCAGCCTGCATGGTGTATTCCCAATCCGTGGCGAAAAGTAGGACGTTAAACCTCATTTTATTTTGTTTCTATACATGTATTATCTATGCACACCATTTTACTTGCATACTATTACGAGCTTGTCTACTGCACATAACTTTGGACTGCACATGACGCAATCTTACAAAATAAAACCTAATATCAATCTGTGCCAATGAATTGCCCTTCCAAGCAAGTTTTAATTTATTTGATGATACGGTTGCTTATGTTCAAATTAGATTGTATAGGAAAATACCTCGCTCAACGGAGATTGGATTTTCGATAATTAAGAATTTTCAGATCCATTTTCAATAATTATGATATTATTCTAAACTCTTTCCACTTAAAGAAATTTTTATCCTCAATCATAGAATTCAAATTGGACACATGAAATAAATCGCGTACATTTTTGGCCACCCGAATTATCTCTATTTCGATAAAAAAAAAAATATATAATTTCACGAAGAGCTATGTGGTGCACTGTAGTTATCTTATCGTAAATGTTCAGGTTTGAATTTGAAATCGTAATTCTGAATATCGATAGTGTTTTTCCTTAAGGTCTAATAGACAGTTCCGTCACAAGAAATTGTGGACATACCGACGGACCGAGGTGAGAACAATGAGTTAACATTAAATGTGGACGTACTAATATTACACCCGCTTCGTTGATAAAATAACTTTAGACAGTTTCGCAGGGGTAATGTGAACGCATTGTACCGGATGACTGAAAAGTTCTACGTGTGAATGTGACGTCACATCATATGGCGTCGATAACACGTGCATCGGAATTGATGCGTACTATTTTATGTACCCATTCATACTACATAGAAAGTTTTTTTTTATCCAAATATACTTCAAACACCTTTACATTTATTTTGTATGATTAAAAAATACTTTTAGAATTCAGTTCACAGATGAAAAAAAAGTTAATATTTTAATAAAAGAGTTAATTAACTTGTTCCGATGTCATCCTTATTACTGATCAGTAATTATCACATATTAAATACGGGTGTCTATGACAGAGGGAGTTTCTCTTTAAGTACCTAGCAACCGATATAAATATTGAATATTGATATTTACATTAAGGTCTGCATTACGTAAATGAAACTGTTGATAAAAAAATGGACATTGGTAATACATTAGTACTAATCTTGTTACTCTTGTACCTTTTCTCATAAAATATAATATACAAGTTGGACTGATCCATTCAAATACGATCGAAGGGGTAAATACAATATTTGAGGTCCTCTCTCTTCAATTAAGTTAGGATGAATAGAAATTAACTAAAATCTTTACGAGAAAAAAAACTGCAGGTAATCTTATCAAAAATGAGGTCCTCTCACTTCAATTAAGTTAGGATAAATAGAATTAACGAAATATTTTACAAACAAACGTTAAATTGAAGCCCGTGATCTGAACATTTCGAGTTAAGTTAAGAATTAAATTTTATTAAATAAATCAGCACAATAATGCAATGATTCATTAGTATTGAATATTAAAATTGGCAGAATATGCGTTTGTAATGTCCAGAATCATTATTTGGAACCAAATCATTTGTTATTATAATGGTGAAAATGCTTCGTTAGTACTGAAACAATGAAACCGATGTTTTAAATATTAAAACCGTACATTCACCCTGGCCATCTTTATTAACCAGTGAGAATTATATATTCTTAGTATGTAATGCATGTGAGTAATATACCCCGCCCCTGTATGTAACCAAATGGGAATTACCCCTTGTATTGTAATATGTGAGATAAATTTACATCCTTTACATGTAATATGTGATACATTTAGTAAAACTATTTGTGTCCTTTGTATTTAACATGTGAGAATTTTAGATACCGCTGTATGTAATGTGTGAGTAGCATACTTTCTGTTTGTAATGTGGTGAGAATATTATCATCATGGTTTGTAATCTGTGAGTATTAATATATTCCCAGTGTATAATAGTAAGAATCATACTCCTGGTGGATAATAGTAAGAATTATATCCCCAGCATATAACATTGAGAATTACACCCCAGTGTATAACAGTGGGAAGTATTATACTCCTAGTGTATAACAATACGAATCATACTCTCAATGTATAATATAATAGTGAGAATTATACCCCCTGTGTATAACAGTGGGAATTATTATACTCCTAGTGTATGGCAGTGGGAATAATTATAGCCTAATGTTATAACAGTGAGAATTATTATACTCCCAGTGTATAACAATGAGAATTATTTTACTATCAGTGTATGGGCCAGAATTATTCATGTGTCTAGTTAGAAATCCTTTCGTGAACTCTCAGTATTAAGTCTTTATATACTATTCAAAAAAAGTAGGGGATATTTGATTTTGGGGGCATAATACTAAAATATGCAAATGACTACGAAAAAAGTCACTATAGAACCTAACAGAAGAAACATTTCCAGTTACATGTGACGCCCAAACGCACCAATAGCTACCGCATGGAATGCAGGTGATGCTTGGGATCATCATGGGGGTCCAACCCAAGATTTGCACGACTCTGACTTTGAATGTTACAGTCATTGTGGCATTGAATTCCAGGGTGGAAACATCAGTTTAATTGTTTTAGTGACCAGAAAACAAATTTTGATATGCGTCGGCTTACCCAAAATGAAAGGTTACGTGCCCTTGGCATGCTACAGATCGGCACAACACAGGCGGTTGTGGCGCGGACGATGAATGTTTCTCAGTCTGTCATAAGCAGGCTATGGTCCAGATACCGTGATACACAATCTGTACAGGACAGACCATGCTCAGGTCGACCAAGGGCGACAACTCAAGCCCAGGATCGATTTATCCGTACCTTGGCCTTGAGAAATCGTGTCATCACAGCAAATCAGATCAGCGCTCGTCTTCAAACAGACACTGATGTGAGAGTGAGTGGCCAGACGATTCGGAATCAACTGCATAGGGGTCACCTTCGCGCCTGACGTCCTCGCGTGATCCCTTGTTTGAGAGGTCATCACATTCAGGCAAGACGTCGTTGGTGTAGGGATCGTCAACACTGGGATAATCGACGCTGGAGCAATGTGATGTTTTCAGATGAGTCAAGGTTCACTGTTGATTTTTTGGACAGACGTAGGGGGGTGTGGCGTCGTCGAAACGAGCGCTTCCAAGACGTTAACGTCATCAGACATGATCGATTTGGGGGTGGTTCTGTTATGGTGTGGGGAGGCATCACTGTTGCTGGAAGAACGGCTTTACATGTTGTTGCAGGGCGTGTTACAGGCCAGTACTACCGGGACAACATCTTGGCAGTCCATGTTGTGCCGTTCGCACGACGTCATGGCCGCCGTTTCATCTTCCAGGATGACAACGCAAGATGTCACAGGGCCAGGATCGTTACAGGTTACCTCCAACAACAGAACATCACCACATTACCTTGGCCAGCACTGAGTCCCGACCTCTCCCCCATCGAGCATGCCTGGGACATGCTTGGACAGAGGTTACGTCAACGTCAACAACGTCCTGCCAATGTCCAAGAACTTGCTGCTGCGTTGCAACAGGAATGGGACAATCTGGACCAAAATGACCTTAGACGTCTCATTAGGAGTATGCCACGTCGGATCAATGCTTGTTTGGCAAACAGAGGAGGATTTACCCGTTACTGACTTTGTTGTGATGCTGTGGTAACTTTGCTGTTTGACCCCGGGTATCATTTTACCCTTATAATGGCCAGTCTGTGCCTTACTTAGTCTAACGATCATTTGGAATAAATCGATGAATGTGAACTTCATTTCATTTTGTCATTTGTTTCTTCGTCAGTTTCATTAGGTGACTTTAATAACACTGAAAAATCAAATATCCCCTACTTTTTTTGAATAGTATATATTAAGTCTCTATATCGTGTGAGATATCCATTACTATTCTTACACACCAAATATGGTGAACGTCTAACATCGCTAAAGTCAAGCGTGTTTTTCAACCATCTTGAAAACATTGAAAAACATTACTTAAAGTTACATTATGGGAGATAAGATAAAGAGGTGGCAGTTCTCACTATAATAGTTAAAAACTAGATCGTGTAAAGGTAATTTGCTGAAAATTTCAGTCAAATTGATCCACTATTAGCCGAGAAAAAAGCGTTTGAAATATTCACATAGCCTCGGTCATCATTACTCAAATCATTAATATAAACAGTATTGTCTCGATTATCCATTTGATTGATTTAATTATCAACGGCCATTAAGCGGCATATAGGATTTTAATCCGCCAACATCGAAGGCTAGCCTTGACATCAAGAGTTTATTATGGTCTGGATATGTTAATTAATATCTAATTGATTATTTAGATAACATCTCAGGCCTAAAGAAAGACCTTTAATAAGCAGATTTTGCTCTTGCATAATGCTATTTTAACGAAAATGAGAAATTGAGAGATATGAAATGTTAACGTATTACTGTTTCTAGCTGTCCTTACCTTTCTTCATTCTTAAATGATGATTGACGATTACGAAACTTAGTAGAACCTCTCTTTTTTTTCTTCCTAGCGGGTGATAATCTCTCTATTTCATCCATTTTCATAACTTATAAATTTATAACAATATTACAGAAAGTCACTGCTGAATTTACTCTTAGTTCACAAATATTCATTATACATTTACTCGGATCTTCTCTCCAAATATTCGAATAGAGTTGCGTATTTTTTTCTTTTATAAAATACCGTCACTCGTTCTCCCTTTCTAAATGCGGTTAATTAAATACTGGAAGCACCTTATTGTTGATGGTAGTGGGGGTTATCAATAGTATCAAAAGCAGTCTGTCATTTTAAAAGAATAACCCATAGAAATAAATTATATACATTTCTCTTCCAATTATTCATTCCAGAAATAACAAAAACACATAAATTCACAAGTTATTCCAAGTAAATAATTCAGGAATAATAATGTCCACATAAAGAAACAAGCAATGTCATCATTAAAAAACTAACATCCAACAATGTCGGAAGTACCGTAATTACTGGTTTAAATTAAGAGTAAAAATACTTATATATAAAGTTCCTCAAGCGACAACCAAGACTTGATCTGAAATCTGATAAACATGTTTCTACTTGAACAAACAGCATATCAACGTAGAACTAACAAATGTCTTTTGAAGTGTGTTTTAAGAGTATTGTTATTTTTCGATCGAACCAATCGATAAATCGATACTTTAATGGCAATAACTTGTTCCAATTAGCATATACCAAATAGCTGGTCGGTTCATTTTACATATTACATATTAATTGTCTGAGAGAACGGCATTAATCCCTTGAATGGGTATAAAAACACCGGGTTGTTTATTCTGATTTAAAGGAGTGTTTGTGTTCTGTTTGAATTACTGGTGTCCAATTCAGCTCATTTTTTCATAAAGTATCGACCTTATGACGAATGTTTATATGGAAACAAGAAGGGTTCTATATTTCATTCAGGATAAATTGTCCCAATTTTGTTACTGAGTTAAATATGATGAGTTCAGATACATAGAGATTGGGTTCTGATTTGCTTAAAATTCAGATGTGATAGAACATTACATCTGGACCTAGGAACAGAACCCGTAATGTATCTTAAATACTCGAAGGCATTGACAAACTGACACTTGATTTTCTTTCTGAACTTTTACATTTCAGTAACCATGCAACAGAAAGGAAACTAATCGTTTGATTAACATAATATAGTACAATTGTATTTTTAGTTTCGTATTTCAGGTTCTGTCTTATCAGTACATGTTTATGATATATTGGCTGAATTACTAAAAAAAATCAATGTCCTTTTGTTAAGAATTTTACATGCAAACAGACCCCCGTTTAGCTGTCAATTAAAACCATGCCTGATAAGGAATGTTGTATAGATTGTAATGTAGATAAATTGACACTACACAATAAAATGACAGATTATAGAAGATTATCTTGAGTGATAAGCAAACGTTTGTGGTGATGGTTAATGGTCCGTTAGCTACTCTCGTTTATAAAGAGCCTTGTCCGTGAACCTTTCAGCACCGAAGTGTCTTATCTTCAATCTGGGTCTGAGGTTAAATTATTTAATATTCATAAGACAATCACTGCTAATCTAAACCACTCTTACCAGGTGGTACCGGAAATGAAACTTCTGAGATGTGATATCATCAACATTAAAACTGAATGAAGATATTTGGAAATCTAGTCAGGAGAATTGTTTAAAATACCACTTTCGTGACCTAAGAATACTCAGAGCTGTTGATTGCTGGATCTGGATTGGGATCTTACGCTACAGTACGGAATGAACGTGTCCACGTTCTGGATGTTCTCGTCATATTCTATAACATACGATGGAATTAAAACCGAGATCTACAAATGTGTTTAAAGGCATCCGATTAACTTCAGATGTTACGTACGTTCGTTTCAATTGTGATGTAATGTAAAATTCAGAAAATTAAGCGAAACGAAATTGTTATTTAGTGTTCATTAAATTACCCCCAACGTTATGAAACAGGAAATTAAAATATGAGGCGTTAAATGAAATCCCACAAAGCCTACATTTCAAATATTCGGTATTCAGAAAACGGATGTAGCGTTTTATCCCGTGACGATGGGTACTTAGCTTCGAGGGCATCAGGTTTAACATCCAGGGATAATATTGACACAGAATTCCAGCAGCTAAGTTCAACAATATAAAGCATCACATCATCGAACGATCGATTAGAAACTATTAGTCTTTACTCTATTTCTATATACATAAAACATAATTATATTGACATATCCATTACCAATAATTGTCTTTTTGCTTGAAATTGAAATATAACAGAAACGACAAGTGGTTTCATTAGATACAAGAGGAGGGTCCCGTCTCATCCGAGTGATGAACCAAGTCACCGGGGCATAACGTAATTTGCAAGACTTCTTTGAAGTGGTTAATTCCTTCGTGGATCTTGAAAACTGATAGAGACCATATCCAAAAAAGAAATGTTTCAAGCAAATGCCTAATAATTTATTACAGCAATTAAATATAAGACCTCCTCCTTGCCGACGACTGAACCTTAAATTGGAGCCGGGGATGCAAAATAGGGTGGACAAGTTATCCTGCATGCGACAACTTCAGACTCACAATTAGCATTTAAAACGACGTGTGTCATGTATCAACACACAGTAAACTGGAACCCGCCCTCACGGTGAAAGTGTAACGTCTGCTGTCTGTGTACCAGTTTACTGATCCTGCTAGCTACAATCGGTACTGCTTTTGACAGAGGTACAGAGAGGTACCCCATTGTGCCAACCAACATCCACTCATTACCATCATTATGAAAGCTCACACCAGATGTTCTCGGGATGTCATACGGGTGCATCCCAAAACCGTTTCTATATTATGTTAAACTGGCAGAATAAAAACGCTCAACCGGTGGTCAGAAGACTCATTTTGTCACCTGGGAATCCACCGCGCAAGACTTGGTCTTATCAAGAATGGTAGCCGTGTCGCGGAGAGGGGGACACAAGCTTGAGTAGCATCTATCTACCTTGTTTGGCAACAAACGAAACTTGACCACATCGACCTTAAACACAACGACGACTACGACGAATGAACAACAATGCTATTTCAATAGGCCCTACAACTAAATTACTGGATAATTATATTATTCTAAAGAGACAACCAAACTAAAACATTTTTGTATTATTTAATTGATCATCACTAACTTACCACCAACTTCACTAAACTCAAATAAAATTCTCTAATTAACGTTTTTATAATTACCCAAATGAAAAGAATTTAAGACTAATATAAAATTATAGAAGGTTTCTATCGTGGGAAAAAGTAAGATGTACGAAGGTGTCTATAATTTTCATAAAAAGTTGCTAGTTTTTCACTCAATATCATTATCCTGGGTTGAATGCGTGACACGCTTTCTACAAAACACACACAGTCTATGATTTCATGTGGTTTATTTTTTAGAAAAATGTCATCGAATAATCGAAGACGCGGTAATTGGAAGTCAAGTTATTTTGGATAGTATTATCTGGAGCTTCTATACATATTGATATATACAATGTACATAAATACATAACTTCTGATACTGCTACACGTACGAATTTGAGCTTTTAAGCGATCCAGGATACCATGTGCTAAGGATGGCCTTTCCCTAATTCAGAACAGTAAGACGTTAAACGCCATTTCATTTCTTTTCTTTCCCTAATTTGCCGTGGCATTATTTTAGAGAAAGGATAAGCTTTCGAAGTTAACGCTCTATCTTCTTACACTTTATTTCTTACTACATAGTCTAAAGACGAAAAAGCACATCAACCAGCAGATCCCAGATGTAAGTATGGGAATTTGTGAACGCTCAAAGTGGCTGACACTGCAAATTACTAAATCAACACTCCAGATCTAATCTGTTATGGTTTGTAAAGAAATATTAATACACGCTTATTGATTATAGAACAACGTAATAGTGATAGTGACTGGAGCGATACTTTAAGATATTATCAAAAAGATCAGATCCATTAGCCTATTTTATTATTAGACCTGGGTCAGAGTAGAACGTTACAAGACATGTCAATAATAAGATGAAACGTTTTTCACGGTTCAAAATATTCTGAAAGTCTTTGCAAGTCATCTGCGGGTTCAGGGAATCCCTTGAATCTCAAAAAAGAATATTAGTCCGACAATAGTCCAGCACCGTTCAGTATTTACACAGATATATGATGAATTGAGAATTTGTCAATATTCGGCATCCGACACCGAATATATAAATGGGGCATGGTTACAATAACTAACGAATAAGCTTTGCTAACATATAAACTAATCACGCTGTTCCTTCTCCCTGTTGGATCGCATCTGGCCTGGGATAAGGAAAGGTCCGTACCTAATGGGGGCGCGGGGGTGAGGGGCGCAGCGGGTGCACCCCCACCCCCACCAATGAAATTGTCGACCATGAAAAAGATATACATTGTCCGTCAATTTTACAGCACCCCTGAGAACACTTCCCGCCAGCCTCGTTGCTCTGTCTGGGCTAGTTACGGCCCTGGATAAGGGTAGTGAATTTTTCGTTCCCTATTATACGCAATATCACTTTACATATATATTTGTCGATGAAAACACAATCCTAGGATGAGTCGCCATTCATTCTATAACACAATTCCGAATGATACACATTCTGGAAAAAAAATAGATTTCACAATAAATAGTCTAACAAAATAGTTGCGTAATCTGGACAAATGAAATTGCTCCAAAAACAATTAACTGTGTTGTTCAACTGAATGACAAAGAAACTCATCAGTGCGAATCTTCCTTTATAAAGCTTGACTTTTATACAGAATGCGAACGATAAAATGTTACACGAGACAATGGTTATATTTACATTTCCCTTTTAACCCACTGACAAACATTTCACACAAATGTTTATTCGCTGCTAGAATTTCTTTTCCGTTTCGGTGTGAAAGCACAATGAATACAATTATTATGAAACAAAAGTAAGAAAATAAAAATGAATTCATTGAAAAGTGGGCTTTCTAAAAGTGGTTTTCTTGGTAAGGTCGATTATAATTATTGTGGGTGTATTCATGGTCGAGATGGTGGTACATGATCGAGATGGTGGATCATGTTCTGGGTGGCGATTTATTGTCGAGGTGATGATTCATGGTCGAGATGGTGATTCATGATAGAGATGGTGGTTCATGGTTGAGATTTTAGTTCATGGTGGAGATGGCGATTCATGGTAGAGATGGTGGTTCATGATAGAGATGGTGGTTCATGGTCGAGATTGTGGTTCATGACAGAGATGGCGGTTTATGGTCGAGATAGTGGTTCATGATAGAGAAACTTGTTCATGGTTGAGAGGCTGGTTCATGGTCAAGATTGTGGTTCATGGCTGAGGTGGTAGTTATGATAGAAATGGTGGTTCATGGTCGAGATGGTGATTCATGATCGAGATTGTGGTTCCTTGAAAACGTTGCGCGAACAGACCATGACTTCACGAGAGCACTGCACTCACTTGAAAAGACATATTATTATGTTAAATGCTTATAACTGACAGATATACAGGAGTCACCATGTTTGAGGTGGCGATTCATGGTTGAGATGGTGATTCATAGTCGAGATGGTGATTCATTGTAGAGATGGTGGTTCATGATAGAGATGGTGATTTATGGTCGAGATAGCGGTTCATGGTCGAGATGGTGGTTCATGATAGAGATTGTGGTTCGTGATCGAGAGTGTGGTTCATGGTCAAGATGGTGGTTATGATTGTGGTTCATGATCGATACCATGGTTCATCAAAGACCATGATTGCACGAGAGCACTAACTTTCAAAGAAACCAAGCTGATTGGGACCATGGCTGATTGGGACCATAAGTCATGGCTGATTGGGACCACATTCCAGGCTTATTCGGACCACCACTTGGCTGATTCGGACCACACAATAAAAAAAACAAAAATACTAGAAACTAAGATTTGATATTGAATGTAGTTTAAAGGGATTTTATCTAGGCTATAGTCTGACTGTAATATGTGCTTTTATGTAACAGAAAACAGTTTTTATGGGATACAATCACTAGTTTTATTCTAATGAAATTTCCCCCCCCCACCCCAGCAATAAGTTACAAGTATTGCACATTCTCCCTAACCTGTCCCCTCATTTCCCCTTTTCTCTTTTTACTTATTTTCTCAGTTATATTGTGGATTGTTATACATGTAGTTATATTAAGAAAATGCATACCTAATTTAGCTTTATGGATATGGACTCACTCCTTGATTATACAGTCACCCTTTGAAGGGCCTCAAAATATGGAAATGGCCTCCCTCCTTGTTCATACATGGCACCCTTCAAAGGGCCTCTAACAGTTAATAACCCCCTACTCATGCAGCATTAGTGTTTATCAGTAGCTAATTACCTTGTTATGTTTGTTGTTTTTGTTAAATATCCTTTACTTTTTATATTATCTTATTACTTTATTTTAATCCATGTAAATGGTTTCTTATTAATGTCATATATATTGACCTCAAGTTTACTAAATTGTCAGTTGTGCTTGATAACGATAAG
Organism: Patella ulyssiponensis; assembly: GCA_963678685.1. Lineage (NCBI taxonomy): Eukaryota > Metazoa > Mollusca > Gastropoda > Patellidae > Patella > Patella ulyssiponensis. The sequence continues at coordinate 81,816,379 of OY783225.1, read as the reverse complement.
AGGATACTTGTCGAAACGTCGTGCTTTTAGAATAAAACTAGTGATTGTATCCCATAAAAACTGTTTTCTGTTAATGTGTTTTCCGGATCGCTAAATGCCACTTAAAGATTATGCTTTTATGTAGTCAATTTATGTTTTATATTGTATTTTGTTATGTCACGGTGACTATATTAACACAGATTTATCTCACTAATCTAATGTAAATTATTATACGTTTTATGCAATTTAAACATGCCATTTTTATTTTATAAACTCCATAGCTAGTTTCGGAATCCATTATATATATTATGCTGTAGAAATACTGTTTAAACCAATTTATGTTAATTTCAATAAGTCAAACAAATACTAGCAATAGAGTGGCATAACGAAAATCCGAATCCATTATTTGTGTGTAATTATATGTTATTTATAGAAATACTATTTAAAATTTATACCAATTTATGTTAATTTCAATAAGTCATACCAGCAATACTAATAAGTAGCATAACAGAAATCGGTTATTTCGAATATGATGTATATAAAAGCAGTCAAAATGTTTATATTCCTACCTTGTTCAGAAAATACACAATAGATTTATACTCAATTCTAACACAAGTAAACAGGAAGGTAGCATCTCGGCCAGTTGGTAAGATTACATTTATCAGAATATATGAATATGATGGAAAATGTGTTCACATCATTGCTCCTTGAAACTTGGTTCAAGATGCCTTGAATGATATTTACTGATTAAAATATCATACAAAGAACAATCTGGTCCCAATCAGCCAAGAATGTGAAGCATCTTCTCCATGATTTAGCTCATTGGTATTGAAAAAATTATACTATTTATTGTCATTTTGTCTTATTATCAACTATATGCAACTATATGCAAACATATTTTAAATACTCTCGTCATTCAAATAATGGTCCGAATCAGCCTTATCGTGGTCCGAATCAGCCAAAAATCTGGTCCCAGTCAGCCAAGAATCTGGTCCAAATCAGCCATGAATCTGGACCGAATCAGCCTGGTCCCAATCAGTCATGGTCCCAATCAGCCAATTACCCTTTCAAAGACATATGTTAAAGGGGTATAACTGACGGATATAGAGGAGTCGCCCACGAAATAAATCAAACTGACTGAATACTCCTTTTAAAACATGCATCGACTTTATATATTTTCTGTTTACTTAATAAAAACTTTCACGATATCTCAAGTTATTTCTGACAGGTTCGTAGAGTATTTCCTAGAGCGATATAATTTGTTTATTTGCAAAACATCCCGAAGCTCTTGGTGTTTATTAAGCTACGCCTTATAAATCATCCCCACTGGTAGAGATATTGGAGTGTGTTCGAGTTTACGTCAAGAATTAGAAATCAATAAACAGTTAATAATCTTAATACAACTATCAATATATTTAAACACTTAACTTAAAGTGACATTGTCATCTTACTGACAGTAGACAGTGAACTGTAGATAAGAGAGAGAGAGAAATGGGGTTCAACGTCCGTATTCCACTCAACACAAACTAGGTCATTTCGGGACTAACATATGGTTTAATTTTATTTCAATAATTTGCGTGCGTGCAGGGGTCTTTAGTCGTGAGAGGAAACTGGTGGACCCGGAGAAAACCCACGAGGTTGGACAGACGACCCTCTTTCTTGTCACGTACAACCGGGGATTCTGAAACCACGCCAGTTGACTCAAATGGTGGGCTTTATGATACAGCGCGATTCCTGTATGGTGCTAATTGTGGTTATCTCTACCAAACAAAGAAGTTTATGGATTTCAGGTTTTTGTTGATTAAGATCTACGAGGATTATTCGTCACCGACAATCCTGGTTTTGTCAATATGTCAACCAAAACAATCAGTGCTTTTGGTCACATGTTTTTGACCAACCAAGCATTGCACGTGATTACACGTGGCGAGCATTGAAAAGCAGTTTGGAACCAAACTGGCATCGAGTCGATCCTTTGCGGAGTAAAAAAGTTCCAGCGTGATTGGTGGCTGGAACCAGTCTGTCTGTGGGTATATGTATACTTAGCTAATGTGATATCTGTAAATAGATTTATAAAATGAAATGCAGTGAAATTGGGGTTATGCCCTTCTTTTCTACCCTTACTGAACCAACGAAGATGGCAAGATTTATAAAACCAGGGTTTGTTTGTGATGAATTTTCGAATTGTAGCGTACATACACTGGTCATTAACATTTTTAGTAAAAATTCTGTTATTTTGTGCTTCAACCCCTTTCGAAAAGGCCAAAGTCCCTTTAAACAACTTAAACTACAATAATTCCGCCTTTAGTAAAATGTATGTGAGTGTTTACATATAAATATACAATATAAACGATTAATTGAAGATTAACTTAATAATATAATTTCGTTCTACATATTGATTATAATTAATAAAAATTTATAATATGAACTACATGTACTACTTAAAGTTTAAGTTTATTATGTAGTCATTGATAGATGACATTTTAGTTTACCCTTCTTATCGTTAAAAGTTCAATTTCTAATTACTTAAAATCAATATGTGAATTCATCTACAATTCTTTGAAGATTTTCGAAAATGCAATCTGACATATTATTTTTATTTATGATATATATTCACAGACAATGGCGTTATTATCAAATCCTCTTGTCGTAATCTTGACCAATACCAGCAGATATCATTCTCATTCCAAAAATACAGTCATCACTGTCAATTCATAAGACCGCTGTTTAAGGCACCAATTATCTAGAATTCAGAGCCGGAGTCTAGTTGGCTAACGATAACCTCACAGTCATATAGGCGTAGTTAGATCAGTCATCAATGATTACACGGTGTTTTGTCGGATTCTGGTCCATTTTGTTCAGTAACTGAATTTGAGAGTCGCGGTAGACAAGTGATAAGGGCCGGCAAGAACTGTGGGGATATTTTAAGTCTAGTTCTCACGTGTCACGGGTGGTGTCTGTGGGACAGACAAGGAAAGTTTACAAATAAAGTAAAACAAGGTAGGCCTACGAACAATCCAAACCATTAGATAAAAGTCATAAAAAAAACGGTAAAGGCAAAATCGTGTAATCAGCACATGGACTGTTCATCATGTATATATAAAATACACGACATTTGGAAGTGGGCAAAAACCGTAGGACCACCCGCAATCTGAACATCTCAGGCACATTATACCCCTATCACGTGATCTACACATCAACATCTCAACTTTCTGGCTGGAATTACTGCGCAAAATGGCCATTCACTGTATACGTCCGAAAAAAAAGCCGGTCACCAATTAATTTTCGCACGTTAGTTAGTTACGTAGGCATATTGGCGTGCGCGCGTAAAATAGCCCTTGGCGTTTGTAATTCAACGACGAGTTGACGGTGCAAAATGCAATGATAGAAATGGAGATCTTATGTCAGTCTCAAAATGACCGAAGTATTGTGCTGCCGAAAAAAATTAAACCCCATTCAATTCTATTCAGTATCAAAAACATGTCAAGTAAGGACAGAAATGTCAGTTGTTTAAAAACAAACAGCTTTTTAGAAACTGGCATTGTTGTCTTGTTAATGGAAATAGCTTACGTAATTAGGGCAGTGACGTAAATTCTTTAAGAAACCCCACGCGGTTCATGCATAAAATAGAGAGAACAAATAAAATCTGTGTTTCATTGATTCAAACTGTATAGAAAACGGATAATGGATCCGCTGTCAATATAAAAATCACTGAAAGAAACTAAACATATACTATGAAAAAAAGAATGAAATTGACATAATGTGAAAATACCCATAAATATGAAAATAAAACAATGACATATAAGATAATGGCTTAAACAATTCCATCATTTATATATATTTTCATAAATAAATAACGACTAGACTGATCGCGTGTTCTATATACTTTTATTTAGATTAAATGTAGAAAACATGTTTGTAACAGTGACCACCCATTTATAACTTTTATTGTCCGGAAATGTAGAAAATGACTTGAAATTTATCGGCTAATTGGTATAAAACACGCACGACGAAGTCGTGTATTCCAAAATAAGTGCATTGACGCGAGTTTTTTTTTTTTTTTAAAGTCGGGGACAACCAGCTATCACTGATATGGATAGGTCTCAATAATTTTTAGCCCGTCCCCAAAAAATATTTCTACACTAACACAATCTGATTAAAACACAGACCCAGCTTCGTTTCGTTTTTGTAGTTCAAAATTTCGTTTTGCTTGGCTTTACTACACTAGGATCTTGCAGAGTTGTTATCTAACCCTCATCTGGATGATGTGTGGGATTAGCCAATAAAACGGTCTGTAGCGGCGAGTTCGGAGATATCCCAGTAGAAACATCAATGCTGGTTTGTTAATCAAAAGTCTGACATCATAGGTCAAAAGTCGCTTGAATGACCCCCTCCCCCACACACACATTAACTGGTCAGATCGTCATGCAGTTGAGGCCATCAAAAGTATGAAAATCGAAACAATATATAGATCTGGATTTTAATCTTAAGGTCACGTACAAATTTCACACTTTTCAACTTTTTCAGAACAGAAAATACTAGTATACTAATTGGCAACACTAATGTGCAGAAACTAGTCTACGCATTCTTGTTTGTCCCATTTATACCATTACCATAAATGGATTCGCTACGGCCTTTGTCTATTTCAACAATAGACTGTTCACCAAGTTCCGTCCAACTCGGAAAACGGCTGAATTAAGTGAATAGTCGATAAGAATTAGCGATTATGGTTCCATTACCTATAATAACTGTATATCTTAACCTTTATCAGTGATCTAGTTGTGAAACACTTTCCTCAACATTCTAACCGAAACTTACACGAAAGAATGAAGCGATGTTCTAAGGCACTGTATAATATCATCTCGATTTTTGTTGGTAGCTTCAAAAGTTAGACTCGATGATTTGGGTAAAACATAAATTGTTAAATTCCGTTGGATTTTATGTGCCAATAATATGTTTTGTGGAATGACAAACTATTTCCGTTGAAAAACTAGATATAACCATTTTTTGTGTTTCACTGTTTATAAATTAAGCAGAACTAGAAAGCAATCATACCCCCTCTTATTCGTCGGAACAATCTATCGATAATCTGAAAAACACGTCAGATCAACACAATACTTTCAAAAGTTCCAAATCTTGTTATGCCTTATCCACACTAATTCAGGCCTAACCACCCACGAGAAATAAAATGAAACCTCATTATGAAACCTAATTTTAACTATGAAAAGTCCATTCCCTTCGTTCATAACAGTTCGTTATTTCGAGAAGCTAGCCTATACAGCAAATATTATTACCCTAGATAGTTTTAACACATTTTTCAAAAGCCACAAAATAATGTGGCATTTATTTGAAGCTTCAATTGCATGGTGGTCTTTTTAAAATATTTCTTACCGGACAGTAATTTGTTGGCGCCTAAAATATAACTAGTTCATACCGTAAATTATGTTTATCGTATTTATTTTCAAAATTGACTAAGGCAACTTTTGCTTTGGCCCAGCGATATGTTTTCTTCGATTATCTGCTATGATCGTAGCAAAGGAAAGCCTATACATCATTGTTAGTGACAACTCCTTTTGTTGTAGCAGTCCTATTAAAGGCAGGAATCTGATTATAAAAATCTCATAAAGGGTAAAAAGTTATGTGCTTAAACATGGCAATTATTTGGTAATTACAACTAAGTAAACGTCTTCAAGTAATATCTCACTCATTAAGAAACAATAAAATAGTATGAATACACCAAATTTAATTAGATTTCGCGATAAAATATACAAAGCGCGCTAGAGAACAGTCGTCTTTAAGATACAAATCAAAAAGACAAAATCCCGAAATATAATACATATTATAGGAAATAAACCATAAAGGTATATGGAGCACTATTGCCCATAGGTTCACGTTAATGGTAAATCAACGAAAAAAACACACAGAAAGATTTGAATGCCTCTTTAGTTCAGATCCAGAAATTAAAGATTCTGGAAACATCTGTGCCACCAGCTGCCAATTATTCTGGGGGACAATCCACCGTTGGGTTTTGGGGTCACCATAACTATAAGCCATCCAATTTTTTACGGTTTTCTGGGCGATTTTAATACTAGAGATGCCTTAAAGCATTGAGTCCACGTTAATATCAGTTACAAAACTTAAAATGAGCCTTTATTCATTTTTGGGGACTACGTCCTCTACTCTAAATTTTGATTAATAATGGAAAGAGGTGTAGGAAAGCGGACAATGAAATTGATCGATCAAGTTACTAGCGCCCTTCCGTATCTGGAAATGTTGAAAAGTAGTTTAAGTGAATTCTAGAAATCAAGAGGAGATCCAGAAATTAAAAACTATATAATTGAGAGCTATTTAGGTGAGATCAATGAATCAAAGATTATAGACGATTGTTTTTGATTCTAGTGTATCACTGCGGGTTTGGTACTAAATCAGAACTGGACAGTCAATGATGGTCGACTGAGAGAGGACATAACAATTATCGATATCTTAGTGACAACCATAAAAGTATTGGTCACACTTTTCCTGATATGGCAATCAGTTCTTCGTATGAATATTCGATTTCGAACTGAGATCATCTCACAGTCTCGCATAACAACTCTTCGTCTTCAGAAGAATTGTCCATGTCATCATAAGCATCCATGTGGTTGTTGTTCTGTTCCTGGTTGTTCAAATCGTAGTTACAGATCAACCATAAATCAAAAATCCCCATGTATGAATTATACCCGGAAATTTCTTAACCAATTCTATCAGAAAAAACCCTGCTATTATCCTTAAATTGCAATATTGACCAGGTTATTAAGAAAGCTATGGTCTATGTTAATTAATGTACACAATTTAATGTTTGTCTACGATAATATTAATGTAGCGTTAATTGATATGCTTTCATTACTTATACTGTCTACACACACCTTTATATTATAGTAATATCCCATCATTGATGGTTGCATTATAGATCTGTTAATATCAATTATTTTATTACCCATGTTTGTAAGTCTATTGTTCATGCCATCAAATATTGTGTTTTTTGCTATGTAAATTATGGAGATAGGTCAATTAGTACGGTGATGAACTTGGGGGTGAACGAACGGCGTTTTAATTTAAACTAACAATAAAGCAATCTGATTAAAAGACAGGTCTATATTTCATTTCGTGCTTTATACTTTCGATGGCCAACACTTCATGGAGATCCGAACTAATTAATACGGAAGGCTTTTGACCCTATGTCGTCAAAACTTTGAATAACCAATCAGTATTGATGTTTCTAGTGTATTACCCACAGTTCCGTGTAAAACACACCTCAAGCGCGCCGCAACAGACCGTTTCATTCGCTTATCCTTCTCATTATCCAAAACTCGTCAATGATAACAACTCTTCCGACCAGACCCCTGTGTAGTTAAGACAAGTAAAACAAAATTTTGAACAACAAAAAACGAAACGAAATATGATCTGTACTTTAATTAGATTGACATTGACCAATCTGTTTCACAGAGAATTACTTACGAATTATCTCTGTCACATATAACTGTCTTCAACACGAGCATTGACTTCACGCGGCGTCAGCCATTGGCTCATTGGCTCGTGCATTGTTTACATAACACGTAACTGCTTCGGACAGAATGATGCCTTTACTCACTTTAATATCCATTTACACTAAATAGGAAATATTTTTTAACTACAGATACTTCAAACGTCTTTATTTATTTTTCTTATACTTCAAAAAAATGTTTTAGAATTTATTTTGTCGGAGGAAAAAAGTTAATACCGGGGACTCATTACGTCGCGTCGATGTCATCCTTATCAGTGATTGTGTCGGCCTAGCGAATATTCACTGCTGATCAATAAAGAGACTAAATACATACGCCATTCTTTAAAATATGAATCTTGTGCTGTGACGTTAACCAGGGGCCTGTTTCACGAAATTTTAACTAACATAAAATCCAAATTTTAGTAATTTGATTGGATAATATTTGATTGATGCCATGAATAAAAATTGAAGAATTTACTAAAATTTGGATTTTATCTTTAGTTAAGATTTCGAGAAACAGGGCCAAGATGTTGGGTTTTCTTTTAGACCATTTTTTCTCACTTTTTTTCCAAACTTCCACAATCGGTATTACCAGAACAACACTGTTCTCGTTAGTAAAAATAATGCACCCGTTCTATAGTACTTCAGTGTTGTATCATTCATGTTTCTTTGGCGCAATATAAAAGATTTTAATTTGAACAAGGCTGGTGGCAAACACTGAAATAAAAGCAAAGATGGGAACCTCCAAAAGTAGGTAGGCTACAACTAAAGTAACACCCATTGACGCTTAAACCCTCTTGGTGGATGTAAGAAATAGTCACAACAACATAATTTAAACAGATTACAAATTCTCTGATTATTGTAATTCACGTGAATCAATAGGATGCTTTGATCATCATATTTGAATGCGGGTCTTAGGTCGAATTTACTAGAAACAAAAAGCTTTCGGGGTTTGGAATAGAACTTAAAGATGAAACAGATGCCTCAGTTGGGAGTACTGCACTTTTGTGTAAAGGCGATATTGTATGACAGGTCGTAAACATATACATTAAAGGACAAAATTAAAGACTATTGCTATCAAGTTACCAAACATATTTATCACTTTTCTTTTGATCTAAGAAATATAAGAAATGAAATGAAATCAAATGGGGTTTAACGTCCTACATAAAACACATAAGATGGCGGTATATTGTCGTCATAAGACATTATAAGATGACAGCGTAAAATCAATGGAAACCAACTTTTGTACCTGGGGCCTGTTTCAGGATGTTTTAACTAAGATAAAAAAAATTAGTTATTTGATTTGATATTAGATTGATTTTAGCGCATAGCCAATCAAAATAGAAGTACATGTATCTACTAAATTTGGATTTTATCTTCAGTTAAAATTTAGAGAAACAGGGTCCTGAATAATTAACTGATATTTTGTTGTGAATATATTGAGATCTATTTTGTCATAACTCATGTTTAACTTATTGTTACATTTAGTCCTGGGATATAAACAGTACCTAAACCAACAATACCGTTACAGCAAGTATTACCAAAGCAAAAATTACCTGAATTGTTAAAAAGCAGAAAAAAGAGGGAAGCTTATCGAGTGTAAATCAATTAATGAAACAACTTCACGCTTCTGTTTCTGTTGAGGTTTTTTTTTCGAGTTGTCAACGCATTTTAATAATTCCAAAACATTTAAAATTAGGAAAAATGGTATTTGTTGTGAATTCTAAATCAAGTAGGCTTATCACCTTACTTATTCCATGGTTTTAATAAACAAGATTATGAAATATGAAATTGCCATAGTTTCCTATTCTCATCATTTTAAACAACGCTTAGTTGTGTTGTTATTTTGTTTACGTTCGTGTCGCTATTACTCGTAGATTACTTTGTACTCATTGAAAATAACTGTGCAAAATGGGGCTTTTATCAACAGCAGAGAGCGTAAAAAAATCCACCTGAGCAATTTAATAACAATCTATTTCTATTGTCAACGGAATTTTCGTGTCCCTGGAGTTGGTCCATTAATAAAGTGATAAAACGCGAACGATATAGTCTTTAGATATGAATCAGAGTATACTAGATTATTCACTTTATTAAAAAGGGATTATCAATTAATAATAATTTCCCGAAGTGATACGATCAGGATAAACCATTTAATTAAATCATAGAGCGTAACGTTAGTTACTTTCACTCTATGCAGTTAAAAAATAAAAAATACTGACTTAAAGGAAGCATCTCTGCTAAAAATATCTCACCATATTAATGATTAATTACAATGAAGCAAATGATGACGATTTTATTCCCGATGAGCATACTTTTTAGAACATTAAACAGCGGAATTGTAAAACGCAGTACTGTTTGTTCTACGCAAGAATGAACTGAAATAAAACACATTGAAGTCAATCCTTTTGCTTTGATGGAACATCTTGAATCGCTGCTATTGAATTGACAACACTGAACAGTTCTGTGTGATCATTGAAACGTATACTATTTTTTTTTTTTAAAGAAATAGCATGTATTCATAAAGTTGTGAAAATTGTCTCAGCTATCAAATTAAAGCAGCTCAGCTAATTAATATCAACGTAAATATGGATGAAAATTGTTCTTTCCCAGCACTTGTGCCCTTTTCCACGCATGTCGTGGCATACATTTAGCGTGATGTAAGAAATAATTCTGTAACAAGCACAGAAGAAAAAGTTTTGGCAGCTGGTTTACCAGAATAATTTTTTTCTGTTACTTTTATTCTGTTTTGTAAGAGAAAAAAACCCCAGACTAAATAGAGGTAAAAATTTGGTAAACTAGATGCCAGAAATAATTCCCTATTAAGATAGGGCTTCTGTCAGAAGTTATTGGGGATTAATAATGCATCTTGAGTGTCCAACCCATAAACAATGGTTAAAAATGCTTTGACTAAATAGTTTACATGTATGTTTCGAGATTAAAGAATGAACGGTCAATTTATATAGCAGGAAAAATGAAAATATTTAATGTAAAAGACTTACTTATCCAGGAAGCTGAATCGCCTCTCCCCATTCATAGTAGAGCCCCTCCGTCGACGTTTCTTTGATTTTCGCGAAGGTCCTCTCTTTAAAGCACCCACGTCTAACTCGCCATCTTTAACTTCTATGCTATTTTTATTACTATTTGGGAGCTTTGTAATTTCTAAAATATTTGGTTGAAGCCGGTTTGCCACAAGGTTCTGAGTCTGAGTACGTGGTCCAGTTCGAACTTTATTGGGGTCTTTATTTTGTCCAGCAAGGCGACCAACTTCTTTAACCTTTCTTTCCCGTCGTCTGATATCCTGCTGAGGGCGATCTGTGTCTCGCGAAGATGTAACAGCAGCCATACTTCTGGGTTCTGGGGGTTTAATTACACATTCTTCTAGACCCCCAAAAGGCTTTTTGCGATATTTGAAATGGATTTCTTGTGATGGGGCTGGAGGATGTACCATTTGTTGAGACATATCCCCATCCTTTAATTGGATGACATACGGTTGCTGCATGGACCACATATGACCCTTTTCAAAAACAGGGCTTCTTCTCTCAACTGGATACATGCTATCTTAAAGGAAAAAAGAACGTTGTTGTAGGACTTTTGGCATGGGCTTTACGGCTGCAATATATCCTTAATTCTGAATCATGTAAACTATATTAAGTATACGTGAATATTTTTAAAATGAAAGTTAAGGAGAGGTTTTAAAATCTTTAGCATACACTGTCTCATATACAATACTAACTAGCCAAACCTACTAAGAAGATTCTGTCGTTTCTTTACATGACACAGCTTTTTTAAAAAAAAGAGATTTCAGCATTTATAACCACAAAGACCCCGACATGCCACAATCATCTGAAACAAATATTGATAGCGGTTGGCCACTTAGAGATTTTCCATGTCAGTCCAAAGGAATCCATTGGCTGTGACCACATTTTCAATGGTGATTTTTCTCAAATCGTGAATAATCAGCAAAATTCCTTCCAGTCCGGACAAACAGATCAACAAAATGCTATGCACAAGGAACCATGTGATGTAATTACCAATATTAATCTACATACCAGTGCAGTTGGTATCCGCAGGTACTGATCAACCTATTAGGTTTTCGAGAAAGTTGTTATCTGAACATTCTTTTATTATACATTGGCTTGGATAGTCAAACATACCCCTCTTGTATTAAAGCCACCGGAATGGCTGTGATAGAATCGTTTTGTTTTCACTATATGTCACTAGATACCTTCAAACTAAAGAACGCATGCATATGGTAGAAAAACATATACGTACCTTGTTTTTCATAGATGAACTGAGCGGGAATAACAACTTCTTATTCTTTTTCATTTGTGATTATGAGACAAACATCGACTTTTTCAAATGGATAAATTTGTTTAAAGGTAACGTTGCTTTCATGGATTAAAAATTATCGAATTTCTAACACTTTACACTTTTCTTTATAACACTTTAAATTTTCAAAGCTTTTAAAAATAAAAAACCTTGTGTACACGAATCAACTTAAGCCCAATACTCCATGCCTTTCGTTTGCGAGAAATCCATTAAGTTGGTACAAATTTCTATTGAACTTTTTTTTTTAATCAAAATGTGTAATTATGTAACTGGTATATCGGTCTATACCTTTTCCATTTCAGAACTTGATTGTCACGTTTTAAAATGTATATACGCCTTATAAATATTCCTTTCGGTGCTGCTTCAAACCATAGAATGAAAGGTTGCTTGGCTCTCAGCGGCTTACAGTCACCGACTTAATATCATTGTAATTAAATAAAAAGACGAGCCATCAGGGAATACCTGTTTACAATGGTCGTGGTACAATACCTGTCAACAATTAACTCTTTACAATCTCAAATATACTTCTCTCTTTGAAACTGATTGTGTTAGACACTGGCAGAAGTGGGTTGATCACATCAAATAAATTGCAATTTATTGCCATTGAGTTTTGGGTACTTTATACACTTAAAAGTTTTTGGTTGTTTTTTCATTAGTACACTGACAGTGTGGAGTTTTGATTAAAAAAGAACTATTGAATGTGAATTAAACATATACTGTGTTTATCCCATGGGTGGGCCTATTGATGGTTTAAAACGGAAGTCGCTATTGTAATTTGGCCACACTGAAAACATTGGAATAATGTAAAGAAGGTTTTCTTCATATTTCTCTTTGTCCTTTTAATTCCTCATATTTGTCCACTCTAAACACTTTGGAATAATATTTAAGAAGACTGGTCCTTGAATTTCTTCCTGACCTCGTGCAGTACCCCCAGATGATGGGATAACATCAAGATCCGGTTTAGGTGTTAAATGTTCTACCCGGACAAAAACGTATTTTTTTGGGATGCTTTGAGGTTCAGAGACCCTGGAATACACACATTAGCAGGGGCCTGTCAACAAAAAGGGGCTGGGGTCAGGGGTCCTGCCCTTCCTCTGTTCACACAGAGCTAATTACACGAACGAGGAACCGATCTCTGTCATCCACAGCCCTCTGCTACTTTCTAGACCATGTGGTACGCGAGCACTTCCAGGGTCATGAACGATTTTTAGTAGTTCTTCCCCAGCTACTGATTTTCCCCTTAACGTGGGAGTACGAGCATGGGTTCCCTTGCCTTCATGACCATCAAGTCTAAGCCCGGTACCGTCTTGCTGCGCCCGGGCATGATTTCCGATGTGCTGTGAGCAAAGTCATGCCCCATATTGACCAGCTGGTGGAGAGGAAGCAGATACAGCCCTCGCATTGGGTTGAGGTTTTTTCTAGTTCATTTGCTTGTTCTACTTGTAAAATTATGCAAATAAAGTCTATTTGATCGAATTGAGTGTCTCTGGAACCAGGTGGTACGCGGCGACTGTACGGGACCTTCAAGTGTAGTTCAGCTCTGAACGTCGGTCTCATTACACACACCCTGAACGTTTAGGGACTGTCCCTTCGACTCAATGTCGAAAAAAATGGGAGAACAGTCAATTTTACTCGACAACTTTTCACTGCTAAACGACGGGGTGTCAATCCGTGTGAAAGCCTGTACAATGTAAAGCCTGTACATTTCGTTTCGTCTTGTATGACCGACATTCCTGAATGTGGACGTTGACCTATAGTTAGAGTGTCATGGCGGCGAAAATGTAATTTGATAGGAGGGGACGTATTTTTAACAGCGTGTTGTGTCGCTCATACTGACACTAGCGAAGTAAGCAATGTCTTATTTTCTCACTAAGATGTTCGTTTACATTGTACAGGCGTCCACACGGATTGACACCCCATCACCTGGCAGTGAAAAGTTGCCCAGTAAAATTGACTGGGGCTCCAATTATTTTCGATATTGATTGAATGGGACAGTCCCTGAACGTTCAGGGTGAGTATAATGAGACCGACTTTCAGAGCTGGGAACCACTATTCCAGACAAAGAAACAATGTAAGGGACCGGGATTCAATCAACGTGTGAATAAATGACCAAAACGGCAGATAAGCAAGAGGTTTTTTTTTTTTACACCAAACCATTCATTGGGGGATAAAAGAAACGTCCTTGCAACGTACATAGGAAGGTGTTGGGTTCGTTGGGACGGAACATAATGTAGCTATGTCGTCCGGATACGGCGGTGGTTCCAATTCAATTAAGTCGACGATCCGAATCGTTGGGGTAATATCTAATTTTCTACTGCTTAATTTGATTATTTATCTCTTTTTTTTGACAATATGACAGCTTGGGTTCAATCAGATTAAAAGTATTTTACCCAGAACTTGTTGGCAGCGCTGGCTTGTTGATATCAACTACAAAGGCCACCGAACGTTAACAAATGTTCAATTCATCATGTCTTTGGCCAATATTCTTTGTAGGGATGCAGATTTCATATAAACTGGACCTGGTGAGCAGAAATCAAATCTTCGCTGGAAACAATGATTGACAAGGGCGACGGTGCTTGCTTTTTGTCAGTGACAAAATCAATCCACCAAATTCTTGGACCTGGAATGTAACTCCAACACTATGCACAAGGTACATTTCATACTGTGGAATGATAAAGTGGGCACTTAAAAGCGAAAGAAACATGAATGCTGTACTTAGTCTAGATGGAAAGATGTGGTGGAAGGATAATGGTTGCTATGATGATTGATGTGGTGGAATGAAATAATAGATAGTTGGATTGATGGAATGAAACCATAGATGGTTGGATTGATCAAATGAAATCATAGATGGTTAGATTGCTGGAATAGAATTTGAGATGTGGGGAATCATAGGAAAGAATGAAATCCATGGATGAGAAAATGAGGTTGTGGGAAGATTCATGCAAAACGTGGAAGTCTTCATCAGTCATAGATAATATATTATTTAAACAGAAGAAATACCTGTGGCTTTAAATCTAGTATTTAATTTCACTTTGAAATTCAACTTCATAAATATATGCACATATATCAAATAATTTGCTTATAATAATAATATAGGCTTTTAAAGCAGCATAGAGGTACATGTATATAATCAAATTGAATTACTATGTAACTAACAGAACTGAATAGTAACATTCTTAAATGAGTTACGTTACTCCATTTATTATGTGAAATATTTTGATTCTAAGATTTTAGACAATAAAATTGGTTTATTTCTGTCCATTTTAGTTTTTAGTGTGGGTAAATAAACCTATTTTTACCATTCTGTGCAACCTCATTAAACAACAAAATATATAATATACTTGCTTATGTTATAACTTCTAGTATCAAATTTGTGTCATAATTGTGAACAGTTTATTATTCATTAAAATATAAAGAAGTATAAACTACTTAAATACAACAAATAGGTTAAAGCCCCAATAACTCTCTTGTTGTAATTGAATAATATGTCCCAATCTTTATTCTGGTCAACAAATTGTATTATTTTACAATATTCAAATAAATTGATTATACAAATTTCATCGTAACACACCTAATTTAAAAAATTGGAAAAATTCAACTACATGATTTGAAAAGGTTAACGTAAACCTTTTCAAATGTGACTTGGATTTTAAAATATTTTCGAACCCTCTGGACAAGCAAAATATGATGTAATGGATAATTTACACAACAGGTAGGACACAGAAACATTTGGTACTTAGAATAAGACTATTATTTATTTTCTAGAGCTGCCAATCCAGCAAGAGTGTTATTGTCCCTTTAACATTAACAAATCAATAATGATAGGAAATTAAACATAGGAGTTGTTGACAGACCATGATGAGTCTTGTTGTTGCTTCTAACAAAAACCTTACTTGAGTCCTACTTAAAGCGGGGGATTGGGATGGCCTAGTGGTCTAGAGTGCCGCGCTTCGACCGCTAGCTGGCCGGTCACCTCTGGCTTACGGCTGTGGTTTCGATCCCTGGTGTGAGCGTATGTGGCATGGTGATAGGGGCACCTTCTGAACCTCGTGGGTTTCCTCCGGGCACTCCAGTTTCCTCCCACTGCTAAAGAACCCAACGCACAAGCGAATTATTGAAATAAAATTAAACCATATGTAAGTCCTGAAATGACCTAGTTTGTGTCGAGTGGACGTTAAACCCCATTTCTCTCTCTCCCTACTTAAAGCGAGAATTTCATAAGAAAGTCAAAACATAATTATTTCTATGTCTTTTGCTCAATAGGTTGTCAACTCACTATTATACAATCATAGGCATTATTTCACACACTGAAAAATCATTCACACTGGAAATAATAACACAATTACCTCCCTTGTTTTTCTATTCCCTCAACTGGAAATAGAGTGAATTATAGGATTAATAGGATTATTCTATTTTAAGGCTTTATTTTAATAGATTTTAAAAATATAACTTAAAAATATGAAATTCTCACTTTAAACCATGGGATAACAGCGGTAGTCACATTTTCAACTAAAATAACACCACAAAAAGTGAAACACACACATGTCTTTGATATTTAAAGCTTCATTTTAAAAAAATTGTGTACATAATAATAGATATATGCATGTACTGTGTTTTTTAAATTAAAGCAATTTGACAGATGAATTCCTCATAATAATCAATGAGCCTAGTTTAGAATCACAAGATGACAGCTATGACATAACTCTATATAATAACAACCGTTTTCAAATGCTAATTTAAATAACCATGACTACATATCTGGAGAGTAATTAACATTATACATTTACTAATTGCTGTATCATTCTATTACTTTCAAAGTTTTTTTGTAACACAATTTATTATTAAATTTCAAAGAAAGAGAAATAGGTTGTGCTCATAAGAAATTTTAAACTGGGACACAACTTCATAACATCTGTCATACATTCATGTACTGATCATTAGTGTGTTCACAAAAACAGATCATCAAACAGGATTAATTACCGCTATACGTCCACATTAAATGTGGGTATATAAAAAAGTTATAGCCACACTATCATAAAAAAAAAATAACAACAAAACAACGTTTTAAAGCTCAAAACAGATACAGTACCACAACATTAACAATATTATATATTGAGATGCCATGAAAATGCACCACTGAAGACCAACAACAAATCACAGAGACCATAATAACTTTACTTTAGAGTGAAATGTAAGCACATGGGGTATAAATCAAAATTCAGTCATAGAGCATCTTCCTCGCTTTAACTGTGAACATCTTATCAAACCCTTCACATAACACCCTGCATATTTCGGCACTAATTTCGATTGGTTATTGACTCATCTAGAGAACCTATCAGATTCCTGGATCATCGCAAATACCAAGTCTCATGCTCTCCAGCTAAAATGTTTATCTGTGATAATAAAGTTGCAAAGTTCAGGGTTTGTTTAATGTCAAGGTTTCCATGGAGGTCACCATGTTTGATTTGAGTGTTTTTGTGTCACAACCTCTGATTGGATGCTATGGTTCACATGTCAGCATTAAAGGGAGATAATGTAGCTATAAGTTTGGGAATTGCAGACCAGTGTAGCAATGTCTAGATGTTGTAAAACATGCGGTCATTGCTTCAGAACCACGGTAACAGAGTTGGTCCAACGTAAGGCTGTCTGGCAGAGCAGATCATAATCGTGAAACAACAGTGTAAGCACAGATGAACCCATGGAATCCGGATGACTCACAGTAACAATGGTGTGTGAAGCTGGAAGATAGTGATCTGGGAGATGTTGTCAGATAATGTTCCTATCTTGTCAAGGTGCTGTCATGTGATATGCGTGACGTGATCTGATGTTAAAACATTCATCTCTCAAGCCAGATTTACAGTTATCCATTTATAACAGTGATGCATATTCATTGCTTCTCAGTACATAAGTCATGAGCAAAACAAAGCACCTAAAATCTTTTACTATTTCAAAATAAATCGTCATGCCACTTTCACTGATATAACAACACATATGTGGGCATTTCATCTTAAAATTTGCAAATCTGTGAACCTTAACATTCCAATATTTCGTTAATATTCATTAAACAAAAAACTGGAAACACTAATAAAATATATAGTAAAATCACAGATTTTAGCGATAAGCTTGAAGATTTTTATTCATTTCCCCACTCTTCATACCAGGAACTAACGAGGATCGACACATGCCCCAGAAGAGTTGTGGAGTGAAGTTTTTGCGTGTAGCTTTAAACTTCCAACCCATGTGATTGGCGCAACTTTTGCACTGAGCTATTTTCCATGAATATCCTGGAAACCATGAATGTTCGGTTGAAGAGCGACCAATTAGTTGAATATTCTTCACTTCGTATATTGTCAATGTTTCATGTACGTGGCCAGCAGGATTTACGAACGCACCCATTGGGCCCTCGACCGCCATACTGAACACATCATTCTTGTTAGCTATTGGAGCATTGCAATATTTACATTGCAGAACTGTGCATGTTTTCATCACAACTAGCTCATAACGCAATCTCTGAATGGCTGAGTCATAACTAAGTAATCGAAGTCTAATTGTGTCATCCAATGGAAGATTTTGAGCCAGCCAAAAGGACAACTCTGTTGGAGTTTGAGGGATTTTAGCTTCATTTAGAGAATCATTCCAGCTTCTTAATTCCTTCATTATTTCTTGAAACAATATATCTGTATCAAATCTTTTATACACCCAAGGAGGCCACCATGTATAATTTGCACAAGTGATTTTATTTATTCGATGTCTCTTAACTGCTACAATTGCAGTTTCAGCAACCTTGGGTTTCATAAATATGCCTTTTTTCTCAACGTTCGACTTCATAGCTGTGGTTGTATCCGATGCAGACATTGGCTTACAACAAAATTTAAAATGTGACGGAGGACGGGCACCACATAAATTCTCAGGTAAAATTCTCTCGGGCATAATTTTAACTTTAGCTCTCAATACACCAGTTATGTCCCTTCGTTTTTCTATCAAACGAAATCTTTGTCGCCCTCTGGCTTTTATCCTTAGAGTCGATATCCCAGAAATGTCGTCAGTTTCATCTTTTATGGAGAATATTTCTGCTGTGGTACCAATATAATCTAATTCATCCATCTCTCCATCACTTTGATTTCTGTATGTCATTATTCCAAAGGTCTTGTCATTTTCTGGTTCTGCCACTCTTTTCATCATTGCCACCATCTGAGGCTGGAACAAATGAAGGGGGATAACCTGGTCTGGAATTAATACAATTCCTGGAAGCATGTATAATGGAATATCAATATAAGACTCGTCATCATGAATTGTTCTTCCAGAATGGACATCTTCCATATCATTGCCTAAATAAGAATGTGCTGATGGAAGATGTCTATCGAAACCAGCGGTAGTATTGGCTTGAATTTCTTCCTCATCAGGCATTTCATTATTTCTGTTTTCATCTCCACTCTCCTCTGAATCTGACAACATAACCAAATCCTCCATATGGAACGATCATTTGTTTATACTGACACTCAGCTGATCTTGCCCGAGATTAACTTTTACAGATAAGCTGTCAAGCCTGCGATGCAACAGGTAAAGCTGTCAAGCCTGCTATGCAAATGTTGTTATGTCTTCAGTACACATGTACCGGAAAGAATTCAAGGTCGAGTTTGGTCCTTTTATTATAGTCAATAATCCAATTTCTTGATATTCATTCAAGAATCCCATGTTTTGGGATAATTTCCAATTCTAATTAACAACAAAAGAAGATTAAGAAAATAAATTAATTTTGGAAACACATGAAAAAAAAATCATTTCTGAATTGAGATATAATATGATCAATCTTTGGTGCTAGTCTAAGATTTTATTGAACGCGACTCGGGGTAGTCTTGTTTATCAAAATCAACTAAGGTTAAGAAAAAATAACTTAGAATATTTAAGAGTGACTTCCCTTGGAAAATACTCTATCTTTAGAAACTCTGAAGGTTTATAATTTTCAAGATGGAAGTTCTCGACACATGTTATGTCAGTACAGCGTGTAATAGAACTTGTCATGCTGCTAATTGGGGACAGAACAACCTAATTTGCTTTGGATCATGTAATGCCGTTTGCATTTACAAGCCTGAGGTAATGCCACTAGCATCATTTTCGAAATAGAACTTTTAACAGTAAAATTGCCATCAAGGATTAAAAGTTACATCATGATCATCATCATCATCTACTCCAGAGTGTCTTGAGGTTTCGTTCACACGTAACCTCAAGATTCCACAAGCTATATTCTCTTTAAGCGATGTGCGACTGAATTATTTGCGCATCAAATAGCCACGAGCTGAAAGGCGTCAGTCGATAAATTCTAAATGCATGTCCTACCTTATTGTGTGATCCATCTCTGAACAACAATAACACTTACTGACACACACACGAGGTTCATTGAAACAGGTTTATCCAATATCACATTCAAAAATATTTCATGTAGTCGCCATGATAGGATAGTTTGGCATCCGTTTGACGTCATATCCTCCCCATTAAAATTTGAGGACCCCTGTTTAACACGAAACGAAATGCATTTTTCTACAATATTTCTATGGATTGCATTATGTACTGTTTTTGTAGAGATTTTATATTGGGATAGAAGTCGAGGTTTATTGAAGGAATAATTAGGTCGCTCTTCACGCGTAGTTGAAAATACACAACGTCAATTGAGAACTTTGTTGCTTGATTATTTAGTAGGCCTAGATCAGTGCTTGAAATTAGGACTTTTCAAAAACAAAACTTTAAAAAGCTGTAGCTAAAATAAGCTGACAAGGCACCACTGCCTAACTTATTTAAAGCAAACTGTTGTCATTTTCCGTCACGGGACGTGCAATTTTTATATATATCGTGTCAATTAATCTGGCCCTAATTGTGTTTAGTGGTACTGTCATAAGTATAAATTATACAGATTCCTCTTACGAGTAATAAAATCACCGAAATTTGCTTTCCTTTCCTTTTAGTTATTCGTGTTCATAACGGTGGCCATCATGTCAGCTATAATTAAAATTTATTCGTCAAATTTCCCACGGCTCTGCCATAACCTATTTTAGAAAGTAAGCATTCTTATGAAAAAACTAATGATATATAACGGTAGGACGGGACATTTACAACTAAATCTTACATCTCTGAATTATCGACCTAATCCCCTGAACGACTGTGTGATATTGAAAAGTTATTACATATATGCATTTCATGCTCTACATAGAAAAGGCACAACTTTTTGATTTGTTATACACGTGGACAACAGTGCAATTTAGGCTATTTTTATTACCATAGCAGTCCGTGTTTGCTTTCAGCTTTTACTTTTTTTGCCGATATGCCGTGGTAATTTTTAGCAAAGGCTATATGATTGCGATTATTATTTATAAAATGTTGATTACAATATAGTTTAAAATCCTTAAATTTGTCGTCATTCGTAGAATGTTTCATCGCTAACGGTTGATATTATGGATATGATAGCTTCTGTCTTTGTCAATGTCACATGACATTTTCCCGCCTTTTCTATCTTTATGAATGATAATTATAAAGCATTGAGTCTTATATCACACACACGGCAACTAAAATAAACGGGTCGAGTGCGAGTTTAAGTAAGAGAGAGTGATTTATTCACAATCTAAATAAAATAAAACCAAGTATTTTACGAAAAGGTATTTGACTGCCGAGTCTTTTTGAACAGATATCGGCTACGCACATATCGGCAAAATTTCTTTTGGCAGGCCACTCATCGGCCGATTAGTCTACTGAATGGCGAAACCGATAATCGGAACATCACTAAAAATAAATTTAAAATGATCGCCTTCAAAAATAAACGGGTCGAGTGCGAGTTTAAGTAAGAGAGAGTGATTTATTCACAATCTAAATAAAATAAAACCAAGTATTTTACGAAAAGGTATTTGACTGCCGAGTCTTTTTGAACAGATATCGGCTACGCACATATCGGCAAAATTTCTTTTGGCAGGCCACTCATCGGCCGATTAGTCTACTGAATGGCGAAACCGATAATCGGAACATCACTAAAAATAAATTTAAAATGATCGCCTTCAAATTCGATTCATGATTTCGTTTCGTTTAAAGAATTCGTTCGTAATGTGCACCAACCCAGATTTCACCTTTCACCTATGTAGGTCATTTCCTTTTTCAATAATTTATACTTATGACAGTACCACTAAACACAATTAGGGCCAGATTAATTGACACGATATATATAAAAATTGCACGTCCCGTGACGGAAAATGACAACAGTTTGCTTTAAATAAGTTAGGCAGTGGTGCCTTGTCAGCTTATTTTAGCTACGGCTTTTTTAAATTTTTGTTTGAAAAGTCCTAATTTCAAGCACTGATTTCAGCTCGTGGCTATTTGATGCGCAAATAATTCAGTCGCACATCGCTTAAAGAGAATATAGCTTGTGGAATCTTGAGGTTACGTGTGAACGAAACCTCAAGACACTCTGGAGTAGATCCTGACCCTAACCACTAACCCTAGACGCTGCCCTGACTGTTCCTGTTCATTCCTATAAATTAGCTGCAATATCATATGAAAATACCGCTCTAATCCCAACCTCTGTTCTAAGGCCATTTGGGAATCCTCACCTGCTATATTTCATTCTGATTCTTCTTTTTTTGCCAAAAAGAATCATGTCTCGCCACTTTTGACACAGATTTATAATAATTCAACACTATTTTCAAGTAACATTTTGCAGTCAGAGACCTAAACAAAATATGTTTGAATTGGTCTGCCATCATGAAACTTGCGTGTGTGTAGTTCAACTCTCTGAACCTAGTTCTTGTTAGCATTACACTCGCCCTGTGCATTCAGGAACCGTCTTGAATCCTTGTCGAAAAAGTTTCGATTCCAAGTCAATTTTACTAGGCAACTTTTCACTGCTTAATGGTCGCATGTCAGTCCCTGTGACCGCCTGTACAACATAAAGGAACATTTTATTGAGAAAATAAGACCGTGCTTACCTCGCTTGAGTCAGTATGCCCAACACAACGTGCTGTTAAAAATACATCCCCGTCTTCTAAACAGCTTGGCAAAAGCCATTGAAATCTAAATATAGGGTAACACACAAATTTACGTAACTCGGTCGTATCTGATGAAACGAAATTTTGGGAATTGGAATCTGCAGTAATTTATTGCTTTGCCTAGACCAATTACAATCAATTTTTTTCAAATATTTCAATTATTCTGTTGTCCCTGTAACTCGGCCATATCAATATCATATCTGATGAAATAAAATTTTGGTAAGCAGGTGGGGGTGGGATGGAATTGGAATCTTTGCAAAATTGTGAATCTGCCACCTATATTCATCATTGCTAACCCGAACCCCCACTCTAGAATATCAACCCAATACTATGCAATATATTGATTCTAATAGATGCTTGTTATGGTAAATTCAATACCAACTAAGCAGCTCTGGTACTATTAACTGCAAAAACTGATTGTTTGTACATATGATATATTTGTAGGTTGGTAACAATTCACCATGTGAGATAACACAAACTGTCTGTGGACATACTGATAGAGTCAATTGTGTCAGCTGGATTAAAAACTCAGCAAATTGTAAGTTGATATAATATTTAAGATGCAGGACAACACGTAATTGTCCAAGCAATTATGTATACAGTACATGTATATATAGAAGTTCTTGTGTAGATTTTACAAATCTCAACCACAGCGCCATTATTCCATAAGATCATACTAATCATTCCCCTTTCAGTTAGAATGATGATTTTGCTATCAGCTAGTATGATTGGATTGATACAGCCTGTTCTATTTTACCACAATTCAGTCATGGTATCGTAACGTGTCACACTTGCTGGACAATTCCTGTGATTATTCTTTTATTATTTTTTTAAGGTGAAGAAACAGAGTTTGTATCTGGTTCTGTGGATAAGTCAGTCATTGTATGGAAAAAAGAAAAAGATAAGGTAAATTATAATTAATAGTAGCAGAGTTGCTTATAGTCCGTTGATATTAAAATCAATTTTAATTACATTGCACATAAAAGATGAACTATATACTGTTAGTAGAATAGAGAACCCATTTCTCTCCATACATGTATATGGCAATCCTGACTATTTACAACTGAATTAAGGTCATCACCAATCTATTTATTAGTTCTTGTGATGAATTCTTATCCAATTACATTGGTATAACATTTGAAATCTGTATATACACCTGGCCCCGAGTTCACAAAGCATTCTCAGACTTAAGTTGAGAATTTACTCAACTTTCAATCACTGGTTATAAGAAATATCTTTGATCCAGAAACAACAAACTTAGCATATAGTCTCTTATTAGGATATTTGATACATTAAAACAACACAAGTTTTATTAGGGGCTATATTGTAGCTACAGTAAGGCGAACAATTTTTAGTAAATTCTTAACTTAAGTCTGAGAATGATTTGTGAACTCAGAGCCAGGTGTATATACGCCTGATCTTTTACAACACTGAAAATGTTTTTATTTTTAACAGCAAATACATTTTGATATAGAGATATATACAGTAGTTGAGTTATGTACATGTCTATATGCATTCTGTATTAGTAGGACTACTTCTATTTATGTTTAATTTTGTCAATAATTACAAAAATTCTTATGATTGTGTTTTATTTCAGTTTGTGGAGAAAGTGTGTTTAAAGGGTCATTCACTATCAGTCAATGCTGTATGTGGTATCCATCTTGATACAGAATCTCAGTCTAATAACAAATCTAATGTTGAAAACTTAGATACTATAATAGCCTCTTCGTCAACTGATTCTACTGTTAAAATATGGAGACAGTCACACGGAGAGGGTAATTTATTTTATCTCTATCAATATTACATGTTTGAAATATTTTTAAAAGGCTTTCATTATTCAGACAGGAGCTATACGGGCATCAATGAGTAAGGTGATGGCTCACAAATCAGGCGATCCTGTTTTCAACCTCAGTGTTGGCCTAGAAATTTCCTAGAGATTGTCTAGTGTGATTTCCTGATGTCAGTGATGTAGGACAGAGGGTCTGGGTTGAAGCAAAGTCTAGTCATTAAGATGGGCTGAAAAACCAAGGTCTCATATTTCTCTGTATATTTCAGACTTCAAAGAGCTACAGACTATATCATTTGGAAGTGGATTTTCTTTAGATGTGGTGTTAACAGTCATTCCAAGTACACAAGGTAATATATTGTATATAGCTGCAATCTCAATTGTCTTGTTTTAAAATCTTAAAAATATACGGTCTTTATTAAAATAAGTATAAAAGTATCAATTTGATTAGTTTATGTCTGTAGATAGAGCAAATGTTGATATATGACTGAATTTGAGTTAAATGGTCAAATGTTTTAGAAAAATGGAAATTAGAGTTTATATAAGTATCATTTAATTTTTCACAAACTGAAATAACACATGAATTCAATACTTAATCAACCTAATCCTGTAACAGATCTGTATTTTGAGTTATTGTTATAAAATTATTTGTCTGTGTTTTTTTTTTCAGTTCCAATACTCGCTTGTGGTGTAGATGATCAGAAAATACATATTTTTACTTTTCAAGAAGATAAGGTAGATAGTATTAAACTCACCTGTTGTATGTTTGTGAAATTGTGAAAACATATTTTTATGTGTTATCATCATGATTTGATGTTGTTACATTCATCCATTAAATAAAAGTGCTATAATTTGCATTCTGTGACAGTATATAAGTCAAATATCGAACAATATATGTATTGATAAAACTGATAATCACATCCTTCACTAATTGTTAGCAGTAGATGTATTAATAAATTGTTTTTGCATTCAATTCCCTGATGAATTGGCCAGTGATCTGTAGAACATGTGCAGTGCATGTGTAAATGACTCATTTCACAATTATGTAGCTCATATGAAATTACATATCTCACAACACCAAATTTATTTGTCTCCCTTCCATATTTTTATATATTTTGTAGTTTGTGAAATCTATTTTGTTAACTGGACATGAAGATTGGGTTCGTGGCTTGGATTTTTCGGTCGACAGTAAGTCTAATTCTGGATTTTGTTCATCCGTTGATGTGTCAAGGGAGATAACTCTTACTTCGGGAGATTTGGTGCGTTTGATCTTCTAAGCCAGTATGGTTCACAAGATTCATTACAATTACTAGATGAACGTAAAAGATAAGATATATTTTCTGAAAAGTCTATAAAAATGGAAATTGTATCAGAATAGTTTAAGAAAATTTAATTAATTGAAACATTTAATTGATCAAAATCCCTTTTATAAATTCAACTCTGACAATATTCTGAACATCAGAGACACACAACCATGTGGAGAAGTCAAAGAATAAGCTAGCTAACATTTAATTTTCATACGTTAGTTATGTCACATCTTGAATACAAACACTATTTTACTAAATAACAAAACATATAGACATATAGATTATCATTCTATACTCCATTATATGCTTACTTTTGAAAATTAAAGTTAATTGCAATTATTTAATTACAGATTATTTATTGAATTTGTCTTCTTTTGTATGTTAGATAATGGAGATTTGTTATTGGCTAGTTGTGGTCAGGATAATATGATAAGAATATGGAGGTTCTCTAGACGAGAGAGTAGTCCAGGACAGTCTGTTCAATCAGTCAAAGACCTTACCTTAGATGAAGATATCAAAATGCAAGAAAATACTTTTACATTTAACATCAGTGGTAAAATATTGTTTAACATTCTTATCTAATCAGCTTAATTTGATTTATATTGTTTTTGTCAACCAGGGGTTGCTTTTTCTTTGATTGGTATATTAGTAATTAACACAATATGGATACACAGTTGCTGTATTTATTGCTATGCAACATTCGACGAGGATACTCTTTTCTTTATCAAGTAGGGGTTATTTTATAAGCTCCTTCTTAAAAGTTTGATTCTGATAAAATTACTTATTTTAGGCAAATCCCCATGAAATCAGGTGATAAAACTGCCACGAATTGTGAAGCAGATCAGATATAAAAGTAGATAAATTTGGGTTCAATAATGTACGCTAAATTAAAAAAAGTAAGGATGTTGTCTATTTACCTTGTATCAAAATATTGAGCCATTCAGAATTGATCACAAGTTTTGCTGATCATTGTTACATAACTTATTGATGGCATGTGTGGGTGGTATGGGTGACTTGATAATCCTGATGATTAGTTACAACCGTAACTGAATAGACATGGTTTTTCAGGCACTTGTTCAGTGTGGAAGTTACAGACTTATAGCCCCACATTGAATTTGTATTTCTTCAAAAAAAAGTACATTAAAGTTTATAAAGTTGTATAGTAAAATAAATGTTTGAAAGTATTGTTCACCTCAGGTTATCACCTTTTATTGACTAACATATATCTGGGACAATCACTTATAACTTTGGTGATTATATAGACATGGTTATCCAGACCAGTTGAAAAAAGTATTACAGAGATGAGAGAGTAAAGCTTTGCACAAGTTGTTGACTCATCATAAACTAGTTTTATACAATTAGATTATAAGGGACTGTTCCTTTAAAGACATTATAAATATTAGACATTTGAAAATTTCTATTTTTAGGTCAGCTTTGTTATTATGCTGTGATTCTAGAATCTGTTTTAAGTGGACATGATAATTGGATCTACAGCGTAAAATGGCAGAAACCCTTCAAATCAGGTAATCCTCTTCAACTTGAGCAAAAAAAAATTCAATGCATTGAGTTAATTAGCCCAAGTACGCACTGTTCTACAAAAGCCAAGATTCCAGTATTCAATAACTCTATTCCGTCCTTGTCCGTGTAATGGTATTTGTGTATTTTCCACTGCCAATAATTTAAATGCACAATAATTTTAATCGTTTATCCCCCTGCAAGCTGTCATCTGACAGATGTATATACATACGTACAAAGGGACCCCACAGACACGATAAGGCAGTTTGCCGTATAAAGGTTGAATCAGCATGGGTTTATGGGGTGCTGGTAATGGATTGTACTGGTAATAATATCAAGATTGATCATGTGATGAATAATGGAAGATTTCAAAAGTAATGAGTAAATTAAATTACATTCCAAGAAAAATGTAATTATCAATTACTTTAAATTATAAATTACATTTTATTTCAAACAACAATATTTCCAATAATGACCAGTCTAAATTTAAGCATTAGAATCGAAAAAATAAAATTGAACAAGTTTCAATGAACCATAATAGGTTTAGTCATGATCAGTGAACCATATTATGTAGATTTTATATTTGTTGTTGATTCTGTACATATAATGCATTTGTTCATTATATTTATTTTACAGAAACTGGTGAATTGAATCAATCGATGAGTTTATTATCAGCTTCTATGGATAAAACAATGATTGTATGGAAACCTGATCCAGAGGCTCATGTATGGGTTGAACAGGTACAAATAAAAAATTTTAGAAATTTGTCAGAATATTGAATTTCTTTCTTTATCTTGGAGTTATAGCTTTGTGTACTTTTTTTGATGAATAATTGCTTTGAAATCTGGCGTGTAAATTTTTGCACAACCATTACCAGTATATGATGAGCCAAAGCCACATGAACTGCAAATTGGTCAGTTAGGTTGCCAAGCCTAAATAGTCTGTTGCATTTCACTTCATCTGTTCAGCCTATTATCTATCTGTACGCGTGTGATGGTGGCTTGGTAAGTATGGTGGCAGGTTCACTTACAAGGAGGTTCAACTCCAAGGTTCAACTGTGATGCTTGTTGAAAAGTTCCTCAGGATATTCCAGTCTGGAATACTAATCAGGTGTTTAGAGGTCTGATTAAAAATAATATTCACGGTACCGATTAAGCTAACACCCATCTTCATTATAGGTTCGGGTTGGAGAAGTAGGGGGCAATACTCTTGGTTTCTATGGTGGAATGTTTGGACCAGACGGACAATCTATAATGGCACATGGTTACCATGGTGCTTTCCATCACTGGTCATTTAATGATGTAAGTAGACTCTAACTTTGACTACATGTAAATTTCGTCTGTGCATCTTCATTTAAATCATAACTAATCTCAAAAGCGTAAGAGTTTTCTTGCGTTACTCCATTTTGATTCCACCTCTAATAGTAAGTGCAGGGGGATTGCACCACACATAATTTACATAAGAACAAATATACAGACAAGACATCATACCCAGAGAACACAAACAAACAATTCAAAAAGAGTCAATGGATCTGGGGGCTAGCTGTAAGCGTCCACTGCGCTGTACAGTCCCGGGCCTGTGGTGACAAAGACTTCACTCATATGTCAGTTCTGAAATAACCCGGTTAGTTATGAGTGGACACTAAACCCAATTTTTCTGTCTCTCCCCCTATGAAATTTGAAGATTTCAAATGATGTTTCAGGTAACTCTAATGTACTTAACATTTTCCAAACTCTGACTTTGCATAATAATTGGAGCTAATTTCTAATATTATAAAATGTTTCAGAAATCTAAACAGTGGGATCCGTCTGTAACTGGTGGTGGCCATTTTAACTCTGTGGAAGATATTGACTGGGATAAAGATGGTGGCCAATTTCTACTGAGTACGAGTACAGATCAAACAACACGATTACATGCACCCTGGGTAGTTAAAGATAGACCAGTAAGAATTTAATAATTTACTAGATTGTGAAACCTTTGCTTTATGTCGACAGGGGCGCCTTCTCAACCTCGTGGGTTTCCTCCGGGCACTCCGGTTTCCTCCCACTGCTAAAGACTCTTACGCGCAAGCGAATTATTGAAATAAAATTAAAAAAAAACAAAAAACATATGTTAGTCCCGAAATGACCTAGTTGTGTCGAGTGGACGTTAAACCCCATTTCTCTCTCTCTTGTTTTATGTCACAGTTATCACAATATCTCAAAATATTTGGAAAATGTCTTATTTGTACTTCTGTAAAAAAATTCATTTGCCAGTGAGAAAATGTATTATTGATAAAGAGGTGTGCTGTGTTGCTTTTGAGTTCTGGCAGTTTATATCATGTGGTAAACTTATCACTAAGCTTTTATGTTTAGCTCTTTTGGGACAAGTCATTTATCCGTCGGATATGGAGGTCACTATTTTCATTAGCAGTCACACTTACCATATTTGTGTGTGTTGTCATCAATGTTTTTATACGCCCACATTTTCATGTGGACGTATATTGTCGTCGCCCCGGACGTCTGTCCGTCCACAATTTGTTTGTGGACTCTCTACAGGTCACAATACTTATCCGATTTTGAGGAAACTTCAAATATAGGTTTATCCCATAAGATCTCGGCTGCTTTCGATATTGGCATGTATCGGATCGAAACTTCATGGATTATGGCCCCTGATTGTACGAAAAATCATGTTTTTAGCTTGTGGACCCTATAGAGGTCACAATTTTGAACCGATTTTCATGAAACTTGACATGCATGTTTATAACCCAAAGATCTTGGTTCCTTTCGATATTTGCACCGATTGGATCGTAACTTCCTGAATTATGGACCCTGATTGTCCAAAAATCGCCCTTTTTAGCTTGTGATCCCTCTGGAGGTCAAAATTATTATCCGATTTAAAAAACCGTTTGATTATATCACCGTTACATGGTAATGAAGGTTGAGTTCAAATTTTGTGAAAATCGGACCAAAACTGACAGACAAAATGGCCGCCGCTTGTACACGAATACTATAAAAATATGGTATATCAAGGTTGTGGACCCTGTAGAGGTCACAATTTTAATCTGATGTTGATGAAACTTGACATTCATGTTTATAACCCAAAGATCTTGGTTCCTTTCGATATTTGCACCCATTGGATCGTAACTTCCTGAATTATGGACCCTGATTGTCCAAAAATTGCCCTTTTTAGCTTGTGATCCCTCTGGAGGTAAAAATTATTATCCGGTTTAAAAAAACGTTTGATTATATCACCGTTACATGGTAATGAAGGTTGACTTCAAATTTTGTGAAAATCGGACCAAAACTGACAGACAAAATGGCCGCCGCTTGTACACGAATACTATAAAAATATGTTATATCAAGGTTGTGGACCCTATAGAGGTCACAATTTTAATCTGATGTTGAGGAAACTTGAAATGCATGTTTATAACCCAAAGATCTTGGTTCCTTTTGATATTTGCGCATATCGGATCGTAACTTCCTGAATTATAGCCCCTGATTGTACGCAAAATTGACTTTTTTAGCTTGTGGTCCCTCTAGAGGTCTCAATTATTATCCAATTTTAGAAATAATATTAAATGTTTCGTATACTAAACGTTAGCATGGGGCAGAATTTTATAAAAACCAAACAAATTCTGATGATTTTCTGATAATTACTTAATATGCGACAACTCCTGTTGACTGCCCGGACGATTTAGCTGCTGTGTGGGCGTATGTTTCGTTGCCTGGCAACCTATTTTTTGTTATTTTCGTAGATGCTCCCATTACCTATAAAAGAATAAAAATGTGACAGTCTTCATGATTGTAAAATTGGTTTATTTATTTTTAGGTAAAATGGTATGAAATAGCCCGTCCCCAGGTACATGGTTATGATTTACAGTGTCTCACTATGATCAATAGATATCAGTTTGCCTCAGGAGCAGACGAAAAAGTTCCCAGAGTATTTGGTGCACCCAAAAACTTTTTAGAAAACTTTTGCAGAATATGTGGAGAAAATCTTCAAAATGAACTGAACAAAAAGGTATGTGTGATAGATTAAATTTCATCAATTTATATATTTATGAGAACTGAACATAACCTCCATTTTGAAGATAAAAATAAATCCTTCTCATGTCTCCTCTCAAATTTAAGAAAGAGTTATTTATTTCTTGGTTCATGTTAGTGTCTTGTATTACGTTGACACACTTTGTGTCTTGATGATAAATTTAAACCTGAAATGTATTTAACTATTTTTTATTAGGAAGCAGAGTCACTACCAGAGGGAGCTAGTGTACCAGCTTTAGGTTTATCTAATAAAGCTGTGTTTTCAGGCGATGTCTCATCCAATATACAGGAAAATACAGAGGCTAAATGGAACGAACAGTATCCCGAAGTTTTTTTCAATCCTCTTTCGTTATCAGGTAAATTTTTATTTTGATTTTGCAGAAAAGGATGTCTGAATAATTGCATTCTCACTAACACCTTTTCTATACACAAAGATAGATATTAAAGTTGTGTGTTTTCTAATTGTTATTCATGAAGTTGTTTTCTCGCAAACCAGATGGGTTTTTATGAGGTTATGTTATCAGG
Source organism: Patella ulyssiponensis (assembly GCA_963678685.1). NCBI lineage: Eukaryota > Metazoa > Mollusca > Gastropoda > Patellidae > Patella > Patella ulyssiponensis. The sequence goes on along the minus strand of OY783225.1, from coordinate 81,784,370 downwards.
ATTTCAGTACCAACAATAACCAGTAATTTCAAATATAAATGAAAAAAATTGTTCAACTGTTGTTCTTATGGAAAAAATTTAAATCGTCTAACCACTCAAATGATAATGTCATGTGTATCAAAATATTCATTTATTTAGCACCACCAAGTGAAGAGAATTTGTTACAGAATACATTATGGCCTGAAACTCAGAAATTATATGGTCATGGTTATGAGATATTCTCAATAGCTAGTAATCCTAACGGAACAATATTAGCTACAGCTTGTAAGGTATGTCATGGTCATGATTCAATCTTGTTAAAATTAGATCTTTATATCCTTTTGGTCGAATGAGGGGTGGGTGGCAGAGTGGTCTAATAGACACAATGTAGATCACAAGGTCTATCATTGAGTTATGTGCGGTGGTGTCAATCCCAAAATTGTCCATGGCCAAGATTACAAGATCTGTCATTTAGTCAAGGGCCATGGTTTCAATCCTAAGTCTGCATGCAACTCAAGTGTCATAGTTTTGAATCCAAACCTGTATGTGACAAAGGTCGAAAGGACTGTCACTGAATCAAGCGCTGTGATTTCGACCCCACACCTGTACGTGACAAAGTGTAGCATCATCAGCCTAAAGTGTGGGTTTTCTTTGCTTCCTCAGGCACCGCTCATGGTAAAAACCCCAACACAAAGCAAATTATTGAAATGAAAATGTGCCATATGTTAGTCCCAAAAATACCTAGTTTGTGTCTAATTACCCCCATTTCCTTCTCTATTTTATTTAATTTTGATTATAATTTTTGTTTACTTTCTCATGAATGAGTTCTAGCTTTTTGTAGATTTCTGTGTGTGTATGTAAAAATCCAACCTATCTTGCCACATTTAGTTGAATTCAAAATTGAATTTTGACTTTGTATTTTTCAGGCAACCAAAGCAGAGTATGCAAATATATTATTATGGGATACAACAACATATAAACAGGTCGGGTCACTACAGGGGTCAACTTTAACCGTGACCCAGTTAGCTTTCTCACATAATGGACAGTATTTACTAGCTGTATCTAGAGATAGAACATGGTCATTATATTCTCAAACAACAGGTACTATATTTACTAGCTGTCAAGGGACTCAAAGAAATAATGAGGCTAGACATATTCCACAAAGCAAGTCAAATGGTGACCCCATATTCTTATCTGGAGAGCATGCGCAATAAATACTATCAGTGTACACTGGAATAACCAGACCAGACATTGGATTGAGACTTCTGCCGTATTTCACCGAACATAAGTGAAATTATAGTAAAAATAAAAATTGAATCAATATTACATTATTATATGCGTTGCAACCAATTTTTGTCAATTTCTAGGTCCCAAATATCAAAAGAAGTGCTTTGCTATCAAAGTGGGCTTTGGAAAGTTTGCCTGTACGCACTGAGAATTTTATTTGAAACTAAATGAAAGAGAGAAAAGTATATAAAGGTTTCCTAAACTTTATATAATGCTATATTACAGGTGATAGTGGTTGTATGTTTGAGAAAGTAGCATATGTTGATAAAAAGACTACATCACATTCTAGAATTATCTGGTCTTGTAGCTGGACTTGGAATGATGAATATTTTATAACTACATCAAGAGATAAAAAGGTGGGTAAAAAGCTTCAGGGCCCCTAATTCTGGAAGGGCTCACAAGCAAGCTTAGTCCATACTGTAGATATTTTTTAGTACATGGTCTAGACAGGTTTGGGGGTAATTTCCCAGGTTAAAATCTGGACTTAGGAATTGGATGAGTGTAGCTTCTTGTTTTAACTTGTTGTTTTCTTCTGTACCCCATCAGTAAAAGATTCAAGGCCCGAAAAAGTAGGTCTACCACTGCTTGTTACCAAGTGTATCAAGAAAATTTATTGATTTTATTTGATTGTTTATAACTGACAGCTGAATATGTGTTTTTTCTCACAAGGTTATGATGTGGTGTGTAAAGGATGTCTGTGATAAGAATAAAGTTCCTAAACCAACCAGTATATTAGATTTAACTGATTCTATCACAGCTGTAGATATAGCTCCAAAATGTTTTAATCATAATACGTAAGATATTCACTATTTTTTGTAAATATTTACATGTCCAGGCATTATTACAAGAACGTTATCTCCTGTGTCAGTAGTGCAGGATGGAGCATCTACTTGTTCAGATGGAATGACAAAACAAGGTCCATCTATGCACTCGGTGTATTTCCATTGTAGCAAACTGCCCATCTTCATTAGCCAGGTTTGTTTTAAACCCAATCTCATTTCATTTACTCTCTGTGTTTATTTTTTCGTAGGGAAGAACATTTTAAACACCCTCAGTGACTTTTTACCTAGGTAGTGGGATACAAAACAGAACTGTTGTCTCTCTGTGATATAACTGTTTAATTATTACTTTCAGGTATTTAATAAGCGTTGGATTAGAGAGTGGTTGTATATTATTATATAAATGGAATCCAACAGATGTTGACAAGTCATGGACACGATGTGCTGCACTAAATAAATCGTATCCTTTGACTACTCAACTTAAATGCGAAGTCCCAGATTTCAAATTTTACTGGCTAATATAAGGGGAATTAGCTATACAAAGAAATATAAAAAAGCCCAAATATTTTGCCTGAAATTTTCGGGTGAAAATGGAGCTGTTCAGTGATTGCTAAACTTGCTTAATGGGGTTACATGACTCAAATCAATACTTCCACTGATCACTTAAAACTATAACTTACGCAAGTAGGGAGCCATGGTAGCTCGATGAGTAGTATGTTGGCTCACTAATCTGGAGGTCTCGTGATTGATCCCTGCTGTGGCCAAGAAAGATATCGTGATTTTCCTGTGTTGTTCCCCCTTGTCAGTGATGTAGGACAGAGGACCTGGCAAGGGATAATGTATAGTCGTTTAGAAGAGAGGATAAACCGAGGTCTCGTATACACATTGGCGTGCAGGTCCAAAAAAAAAACCTTGACAGTTGGAATTCGCAACTGAGCAAAATTTCCCTCATGGCACACTGCATGGCGTATGCTTGTCTTCATTAGGAGTAGGACGTTAAGCCCCATTTGAATTCATCTCTTATGTAAGTATGTAGACATGGCTATGCCGATAGTTTGAAATTTAGGGATGATTCACCAAAAATAATCATTTTATCTAAACTATAGGAAAAGATATATTTGTAGGTGAAAAACACATGAATACTATTATATCTTAAATCTTAATCTTTTTTCCTTAATTCTTTTCTAGAGAAGCGCATCATCTAGCTGTAAAGAGATTAAAGTTTAGACCATATCTTGGTCTAGCACCAGACAAAAAGGGAGATAATTCATCCATATTACAGTTAGCCAGTTGTAGTGCAGATCACAGTGTTAAAATATATAATATTCATTTAGATAAATTATGATATTTATTATTTCCTTTTAACATGTTTCACCTTTCATATTGTAATGTGATAAACAGATTCAAATTATCTCAGATTCTTTACTTAATTGTGTAGATGGTTGGGTATGCTTTTAACCCTGCAATTAATGGATGCAGGGGTTTTAATTTTTATGGGCTTCATCGGTTCATCCCAGGAAATTTAAAACAACCTTTAATAATTCTTTGTTTTCTACAGAGTTCATCATTAATATTACTAGTCAAAATTGGAGAGTTGGGTAGCCAAATGGCCTCACAGGTGTACTTCAGATCATAAGGTCTGTCATGGAGTCAAATGATTCTCAGCTTGTAGGTGGCAAGGAGTAAGGTTACCTGTCTAACCTCATGGGTTTTCTCCAAATGCTTAGTATTTTAATAATATTTAACCAGATGTTCTATAATAAAGTAAGTACACTGAGTTGAATAAACTCTAAAGGTTGTCGACAAAGTACCACCACCCATGTGAGCTATAAAAACTATTTGTTAGGTTTACATCCCTGTCTATAATCACCCTAGTGTGTAATTGAGTTGATAATTTTTACCTGATCGACCAATACTTGTAAGAGGATTAATAGTCTTTAATAATAAAACTTTTCTACTTCTACACCACATAATCCTCCAGATGACTTGAATGAATTTGTTGACCTATTCAGTGCTACTCTGTTAGAGTTATTAGACGAGCATGCCCCACTCAAAATAAAATGTGTGCGAAACTAAAAGTCAGTCCCGGGCAGAGAGGAAGTGGAGAAAGACAAAGCTTGAAATTGATAAACAACTGTTTTTCAGCACACAATGACACAAAGTCGACCAACACAACAAACATATGTGGATAATCCTAAAGCACTTTTTATACGCCCACATTTTCATGTGGACGTATATTGTCGTCGCCCCTGTCCGTCCGGACATTCGTCCGTTAACAATTTGTTTGTGGACTCTCTACAGGTTTATCCCCATACGATCTCGGCTGCTTTCGATATTGGCATGTATCGGATCGAAACTTCATGGAGTATGGCCCCTGATTGTACGAAAAATCATGTTTTTAGCTTGTTGACCCTATAGAGGTCACAATTTTGAACCAATTTTGATGAAACTTGACATGTATGTTTATAACCCAAAGTTCTTGGTTCCTTTCGATATTTGCACCAATTGGATCATAACTTCCTGAATTATAGCCCCTGCTTGTCCGAAAAATCGCCCTTTTTAGCTTGTGGTCCCTCTGGAGGTCAAAATTATTATCCGATTTAAAAAAAATGTTTTATCACCGTTACATGGTAATGAAGGCTGAGTTCAAATTTTGTGAAAATCGGACCAAAATTGACGGACAAAATGGCCGCCGCTTGTACCCGAAAAAGTGTAAAGATATGTTATATAGGTTGTGGAACCTGTAGAGGTCACAATATGGGCCAGAATTTTATAAAAACCAAACAAATTCTAATGATTTTCTGATAATTACATAATATGCGACAACTCTTGTTGACTGCCCGGACGATTTAGCTGCTGTGTGGGCGTATGTTTCTTTGCCAGGCAACCTATTTTTCTCACTTTAAATGCTTTACTTGGCAAGACCAAGGAAGTGCCCTATCAAAAAGGAGATGATTTTAACATTACAAAGAACTTCAATCGACAAAATCAGCAAGATCCGATCAGGATGTAATGTAATCCAATATCTGATAGAATTGTTGCTATTGATTGCATGGGTGAAACATGATATTAAACGTATTACTCAATAGTCTAAACATATGTTAATTGGTGTGGATCCCATTCCAACCAAGTATTGGATGTTCTTCTCCCTGTGGTAACTAGAGTTGTTAATACTATCCTGAAGTATGGTTTTGTACCTCAGTATTTTAAACCCCTCCCAAAGAAATCAACACTGGATACGGTAACCAATTTCATAATTTGCCCTCTTTCTCCAAGATCCTTAAAAAAAGTAGTCAAACTGCAATCTGTCAACTTTCTCGAATAAAGCAAAACTCTTCTGGGAACATCTAAGCGATGTGTTGACAATGGTGACATGTCAAAGTTGGTTCTGTACTTGAATTATCAACTGCCTTTTACACGATTGACCATAGGAAGCTTCTACATCGTCTTGTGGCTGATTATGGAATCAGTACAGTTGACCTAAAGTTGTTCTCACATTTGTCAGGGGGAATGGGGGAGGGAGCCGCCCCAACCTCAGTGACTCAAACGCGGTGTGTGCCTCAAGGATCCGTCTGTGTACCAATACTGTTTTGTCTCTACAGTCCACCAATTGTGCAGCCGATGATTCGACATGATTTCACATGATAAATTCTAAATTAAACACAGAAAAGATGGAGATATTCTTTTTATACGCCAGCATTTTCATGTGGACGAATACTGTCGTCGTCCTGTCCACCCGTCAACGGTTTCTTTGTAGAAACTCTACAGGTAACAATTTTTATCCGGGCGAATATTGAAATATAAGCCGATCTCCCAAATATCTCAGTTTCAAAACTGGGATAACGTCATGGCCGGTAACTGCATTGCCCTAGTTCCTTTAGGAACTGTCTTTGGGCGGACAATGTCAGCGAATATTGTTCGCTCAAAGACAGTTCCAAAAGGAACTAGCATGGCCCCTGAATATACGAAAAATCGCGTTTTTAGACTGGCCACTCTAGATTTCACAATTTTCATTCGATTTTGATGAAACTTGACACTTGTGTTTATAAAACAGAGATCTTGGTCCGTTTCCACATTCGCGCATATCGGACCGTACCTTCATGGATTATGACATCTGCAGTTTAATAGCTTGTGGTCCGTCTAGAGGTCACAATTTTTATCCGATTTATTTTTTAAAAAAAAAACATCGAATATATCACCGTAATGGCCTTTGAATTCGAATTTGGCGAAAACCGGACCGTAACTATCAGACAAAATGGCCGCTCCTCGGACACAAATAGTGTAAAAGTATGGTATATCATTATCAAGGTTGATGAAACTTTCTTTTCTGTTTATAACCACAAAGACCTCGTATCAGTTCCGTTCGATAATCGCGTATATCCGAACGTAACTTCCTTGATTATGACCAGTAATTGTTCGGGGAAATCACCTTTTTAGTTCTTGAATCCTCTAGAATTCACAAAGTGTATTCAATTTTTTGAAAAAAAATAGGTTTAATTATATCACCGAAGGTTGAATTCCGTAAAACTCCGACCGAAACTGCCGTACGAAATGGTCGCTTTTTGTAGGCAAATAGTCCACAAGTGGACCCTCTAGGGGCCCAATTTTCATCCGATTTCCATGAAACTTTAAATAGATGTTTATGTCCACGAGGTCCCGCGAGGTTCCTTTCGAAATTACTTCCCTAAGTGTCATCGAATCGATTCAATTATCCCTTTCGCTTCATCTGTAAAATAAACTTGGTATTCATCTGGACTTCTTAAATTGGAAACCCACATCAGCTACAAGGGATCTGTAGGCACCTACTGCAGATGTCGATGCAACCCGTGCATTCTGTTTGATAATGTCAAAACTCAAAACTTGATTTCGGAAATAGTCTTTTAGCAGGAATTTAAAATGTTCTCCTCTTTAACATTTTAAACTATGTAAAAAAAATGGCTCGCCTCATCTATGGGATATTGTGCCATACAAGTCCCTTCATTCTAGTGGTCAATGTCTGCTTGAGAAACTCAAATACGAATTGAAAACATTTGAAGCCAGATCGTTGTCATATATCTCTGCAACGTTTTGAAATTCCTTACTCCTAAAATTAAACTCTGCTGAAACATTATCTTCCTTTCATAAAAAAATTTGAAAAACTACCATCGCAAACTTTATCTTTAAATGGGACCTTATCAGGTGTGCTTTTGAGTTGAGAGAGAGAGAGAGAGAGTTTAATTTTTTTTTTTTTTTTTAATAATTTGCTTGCGCGTAGGGGTCTTTAGAAGTGGGAGGAAACAAGAATCTTATATAGGGTTGTCCATTGTCCATACGAATTATATCCATCACATACACAGTGGATGTAGATTTATTGTTATGCATATTCAGTTTAACAGGAAACCACCACCACGCACGGGATTTAGAAAACAATTAACAGCCAGAAATCGTTAAGAGCGTCCCCGACGATCTATATCCAAGGAGCTTCCAATGTCTGTGCTGCCCCTGGACCCTCGTCTAAATTCCTAGGATGGCAGCCCCCTCCACATCAGGAATTGCTTCCGCCGTCCGTTGTCGATAGAGTTCGTAAATGCCGTCACCATTTTAATGCAAGTTTGAAAGACAAAATGTCACAAAATATTTTGATTGCAAAGCATTTCACGACAACGGTAATAATTCCAAAGGTAACTGATGGGGCTAGTCGAGCAATGTCTAAAATTCTGACCTAGGAAGGTATTGATGACAACGATCGACTGTGAATTTAGAAAATGGTTCATACCGGCTAAATTGAAAATAAGCAGTTTCATACACATCTGGATTCTACGCTGGTTGGAAATGAAAGCTGTCGGGTGGGATAAGAATAATGTTATTCTGAAATGTTACTGCCTGGGCAAAAGAAAAATCTTCTGGTTAGCATAGACATCTTAGTCTAGCCTACTAGTAAAACTACATGTAGCCCCAATTTCATACCGCATGTCAAAATGGTTCATGTACAGAGAAACGTATGTAGTCCTACTTCTAACGTTATGCTGCGGGGAAGAAACGGTTATGGGCCCAAGAACAATACAATATTTATAATATCAAAATATTATAAACATTGAATGAAATGGGGTTTAACGTCCTATACTGTTCTGCGCCTACTGGGAAAATGAAGAAGGACATAGGCTAAGTCATACAATGTGATAATCATATGTCGGAAATATTGCCCGCAGGCCCGGATCCAGGATTATGTCGAGGGAGGGGGGGGCACACACTGGAGAAAAGGGTAATACGTTGCAACCTTGGATAGCTTGGGCGGACACAATGCGAAAATCATGTTTATATCATCTATTAAAGAGCAGATAAGGTGAACTGCAACTGTAACAAAGCAAGCGAAAATGAAAATGAACTAGGCCTATATGTCACTGGGGCTGAGGGGGTGGGGCACGGCAAAACCCGGATCCGCGCCTGGCCTGGGTAGCGGTGCTACGACCCACTATAGTATCGAATTCCAATTGTCAAGGGATCTTTTACGTGCACTGCAATGTGTAGGCCTACACAGGGTCTGGTTTTCTGTACAATCCGAACGACTAGACAGCTGTCTTTGTCAGGTCTCCCGTCCTGCACCACTGACAAGCAGAACCACACCGGAAAATCTCTATAATCTTTCTCGGCGAACACAACATATTATCGATCACTGTTTATTAGGCCTACTTTTGAAAAAAAAATCATAAGAAAAGAATTAAAAAAAAAGGGCACGTTTTAGGAAAATTTTGCCAGCTTTTTCTCGTTTTTATTTTGCCAATTTCAGATTTATCTCCTTTTTTGCAAATCGCCTAAATCCAACCTGATAAAACAACTGGCAAAATTGGAGCACCGCCGACACTGATCTATAGAATAATATAGATCAGTGACCGCGGAGACTTGGTACTATAACTCTACTTTCAATTTCCCGCAATTTTTGAGAACCGGAAATGGGAAAAATTCCCAGCGTGCTTTCCCAAGCAATGGAGGACATAGCTGGTAATGTAGCTTGTTTTCTCTCGTTTTATGACATTTTAAGTGGAATTTCTTATCTTCTTATGGAATGATAAAAGAAGACCATAACGAGACATAACGGTAAAATGACGATGTTGTCAGGAATGTCACAGGCTTGTTGTAAAACGCCCTAGATATGGCGTTAGCAGGCAGGAAGTCAGTATGTCAGGTGAGATTGACGAACGGAACGTTTTTCTCATTAAAGCTGTCAGTCAGGAGTAATTTACCATCCCGACGTTCTAGCAGAGAGCTACTATATATTTTCAATATTCATATCAGTTTTATAGAAGATGATAGAATTATTGTACAGATTCTACAATTAATGCTTTTGCAAAGAAAGCTATAAGCTCAGATTGCAACATGGATGGACAGTATTCTGTTCTGACAGCCACAATTCATCAAGTTCAGTTGATGATGAGGATCAAATAAAAGAGAAGGTGGGATGGGCAACATGTTTTCTGAGTTATCATAAACTTCGACAACCAGATTTTCTACTTGTCATATTAAACTTGTTATACACATTTTTTTTATGATGATCACATGGTCCTGTAAAAAGTTTGGTCATAATTGCCATACATAATTTATATTTATTCTCAACTTGTAGTAACATCATATTCAGAAACATGTCGAAATACTATTTTCTTATATTTAGAGTATAATTATGTCAACACTAAGAAATATGTGTAGAATGAAAGAATCTGATATAGATGATTAACTAAATGAATGAGTATAAATGATTTCTACATTACAGTACTGGTAACATTTAAAAGTTACGCGGTAATCCCAAAATCACTCATGCGACACAAAACATATAATTTATTGCCAAAACTTATAGATAAAAAGAAAATGTGCATTTACAATACTTGCACAACATTGATCTACTTGTTACTTATATTTGTACAGTAAAAAGTTATTTTTAGTTCAAGGTTATGATGAGGAGGTGCAATATATTTTGTTATATAAGATCTTGCATGCCTACATCTTATTTTCCCTATAGTTAAGGCCTTCTAAATCCCTTTCCTTTTAAAGAAAAAATAATATTTTTATCAACACACCGTTTAAAGCCCAAATAACACTCTTGTTGCAATTGAATAATATGTCCCAATCTTTATTCTGGTCAACAAATTGTATTATTTTACAATATTCTAATAAATTGATGATACAAATTTCATCGTAACACACCTACTTTAAAAAATTGGAAAAATTCCACTACATGATTTGAAATGGTTAACGTAAACCTTTTCAAATGTGACTTGGATTTTAAAATATTTTCGAACCCACTGGACAAGTAAAATATGATGTAATGGATAATTTACACAACAGGTAGGACATATAAACATCTAGTACTTAGAATAAGACTATTATTTATTTTCTGGAGCTGCCAAGCCAGCAAGAGTGTTATTGTCCCTTTAAAGATACATTCCTGCATACAAACTGGGTGATTTGATGATAAATGTGTATTTGTAGTAAAAACATATTCAAACTAATTATTTTATGATAATTTTGCTTCAATTCCATCTCAAAACATTGTAATTGACAAGGACTACCTGATAAAAATGGATCAAAAGAGGTCATGTTTGTTTCATGTGACTTACCTATCTCTGTAAGTATAGCAACGACTGCAAAGTCGGAAGAGAATTTGCATTCCCAGTACACAAGACGATGTTGTCTGTAATCCTTGAATATTTATTACAAATATCGAATCCTAATTAAATTCTCCGATTAACCACTGCCCGCATCTTTTTCCTTGATTTTTATCTCAGAAGGTGTTGTAGGTCTAATTCTTCATAAAGTTTATCAACATGTACACAAAGCGCTCAGTGTTAGCGTGCAACCTTTGACATAACACGTGCAGATATTCCTAATCGTCTGGCTATTGTTTAGGGGAACCCCTACATTTTTGTTCTGTATACGCTCCATGAGTGTTTTTCAGGAAATCCTGTATTTTTCTAGTAAGACTGGATATCTCTACTTTCCATACCAAAATTGCCATACTTTTATAGGAAATAACCACCCTTCATTATGAAATTTTGGTATTTTCACTGCTGAGTGTCTGGCATGTACACATTAATTATTGTTAGCCCACAAATACTAATTAGTGACTTGAGAAGTGGGGGGATGGGGTGGCCGAATGGTTAGCGTGCACCACAAATACTAATTAGTGACTTGAGAAGTCGGGGGATTGGGTGCCGGAATGGTTAGCGTGCGCCTGCCATTGACTCAACTGGCGTGGTTTCGAATCCCCAGTTGCACGTGGCAAGGAGTGGGGTCGTCTGTCCAACCTTGTGGGTTTTCTCAGGGTACTCCGGTTTCCTCCCACTACTAAAGACCCCTACTCGCGATCGAATAATTGAAAGAAAATTAAACCATATGTTAGTCCCAAAATGACCTTGTTTGTGTCGAGTGGACATTAAACCCCATTCCTCTCTCTCTCTCTTGACTTGAGAAGTCAAAGATTCCACAGTTAGTGTTAAAAAATTTTGCTACTGATCATCATTGAAATGTCACATACATCTTCATGTAGGCAAACAAATCTATTCTTATTACTTTACAGTATATACATCTAGGTGATATAAATTATAGATATTCTCTATTTGGAAGTCTTCAGCAATATCTGTTATTTTACGTTTGATCTCTATGGTTTATTCACACCCTGGCTGTAGTTTTGCATATCTTTCATTTATGATAAGTAAGATTCATATGTTCATTATCTTCCGTCACTTTCAACACAGTATCATTCTATAAGAACGCACCCCCTCCCCCATTTTTGTACAACTCTGGACCACATAGCCTACTGATCATGAACAAGCTTGCAATTGCATACTGATGGTTTGAAATTCATTGATTCAAACACAGAGAATCCCTGTACTTTTATTATTATACCATTTGGACTTCTTTGATTGCCTGGAAGCTTCTTTATTCAACAGAATATTCAGTCAACATGTACATACACATCTTTGGTAATTAATTCAAATTTTTTATTCAATGGTTGATGTTTTTTTAATCAAATGTAAACAAACTGGCTTCGTGAATGTCATTTGTCTACAGGTACATGTAGTCTTTGTCATCAAGTTCATGTTATTGATACTGGAGTTGAGTAGGCTGAGTGAAAGACTGAATGCATACTTTTAATATGTCTGGAAGTATGTAGTCATTATAGAGTTATGAGCATTATGCTTATGAGAAAGCATATTTAATGACATGCAATCAATATTTTATTGTGCAATAAAACTCAGTGTACACTTTGTAATGCTGCACATGTACATGTACAAATGTATATCTCCTATCACGTTTATTAGTATTACATGTTGACCTTAATTATAAAGGCCATTCAGTATTAGATCTGTTAGTATTAGTATAGGGGGGTTTCCTCATAACAAACGGAATATACATTGCACATATCCCATGTATTTTAATACACAGTGTACACTGTGGTGTACTACACCACCAACCAATCTTATATGAAGGGCGAAGGCAAATAAATGGAAATTCACATGCATTTTAAATTTATTTTGTTTATTCTAGGTTTGTCAATAAACAATATGGATCAACATTTGAAAAAGAGAAAATTGCTGTTTGGTCACTGTGGAGTAAAAAAGAAACAAGGCCAAATGTAAACCTGCTTAATAATGGTTTTGCCAGCAAAATTATTCATGTTGAGTTGACAAGTGTGATATTAAAAATAGTGAATGGTTTTAACTTTAGAATTAGAATGTCTGTTCCTGAGCCGTAAAATGTGTGTTGTTTTTTTTATAAAATGTTCAAAATATAAGTGTTCAGTATCAATATAAATATGGCGGAAGCAATGCTGCCTAAAAGTAAGAACTCAGACTACAGTTCTGTGGATGATTTGTCAATTCCTGTCACAAGAAAATCAAGTTTGTCAGATATAGAGACGCCAATACGCGAGAGATCAAACAGTGACTCGACCCTTAACTTTATGAGTGAGCAGTCATGGTCTGTGCTATCGGTAGATAAATATAAGTTTACGATAGGTAAAGATAGATATATCACAGTATCCTGGGATGTTAGAGAAGATGTTGGGGCAAGAGACTGGATTGGCTTATTTCCTAAAGGTTTGTCTCATTTTCTTTCATTTCCATTGATTTTGAAACTGTTTAGTGACCTATCCAACCTAAAATGCTGTCTTCCATCGCCTAAGTACGTTTTTACTTAAATGTGTTTCTTTTAAGCTCAAAATGCAGTTTGACAATGCAGTAGTCATGCGATGAATTTAAATAGATTTGGAAAAAAATCAAATACATGGGTTGTTGTAATGTACATGTACAATGTATAAGCTTATTTGCAGGTGACATTTTTCTTATCTGTGACAAAATTTATGCAGCCATATTTTTCTATTTGCATACAATGTACATATCCCTACAGACTATCTGCTAATGCATTATTGATACACTTTTTCGATTTTCTCACTTATAAAGATGCTTGGTGTCAAATTTAGATAAAAGAACTTGCCGACCCTGCAATCATAATAGTTCAAAAATTTATAATCATTATGAAAATTCCATTCAAACTACATTATTCTGGACAAAGTTATGACTGTTTGACGATGTTGTGTAGATCGTTTATTATCATAGCAACAGTCCTTGACAATAGATAGTGAATCTCCATTATTAATTCTATCGTTAAATTTTTAAATCTTATAGGTGTTTTAAATCCATTTAAATCTTGATCATGGTTGATAATAGGTTTGACATGTGAATATAGGTCTAAAAGACCTAAAATACAGTAGGATGTACATGTATACATGTTGCTCTTACTTTAATGCATCTTACATGACTATGCCATGAGGACTGTTGTGATCTACCTGGTCACTTGGTGATAATTGTGCTGTTCTTTGATGTTATATTACTGACAGAAGATCTGTCTAGATAGTACTGGTGCTGATTTTACTATTTGAATGCTTTTCGAAAATTTGATTCAATTGTATCTTTTCCCATTTGTACGGTAATTACGTAGCAAATTGATATATATTTCCCTTTGAATTTGAATATTACCGTAATTTTTTTTAGTACCGGTATTATAACCGATTGGCCAGTCCCAAAAAATCAGTTAAAAAAACCAAAAAACCATTTAATTTCTGTAAATTCTACTTCAGGGTTGCCATTGCAAATCATGGCTAAGAACAAGAAAAATTCTTTAAACTGACTTGAATTTGCACATTCAGGACTGAAGACATGCCAGATTAATTTTCATGCCAGATTAAATTTACCATTCACATTTATTATAGTGCCCTATCATTACATGTACGGTTATTAATTTCTGTAGACTGGAGTCCAGCCTAACTTCTCTCACATACGTGTACATGTAGGTACATGTATTTCTTATACATGTACATCATAAAACATGTGTTGAAATTTATTGATCAATTTCTTAGTGAGTGTAAACATGTTCAACGACTTCATGTAAATGATGCAATAAACAAAATACCCCCATTCATTCTTTATTCAAAATCCTGGGGAAATTTTTAAAAATATTTCCATTTTTAGGTGAAACAGTTTCAACTAAATTTGTTGATTGTAAGAATCGTGGTGTCAATGGAGGTCATACTGGTCAAATTCAATGGGATATTGATGCCATTAGTCATAATTTTATAGAAGGTGAGTAACAAATGTTTTATTGTTATTTTTACATTATTATATCAGACTGATAGTCGGTCTGCTGAAAATACAGGTAAAATCTTTCTGTGCTCAATGCCTGGTATCCCCATATAATGAAACACACTATAAGCTACGGTACTTGAAAGACCATGGATGATGAAATGGACTGTAAAATATTATGCATGTAATATATAGTGTTCAATGTGGTACATGTATTAATTTTATTCACATTTTTTGAATTAGAATTTGTATTTAGATCTGAGAGAGCCGTATTGGTCAAGGACTAAGCTCATATCGGGGAACATAAGTTGAGAAGTAAAGATAAGATTCCTCTATTCCATTGAAAGGATTAATGGGTGTTTTGATCTTATTTTTCTAATCCCTTTTTTATCCATTAAACTCGGAAGATAGTTTCTTATTACAGATATTTGGTAAGATAAGGAGTGAAAATAAACCAGTTCTATATAAAATGAGTTAACAAATTTTAAATTTTGCGACCTAATGGTTTGACCGTGTGTTATATTTTAAAATTTATATTTACAGCTGAATCGGAACTTTGTTTTAAATATTATCAAGGGAGTACTGGAGATGTTTTAGCTACAAGTCCTATGATAGTTCTCGTTAATCCACATCCAGGAAGAAGGGTAATGAATTTATTATACTACATTTTCTTTATCTTTGCAAATTGCAGTTTAATAAGATGCTTACATTGTAATAATAGTAAAATTTTTGCAAATATAAATGGGCAAATTTAATAAAATGTAAGAGTTTTGAGATCATACACAGTTACCCTGTCCTTTATCAAACAACAAAATTGTTTAAATTTCCTTTAAATGTACATGTATATCATTTTGCCTTAACATACATAGCTATTGGAAGTTTTTATTAGTTTCTATTGATCTCTCCTGCCATCTTGGTGTGTCTGTCGTCATGTGAAATATTAATGATTATTGTTGATTTTGGCCCAAAAGTTTTTCAAATCGATCAGTCCCTAACCTACATGCGTGTGTACAGTTATGGCCACTGGAAGTTAGTTTCTATTGATCTCACCTGCCATCTCAGTGTGTCTGTAGTTCATTGGGGGTGGGGGGGGGTGGATGAATGGTTTGCACATGTACGCTGTATCATAAAGTCTGTCATTGAGTCAACTGGCGTGGTTTCGAATCCCCGGTTTTACGTGACAAGGAGTAGCCAGGGTCGCCTTGCAAACCTCAAGACCCCTTCATGCAAGCGAATTATGGAATTAAATTGAACCATATCTTAGTCCCGAAATGACCTAGTTTTGGTCAAATGGACGTAAACCCACATTTCTCTCTCTTTCTGTAGTTCGTTTAAATAAGCTTATCTTATAGTTTTTGTTAATTGACATCATGGCTATTGAAAGTTTACATTAGTTTTTATAAATATTTATCTAAAACAAATTAATTTAATTTCATAATGAGAATTTGAATGAACTTCTGTCATGTTTCCTCCTTAATTACTATAACTAATAAACTTAATACATGACTACCAATTGTTTTAATTAATTATGCTGATCCTGTTCCCATTTCTAGTTTGTCGTACATCTATTCTATGTTGATATAGATTAAAGTAAGCTTACTACATAATATACTACCAAACTACTACAGTTGGTCGATTGTTTCAATGTTTGATTTTCTCTAATCAACTTGACCTCCCATTTCCTCAATAGGTCGCTATTCATGGTCAACCAATGGAAATTGGCCTATTAAATTAGCTGACCTCTGATTTCCTGTAAGACAGGCTTCTGCTCTTCTTCAAACAATACTTCTGCAGTTTTAATCAAGAACTGTTTACATGTGGCATTACATCATATGGGTTGGAATTTCCAGGATTTCTATGCCATTTACGTGAAATTGGAGAAAGGGAGTGAATGTGTATGCTCTAAAAATATACCCCTCAAGTATTAGTTCCTTGTTTTATGAATTAATTCATTCAACTTCAAGTTTCATTGACATTATTTCAAAATGACACACTTTTACATCATTGATCCCTACCCATTTAAAAATAGAACCTATTAAATGAGAGTACGTTAATATTAAACTTAATTAACTTTGGCTAGTGATTTGAGATGTTGTGAATTGGTTAATGGATATGAAAGATGAAGATAAATGTTAGTTTAACTATTTGAATATTCAAAGTCATTATTTGAATGTTATTTGAATATTCAAATAGCATTCAAATATTTTTTCAATTCAGATTAGCGATTTGCAGATCGTTTTTTTTAGATTTCTTGAAGTTGTGAATTTTTCAGATCAATAAACTTTCTTTATTTTTGAATAATAGTTGATATCGCTAGATTATTATTTTTATATATTTTCTGCAGACAAAAAAATTGATTAAATTTTTTTGGTCTTGATTAACATTCAAATTCAAATATTGTAAATTTTGTCTGAGTACAGTTACATGTAGTTCCATGTACATGGTAATAAATGTACATACATGTTTTTGATTAAGATGTGTTTGTTAAGATGATGCTGTAGTAGAAATCATAGAATTAAAATAAAATAAAACCATGAACAAAAAGTCTAAACCAATAGACAAAAATGCAAAGTTCTAAAAAAAAACAGTGTAGGCAAAATACTGTAATCAGCAAATGGACTGTTCACTGTGTACAAAATACACAATAAATAGTAATTACTGTGAAATGTAGCTAAAATAAATCAGATACATCCGTCTGTCTTAATATAAAAGCATCAAAACATTTTTTGATCAAGTCAGTTACATTTGAAAACAGAAATATATACATACATGTATATTACAGTATATATTAAAATAACTAAAGCCAATTGTACCAGTATGTGTATAGAATAGAAACCATTGTTTGTTTATGCTAGAGGGAAGACAGAAATATATTAGTTTACATTTTATTAAATGTCTTGTTGAATGACTAGACAGTTCTTGTATATAGACATAATCATTGATTTATATCTATATTTATCTTCTTTTTTTACAATTGAAAAAATTCTCCAATAAACATTCTTTAAAGAGCTAAATCTGCCTATTGTGGGTCTTTTTTCTGGCTTCAAATTTCAAATGTCATATAAATTATTATTCAGACATTCAGACATTTATTCACGTCATAAACCCATAATCAATTTGCTAGAATATTGGAAGGATGGGATATTAAGTGGATTAGACAATATCTGTTGTTGTTCAAAATTTCATTTTACTTGCCTTTACTACACTAGGATTAGCCAATGAAACAGTCTGTTACAGCAAGTTCTTGGTGTACAGAACTGTGGGTATCCCACTAGAAACATTATAAGGAATGGGTTAATCAAATGTCTGACATCATAGGGTCAAAAGACAGTTGTATGACCCCTTACGCAACTTCCCAACAAACGGTCAGATCTTCATGTAGTGGAGGCTATTTAAAGTATTAAAAAAAGGAAACGAAATATAGATTTTTATTTTAATCAGATTGTATATTCATTGAAATGAAAAACTGAGATAGCATTTATTATCGTAACAAAAGTACTTTACGTGTACTTTCAGAATAAAATAATTAGGCAGAAATTTTCAATATATTATATTTTTTGTTATCAATTTTTGAACTATCATAGCAAGAACAATCAGCTCTTTATCTAAATATTACATAATGAATCTCTAAAAGTAAAAGGTTAACATATGCATGTCTTAGTCTACATTATAGTTACCAGTATAACCATATAACTGAGGTACATGCAGGGCTTTTCTAAAACAAGATAAACTCATGCCAAAATTAGTATACAAACAGACAACTCAATATGAAAATACCAAGGGCATAAATATTAAATTATATTGTTATAACAATATTTTGTTGTTTTACAAATAAATACTATTTAACTTATGTGAACGTTTTGGAAAAGAAATATGATTTGGTGCCACATGCTTCTTTTTTCGTCAGTAACAAACACACATTAAAGGAACCATCCTTGATATATTTTTATGAATTGAATGAGTAAGAAATGTTTCTGAATTAATTTTTGTACTTTTTCAATGAATTACAAACTTTCATAAGTTTCCATACATGTACAGTATCTGGTTGACGATAATGTAAGTGCCCTAATTCTGCACTATCCCTATTTGCCTGGATAACCATGTGTACATAATTGCAATGATTTATCGCATCATATACATGTATTATTGTAGTTGCTAAATATTTAACAATGGAATTCCTTGCATGAATTAGGTATATCTGTTAAGCAAAATTAAATTGCATTAATGTTTGTTACCAGGAAGCATTCAAGTTGCAATATAGATTCCTGATATTTACATGTAACAGAACATGATATCCTTTGCTTTTAACAAAATTGGAATGTGAGGTTGTTGTCACTGACTTTTCAAAAGTATGATTTTATTTGATACCGACCGACATGTATTTCAGACACCCTTTGGGTTGTGCTAATTTCAATATGTTGATATTCTATACCTTACTGTAAGCGTTAACATGTCAGATTTTAGTGAAACGTTTATTACAAAGATATTACTAAATAATATAGCAACGAACGATTTAATAACATTATTTGCTGTATGTATAGTGTAATGACATTATTATAGTCCGCCATTGTTTTGCAGTGTTAATAATCCATCAGCATTAATGGTAGCTCACAGACAATGCTTAATCACTTAATATCAGATTTGAGAATAAGAAAACATGTATTATTTTCTGATTTGGAATTATTCAACTTGATATTTCAAGATTGAAAGGAAACCTAGTCTGTGCAAAATGGTGTTGTCACAAAATCAAAGAACCAAATTTAATACAATACTTTCTGGTCTAACTTGTATAATATTCTGTTTCAATTTTTTATTTTAAAAAATCTTAACCAGATCACATGCGTGTATAATATAATTGAATATGAAAATTGTACTGTTCTATATATTTGAATGTGAAACAATGTTATATATATAATATTTATATTGTAAATGTAGGTAGAATATTATTGAATGTGAAATGTATAATTTGTTTTATTGTATTATAGGGTAGTATATCAGTTAATGGCTCCTCATCACCAGAAGAAGAAGATGCTTTATTTCGTGTTATAATAACTGGTAAGTATAATAATTAACTACTTGTGTTTATCATTATTGACTGCCGTACACTGTAGATCACAAGGTCTATGCAAAACACGGGTTAACAAGGGGTAGGGTTGCTTGACTAACCTTATTTATTTTCTCTGGCTACTCCAGCTCTCCCCACCCCCACCTCAGTTCACCCCACCCCTGTAGCTATACATTAATGATATGTTACTAATTAACTAATATACATCAATCAATGTATCATCATTGTTTAGTCTCATGTTATACAACTATCATATTATAATTAAATACTGGTTTGAGGCTATAATGTTAACACATCATATAAACACTGTTTTATAGTTTATAGTTTATCTAGTGATTTCCATGTACATGTGGTGCCACAGACATCTGGGAGTTCAGGCACTCCTCATTACATTACATGTATCTAATATTTATGTTTACAAATGATCACTAATAATAATAATAATGATGTGATTAGGTAGTTTAATAATTGTGTAACGATTTGTTATACCATATGTTGTATTCAATTGTATACATAATTTGTAATACTAAACTGTTAACTGTACTGTATATCTATTGAAATGATACACATTGTATACCCATTCATAAATTGAAATATGTAGATCATGTTATAAATTGTAAAGTGATCAGGTATAGCCATATGTTGGGTGTAATTGTATATAATCTGTAATACCAAATTGTTTAAGTAATGATACACGGTTTATTTGCTTTATTCGCTAAAATATTAAATTTCTCACTGTTCACCAATCTGATTTAAAATGAAATATTATTTCTGTTCACACAGGCCTATAACAGGCTTATTACATAGCAAGCAGCATAGATCAGCGAAATTTCAATACAAATTAACTTTATAAATACTGAACATATTCCTAGATTCATCTTTCACAATATTGCAGAGTGCAACAGAATCATACTGCTTAAAATAATGCATAAAGACTATAACTATGCAGTACATTTTATTAAAATGAATTTATGCCCATTCATAAATTGCTTTAAATTTGCATTCTAAAATGAACAAATATATTTTCCAGATAATTCAATCTGTATACATGTACATGTACATATATACTGTATTGAAAAAAAACATTGATTATTCCAATAAAAAACACACAGTAACTAACATTATTAATGTTTAATTTTCTATCAATAATAGCTGGTACATGTATCCATGATTTCTTGAATGGTTCATTTCCCTCTTTCACTTTTTATCGTAGCCCTGGTTACATGTATCACAATCTGTAATTAAACGTATATAAACTATATAAAAAAGCTAATTAAGGATAAACAAGACTAGAGGAAGTACTGTATTGATACATACCAAGAAGTCAGCTTTTTTTTTTTTTACAGAGTGACAATGTATCAAAACCTATTCTTTTTAGTGGGAATAAATTTAAGTTCTGAAAGAATGGGGATAATATAAAAAAAGAGATAGTTTAAAAGGATGTGCTTTGTTGTGTACAAAATAACATATGGGAGGGGGGGTATGTGTTTAATCACCATGTCAGGACAGGTTGATATTGATAAATTGCAACCATACCAAATGAAAATTATGATTTAGACAACAAATTGTTTGCCCATGTGATTGGACAAAATGTTAAGATATGATACATGAAAAGAACAGAGTTACTTTGATTCAGAAAAGATGGATTTATTTAGCTGTACTTTGAGGGCTACTCCTCAGTGGTGCAGGACTGAGGCCCCTTGTACGCATTGGTGAGCACGCAAACTATCCCTTGCCGGTTGGAATTCAATGTAAGAGTAGGTCGTAGCTGCCCAGGCAAAATTTCCCTCGGAGCACATTGTTTGTATGGCTTTGCCAGTCTCCCAGTCGGAGCAAAACTGCAGTACGTTAAACCCCATTTCATTTCAGTTTTGTACTTATAGGGTTGAAATCAAATGAGGAAAGAGAACTTTAAATAGAGTTCTAATTTTAGTTTCATTTTTAATGCTCTTTTATATCTGTATCTCTAATAGATAAATATAGTCTTGTGGATCTTAAAATAAATTAAACTACGTGTAGAATGCTTTGTCTTACATGAATAGGCTACTAAATGTTAAGAATGTTAATGAATTAATGTAACATGTACAATGTACTCATCTGTTTATCCATGTAAATGGCTTAAAAATCTGTGAAAGAAAAATTAAAATCCATTTAAAACTAGATTAAATACGTCAAGTGATGTTAAAATTAAAGAACAATAGGAAGCCTGTAGGTAATTAACAGGGTACTTTAGTATAATTATAGTTATTGGTATACAAGTTCAAAGATAATAATGATGATGCTTTGGCCATTGTTTATTATTGTTCTATAAGTATAAGATGTTTTATTTGTTGCAAGAACACAATAGTTAATTGTATTATTATCAAACCTGTTCGTTCATTCGATGATATGGCCATTTTGAAAACTTTTTTTGATGACAGCCGTTTTTTTACTAAAAATATTTAATGTTGAAATAGTGCTATGCAGACTATGATTGAAATAAGGGTATTTTCAACTGTCAACGGTTTAAGCAATAACACAACTAAAATTAGATTTCAAACCAACTTCAACTCAGTGTTTCCTGGCAAACATTTAATCATGTAGAGCTTGAACCATCACTAATCAAATTAACACATCAGATCAACTTAATTAAAAAAAATATTTAGACCAACATGTACATGTAAATCAAAGAGGATTATATTAGCTCTTTTAAATTTCAATATTTATTGATCCCATTTTCTTTTGACAGATTTGGAGGCATCAAACCTAAAGAAAGGAATGTTTTTTAATCCTGATCCATATGTTAAAATCCAGGCACTACCGGGTAAATTACAAGAACAAAAACCACATCATATGAAGGATGTCCGCTCATCTATACAACCTAATACAACAAACCCTCACTGGGAAGGGGAGGTAAGTCTCAAGGAACAATAATTAAAATTAGCTGTGTCAGGGATACTATCATTTACAGAAACAATGATACATTTGTGCCTTTTTATTATGGTCATGTATCATTGTTCTTATTTCACAATCAGCTCATTTAAAACAATACACATTGGTAATTAATGACTCGATGATATAAATTACTTATACATGTACATCACAAGACTGAATGATTAAGAGATCACATTGCTTGTGTTTAACTTCAAACTGAGCAGAATCAGATGGTCATCTTTACAAGTGCTTTATCGTTCTAACCCTCCTGATAACTATTTGCGTAGATTTCACACATTAACACAGGCTGCACCTAGCATCTCGAAAGGAATAGTTACTTTTAATGGACACTGTGTAAGAGGATTCAGTTATTTGAATGTGATCGATATCTCTTTTATATCCATAAATATCGAGCTCATAGTGGCATGTAACACATTTTTTTTTTTTTTAGTCAATTAGGTTGTATTAACAAACATTTTAAATTAAGGTCCATATTTTTGTTAGATATAGATATGGAAAATTAAGACTTTAAAGTTATTTCATTGAGTTTAAACCCTGATTTATCTGCATGTCTGTATGTGTAAAAATGTTTTATAGTCAGTCATTTTGAAACGATTAAATGAAAATATTAAATGAGAGATATTTTTTACTTTTTGACAGGTATTCACCATTGATGCCAAGCTTTGTGATATTTTAGATTTAGAAATTAAAGATAAATTTTCTAAAAGTCGACCAACTATTAGCAGATTTCTAGGAAAGGCTTCTGTTATAGTACAACGTATCATGGATAAGGTGTCACAATCACAAAGGTAATTTGGATAGAAATACATCTATCAATGCCATGTATTCCATTTCTCAAGATATTTCTCTTAAAACTTCTTTTTTTCATAAGATATATATCTCAAAATTTCCCTTTTCTCAGGGTACCTATCTTGAAATATCCTTTTTCACAAGATATTTCTCTTAAAGTATCCCTTTTCACAAGATATTTCTCTTAAAATTGCCTTTTTTCACAAAATATTTCGCTTTTCACAAGATATTTCTCTTAATATTTGCCTTTTCACAAGATATTTCTCTTAAAACTTCTCTTTCCACAAGATATTGCTCCTCTCTTAAAACTTCTTATCTTTTCACAAGATATTTATCTTGCAATGTACTACTTCGTTGCATGCCAGTTTTTATTAGAACAAGTAGAGTAGGTGTTTATAGGTAATTTAATTTTATTCTATGTTTTCAGTCCTTCAAACTTCAGCATTGATTTATCAAGAAGAAATCCATCAGATAATATAAGTGGAACTTTGAAATTTAAGGCCAACATACAACTTATTATCTCAGGTTAGTTAATACAAAAATTTATTATTCTGCAACGCTTGGCTAACTGACAAAGTTTACTTAAAATGAGATTTTAAAGTGGTGATTTGTTTTCTGAAGGTTATAACAGATATTTATAGATATTTTATCCCTGAATTGTGTTTTTGACCACTTTAGTAATCAAAGCATTCTCAGACTTAAGTCAAGAATTTACTCAAAATTGTTCTCCTAACCCTTTATAAAACTTTAGTTGTTTTAATGTGTCAAAATACATCAATAATAAACTATGTGCAAAGTTTTATGTTTCTGGATTTAAGTTATTTCTTATAAACAATGTTTTAAATTTGAATAAATTCTCAACTTAAGTCTGAGAATGCTTTGTGAACTTGGGGCCCGATTAAAACGAGATGTTTTTTGAGTTGGCTAGTATATTCTTTTCGGTTTATATTCCAAGTTTTATATTTTATCAGACTCAGCTTTGACAAGTTGTATCAATCTGTTGCTAATAAAATGTGCTATGAATCATAAGGTCTTGTCATTGTCAATAGGGTTGGATGATTGAATGGTTACCGCCTCCGTGTATTCTATCATAATATCTGTCATTGAGTCAGCTGGCATGCTTATGATTCCCCAGTTGTACGTGACAAGGAGTAGGGTCGCCTGTTCAACCGTGTGGGTTCTCTTTGGGTCCTCCAGTTTCCTCCAACTGCCAAAGACCCCTACACAAACAAATCATTGAACCATATGTTAGTCTCAAAATGACCTAGTTTCTGTTGAACAGACACAACCTCATTTCTCTCTCTTTGTCATTGTCAAGTGGCATTGTTTTGATCCCTTTTGTATGTGACAAGCAGTAGGGTTGCCTGCCTAACCTCGTGTGTTTTCTCAGAAGATATTTGAATTTTATTCGAACCATTATCTATTATCGATTATTCGTTTCAGGTATAAAAAATGAACAAGCAAAAAAACGAAAAAATCACCAAAGAAAAGCTTCACTACCAGCAGATTTAGATCCACAAGTTAATCAGAATAGAAATAGTCAACATCGTCATCGTCACACGGACCCAGGATTCACGAAAAATACTGAATCTACATGGAAAAACACATCAGAAGTGATTGAAGAACATGACGTGTCTATAGCGCAGTTAACACGTGGCCGTATAACAGATGAAGAGGCTGTTGTGACTAACGAAAATAGTGCGATCAATGGGAGCCCGCCAAATACATCTGTAGTGCCAAATGTTGCATGTGCTGGTTGTCACAATCAGACGGACAGTTCGGATTCAGGCACGTCATTGACTCTGGTTTCATCCAGTGATAATTCGGGTGGCTCGATTACATGTACAACAGCCACGCCGTCTATGAATTTACAAAATAGCAGTGATAGTCAGTTAGGCCAGGATATAACAGAAACATATAGTTTCGGTGGACAGGCGTCTCTAAGCACAGGTTATAGTTGTGATGCAGAAATTGTGAATATTGTTGACTCTGCTGTGTGTAATGCAGAAAACTCAAGTGATCCAAATTCAAATGTGTGGGCTAAACCCAAGAACATGGTGTCTCAATCTCAAAATGCAGCTACGTCAAATACTAATTTTTACACAAAAGACGCTCAACCTCCCATTTTACCTCCCCGAACTTATGCTGCAAAGGTTAGAGCTCCACCCCTTCCTCCTCGTAAGAAACCTGTCGAAGCCCCTCCCCTCCCTCCAAGAAAGGCTGAAAAAATAACCCCTACAAAAGGTCAACCTGGATCAAACACAGGAAGTCCAAATTCTTCATTAGGAGAGGAACCCACAAACAAATTAGAACTGCCTCCCCCTCCTCTCCCCCCACGCACATATAGCCCAATTCACATGCAGCTTGGGACAGGAAGTTCAAATCCGGAAGAGGAGATTCAGTCGAGTGATAGAAATAGTTTTAATAGTTTAGAAACATTTACTGGTTCACGTGAAAATTCTCGACAAGATTTGGACGATGTTCTTGGTGCTGAAGGTGGAGCACCTCAATCTGAACCAGTTATTGTGCGGGAACAACCTAAAGAACTCTCCCGAGAAAAAGAAGTCTTTCCGTGGGGAGCTACTAAAATTAGTGCTATGCCTTCACAAAGATCTAGCATCTGCTCAAGCACAGATTCACCGGATCTTGCAAATGTTCCAAGGCGACATATACAAAAAAGCCGCAGTAGAAACTCAATGCCTTCACTGTCAGATCAGTTGGCGCGAATTCCATCAATAGACTCCGTAGTTTCAAACAGCCAATCAGGATCTGGATCTCAAGCTCTCATGTCCAGATCTTATATTAGTCCATCAGATAGTGTGGTGTCAACTACAGTTTCTGGAGAAACGCCCCGTGATAGAGGCCTAGGAACGGCAATGGGCGTGACTGAATTACAGCGTAAAAGAAGAAGTCACGATGGTGCTTCTCCACAACGCTCAGCTAGTTTCAATAGTGCTCCTGTACCATCACTACAACCTAGGAACCGTGTTTTATCCGAAGAAGAAAAAGAACAAAATAGACTTCAGATTTATCAATATTTACAATTATGGTCTGAAAGGGCCAAAGGCAAAACAAACACCTCCAAACCTGAAATTCAGGTTTCTGGCCCTTCCGGTGCTATGATAACCGAAAACGTGCCAAATCGTGGTTGTGAAAATGTGACTCCGCCTCCTCATATAGACTCGTGTATGGCTGCATCGTCAGCGCCTAATTCAAAACAATATCGTAAACAAGTGGCTCATAATCCTAAACGTGATAGTGTGGATGGTACACCCACTTCGTCTGTTAGATCTGGTAGAGATTCGTCTCAAACTAATAATGTGTGGCAGTCACGAAGAAATGACTCCCCCAATTCTGGTGGTGCTGGCCAAAGAACTTCTATGGCCTCCTCTACTGGTAAGTTGCAGTATAATTTATGCTTCACTGTAAAACTGTGATATAAAATGGGCATTCAGGTCGTACTTTTCTACAAAAAGTGGGCCAATGAAGATGGGCACTAATATTGGGTTCCTCCATAGGACCTCAGCAGCCCTGATTAGGCTGTATTTAACTAACTTTTATCCAGAGACAAGAGCTCTGGAATGAATATATGAATGGTGCTTAACAGAACCATTGGGCATTGTATCTCAAAAAGTCATTAATTAAGAAAACGAAGTCTATTCTATTTTCAACCTACATGTATGCCACATGTACATGTAGCTAGCCTCGAATTACTGTCTTTTCCTGCAAGCCTCGAGCTCCTGGGAGACACTCTAGGTGGAAAAGCAGACAAAAAGTTTGGATATACTAACTATAATCTGAGTCCAAAGTTAAAGGAATGGTTAGTAAATGGATATATGTTCTGCCACCTTTATATTTTACTTGTTTGATTGATGTATATTATATTTATAGGAAGTGACAATAATCCAGTTTTATTACCTAAAGTTCCTGCTAGAAGACCTAAATACAGTCCCGTTGACAATAATACAGAGGAAGAACCATTACCAGCAGGTAATAATACATACAGTGTATACTGTAATAGCATGTAGATTTCATTATGACAGCAAACCAAAATAACTGGTGCTACCACAGCAAAGTTGTTTAAAGCAGCAAGCATACTCTGCTTCGTGCATGGCACCCATGACTACTATAGTAACACATATTTATCTAAATACAGAAATATACATTGTGAAATGCATGTACATCTGTGATTATAATTTGTGCTCTCCATTGAAGAATTGCAATTAAACCTTTCCATCATATTGCTGGATTTCATACAGTTGGTAATTAACCCTTACTGGTATATGTTGTGTTGTTTTGATCTGGTAATTCAACCTTTCAACTGTGTTGTAGTCATCCACAAAGTCGAACGAGTGGAGAAAAGTATAAACAAGTGAGAGAACGCAAGATTTTAGCACCATATAGATAAATATCTTGAACTCCATTGATGTAGTACAACCATTTTTTAGTTTGGTTGGATTTTAATGGTACTGAATGGAAGGAATGATTTAAATTTGGTTGTAATATTTAATGTAATAATTTGTAGGCTGGGAAGCAAGAGTTGATAGTCATGGTCGTATATTTTATATTGATCATATCAACAGACAGACAACATGGCAGAGACCACAGAGTAATACTCGTACAGTACATCGTAGACCTACAATTAGTTCAGAACAAAGACAGCAACTAGATAGAAGGTATTTACACTGGTATTATTACAAGTTCAACTTAAAGGAAATGGGGTTTAACGTCCTACTGGGGTAATGAAGATCGGGGAACTTAGTCAGTAAATCTAGTGAAAGCCTCTCAGACGCTTTTATTTTATTCTGTAAAACTATTCCAAGCTCAATTATGCTGTTTTCAAAGAAATAAAACATTCATTTTGTTTGTAATGTTGGCCGTAAATTCCCAAATGTCTCATTATATAAGTGCTTGGATAAACATGTCTATGTTTTGGAAAGTTATGGGTGTGAGTGATCATCGTGATTATCAAGACACTCATACAACTGAATAGTGAAATTCCTTGAGTTAAGTCATCATTTCCAAATACTTTGAACAATGTGTTCATTTAAAATCAGGGACTGCTCCTGTAACATAGAACATGGATAATAAAAATCTTCTTCCAAACTTTCAAATAATGATTTTCTTTGATGGTGTACATTGAATTATCTCTATGTATTTGTTACAGAAAATAAGAATGATTATCTAAATATAATACATTTATATGTCCAAAATTTCATCTATTTGAAATTTGTGTTACAGATATCAGAGTATTCGCCGTACCATCACACAGAGTCGAGAACAAGATGGAGGATCTAACACATCAATGGATATGCCACCAGGTAAATATATGAAAAGTGATAATGAATGGGGTTGCGTCTGCTTACAATTTCATGTATTCTTAATAAACTATCTCAATTGTTAATATAATTTAGATTCTATAGTGATTTATACACCATTCCTAGTTACGTCCTAAAACTCTGTGGGGGTTAGTTCTCTGGTTCACCATGGATGGCAGGGATTGAAATATATTGACTCTTAAAACCACATCATGTTAGATACTAAGATAGGCCATGTTTTATTCAACCTCTCTAAGCATTCAAGATTCTACATGGGAGATAACTATCGAGTACTCCAGTCATAAATAAAGGGGAGAGGACTCTTCCATGAATGGTGGCATTACTATATGACACTAACTTACTGACTTTTATCATGTTGTTTCCGAACTAGATGTACATTATTAATAATGATATACTAGAAATAAAAATTTTTATTTTTAGTATCAACACCAGAAGTTAGTCCACAGAGTTTAGTTACACAAACTCCAACAGAAAGATCAGTGTATAAATTGCCAGCTGTTAAATTTCTTATTAGACCTGATTTCTTTCCTATGTTACAAGGCAATGAGGTAACTATCAATACTTTTATTTATTTATTTTTTTTATTCACTAGTTAATAATGTAACTTTAAATTATCGAAGTCTGTATCCCTAAATTAAATAAATGGAATAACAATTACTTTAGTTTTGTTAAGGCAACTTTATCTTGAATTTTGACACAAAAATTATGAAATATTTTTTGGTTCCATTGTCAAACTTCAGTTTAAATATTTAGCCTAAAATTTTGTTGGATTGAACTTAATTGGTTATATAAATCAATTTCTGTTATTCATTCAAGTGTTCATTTTTGTTCAGATAGAAATTATAATTTGTTTTTGTTCATTTCAGTTGGCCCTAGCAGAATATAATCGTAATTCTCAGCTCAAACATATGATAACCAGAATCAGGAGAGATGCTCAAACATTCGAAAGGTGAATTATCATGTATTAAACATCCAATGTAGTTATTCATGTTTTCTTAACTGTTATAATATTTTCACTCAAAATATTAATCACACTACAGAAATTTGAAAAGATAATCTGGTTCTTATATACCAAATGAAACCAGGTCTAATGTCCTATTGTTCTGCTCCGATTGGGCTTAGACTGGCGTACACCATACAGTGTGCTATGGAGGAAATTTTGCCAGGACAGTGACACTACGGCCTAATCTTACATCGAATACCAACTGCCAAGGAATCTTTTACGTGCACGCCAACTTGTACACAGGTAGAGTGGTTCAGAGACACAATATTTGTCCTTATAAAAACTGACCCGCTTATCTGTGTGATTGCTCCGTCGAGAAATCTTCTGAAGTGAGCAGAAGTTAGCGCCGCGCACGTGGTTTAGGAAGTCGCAGCAAATATACGTCACATGAGGTATTTTTACAAACATGTATTGGTATATAACGCCGAGTAAAAAATACACTCATTACGGGCTTCGACTTACGTGTTTATTTAATAGCGAACGTGAGCAAAAATTTCAATTTCACTCCTTGATTTGATTTTTGATTTTGGCGATTTTGGTGATTTAAATACAGAGCTAGCTGTAATAGCTTCGTCTCATTTCTAACTTTCAACCACATGAGATTGCCCAGATAAATTTACTACAACCTTTCGAGATTTACTTTTATTAAGTGGCTACATTCTTGGTTTACGCTGGCATCTATCGTGGTTAGGAAATAAATATTTGCTAGCTCTAAATACGCAGAACTATTTGAGACCGGAAAATAACCGAAACAAACTTTTTATTTGTAGTCTTTATTTTCCAGGCCCTTTTCGGTAACATGGTGTAAATTATTTTTATAATCATAGTATATTATCTAACCATCCTGTAGGCATAGGCTTTGATCGACGGACTTATTTTTTTCAAGATTTGAGACTGAGCCCTGCAAGATATCGTCCACGGATGATTTGCTATCCAACATTGGATTGGACAAGTACCCATTATGATTTGGGAACTGTAACAAACTACCTATGACAAAAATCACAAATAGGCTTTATGCTAGACAAATGTTAATAAATTCCCGACAACTTCGGAGCATCGGCCTGTCATGACTGCTTTACATGACGACTGTGTGACTTTTGGTGACAAATACATTCAAAATAGACTGGCCAGACTGACGACAAAGACTAGGACGCTGAGTAAAAGTAAGGTTAAGTCCACTAAATGTATGAAATCATTCGACGATTTTCTTGACACCCCATTTTTTCCGGGATAGTTTACGTTACTCCATCGGCAGACACAAGTGAAATTAATTTAATAAACAGAGAGACTCGGACATCTGCCGATGCGACCTTGACTGATTTAGATAGAAAAAAAGTATTTGCGGCGATTGTCATAAAAGCACAATCGCCAAGTTTAAAAAAAAAATCAACTTAGGAAGACTAAAAAAGAAATGATTCGCATGAAGGCTAATAATGAAAATAAAAAACAATTGGCAGGTAAAAAGAATGGTTGCAAGTCCAAACCTTTTTAGACGAACGAAGGAATTTTGTATGATGTCAAAAATAAAAGATACACAGCAGAATGCCATAATTTGGTCATGAAACTTAAAAATCTAAACGTTTCCAATGGTAACGTAGCAGTGGTTATAACCGCATGTTTGGCTCTCGCGGGACTAAATCTAATTACACTCCATCAAAATCTACAGTTCAAAGAATATCATGTGAGCGCGCCGGTGTCCAAATGTTTAGGAAACCTTGAAGTCGGCGAAAAATACCACCCTTTATACAGACGAAACTACAAAATTTGGCTCTAAATTCGGTACATACGCAATAATCGCTGGCTCGGCGCATACGCCACTTATCCAGCAATGTGTTCTTTTTTTTTCATAACAAACATCATGCAGTACAATATATTTATTTATCTGAGGGACAAAAAATAAAGTCTTAAATTAATAGTTTTATGGGGGGGGGGGGTAATCCCTCTCTCTCACCCCCCGTATTACATGTCATTATATTTTCCTCGTACTTTACCCGGCAATTTATTTTTCATAACAAACATCGTACTGCACAATATAATATTTAGTTATCTTTGAGATTCACATTAAAGTGTTACATTATTAGATTTATAGACCCCTCTCTCTCCCTCGCTCCCTCTGTATAACATGCCGTTATAAATAGGCCAGTGTCTGGGTATAAATAAGTAAACGCACTGTTCATTTTAATATACATGTATGTATTAGGCTAATCTTGAAATAATTCATGTCAAATGCCGATATTTTCATCTCCAGCTTAA
This sequence comes from Patella ulyssiponensis, assembly GCA_963678685.1. Classification (NCBI taxonomy): domain Eukaryota; kingdom Metazoa; phylum Mollusca; class Gastropoda; family Patellidae; genus Patella; species Patella ulyssiponensis. The sequence goes on along the minus strand of OY783225.1, from coordinate 81,752,331 downwards.
CATGTATTTTAATTTCTACTGTAGCATTATAAACACAGTTAATATAAAGACATTTGAAGGCGCGGGTTTACTGTTAAAACAACTAAGCGTTCGCGCATGCGTACATATGTCAAATCCAATCGTCTCATAGAGTGTAATCTGTTACTTTGCAGTATGGAAATAAACGATATTTTCCGACTGCGATAAAGTTATTTCGTTTCCGGGACGTGCGTAGCTTGGAGCATATTTTTTTTAGTACAACCAAGGGACATAGCTCTTATTCTCACTAAGAGATAACTCCTTTGATTATGGAAGCCGGGCAGATTTTGAGCCATTTATAACATATGTCCAAATGGTTATATATCCTCAAAAATCAGAAGTGGCCAGACTTCCATTGTTGATCAATGAAGTTTTTATAGTAAGTCCTATCATATATAATGTCTTTACTGTCCCGAAATAGTGTCTGTTTGTTATAAAACATTTTTAGCCTGAACCACTCTAACACAGGACCTTGTTTTTTCATCCCATCCAAACGATTAGTACTCATATACCGCTGTATCACTATGTATTCATTTAAAAGACTAAAAAATGTAAACCGTCTCATTGATTATTCGACGATCATGTTTTTGGTGTAGCCCCATTTGTTGTTCTTTTAATATGTCCATATATTATGGATAATATAATTTTGTTGGCTGTTTAATGTTCTATCTAAAAGTTTTAAGTATAATATTTTTTGATATTATTTTCTAGATATCAACATAATCGGGATCTTGTGATGTTTTTAAATCTGTTTGCTGATATGAGTAAGGAAGTACCTCGACGGTGGGAGATGAAGTTAGACAGATCAGGAAAGGTCAGTGATTTATATAAGAAAAATAACTGATAGCTATATTTACAGAGAAAACATTTTGTTTGGTTTAGGGATTGATCATACCTTTTAATGGCAGAATATGTTTTGTTGATCACCAGCTTAGTTTTTACTTCACCAAATAATACAATATCACACGAACATACCTTATATCATATATTATTCTAAAATGGAATTATGAATGATTAATATTCTTTATCATTTATCGACATTTCAAGATTATTCAGAGACATATGATACAGTGTTGTTTGGGACACAATATCAAATATATAATTGTTAGAAATATCTCTCATACATATTCTACAAACAATTAACCATTGAGTAAATGTATAAGAAAACGTGGATCTGCGTAAAATATGTGAGAAATACTGAATGTATAAGAAAACATGGATTTGCGTAAAATATGTGAGAAATACTGAATGTTTTTTCGTTCAGAAAACTGACTGTAAACAGTTCCTTATTCCGATTGCCGATTGGTTGTGAGCTCTCAAAATACTGGTAGTTATGGATATTGACAATCATTGATTAAGTAGTATCAAACTGTAGCTTGTGAGAAAGGCAGCTAGGGATCTTACAGCAACCCCAGTTTATCCAAGACAGAGTCTAGGTGGAAGTTAAGGGCACAAAGCCCCTAAATTGTTTTTTTGGGGGAAATTTTAATGACTTTACTTTATATCATTGATTGTTTTATTGTTTCTTGATATTTTACAGACATTTTTTATCGACCATAAGATGAAGATAACAACGTTTATAGATCCTAGATTACCAACAGATGTACCGTTAATTAATACAGATTTCTTACAAACACCATTACCTAGAGGACCAAACAGAGCTCCACGGGAATCATTACGTCTGGATGCTGTAAGTTTATTGAATTAACATTACCCAATATCACAAATGATCAGTTTCTGTATATTAAAAATTAAGGCAGTAATACAGACAATTAAATAAAAAATCTAGGCTAAATAGCATGTTTTCCTTGATGTTCCTGATAAGAAATCAGTAATCATTTGTATAATATATAAACTATAATTATATTACAGCCTGTACCACCACCCCGTCAACCTGTAACAGAACCAAGTAATTCATCTATACCTTCAGGTAGGTCTAATTATTACTTACTTCTGTCTTACTAAACTATTTACGACAGATTCATTTGTTCGTTCCTGGAGTTTTACATTCACTTCCACCAGGCGTGATATCTTAGACAAGTTACCACAAATAAATGGCACTCTATTATAATTGAGAATGCATCATTTCAGTTGATACATAAAAGTAGATAATAAACACCATTTCTTTTCATTTCGCAGCCAGCATCCTAATTGCTCATTAAGATAGAAATGATTTTCAGTTTAGATAGTGTGTTTTCTTGGAAATAAATGGCAGTGTTTAGAGTTCTCCTTTAAGTTTTCAACTTTCATTTAAATCTTTGTTTCCTCTTTGTTACAGCATACAATGAAAAGGTTGTGTTGTTTTTACGGCAAACTGAGATTGATGATGTCATTAAAGAGAAATTCTCCTCATATGGTAGTAACAGTTCTTTACGTGATAAAGTACATAAGATACGAAACCATGGTACAGAAGCTCTAGATAGATTATGTAATGATATAGATTTAACTATATTATTAAGGTAAGGGCACATAGAGATAGTTAAACTTTAGAACTTGTGAATGCTATGAACAATTTAAAAGCTTGCACAGATTACATTCCTCCTTTAGGGTGTAGTTTGGGACACAAGCTTATATCAATGTTATTATCCACTTGTCTTTAGAAATAAAGTCAGATCTTGGGCTAAGTTATCCATGTTGATTGTCATCCGTACACCTGATGTAAGCTGGCTGACTAAATCATATTAAATCATCCAATGGAAAAATATCACCCAATCTGGATGGTAAATCCTAGTTCTGCTAAAATGTTATAGTTTTACACAATAAAATAATTGAATTAAGACAACCAAAATGTTACAGAGTATTAATAAATAAGACTATGACTGTACCCAGTCTATGACATAACCCAGATAGTCGACTTTTCAACAGGTAAAGATTTCAGAGAAAAGCAATAGAATGTTCATAAAACAATTTTGGTTTGAACATCATTATAGGTGATATCAATAACCTACTATGTATTGAACTATTGACCTGAAGATGATCTTTTTTGCACACTTATTATAGAAAACATTTCTGTGATAAACTCTTTAACAGATCAGGTGAAAAACACATCTTCTATATACTGGGCTGTTAGATTATATTCTGATTAGCAAATATGAATTGTTGAATATGTAAACTTATTAAATAGATGAGAAGTGTTATCAGGTGTTATTTTATATTACAGTGTGTTTGAACAAGATATAATGTCGTATATACCACCAGCTTTACGTAATCCAGCCAGTAATTTAGAAACTAATCAAGGTTCACCACAAGGTTCACCAGGTAAGATTGACACAACTCTACTAAGAAAAGTCAAACAGCCTTTTCATTGCCCTGTCAGTGGTGCAGGATAGAAGACCTGACAAGGACAGCTGTCTAGTCATTTGGATGAGACAAAAAAACAAGCTCCCGTGTACACATTGGCATGTTTGTAAAAGATCCCTTGGTAGTTGGAATTCGATTTAAGAGTTGGCCATAGTGCCATTGTCCGAGCAAAATTTCCCACATAGCACACGTATGCTTGTCGTCATTACCCAGTCGGAGCAGAGCAGTAGGATGTTAAACCCCATAGGATTTTTTTGCCAGTCAACACTTAGCCACAACTAGCGACTTCCTGGTTAGTGAGCCATTGATTTACTCACCCCAAATCATTACATTGGCATTGGACAAATATATAATATTAATAAAAACATCCACTTCTAGGGCTACCAGATTCATCCAAAAACTTGCTCAAAGTACGTTTAAAAAGTAGTTGTATACTCATCGATGATAAATGTACTTCACCGATTACTAAGTAAGTTTAACTGAAATGTAGATCAACATCTTGACTCTGGACCATTCTGTAGACTTTTGTCAAATTTTAAAACTGAACTTGTATTAAAATCTTTACATGCTGAAACAGGTTAATAATTCTCTTATTTCAGCACCAAATAGACCACCTGCTCGTGTTCCAGCTCCCCATAAAAGAGATTTCCATGCAAAACTGCGAAACTTCTATAGAAAACTAGATTCTAAAGGTTATGGTCAAGGACCAGGAAAATTAAAGTAAGTCAATAGACAATACAGATAATCTGACAACAACCATTAAATATATCACTTCACCAGCCATTGAGAACTTTAATACAAGGTTATCTAATTAAACGTCTTCATTTTATGTGGGACTGCAAGACAAAACCAAAATATCAGTGGGAGCTATGATTATCTCGACTTGGATTTCATGTTACATGAATGTGACTGATGTACATGTAATGTCTATAGAATTTGTTCCCACCATGATATATAAATGTAATTGATGTAATATCTATAGAATTTATTCTACTATGTAAATGTGACTGATGTATTATAGAATTTATGAATGATAAATTGTTTTATATTTCATTTGCAGATTAACTGTTAGAAGAGATCATGTTTTAGAAGATTCTTTTAATAAAATTATGTCCACACAGAAAAAAGAACTACAGAAAAATAAACTTTATATAACATTTGCTGGAGAAGAAGGGTTTGTATAATGTCTATAATAATTTATTTACCTTTGTTCTATTTACAAACAAATAATGAAGAAACTTAATCCAAGATCAGTAGGCAATTTACGTGACAAGTAGTAGGGTCGTCTGTTCAACCTTGTGGGTTTTCTCCAGGTCCTCCTGTTTCCTCCCGCTGTTAAAGACCCGTACGCACAACAGAATGATTGAAATAAAATTAAAGCATGTGTTAGTCCTGAAATGACTTAGTTTGTGTTGAGTGGACGTTAAACCCCATTTCTCTCTCTCTCTCTCACTCTCACTCGCTGTTGTTGACACTGCTAATTGATGTCGATGGGATGGAAACCATGTCTGCATCCCTTATTTCCAAGAGTTTTCATAAGTCTTGATTACAAATGGCAAATGTAGTTAACATATTTGAAGTTTTAATCTAAAATCATAATATTAGTTAACACATATTGACAATAATATTTTATTTTCAGATTGGATTATGGTGGTCCATCTCGAGAGTTTTTCTTCCTTCTATCAAGAGAATTATTTAATCCATACTATGGTTTATTTGAATATTCAGCTAATGATACATATACAGTTCAAATCAGTCCTATGTCAGCTTTTGTTGAAAATGCTCATGAATGGTAATCTCCCTTTGTTTATTATCACACTATGGGGATGCTCGCTTCACAGTTCCGGAATTGAATTCCAAAACTGGTGTCAATCGAGTGAAAAGGAGAATTTCGGAGTACAACGCATGTGTCGACTGTATAACAAATATCTCAACCAATCATGACAGCTGAAACATATTTTTTACATAGGAATACGTCACAATTCCACTCACTCCACCTCAGCTGTCGGGACTGGCAGAACTGTGAGAGGACTGAATTCCGCGTCACTCGATTGTAATTCTGTCGATTTGGGACGTTCTGGGCTGTGAATCGAGCATCCCCTCTCTAATATTTAGGGTAATACAGTAGAAACTGGAAAACTGCAGACATAATTCATAAAGTGTCAATACTGTAAAGACCATGATGTCAAGATTCCACTATGATGGATAAAATGTTGTGTTCCTTGGACAAATTAATAAAAGCAGAGTTAATAGTTGTGATTTGTATGTATTTGTTAACCCTATTAACTTCAAAGGCTCGGACAAACAATTCATGTAACGGTCAAGCAAGAATTTAAAGAATCTCTATACTGCCGAGGCACCTTTTTGTCTCTCAGTACTTAATGTATCAACGGAAATAAACCCTGATTTTAATTCAAACGTCATTAAATCATATAAAAGTTATTCTAACGATGACCTCTGCTTTTTTTACAGGTTTCGTTTCGCTGGTCGAGTTCTAGGTCTTGCCTTAGTTCATCAGTATCTGCTGGATGCGTTTTTTACTCGTCCATTTTACAAATTTATATTGAGAGTGTAAGTATAACATGTTTACAAATTTAACAATGTGATTGGGATGGCCTAGTAGCCTAGAGTATCGCACTTAGAGCTCTAACATGTTGTTCACCTTCAGTCTGTGGTCGTGGTTGGATATAGGGGCGTGGTTGAAACCTCATGGGCTTACTCCGGGTACTCTTGTTCCTTCCTACAGGAAATACCCTGGCGCATTTGCTGAAGATACTGAAATGAATAATAAAATAAGAACTTGTCTCCGATATCACCTTCGATGAGACCGAATGTTAAATCCTAAAAAAACAAAGTGATTATGATACAGCCAATTGAAAAATACCCAAACTATTTAGAAACTATATTTATACCCACATTGAAATGTGGTTGTATTAATTGCCCTTACCCCTGCATATTATTCTTGTCGTTATTTGTGTATAATTTCCTGTAAACACTCTATAGACATAATTAAATCATCTGATCTTTATAAAGTTTATATGTTTATAAGTGAGAACCACAGTGTATTGAATGAAGGCAATTTCTATGTTATTACCCTTGGTCACTTTGTGCAATTTGTGTATGTAGCTCAAAAGTTAACCTATATGTATGTAAACGATTCAGATTGGTATGAAGAAGAATCCTATTGATTTCTGATAATAACTTCCAGAGTTATTGTTCTTGATTGTTTTGGTTGACAAATACTATTATCCTATCATCTTTGAAATTATTTTTTCTAATAAATCTCAATGTGCCTACCTATGGACTGGATAAGAAAATAGTAACTTTTGAAGAAAAGCATTTTTAATACTAATTTGTCCTCATTATTCTACGGATACAAATTATGTCTTGGGTTAATTTTTATCTAATGCTTATTTAGGCCTTGGTCTTTAGAAGATGTAGAGACTATTGATGCTGGATTTTATCAGAGTTTGTTGTGGATAAAAGATAATGATATAACAGATTTAGATCTAGATCTTACATTCTCTGTTAGTGAAGAAGTCTTTGGTCAGGTATGTTTACAACTATTTTGTTGACCTTGTAATAAATATAATAATGTTATGTAATAATATTAGAATGAGTATAGTAGTTTAAAGGCACAGTTAATACCACCTATCTATATAAAAAAAATAGTGTTTTTTAAAAATTGTATCTGAACATCTAGCTTGTTGTGCCTTTAACCCTTTGAACACTGACTTTACATGGGGTGTTGCACGTCCCTCCCTGGATTTACAGGACGTCATATTAATTATGACGTCAAAGTAATTGGAGCTTGAACACGCCCCAAGCCGCAAAACCGACATTTCGGGTATATGCGATACAACGTCAAGCCGGTTTTGCGGCATTTCGGGTTCTAAAGGTTAAATGAAGATGTTTGGCCTTTTCATAAAAAGTGATCTTCTGCTAACAACAAGTATGCTTCCACCTATCATAATTCCTTCAATAATTATAAGGTGCTAATAAATTTTTTCGAAGAGTACTTCACCAATGTCTGGTGTAACTCCTTAAAATTAATTTTCATGGAGATTATATTTTTGTATTGCATATTTTTAAGGTAACTGAGAGAGAATTAAAACCAAGTGGCAGTAAAACAGCTGTAACAGAACGTAATAAGAAGGAATATATAGAAAAAATGGCTAAATGGAGATTAGAAAGAGGGGTGTCTGATCAAACAGAAAGTCTTATCCGAGGATTTCATGAGGTAATCATTTATTTTGGTTTTCTGGGAGAATTTAATCTAACTATATATTTTCAAGCCCAGGGCACAAGAAAAATTTCAGACTTATGCTTGTCGTGTGTGACAAGTTTCTCAACAGTTGATATTCAGAGTAGAGTATTTGGAAATGCTTCTGTCTTGGTCGTATAATCTCCCAAAATGACTGTAGTGTAATGTTTAAAGTTTTTCTCCATATACCATATCAGTATATGTATATTAATAGTGTCCCGTCTCGTCACTTGTGCTAGTTTCTTAAATTCAATGATTTACAAGGGCTAAGTTTCAAGGTTTATTTTTTGTTTCAAATTTAAGATATTTTCTAGAAAAAAATTTGTTGTTTTATTTCAGGTTGTGGAGCCGCGAATTGTATCTTTATTTGATGCTAGAGAATTAGAGTTAGTGATAGCTGGTACTGTAGAAATAGATATAACTGACTGGAGAAAAAACACAGAATATAGATCAGGTAAAAATACTTCACTCAGATTCACAAATCTAGCTTTAGTTTAAACATACATTATTCGAGAACTGAATCTGTCTATTACATTTCTCTAAGCCTGAAATGGTATCTAAATTATTGATTAACTTATCCAGACCGTAATCAACTCTCAATGGCATCAATAGCCTGCAATAAATAGTGGATTTGGATACATTTTATGTATGATGATTAAACGTAAAGACTTTTTTTATCGTACTGACTTTAGTAATAATGATCGAGGTTAGCCTAAAATTCAAAAGCTAATATCTTGGTTTCGAGTTGATCAATTTGACTGAAATTTTCGGCATATTCTATTTATGTTATCTATTAATTAATTATTAATGAGAACTGTCAACTCTTTATCTAATCTCCAATAATACCCCTTTAATTAATTAACACTTTTTAAATTAAATATAACTTTACTTACTTATATCCTGGCCGTTTGATTTTAAACATTATAATATATATTTATCATATTTGTAGGTTATCATGATCAACATCCAGTTATACAGTGGTTTTGGACAGCTATATCTAAATTTGATAATGAAAGAAGGCTTAGATTACTACAGGTACATCACACATATTATATATTTTATCATGTCACCTATCTTCCATATACAGGAGTAAATTGAATCATCTTCACTGAATCATTGCATTCATGATTGAATGAGTGAAAATCTTTGTTTTGACAGCTGATAGCCCAATGCAATACAATTAACCATTGTAGTTGTTGTTCATTATTGACATAGTTCATTAAAGCTGTTGGATGGCCGAATTTAAAGCTGTTGGATGGCTGAATTTCGAATGGTTAGCATGTGTTGCTGTATAATAAGGTCTGCATGTGACAAGGAGTAGGGTTGCCTGCCCTATGCGCAAACGAATTATTGAAATTTCTTTTAGTATCACATTCAGATATATATGGTTTTAAAGTATTTGTATAAAATGTTTTTGTGTTTTTAGTTTGTAACAGGAACATCTAGTATACCTTACGAAGGCTTCTCGGCTCTGAGAGGTAGCAATGGTCCACGGAAATTCTGTATTGAGAAATGGGGCAAGGTGACTAGTTTACCCCGGTATGTTTATAATTTTAATAACCAGTTCACAATTAGGGCTGTGTCGATATATCGATACACCGATATGTATTGATACGTTCCAGCGATATGTAATATGGCCGTATCGTCGTATCGTTGAAAAAATTCTTCAGTTCAGAAAGACCATGAATTGAAACCCACGTGGCGAAAGAAAACGATCTCGGCATGATGGTTTGTCAATCGAATGTCTTCAACTGCCCGTATGAATTCCATGTACCGCTAAATATTATAATAACTGGATCATACATTGATGGATTCACTGACCAGTTGTTAGGTAAATTTAAATCTTCAATGAATATAATCGCCTGATAGAACACCGAATACACCGAGAAACAGTCATTTTATAATATATTTTCCCGATGGCATCTCCAATGCTGAATTCCAATGACACGTGACATCGGTTGCAAATTAGGTCAATAAACCAGTTCTAAATAGCGCTTACCGTGACTTTTTTTTATTTTATACACATTCTGACAAAAGTTTAATTTAATAAATATTGTCGTTTTTATCGAAGGCTATATCATAATCGTACGGAATTTTTATTTTTGAAAGCAATTTCAAGTATGGTTGTCACGTGACAATTGTGTCGGGTGTCTATCATCATTGGCGAATGAATAAAAAACTTTTGCAAGTTACGTGACTAGTTACGTTACAGATTTAAGCTACAAATTGTGTAGAAATGCCATGGTGCCGTATCAGCTTATTTTGGCTACGGTATTTTCTGATATTGACAGTAGTAGAAAAATGCTAATATTTTAGATCATCGACTTATGAAAAATGAAACGCGAATGTTTCATCGAATAAACGAAGTCGAAGACGGTAATTTTTATTGATTATTCTGGAATATTACTGACGTAATTTCAACATGTTATGTGAATTAAATATGGACAATATTCAAAAGGTGTACATGTTGTTATTTTTGTGGTAATCACGTACATTAAAATACGACATTCTCCATAAAAAAATTACCAAGAATTATTTTTGTTGAAGTCTAGTTTTAAAGGGAATGGAGCATATAAATAAATAACCCATTTCCTACGTTTCTTTTTAAAATGGATTTGGAAGCCTGATGGCCCGATGCTTACCCATCACAAACAAAGTCTTGAAACAGAATGTAGTTTGGGATTATTTTTGGCATTATTTTTGGCATAATTTATGACGTCACCATATCGCGATACATATCGCATATCGGTTTGCCGTATCGCCAATACGTATCATATCGAAAATGAACTGTATCGACACAGCCCTATTCACAATGACACAAAATAAGATTGTGTGCTTTCGATTGAAATGTTAAACCGAAAGTACAGAAAAACTTTATAATGCTTAGCTGTCAAGTTTAGCATTCAGTAGAAACAACACCAGATTTAATTACTTCAATACTTTGTATTCACGTACAACATTTTAAAACAGTTAAAATATACATGTATTATATGGTCTCTTATCTTGACTTCCTTGTGTTATGTGTTGAGTAAGGCGGTTGGATGGCTGAATGGTTGGCATGTGCGCGCTGTGTCAGAAGGTTTCTCAGTGAGTCAACTGGCATGGTTTCAATCCCCCGGTAGTATGGGACAAGCAGCAGGGTCATCTGTCAAACATCGTGTATTTTGTCCCGGTTCTCTGGTTTCTTCCCACTGCTAAAAAACCCTGGTGCAAGTGAATTATTGAAATGTGTTGAGGTGACATTAAACCCTCTCTCTCTCTTTCTCTCTCTCTCTCCCTACCTCTCTCTCTCTCTCTCTCTCTCTCTGTTGAGTGTATATGATTTAAATTTGATACTACATTACATCAATGAAATGATATATCTGATACTACTATATATTTATTTAACTATATTTATTTTATAAAATATATTTACAGAGCTCACACATGTTTTAATCGATTAGATCTACCACCTTATACTTGCTGTGATATGTTGTTTGAAAAAATAGTAATGGCTGTAGAAGAGACTAGTACGTTTGGTATTGAGTGAAGGAAAGTGAATCCAAATGAATTGGTGGGTGTGACATAATAACATGGGAAGTAATGATCTGTAAGAGGAGTATAGCCAAGATGTAGAAGATGATTATCAAATACAGGGTTGATTATAAATGATTTATTCCAGACTAAAGAAGAAACCTAAAGTGATCAATATTTATTTTATGAAATATGTATTGATGTTGTTGTTCCTTATTTTCTTCATCAAAAGTCTTTAGATATTATTTTAAAATAACAATTTCACAATAGATTGTTAGTGAAGATTTATAATTTATTGCTTTTTGTTCTGTAAGGCTAGAATTATTCAAACATTTGAAATGTGAAAACGCAACAAGTTATTTCCAGCCCTTTTCCCCTAAATTCACATTGATCCCTATTTCTTTTTTCTTCTTTTCATGTAAAATGTGTGATTGAATATATCTAGTCATTAGAATGGTCTAGTAATCGTAACCAAAGCACAAGTAATATTTAATACTGGTATAGTAAAAATTAAATAAATTAGATTAACCTATAATTTATAATTTAACTCATTATAGTATATTGTTCTTTTTTTATTAAAGAAAATATAAAAAGTTTTCATTTCTAGAGATGTAAATTTTCTGTGGCAATCGGCATTAATACAAACGTAACATTTTGTTTTATTATAATCAATGGATATCCTTACAGTGAGTAATCTTAATGTTTTTGTCATGAATTTTCCACATATGCGTGAAATATTTGCTAGTCCCATATTTATTTACTGTCGACCATGTGCTGTAACTGTAAATGACATCTAAATGTTTATATTGTACTGCATATGCTGTGTGACATACTGTATACATACATACATACAAACAACTCTTGAATAGATATACAGTAGACTCTGTCAAATCACAGTGTGCCGGAGTGATCAGAGTTCGGATGTGACAGAGCCCACTGTACAATATTAGACATCTCAGGGATTCCACTGGAAAACCTAGGGGATGCTCGATTAGGGTTGGGCGATATACCGGTATTTCGGTATACCGTGATAAAATCATCGCCGATTTTATCATATCGGACTTCCTTAAAAATATCGAAAAACCGGTATATCGTGATAATTTTTTTTTATCGCGATTATGATAATTATCGTGTACCAATATCGATGATAATACCACAGAGTGTGATAATACATCGTCGCTTGGACTCGTAAAAGAGGAAAGCGTGTTTGGCAGGTCAAGGTTGGACAGTATTTTACCCCAGTCGCAACTGTCAACTTTTTACAATGTTCTGATTATTAAGAAGCGATTTTAGAATCCTGCCAATTCTGGTTACATATTTTCGTTATATTAAAACTTAATATTCTAGTTCGACTAACTAGGCTAGTATACCATTCTATTGATAGAATTTAATTCATCTACAAGTCTAAAAATAGCATTATTACGTACCGGCATGTCAAAGGTAAATTTCCATCATGGCGTCTAGCTCCGTTAGCAACGATATAACAGTCACAACAAGCGACGATTTGCTGCCTAAAAAAAATTCCTCCATCACAAGTATTCAAATTTTGACTTCTATACACGTGTAACAATTATCACGATAATATCGTTTATTGCGATATTAGATGAATTATTATCACGTTAATTTTTTTTCATTATCTCCCAACCCTATGCTCGATTGTCAGTACGGAACGTCCAGAATTGATAGAATATCAAACGAGTTCTGTCAGTCTGATAATGGAGGTGGTGTGAGTAGATTCATGACGTAATTAAACGCATGTGTTGTACCTCTCATTGTTGGTTGGGTTATTTTCTTATGCTCCACTATTCTGGTGATTAAGAGAATTCAATTTAGGAACACTCAATCGAGTATCCCCTCATAGTGTAATTTATTAATAGCCTACTTAGCAGTGCAGAGAGACTTTTCCTAAATTTAATATTTCTTGAGAATCCTTTGTCAGAAATTGATGATTTGTTTTTAATGACCAATTGAATATGCCTGGGATGTAGGACTTAAGCCATGACTTCCTACTCATACTCCCTCGTTTAAAGATTTATTTGAATTTGAGTTGTTTTGTTACTACAATGTACAAATAATGTACAGTAAAACGTGAAATCATTTAAAGATGCATTATGTAAGAGCTAAATCTGCCTATTGCAGACCTTTTCAAATGATGTATATGAATTATTAACATGACAAGCCCATAATCAACCCCTGAGCCATGAGTGGGTTCCGATTTTGTCAAAACTATAAACACTGATAACATTGCGCAGAATAAAGCAATTTGACTGAAATTTTTAATATAATCACTATTCTTTATCGTATTTTGAACTATTATAATATTAAGAATGGATAACACTTTATCTAATTCTAACATAATGTATCTTTAGATTACTTTTGAGTTGTTGTTTGTTGATTTTAGAATATGCCAAATTAGAAAACTTTGTTATTCCATTGATATATCTATGAATATGATTGTTGAAATAGATTAATACAATCATGGAGACCTAATCTTGAACTGTGAGATAGATTACAATTGCCTTAATCTGTATTTTAATGAGCTCAAAATGGTGATAAAAATATCCAAACCCTTGTACATGTATATATTGCCAACATTATGGCTCAATCCTTGAAATATATTCTAGAAGGAGACTAAGATCTCAAAGAACATTAAATGCATGAAATAAATCATTGATGAAAATTATACTATACCTGTGACAATAAGTAGCTAATTATAAATAAAACCCCCATTGGCACTCCTTGTAAATGTTTACTGTTACATAGCTGTATTAATTGCATTTGTGTCTATTTCATTGAAGTTGGTTGTTCATGCGTTATCTCGGCTATGTGTATAATTCACTTAACTTCTTGCCAGATTCATAGATGGACATTCAGCAGGATTTTTATGATTTCGAAACTTCTGCTTGTCTTTATGTAAGTGAGAGTGCAACCCAAAACAAACCATGTGTTTTATGATTCATATTTGATGAACTGACTTTCTAAATCAAAAATCAAGTTCCTAAACATGATAACAACTTATTTGCTTTTAAAATCTTGTGATATATGTCCATGCAAAAAATGAATTGCTTTTGAACTAGGCGTTTAGTTTGTGGTTAGTTATTTATTATCACACTAATTTACTTATGTTCCTTATCATCTATTTTATCAGATATTTGAAATACTGTTATTGTAAGTTGTATCTTTGTATTTTATATCATTTTATTTCAGTTTTAACTTATTCAAAAATATGACAATTTACTTTATTATGTGTTAAATGTTCAAGTTATGGTATATTACGGATTCATTCAGTCGTGTTTGTGTCGCATTTATATTCAGATTAAATTACCACATATTTTGTAAATGATTATTTTGTGGGGAATGTATTGAAAAAGTTGAAGAATTTCTGTACAAATCAGATTTCATTAAGGCATAAGGCAGTTCACTATGAGATGGGGGCTTGCTATCATGATTAATATAACGTTGATGATATCCGTGGATTCTAACAACAGTGTTACAGTAATACCTTGTATAGTTTGTGATACAGTACACGTTAATCCTATCACTGGTTGTATTTACTGTAAAAACTAGTTGTGAATACTGTTCCTTCTAAAGCTTCAAACACTGATACGCTTTAGTTATCGGAGTTCAGCACATAAAGCACTGACATTTTGTGAACACAATATTTGTCAGCAGAAAGGATTAAACTCTTGGAAGAGTTACACCCCCTTCCACATTATACTAGGCAATGTTTACTTTTGCTATGGTAAAAGCCCCCTATGTTATTCATCTGTATCACTTTATTTCTCACAATATTCTTAATATATTGAAATCAAAACACAAGAAGATAATTAAATTAAACCTATGATATTCTGTTTTATTTATTTTTTAGATATTAGTTGTAGTTATAAACCTATAGTTTTTTTAATAGTAAATATTCAATTATTGATTGTGATAATATGTAGAATAACTGTGAATATATGCTGGAAAACACAATAAGATTTTTTTCTTAGAAATATTCTGTTACATTCTTGTTTTTGATAAACCACATATTATAACTGTATAACTTTAGGATATTTTTGTAGCCTCAGTAGATGTATCACAAGAACTAATTTTGGATTGTGGTTGTGACTTTTTCAAATTGTGTCTTAAAGATATAGTTCATTGACATGCACAATCCTTAATAAATAAACATCAATTGACGAACGTATAAAAATGACTAAGAACGATTTTTAGGGTTGATTAGTAGTTAAGGTACTTCAATGGAAGCTTTATTAATAATCTATAAGTTTTAACGTCATTATGTATTATACTTGCTAGACGAGTAGGTTGTTTGATTGTCTCTTGTCATTACATATATTATACTGTCAAATAATAATATATAAAACAGCCTTTTAAGGAAATATTCATAATTGGTCAATGGTATCTACTTAAATATCTGATTATTATGTAAATTTGGTATTATTTAGGATATATTTTGAATGTGTTCCCTTTTTTGACAAAGAACATCTAGGTTTGTCTTGGGTTGTGGGGACTTTTAAAGACAGGATCATTTGGGAAGCTGTATGTTTTATTCTCAAAATGTTAATGGTTATTTATATTGTTTGCTTGTGTTCATGTATAAAACCACCATGTTAGCATATATTAATTGTACAGATTCTTATTATATATGTATAAAACATTGTATATCAACAAACTAATCTCTACTTAAAATTATACATAAAACCACCATGTTTCAATGAATTGTTTTCATATTATGATAGTAAGCCTTGACTATTAATATGTGCTGATGGCTAGGTCTATGGTGGTAAAACAGTGAGTGCTGTTGCTACAGGTTGTCAGTCTACATGTGTAATAAACAAACTGTCTTCAGTCTTATACAGTGGAATATATTAAGTTTTGAGTTGAATTATGAGAGAGTGGACATAGATTGCTATTGGTGGAAAGATTGACATTTGGTCATTTAGGAATACTATAACTGCCTGTGACAATAAGTTTTACAATTTAAAGATATTTGAACTACATTTTGTCTCTTGGAGGTAATGAGTAAATGAAAATCACTTACATGTAGCAGAATTAAGGCTGTAATAACCACAAAAGGTCTATAATCTATAATAGGTTTCATCCCATTAATTTCTGTTCATTATAACAGTTTCTGTGATATATTCTATACTACTTTACTTTTGACATTGTTTACCTTCCATATATATACCGATTAAAGTTTTTAGTGTTACATACCCTGCTTATGCATTTATACCTATTCTGTCTATATACAGTATATATATATATATATATATGTGTGTGTACACTGTTGTACCAATAATACCATGTCTATATATTTACCTACTGTCAAATAACTTGTTCACCTATAATTATCTGTAATTACAACTTGTATAAACATTTTCTACAATTTAACTTGACACAAGTAGATAAGACAATGTTGGTTTTGAATCTTGTACAGGTGTGTTTGTGATGACCTTCATTGGGTTATTTTTTATCAGTTGAATAATGTGCAATGAGAGTCTGTTTAATTTCTAACTTGTGAAAATAGAAAGGTTTTCAGGACATATGTCTGTTTGTGAATTGTTTTCAAATTATTTTTGTTGATTAGAAAACACACTGAAATAACAATTGTTAAAGCCTCTGATTCTCATTTCAGAGTTTTGTAGTTCTCCTGAAAATTACAGTATTTTAAAAGTTGAATCTTGCATAGGAATATTGTTTGGGGAGGGGTTTTACATAGGCTAGTCTCTTACCCAATCCCATTCAGACAACCTGAATAAAAAATATTGTTTGAAAAAAGAAAAAGAACGTATGTTTCAGTTCCGTTCAGTATTTACAAAGATACAATGATTTAAAATTCTGCAATATTTGGCATTTTCTGCAGGTTGTATAATAAGCAAACCACCACCATTAAGTGAGGGGCGAAATCATATTATATGATTTAATATGAAGGTCTTAGTGTTGATATTTTGGTTTTATTTTCCTAATTAAATATAAATAATCCTGGATCAAGCCATCAAATTGTCCGAAAATGCAAAAAACAATCAGTGGGTTTTATCGAAGTTTAAACATTTTTATTTTAGTTTAGTAGTTATCCCAAACTCATTATAGGTCAACAAATGTTAGGTCAGTCCCTGTTCACCCAGAGCCTTGAATTATCATTGTTGCTTCCACTGGATACATCATATATCATATATAAAAGAATATGTACCTCTAATATAATCATGAATAGGGCAATATTAATTGTTATTAAATTTGTTATAAAGTTATCATATTTTTTATATGTATATTAATTTGTTTGTATTAACGTAGGTATGTCCAATATACCTATAGTACTACCATTCTACATGCTCTGTGTACTGCTGATCATTAGACTTGTCTCTGACAGATATTCCATCGGAGTATCGCCTTGTCAGTGTTTGGATTGGACGAAAAACCAAAGTGCAGTGTGCATGTAAAAGAATCATGGCCAGTTGGAATTCGAAATAATAGTAGGTTGTAGCCCTGCTGTTACTCAAAATTCACTAAAAGCATATTGCATTGCTTATGCCTGTCTTAATTGGCTCATTCATTGCAGAAAGGAATTGTGACTAACTAGAACATGTGAGTGTGTTTTGCACTTGATTAATGGCTGATGATCCTCAGATCTAGACCATGAGGCAAGTAGAATGTGTTTGTTCTGATCTGTTTATCGAAATCTTAACTAAAGATAAAATCCAAATTTTGATTGGCTAAGCACTAAAATCCTAATATTATCCAATCAAATTACTAAAATTGTGATTCTATCTTTGTTAAAATTTTGTGAAACAGGCCCCAGGTTTTTATCCTCATTGTTTCTCCAGAGATTGTGTACATTAATTGGTTAGTACTTGGTGTGATTGAATTAATATATTAATTAATGACATGGAAAATTGTTAACACTTTATTGGTCCAAGATATGATAATTACGTTGGAATATTTAAACAAACCTTTCAATTATTACTTATATTACACAATAGTTGTTAAATGTTTATTTAGCTTTTGTTTAATGTTTATTAGCTACATGTATTTATATTAAGGAAATGAGATCTGCTCATCTGTCAAACTCATAATTCAAATATTGTATGTCTTAGACCATCATATTTTTGTTTGCATCATTATCAATGCAATTTCACATAATTTTCCCACAGAGCCTGTACAAGGTGCGATGACAGGGGTAATAACTTGGAATTCCGTTTGGTTTTCTCTTTATAACTAGCCAAATAACCACAGCCAGTTTCAATCAAAAATCTCAAATACAGGAAGGATGGTAGAAGGATACTCTATAGAATGATAGTCAACTAAATGTTATTTTGTTATATATCATAGAATAATCTAGTTGCCATTAGTAACTTGACAACTACTTATATATTATGTAAGTGAGGTTTCAAAGAGAATGTACCTGGTTTTATATTGTTTAATGATTAAAGGTGTTTGGTATATAACCAATACATGGTGTTAATGGACTGATAATTGTGAAATGTAAAACTGTCAATTACATTTTATCAGTTACACTCTAGACACTCTACTAATAACAATGGATACTCTACTAATAACAATAAACATATTGAGTGTGGGATTTTATTCCTGTGGTCAAATGATAAGATAGTCCCCTAAAATCATTAATTTTTTTTTCTTTGAAAATGATATTTTTGTTTTTGAACAAAACAAGTCATATAACACAATGTAGCATTCATCACAAAAAAATGTTTTAAGGATTAAGAATTTTCATTGGCTGAGGGTTAAAATCTTGGTATATTCATTGCTTCTCAGCCAATGAAAAGACTGCATTCTTAAGATATATAGTGGATGTGAATAAGGCCCCTGACGTTTATTGATAAAGTCTTAAGTGATTGACCGCTTTACTTTTGCTATAAGATAATGTAACACTTTAATGCAAGTTGTTTATGTTAAATGTATATTAATGTATAATATATATTATGTAAGATGTATGTATCAATCATGTTATATAATTGTTCTATGGTTGTAATACATGGGTTATTATTAATTTATTATAAATATAATTATTGTATATGTAGATATACTAATATGTAATATATAGACTAGACAGTATCTAATCACTGTAAATAACCAACGCTTGAATCTGACCACACCTTGTATGTATCTCCCTGTACTTCCTTATGTAAATATGTTTTAAAAGTAATCCCATTTTTCATAAAGCTATAAAATGCAAATAATAAAATTATGCAAAATAGTTTCTTTTTATTTTGAAGAAAGTAAATTCTGTAAAGTGGGGACTGTTTACCAGTTTTCAAGCAATCATGTATGATAATAAAGCACATTAGGAATCCAAAAGACAAATGGGACTTTCACTGTATATTCTAGGTGTACTGGAAAATAAACGGTCTGTTCTTCTCATGGTTCAGGAAGGTTAGATGGCCGAATTGTTAGCGTGTACAGTCACGTTGTATCATAAGGTCTGTCATTGAGTCAAATGTGGCGTGGTTTTCATTCCTCAATTGTAGGGAGTAGGGTTGCCTGTGGGCTTTCTCCTGTTCCTCTGTTTCCTCCCACTGAAATAAATTTGACCATGTTAGTCCCAAAATGACCTTGCATTTGTCGAGTGGACATTAAACTGTCCCCTCTCTTATCTCCCCTAAGTCTGGTGTAGTCTTGGTCATCAAGCATACAAATTGACTGAAAGCAATTACAGTAATGAGTATTTGGTTCTTTCAAGAATAGTTTGAAAAGGAAATGACATGAAGTGAAATGGGGTTTAATGTCCTACTCTTCTGCACCTAACCTGGGCTAATGGAAGACGGGCATATGCCATACAGTGTGTTATAAGGGAAATTTTGCCCGGGCAGCAGGGCTACGGCCTACTCTCATATCCTATTCCAACTGCCAAGGGATCTTGTACGTGCATGTCAATGTGTACACAGGACCTTGGTTTTTTCATACCATCCGATTGACTAGACAGCTGTCCTTGTCTGACCCTCGTTCTGCACCACTTACAAGGTGAAAACACGCCGGAAAATCGAGATGAACTTTCTCGGCCAATGCAGGGATCGAACACCCGACCTCCAGGCTAGCGAGTGTTTGAAAAGGAAGTCTGCTTGGTAGCAGAATTTCTACAGTATGAAGTTATTTTGTACATGCAATAGGAAAGTTAACAGTTTTTAAATTTATTTGAATAAGCCCAACTATATTTCATGAAAGGTTGTTAAAACTCGTTATTCTTGTCCCAAGCAATTATCTAAACTCAAGTTATATGTTTTCAAAAGGAAGCGACAGGGTTCAGTAAGGTGCTGGCTCTTCTCCCCCCCCCCCCCCCCTCAGTTGTTGGCCATGAAACATGTTTTTTTTTTTTAGCAGGATGAAGGGCCCAGCAAGGCACCGTTTCTAGTCATTCAAATGGGATGCAGGTAAAAGAACCCTTGACAGCTGGAATTCGAAAATCACAATCTCCCTCATAGCATCGTCATTAGCTTGGTTGGTGCAGATTTGTAGGACATTAAACCCAACTTCACTTCATTTTTAAGAAATGCCAGTTGTCATGTCTCGCTGTAAACCAGTTACCTGATTAGCTGTCAGCTTTCTATAACTGTGAGTCTTGCACCAACTCCAGTGACAAACTTCAATATTTTGGACTCAAGGTGTCAGACAAGGTAAATGGGCTATATCTTCACATTTCGGTATGTGATATGAATACGGAAAAAATCTTTTGGGAGTGGGGTGAGGGTCATAAAATCATAAAAGAAAAGCTCTTAACTTGCTTTCACCCACCATAATCCAGTGCGATATAACTATTCACATAGGTTTCAAGCTTACTATTTGTTTTGAATAAGAGAAATGAAATGAAATGGGGTTTAATGTTCTACTGTTCTGCTCCGAACTGGGCTAATGAAGACAGGCATATGCCATACAGTGTGCTGTGAGGAAAATTTTGCCCGGACAGGGGCACTATGGCCTACTCTTATACTGAATTCCAACTGCTAATGGATCTTTTACGTACATGCCGATGTGTTCTCAGAACCTCGGTTTTTTGTCCCCTCTGTCCTGCATCACTGACAAGAAGGGGGAACCACACAGGAAAATCTGGATGTACTTTCTCAGCCAATGCAGGGATCAAACACCCGACCTCCAGGCTAGCGAGCCAGGGTCTTACCCACTTAGCCACAATGATCCCCATTTTTGAATTAGAAAATATAACAAAGAAAAATTAAAGATATTAAAGAAAGCATTTAATTCACTATAGGCTGGAGAGTGCCTGAAAGCTGCTTATAAATTGGCATGAATTTTATTACAAAATGAAGCGTGACCACAGAAATTAAAGATACACTTCTACAGTTATATAATGATACTATTATTGCTGTTGATCTAACGAAAAAATAAGGAGATATTCAAATTAAATGCATTTTCTTATTCCTCCAGAACTAAGTAATATTAATATCCATGCTAGTGCTGCCATGAGAGGTTGCATATTAAATTGAATTCTGTCAACTTCAGAATCAGTTTACTTATTAAGCCATTATTACAACATGCAAATTAATTTATATGCAAATTATGTGAAGGGATATACAGTAAAACACATTTCATTTCTGCTACAAACAGAGCTCTATTTTACAAAGCAATTCATCCAATTGACTTCTTAATTAATATTATTCGTCAAAACGCCTTTAGAATCTGACTAAAACGATTGCCCTTCTGCTGGGCAATGATGTTCCAGATCAGAAACTATAAAATATACCATGTCTTGAATAGTTATATTCAATATAATAATATAATGTTATGAAATTTTGGAAAAGAGACTGATCAGTTGTACGATTTGTGTTGAGGAATGGCAGCTGTTGTAACAGAGTTAGTCTACATATTTTAAATGGTTGCTGTAAACACATCTAGAATAATAGACTAGCACTTCTGTATTCCGGCAAGATGGAGCAATCGACATGCCCAGTATGATGTATTCATAATTCATGATGTAATATAATTGTGTATTTCAAACTCCATTTAACTATTTATAACTAAAAGCTTACTTAATACTAAGAGTCAAGCACACCTTTATTTACTTACATACTGCATACGATAAATAATTCCATCCCAAAAACTTTACCCCCAAGATATCGAAAACTTCACTCATCAGTGACTGAGAGTTCATATTGTTTAATAGCCATTACACATTTATTATTTATCAACTACCGCATGCTTTCTGTTGCTATTGAGCTGTTCATGCACACAAAACTAATTTTCGAAGTGCTATTTCAACAAGGAAGAATTTTATTCCAACATGGCGGGTGATAATATCAGCCAATAACTACAATTCTTTGTCCTTAATGTATAATCCATTTTATGCTCTGGTCTTCAGAATTTGAACTCTCTTGAACAAATATCAATAGTTTGAATTTTTACGCAAAAAATAGTTAGGTAAGTCACGATATATATTGGTGCTACAACAATTAATATTATCAACAACATTAACTGTACAAATACGTTTTATTAAAACATTTAATATATGAAGTCATACATGTATCAAAACATTTAATATGAACAGAATCAAATTTTGATTATAAATCTACTACATTCATTTGTACATTATGTAGATTTCTTCAGTCATTTTCAACAAAACCTTAATAATAAAACCAATGTAAGATCTAGTTAAAAATTGATCACGGTATAGTTTAGCTAGATTGTTCTCAAATCGATCACGGTACAGTTTAGCTAGATTGTACACAAATTACTATTAGGACTAAAAACCAACAAAGGCTGGGTTTTTTTTAAGTACATGAATTATTTTGATGATTTCTAATATCATTTCGAAAACCTGAAAATTTGATGGGACAAAAAGCTTAATTAAAAAATATATTTATGAGGTAAGAATATAAAATCAAGCAGGTGTTTTGAACTGGTTAAAATTAAAAAGGGCATTTGTCAATAAACCAAATAGCATTTCATATCGGATCCACACCTCCTCTTCCAACTGATAATATAAGAGTTTCAATATTTATCAAACTTATGCTGACTTGTATATCCACATAAGATTGAGACAAGGGAGTTAATTCTAACAAGGAAAACACTATTTGCAAGTCCCCAGAATGTTATTTTTTTCTCAATATTTTGTTCTGGACTTTTCTGAATTGCGATTGGAAAACAGGAACATACATATATGTAGACTACCCTAAATTCCTCATCCTCAAATTGACCCTCATTTCTGAAGAAGCAGGCAGTTCTCCTTCCTTGCTGGCATTAGCTCTGGCAGGTAAGGGTGGAGACGAAATAGATTTGGTATATTGACAAATGCACCATTCGTATGTAAGTAATATACAATAAAAAGATATATAAGGAATGTTGTAAAATATATATATTTAAAAAAAGAGAATTATTTTATTCTAAAAGTAACAATAAAGGTCTATTTTTTTCAAAATTCCAATACAATTCACAATAAAAAATTATATACAACTACAATAAAGAAACATCATCCTTAATGGATTCAAAGCATTCTATTAAATTCCAACATTTGTGCAAGCTGTTTCCATATCTCACAGATCTCCATGCTTTCTGTGGGACATTGCAGCAATATCGTGGATTTTAATGATTGCTTTGATAAGCCATCTTAATCAAGTTATGGACCGCAATAAAGATTTTTTTTCAAACTTATATTTTCAAAATGTCAGTTCCCAAAATGTAATTGATCAGAAGTAACCGTTCCTTTCTTTAGAAGCTTCACATACAGATCATTTTAGCCTCTTTAATCTTAACTCCAGCTGTATTACGTCTGCACATACAATAAACAGTTATTCCTGATTTTTAGTTTTGAGAAAGAAAAAACTAAAAAATAGACACACACACATTTCTGACTTTCAGAAATGTAATAGCACATTTCACTTTCTGTTAGCACAAATATTTCACATTAATTCAGATGTAGTAGATATCCAATTCATTCTGCTACATAGTCTCTTTTCAAGTCCTTAAAATCCAGTTATCTCCCTTGATACACGTCTGCTATCTCTATCACCTTCCATATTAAAATCCTAACAAATAATGTCTTACACCATCCATTTACTAATTAATCCAATCAAACAGCTTATAACAAGTACTAATCCAACAGGTCGAACAACACCACTACCATTAGCTACAAAATAAAGTTAATAATCATACACAACCATTCCATCAGAATCGGAAGTCAATGTCTTCTCCATCATCAAATCGTAAGTTTTATTACCAGGGTAGAGAATTTCTATTTTGTTATTGTAGCCATTACTCTGACTCCATTAAATATCAAAACCATGGTGTTCCAATGTCACAAATAATCAAATTTAGTATCAGCGCTTAAACTACGCAGTTGATAAAGACATTCCTTTAATTAACATCTACACCACGTCCAGGTTTGACGCCCCTTATCATACAAATTAGGTCAATTTGGAACCACCGTGTATAATTTTATTTCAATAATTCACTTGAGTTTAGTGGAAGGAAACCAGATGACCCTGCTTGAGGTTGGGATCGTAACGACTCATCTTGACTCAATGACAGCATTTATGATCTAAAACTAACTCTTACCTTGTCTGAGGAAAACTGGTTCCTTATAAATCTTTCCATCAGTAGATTCTACTATCAGATAAAAGTATGAATCAAAATGGTGAGATTGAGCTTCATAAATATCCAATGTTACAACTTTATTTTCCTCATCTCCCTATAATAAACAAAGTAAAAATATGTATTAATGTTTCCAATAATTCTCACAAATATATATATTCAAATAAGAAAGTAGCTTTTACATGGTCTCATCTATTGCATTTTGTTTCATTTGCATTTGATGGGAGCCAAGGTGACTCTGGGAACAAGAAGCTGGCTCACTTAACAAGAAGGTGCTACGCTCGATCCTGTTCGTAACCAAGAAGTTCCTTTTGATTTTCTAGTGTTGTTTCCCCATCTCAATTGTGTAGAAACAGTTTCTAGTTGGGGTGAAACACCCAGATCTGGTGTACACACATAAATATAAGCATGTACATAAAAGAACCAATGACAGTGGAAATTTGACCATGAGTAGGCAAAATGTTCCTAATACCACCCAGCATGGTATATGACCATCAACATTAGTCTGATTCCTATAGTACAATGTTTAACCCCACTTAATTTCATTTTGCCATCAAATTTATTGTAAGGTCTAAATGGTGTGCTGACAATCCAGTTGTCCTTCTAACAGTTAGAAAGAATCTAGCCTGATCGTGATCCGGTACCCGACAACAAACATTCAGCACAAGTTTATTAGATCCCTATGTCACAAAAACAATACTGAATCCCAGCAGTTTAGATCACTTTACTTACCTCTATTCTGACTTCTGTTAAATCGTCAGTTTTGTTACCAGGGTAGAGAATTTTTATGTTGTTATTGTAGCCAACTTCCCAGTACAGATGTTTAATTGGTTTCTGGGAGGAAACATCACACTTCAGTTCAACATAACGATCGTTCAAAACAGCTGTCTTGTTTCGACAGCTTATCAGAGGAGTAACTGAAAATACCAAAAACATACTTTAAATATCTGGGGGAAAATGAAAATTTTGATGTGGTTACCCCTTAGTCCCCTTTAAGATTAAAAAAAATCTTGGACATGTGTGGGCATACCAAAACTGGAGTTCCAGCTCCAGCTCCAGTATATAAAACAATACCTTTAAGGAAACTGGAATTCCCTTAAAACTGACATATGCTTCGACTTCAAATTTTGACATGGTTACTCTTTCAGACAAAAAAAAATCTCAGATTAATAAGAATTCTAGGTGCATAAAAATTGGAATTCCAGCACCAGTATTTAAAACAAGGAATTCTTCAAGGTTAATGGAATGCCCTTTTACGATATATTATTCAGTCATCAAACAAATCTGTTTGTAAAAATCCATATTTGTTACATTGTTTCATTTGACTAATCACATTTCACAATACCTGACTAAACCATCGTTTTTAATTGTGTCTAGTGCTCTGCAGCTCTTTCTGCAATTATTTCATTTTGTCCTAAAACTACTTACAGTTTAATTACCAATTAAACATCTCACTGACCTGGAACCAAGTAAGATATCAATGCTGCCATTTTAGAATCATCAAAAATCGAAAGTCCGGGAGTATTTGTGCAATATCAAAGTAACAAGCATGCCAAGTTTTATGACAATTATACTTTAATTAGCGAAGCCATCTGCTTTTTTCGAAGACAGTCAACCCCAAGAACAACAACAATATCAGTCGCTCTTGACGCCCGGTTCTATAATAAGTGAATATAGGAAGGTTAAAGTTAACTTACCTGAAATAATATGCAAATTAATACCGGCCTCTACATTGGCAAAATCATTAGCTACAGTATCTGGAATTTGAACTTTAGCAACACATTTCAAAATCTTGTGTTTGGGTAAAAATCTTTTGTGAGCGGTGATAGAACATTTGTATGATGGACTGGCTCGAGTGGAAGTAGCATCCTGTATATCAAGAACTTGATCTGGTTTCAGGAGAGTTTCATCCATATACAATTCTAATGCAGCATGAGGATTGCTACCATAGGTTGTGCAAGTCACAAATGATTCACCATTTTTTACTTCTGCTTCATAAACTGTATCTACAACCTCTGTGATTGGTTCGTCATTTCCTTCAAATATTAGTTCAATCTTCTCGATGTTATCTAAAATATTTTTAACAAAATAATAAAAATCTTAAAAAAAAGAAAAATTAATTTATAAAGACTGTTACATGATGTTTACAACTGACTTTGATAGTATTTTACTTTCTGTCAAACACTCCTCAGAGAGAAATTTATCTTGTACTATGTTGACATAATCTATAAGTAATAATCCAAATGCTATAAGAACTAATTAGTATTTCCTCATTGTCTGCCCTAATTCCACCAAGTATGAATAAATTAATAGACCAAGTATGAATAAATTAAGACAAATTTTCCTGTATTGGATTCACACAGTTTAAAAATAAAAATGTAAAGGAAAGATAATCATGAAAAACACATTTTAAGTTTTTTAAAACCAGGAGATTTTTTATTAAGATTTGAAATAGTGAATCCCTAAAGGCCCGTTCTCACGGTGCGACTTGTAGTAACTACTTGTAGTATCTACGTGTAGTATCTACATGTAGATTACAAAATCGTATGTAAATGAGTTGATACGACTTGGAATCTCGCGATAATCTCGTCATGTCTCAGTATAATGCCGTCATCAAGCGACGAAGAGACACTGGCCTATGAAATGCAAAGATGATTAAATCTGGTAGCTACATAGTGTATACACTTGCATAGACATATGAAATCGGGATTCGGGAAATAAGAACGCATGAATGAAGGTACAGTAGGCTAGTTAAAAGTTCATAAACTACATTTAGTCTAGTCTGTCGTCTGCTAGCCTATATAGGCCCACTCACCTGTCATAGCTCGGTCGCAGCTCTCCTGCATCTGCATGGCGATCATCGCCAATGCAGCCTGCCGCACGTCTCTCTTGGAATAAGTTTTATGACTCACATCGCATAAGCAAGGTTGTGCGAGGTAAAAATTGACAAAATTCTGTCTCAGTTTTGCCGAATGGTTCTTGACAGGTGCGCTTCGCGTCCATGTTTACAAACAACAAGGGGAGAGAACTCGTGTTTGTACTAATACTCGACGTCTCCGATTGGTCAATTTCATACGATCTGTTGACTGAAATAGGGAAGTTTCTATTTCACCCAACTCGCTTTCAACTGGTTGGGAGCTTGTAAAAGTTGGTACGACTAGGGCGTTCTCACGCTGCAACTCGGGTCGATACTACAAGTAGTTACTACAAGTCGCACCGTGAGAACGGGCCTTAAGCCCCATTAGTATATCCCACCAATACGTAAAATATAGATAACTTACGTAATACAGAAACTTGGACAGATGCTTCATGAACAACTGCACCTTGTTCAAATGCTTTTAGAATATATTCACCATCAGTTTTATCTTGAACTGTAAACAGACATTATACATAGAATTAACAATAATTTATTGATGGGTATCTCAAGGCAACACTGCAGAGGGATGGATACCAAAATATGGAATCTTCAAAAGCTAGCTGCACTGATGTAGTGACTAGTGGTTTGCTGACTTTACGGCAGCCTAATAGGGAGACCCTTATATATATTATACATAAGGGGCGTGGGACAGATTTTTCACTAATATAAAAAGTTTTGCGCCGCACTGTGCACCATCTCAGAACAGCTCTTCTGGCCTACATTAAAAACAGGCCTTCATTTTATTCACAATTTGAATAAAATAAAGATTATGAATCAAGAGCTGGTCATTCTTGCTATAACAGTTTTAAAATAGATAATGCAAAATGAATATTTTGTAAATTTCATTGAAATTAATCTGTTCTGAGCGCATATATATTTGATTTCACAATCATTTTTATGGTAAATCATTAAATGCCTGAACCATTCAAATCTGCTTTAGATCGGATCCATCCGATGGTATCGAAAGTTTATAATGATCTTGTCATGTTAATAATGTCTTAAGTAATAGCTTATATAAAATTTTCCTGGGTAAGGCCTAAAGCAAGACCCACAATTGGCAGATTTAGCTATTAACAAAACCATGTTAATAATTCGTCAAATTTACTACATTAGTATTTGTATTAACAACTCATAACATCATCAAATCATAATGACCAAAAGAAAAAACTTACCATTGAGAAGGATTAATGAACCCTTGATGAAATCATCAGCATTGAACTCCAACTGGTATTCCTCAGGACTTCGGCCAGCTTCCAAGTTTGCTTGGGTTGAAATCTTATGTTCATTACCTTCTCTGTCTTTATGAAACCAGCTAACTTGTCCCTTCAAAATAAACTGGATCTTCACATCCAAAACAAAATTTAATGTAAGTGTTTGTCCAACTTTTACATACTGTGTCTCTGTTGGAGTTAGAGTGACTGTCACTGCTTCACCTGTAACAAAAGATAAAACATTATGTTAGAAATTAAGTTTAAGTTATACACTGTATTACTGAACATGAGCTGGGACATAGACGCTGAAAGTTTTAGTTCTTTGAAGAACTGCCAGAGATCTATTATCTTGCATGCGGTCCAATTTTAACAAGACACGATGGTTTAAAGCGGGAATTTCATATTTTCAAAAGTCAAACATATTTATTTCTATGTCTTTTGCTCAATAGGTTGTCAACTCATTATTATACAATCATAGGCATTATTTTCCACACTTTAACACCTTTCACATCGGAAATAATAACACAATTACCTCCCTTATTTTCCCATTCCCCACATGCAATAGCCATCTTCAAACAAATGTATGGTTTATTTGTACATCTGTAGCAGTGAGAGGAAAATTTATGGAACAAGAGATAATTCACAACATTTGTCAATATGTAAAATAGATCAACAAAGTTTGCTTCCACCGAGATGTTATTGCAGATAAAGCATTGTCATTCTCCACACAAGTCTCGCTATCCAGTATTCGTTAGTGTGAAATGTAAGGGAAGGCAACTCTGCTAGCGAGATCGGTACATTGTAGTTGGGCAGGTAACACTACAAGTCTGGGATTGAAATAAGGATATTTGACTTAATAACAGACCTCGTGATCTAAAGCACACATACCAAACAATGTGGACACCCATCTATCAAAGGCATATTGAACAAGAAATTAAATGTCATAACTTTCATATATTTTTAAAATAACTCTGGACTAGCTTAATTATCAAAGGTCTAAGAACTGTTGAAGAGTGTTGATTTGTGAGTCGAGATCATGCTGTTCCGACAGAATGTAATACTTTATTTATACAAACTATTGCGTAGGTATATTTCAACATACAGAGTAACAATATATTTATTCTACATATCATAGTTCACTGACACATTTACTTAAGTAGTAAGCAAATAACGCTGGCGTGCCCTCATTTAAAATTGTTTGCAATGTCAATGCTGCTTTTGAAAGATTTTATTCAATTCAGCTTAAATCTTGTATTACAAGTGCTGTTAAATTTTGAACTTTTTTTCCTACTTAAAAATGATTGGTGGATGTTGTTAAACCTCGCAGGTCTATCTCCAAGCTACATACGTTCACACAAGAAATCGAAACCAAGAGGTGACTGGCCAGTTAAGAGCTTGAAGCACAACATTCTAGATCACTATATATATTCCCCCACCTCCACCCTCCCCCATCCCAACCTGATTGATGGACCATCATCAGGTATTAAATACACATTCTCTATTAATCATTAATACTGAATATGAGTCAAGATTTTGTACTCTTCGGTTTTGATTTTGTATTTTTAATCAAATGTTGAATAGTCAAATTTGAATACATTTTAGAGTGGAATAAACTATGAAAAATGATATATTCATTGTAAAATGCAAGCTTTAATTATGATACCAATTCAGCAAGGACAACAAAAAAAACATAAAAAATAGTGACCCATAAAAGATATGGACCCACGCACTTTTATAATATAACAGAGATTCGTGACTGGGCTCATCCATAATATAATTTACTTATATCTACATTGCACAACCGTGCAGTATTGAATAAAGAGTAATAAAAGCAAACACATTTGAAAGTCGCCCACACAATGTTATCAATCTTTTATAGTTTAAATGAGAATCAAACTTCTAAAAACATTTCAAGGACAAAATGTATTAAGCCCTACACCAGCCTACACTTAACAGTACTTAAATCTCGCAAAACAAGCAAGAGAATAGATAGCATACAATTTACAAGCTTCTATAATAAATAATAGATTTAATCTATAATTCCTCAGTCCGAGCTTTCAGACCACAGTTTGTCTTAGTTCTTCCTACTCAGTCAACATCTTCTTAAAAAAATATTAATGGAATTTAAAATTCTCTTGTTAAAGCGTAAAGCTCCCCTTTCCAACCACCAACCCACTTCCACCAAAAGTCCCATTATAATCTTTTTAAACTTTAGGGCTTCATTGTACCATCTTTTGCAAATTGTGTACACCACTGTTTGTGTGATTCATGTACATTGAACCCCCACTCATTCACACTAATTTAAGAACAGTGATATTGAACAAGGTATATATATATGTTTATAATATCAGGTAATATCAGGTATATTGACTTGTAAACACTAGAATAATCCCCGGTATTGACCAGTATATTGTACTATATGAAATCAATCTGTGGACTGTACAATTAATGTCCAAACACGTTTTATTTGTACAAGGAAACTGCATCCAACAGTGCGATCCTGGATTCTACAAAGCAAATCAATGATAAACATACAACTCAGTGAATAGTAATCGTGAGATTGTCTTACTGAACAATCAATGTAGTAAAAATAGTACTGAAGCTGTCAAGTCCGACTGTGGTATTAACTTTATCAATTTTTATATCAAGCTAAGTGTCATAAAATAATAGCACGACAATAAGCCTTTGATTGTCCACTACAAAACAATATGTACAGGTCTACTCAAAAGAGAGCTCCATAACTGGCCCAAGCATTCTGTTCTATTTAGATCCTTTTAACAACATTTTGTGAATGTATAATTAGGATCAAAGGCGTCTACAATGTAGAAATCACTCTATTTTATTTTGATCCCTATGCATGTGTTGATAAAACAGGGAACAGCTCCTCCAGAAGAATAATGGTGTATTATAAACAGTTACAATAAATATATATCTATGTTGTATTTTTCCAGTATAAAAGACAAAATCATGTATTTAATGTGTAATGACTTGGCCAATAGAGTTTTAACATAAAACACCTCTCAAACTGTCACTGCATTGACAGCGCATTTCCCTTACATATGCGTAAAATCTTGAAGTTCCTTCTTGGCCAAAGATTATATGGACAGGAAGGACTTTAAAACCAATCCTAACGTGCCTAATTATATGATCTCTGCAACATAGAACTTTCAAGATCTGTTTGCCAAATTTTTCAAAACTGAACTTTTGTTTGCTGCGGTGTGTAATACAAGTATTAACATCAGTGGCAAATATGTCCAGATATCCATTAATACCCAAAACTGTTAATGAGGATTTAGCACTTCATCCTCACCACGGTACAACTTCAGTAATTTTCAACTAGCTTTGATCACACACTATTCTCGGATGACATGACATACAGCTGCATATGTCATTAAAATATGTCTTAGCATCTTAATCAGACAGATTACACGTGAAGTAAACTTGTTCAGTAGAAATGAACCCAACTGAGTTTTGTTCCTAGATTACATGGATTACCAATGTCCAGCGGGTTGTCTGAACAATAGCCATGCGGTCAGTCTGTCCCATCGACAAATGACCATATAGAGACAGGTGGTCAACAGGTTATTTTCACCAATTTGTATAGTGGTCAGTCATCGTTGACCTTGAAGGTGATCTTTAAAGTGTGCTCATGGTAGCCTATATTTGATTTGTTGGAACAAAGAGATATTGTTAAACAATGAGCAGGTCTAATTAAACCAATGGCTTCGTACAGTTCACTAAACCACTCTTTAATATCAATAACTTCTGAGTCTAATCAACTTGCATGCATCCTGTTATCATAACTTTTAATGCCTCTTTATAACATCTAATATTGCAAGTAATAAGACCAGTTCTCCAGTTATGACTCATAATTAATGGCAAGAAAAAACACTCCTAGGATTTTTAAATCTAATCTCCCAAAGTGTAGCAAATAATATGACATATTATCCTGAATTTAAAGTCAGGTAAAAATAGTTTCTAACTACACTGTCCTGGCTGAATACATGTGGCAACTGTTTATTTCCATGAAATATGACATAAAATCAATCAGAGGTATTGTGTATACAGCAGGATGTGTCAAGACCACCCAATACCACTTTTAATAAGTGGGGTTTACATACTGGATTTAGTAGTACTTTTGTACTGAAAGATATATAAACTTCTTTTAACATGTAACAGAAGTAAAAATAGTTCCCCATCTATATTTGTACATCTATACAATATGTAACATAATAATATAATACGTCTTATAAAAACACAACATGGGGTTAAAAAAAAAAATAGAAATTTCTTTTGAATTACATGTATCTCATAAACATAAATATATGAACCCATCTCAAATACAATAGCCTACACTGCAGACATTCAATATTTAATGACATACAAAAATTTGTAAAATTACATCCATCGTGTCTGTCATTATGACAGGTAATTGACACCTTAATGCCTTGATAAGATTTTTTAACACCTGCAAGATCATTGTTCATGCAAAGATGAATTTTGTTTATATCAGTGCGAACATGAGTAGTGTATTCATATGGCGTTAAAATAATTTTAAATATTATTAAAGCAATAAAACTGTAATATCAACATGGATAACGATGAAATATGTGCAATGAAAGTCATTCAAAACCCCCATTAATTTGTATGGCATTTGTTACATTGGGAAAACTCTCATTAAATAAATTACTAAAAAGAGCAAGACAGCTTACAAAATAAATCTCTTGCTTTCAAAAAAGAGAAGTCTTGAACTTTCACCTATGAGTATAAAGAATAAGCTGCTAAACGCGTTACTTTTGATGGAGTATCCGGCTGGAAGGTCAAGGAGATATGAGCTGCAATCCAAAATGAGCAACAATACTGACAGTTGTATTTAAGAGGGTCTTCTGCAAGATAACATGCAGATTATTGTTCCTTCTTCCAATCTTTAAGATTCCATGGCATGCTATAAAATGGATGGAACATTTGTAAAACCAAATGACATTCTGTCTAGATTCTACAAGTACTCTTAGTAACTAAACCTTTGTCCTTGTGTGTGAAAATTTTAAAATGTCAATTGAAATTAAGTTGATCCCACACTGACATTAATTCACCCAAAGGGAGAAAATGACCAATGTGATGACCTTTAAGTTTAAATTGAAAGGGTGGTTTCTGTGTTCCAAAATTTCAATAGAATTTGACCTCATTTCATATCCGAGGTGGTGATTAAATTTTCCGAATGATTAGACCCATTCATTTGCTACACCCATACATTTCCATGTCCATGTTTCTTTACCAGTAGAACTAACAATCATTGTTCGTTAATAGTGGTGACCCATGAATGAATTGTCAGTTTAGGTCATGAAAAATAATATTGATGACAAATAAGCTATCTTTTAACTCATTAAAAGGGCACATGTACAATTGTTATTCACAAGAAAAGAAATGGTGTCCTACTGAAGAAATGGTGTTAAGTCTACTTTTTTGCACCATAATCCAAAACGAAAGTACATGATGAGGCTACTGTCTGGTCAAAATTCTACTACTTCCAACAACAGGAGAACCATATATGTAGTAAATACTAGTTATCTAGCAATATTAAATATCAATCCATTCCAACAAAGAAAGACAAAAAGACATACTGTATAGCATTGTTTTATAAAGATTAATCATTGAGTTGTTAGCAGAAAAAAGTGACAGACTCATAAAGGGTAATCTAATTAGATCTGGAGCTAAAAAAAAAACATAATTAGATGTATATGTTCCCCAGAAAATAGTACTGGTAGCCTTTTTCTCACAGATTAAAGTTGTTAGGGGTTACATTAACTCATATTACATATAGTCTTATCCAAACATTGCTTAACAAAATACTTGTCTGCTTAACAAGTCATATAAGGATTCATGTTCCGCTTGATGCAATGAATTCTCATTATCTCACCCCCACATAATATGAGCCTATACAAAAGACATACTGATCTAATACCTGTAAGAATAAATAGTATGAAAAAGCCATATAAGGCTTGAACATAACTTCATATAATTGTTTGTCCGCTCGAGGTATTATACGTGTATGTTATCAAGCATGACCTTTTCCAATAACCTGAAAACTCATAGATTTATCGTGGGGTTTTTCTTTACATTAGTTTTTATACCTGATAAAATTATTTTTGTGCAGTCTGTTATATAATTTAGATGTATTTATGGAAATTGAGCATGTACATCTGTGAGACAATTTGATTAAATTTTAATGTGCAATGGGAATAGGTCAACGAGTTTGTGAAGAGGCCCAAACGGCTCGATTTTTTTCAGCTTGAACAAATAAATGAAATTCATAGGATTATGTTAAAGCATGGTCAAAGATTATGTTAAAGCATGGTCAAAGATTATGTTAAAGCATGGTCAAAGATTATGTTAAAGCATGGTCAAAGATTATGTTAAAGCATGGTCAATATTTTTTACAAACATAATTTAACTGTCAACTGTCCTGAAACTACCATATCCCTCCAAAGGTGTCTTTAACATGAATCGAGCATTTCCTTTAATACCTGTTATGCATTGTACATGAACATGTATCAAAAATAATTGCATACATTCTATTCTATAACATTAACATCAAAAGGTGTTTTTGACATGCACTGAGCTCTTTATAACTAGTTCGTTTGTAACTCTAATTCCCCCCAATGAATTGTTGTCTATTACTTATCTATTAGTCATACATCTGTACATATATAGAGAGAGCTTAGCCTAGCCTGTTATTAGACAATACCCCGGACACAAAGTCTATTTCAAATATAATTGTTTTCACTGAAATCACAGGGCAATGTTAAAATTTTACTACTCCAATTGTATTTGTCTTCTTGTAGCTAGTGTTTCATTGACATTGCATGTATGTTGTGGGTGGAAAGGTGTGTTACTTGTATATATAAATGTACTATACATGTTTTTTTTACTCATACTTCTATGAAAGAATTCCATGTCATGGTTAAAAATATAACACTATCCTTCAGACATTATCTAAACTAACTTACAAACATGGCCTAAAGATATTGGCAATGTTTAATTACAATTACTCTAGCAGTCCCAATATTACTCATTTTATTCATTTTAGTTTAATGTAGAAAATCCTTTCCATTAGCAGTGTAAATGAGAAATGGTATCAGATGTTCCAGAAAGCACAGCATCCGTCACTAATAATAGGTAATTGATGTGAGAGATTTGACTTGGATTTCAGAAATTACTTATTTGATAAATGGTAAAGAGTTGGTTTGTTTGATCAATGCTAGGAAAAAAATCGACCAAGTTGTAAGAAGGATCAATAGAAGTTGATTGATTCCGAATTGGCCTCCATTAAGCCCATTAATAGGATCTATTACAAAAAATAATTTGTTGGAAAGTCCTGCACTGCATAGTAATTTACTGATCACCAGGGGAAAATCTCATTGTCTCAATCTCTAACGATGCATCTAAGATTACAACTAAATGCAAAACCACTATATAAAAGACTTCTCCACAAATTGCTTCAAAACCAATCTATAACGAAACCATGATTCTATTGTAAGGCCAAATTCATTAAACTCCAACATTGGGTTTTGAAGTTGGCTTATTGTCTTTAAAATTCCTTTCTTTTGCAGCGAATCTGTCTAATTTGAGAAAGGAGGTTTCTTTCCCAACATAAATCTTTTAACAAAAAAGACCTCAAAGCCTTTCTGGGTTAGTAGTAGCTAACTCCATGTCATTTGTCACTCAAGTGTCAAATTCTAAGACCCTTTATTAAAAAATTGACCCCTAATAGGGTGGTCTTTCTTAATAATATTTCTAAACAACATTGAATGAGATTGATAGGACATTGTAAGATTTTATGCCAGGGATTCAGTGTTCAGACAACAATTGATTCCCTTTTTAT
Source organism: Patella ulyssiponensis (assembly GCA_963678685.1). Lineage (NCBI taxonomy): Eukaryota > Metazoa > Mollusca > Gastropoda > Patellidae > Patella > Patella ulyssiponensis. Next base: position 81,715,675 of record OY783225.1, on the reverse strand, counting down.
CTCAAATAACAATTTTGCCCACTTACACTCATGCCTATCAAATTTTTGATACAATTTCAAATTAGACAACTGTCATTTGTGAAATCCAAGACTTCTCAAACAAATTCACAAAATTTTAAAGCTTTATTTTGAGATGCTAACAAGAAATATAATAATTATTCTTTTATTCTATGTTGGCATGAAACCGTACAAATATAATATGTACCAATAAAACCCTTATATATAACCAAGGCCTAACCCTTTTTTTATTATTCCTTCATCAATTCATAATCTTAGTAAAATCAACCTGTCCATGATAGCTTGCATAATGTACTGGATGTCAACACTACCATCAAATAATTTATCATCAATATCCATCACTGGATGCTTTGCTTAGTTACAACTCTTAAAATCTGCCTTTAAATCCTTTTCCGACAAGAACAAATGATAACAAATATTTCATATTTAACGTCAATGCATGAACAAGATAGAGCATTGTTATCCACCATTATTATACATTAGTCACTACCCCTATTAGTTAATTAAAAACCTCGCCCTCCAGCAATTTTACCCTGTGCTTGCAGGTGCATAGTAATCATTTAATCTACCTTTCATCTATTCAACTTCGCATGACTTCACATTAAATGTCATCTGACTATAGTCAGTACTATTTATTGTGTACAAATATTTATATCATTACACATGAATTAAAATTCCAATTTCATCCATCATTATTTGTATTTACTTTTTGACATTTTAATCGCGGGAATGTAACATCTATAATGTGACAATTACACATGAATTAAATTTCTAATTCCATTTCAGTTTTAATCATCTAAAGAATATTCTGGAAGGACATTCAATTAAACTAGTAATTTAATCCTATATCATACAACAGTACTGTATATGTACAAACATAAACCATTATGTGTACGGATACAGTGATATTGAGAGAGTACACCTAAAATCAAATAAGTATGGGTTTTACATGAAATATTGTATGTATGATCACAGGGAAAACCCCTCAGGACACCCTATACTAGGATCTGCTCATGAAATTAATACCCCGTTCAGACGCTTATAACTAAACTGGTTTAACTTATCCGGCAATTTTTGCGTTCATACGTGTTTTAAGATACTGGCACTATACTGGATTAACATTCCTGACCATGTTCCTGACCTCGTCGGTCAAGGGTCAGAGGTAAACGCGCATGAGCACTAGAAGCCGCCATTTTTCTAAGATTGTTATTTACTACGCACTCCGGATATTTTAATCCTACCCGTTCAGACGCCGAAAGTTAAACCAGATAAAAAAAAAAGCTGAATTCAATTCACCTATGGAGGTGGATATTTTAAACTAGTTTAAAATCTCCACATATGCGTTCAGACTACGAAAATTGCTGAATTAACTATCGCCGGATAAGTTAAACTAGTTTAACTTGCGCGTCTGAACGGGGTACTAGATTAGTGTAGAATCACATTTAGTCTCGTTCACCCAGAACTTCCTTTGACGAAACGTTACTGGGAGTTTATCAAGTCAAGCAAGAGTTGCACTCCTTCCCGCAATAGATCCCATAATTCATGTATTATCGTGCCGACAAAGAAAAAATTTAAAATAAAAAACTTCAGAGTGTTGGAAATTGAACTGGCAATTCAAATGCATTTTCTGGAATGCCATTCTTAATTTAATGTCATGGGCGTCAAGTTCTACCTTCAGGACTACCCACCTCCCTTAGACTTTGTTTATGATAATGTGAAAGACCAGGCCCCAAGTTCACGAAGCATTCTCAGACTTAAGTTGAGAATTTGATCAACTTTCAATCACGGTTTTTGCGAAATTTCTTTGATCCAGAAACACAAAAATTTGCACATAGTTTCTAATTGATGTATTGGATACATTAAAACAACAAAATTATGATAAAGGGCTCTGTTTTAGTTAAATTAAGGTGAACAATTTTGAGTAAATTCTCAACTTAAAGTAGCTTAGTCTCTAAGTCAATATCATCCAAAATCTTCAACTTTGAAAACACCAATTATTTGTCAATTTAAATCTTAGTGGAATAACCAGACGCTAGAAATTTGCATTCGATTGACACTGCTGGCTTATTTTGCGGAATATAACTAATTTGAAATTACAGTAAAAATGGAAACCATTGAATGTAAATCAGTTTATATACATTCATATAACAGTATTATATGCGTTGCGACCCACTTTTGTCCATTTCTGGGTCCCAAATGTTAGTGATTTAGGTCCTTTAAGTCTGAGAATGCTTTGTGAACTCTGAGCCAGATAATCTAGTCAATAACCTATTATTCTCAAATGTTGACAATGCATCCAGACTAATTTACATGTAGGTAAAGGTGGAGGCCATTAGGCCATAATTCACTACTCCTCCCAGAAATTCCTGGATTCTTTTATCTGTGAAACTCCCAGCAAAACACAATGAGGAGTTATAGGAATTATGTGACAGGCTATTATCATAATAGCATTCCACATTGATTATATTGATCTAACTCAATCGATAAAATTATACTTGTGTATTTGTTAATATGTTTGATAGATATAAAGATGGTGGATAGCAAGATGTATGCCAGCTGCATAGCACAAATACCTACTTCCTAATTCCCAAAACATATTGACAGAAGCATAAGATGGGTTCAAAATGATTCAAAACTTATATTGAATAAAGGGTAAACCCAAATTCATCAAAGGAGCTAATTTTTTAATCTTTGGCACCTAGAAATGGACATAAATGTGTCGGAACGCATATAATAATGTAACATTCAATGGTTTCTGTTTTTACTGTAATTTCTTATCAGTTATGTAAGGTGAAATACGCGAAGAGTTCCAATTCAGCAGCATTCTTTGGCGTCTTGTTCAATGGTATTCCCCCGTGGTATACCTTTAGCCTCTTTCATCAAGGTGCATCATTACAAATGGAGCTCAAACACATTCTTGTGCTCAATTTTAAAATGTTTATTTTGTCTCAAATATTGGATATCAGAAGCCCATCTATTCACGGTAAGACAAAAAAAAAACATCAATGTGGATTTAAATTGACAAATAAGTCATGTTTGCAATGTCGAAGTCTGTGGATGATACTGAGTTAAAGACTTAGCTTCTTTAATTAAATTATTCTCAAAGGTTTTGCCTCCATTGGTTAAATCCAGTCAAAGATTAGTATTGTATTGATTATGTCAGGACTTTTAATTACCATGGCTATTTTTTGTGCTATGAGGAATATTGAGTATTTTCACTAAGGAATGAAAAGAGCTGTTGAGAATCAAATATTCATTTATTCAGAAATTTTGAACAGACTGACCTTCATCTAAATAAGGTTGTCTATGTAGCATTGTTAGGGTCAGAGAAAATTAAAACAGTCTCCATTTTCAAACTTTACTGACAGAATATGTCGTATCTAATCTAGTGATATAATATATGTCAAATAATATTCATAATTTTGTGATCCCAATAATCCACACCTACAGGCAATTCAGGGGAGGGAAATATATCCAAGCCAACAGCTTTCCTGCAGCTCTCCTCGTAAATTGGGACTAAAAGATCTTACTGGCATTGCCAATTATCATTTACATAGCCTTTGGTTTTTGAAATCCAGATAAAAGAAGTGGCAGGTGCCATGCATGAGGCAGGTTGAGCTTTTTCTTTTTAGAACTCTTGATTTTCCGTTTGTATTTTAAAATTTGATAAGCCTGCGTGGATTGTCTTAAGTTGCATAGTTATCTTTCACATGTAATATGTAAATGAAACCCGACATATCCATTAGCTTTATGTAAATGTCTGATGTAGACCTACGAAGAAAATTTCTATATTTATTTATGCGATATTTCTATAATAAGACTATGATACATGATGATATATAAGATTATAATAAGCTTGATTACATACATGTAGATATATATACTTGATATCTACATAAACATACATGTATCAACATTAGTATTTAATATTTCTATATGTAGGTCTAATACTCTTCAAGTGAAGGTTAAATCTTGCAACAATTTTATTAATAATGCATGAAACAGATTATATATCTTTTATTTAAAGATAATTTTGTCAGTTACTTTATCAGCAACAGTATGCACATAATTGGATCATGATATTAAAATAAATTTGACATTGGAGAGCTTTCATATTCATATTTATCCTAATAACAAGAGGTGATCTTTGTACATGTATTTAATAATCAGCAATAATCTGTCATATTATATTAATAGTTGTTAAAAGGTTTGCACTGTGTCTTATCTATTAGTTATAATACATTGTGTATTGATATACTGTCATGATGTCATGTCAGCTATAATGGATCTGGTCTCAAACTAGTCATAATGCTCTTTCCATTGATTTTAAGGGGACACGTTTCAATTTCCTGCTAGTATGTGATATGGAGTAGGGTCAGCTGTCCAACCACGTCGGTTTTCTCCAGGACCTCTGATTGCTAAAGACCACTACCCACAAGCGAATTAATGAAATAAAATTGAACCATATGACCTAGTTTGTGTCAGGTGGACGTTAAACCCAATTTCTCTCTCTTCTGCACCAAAATCATGAAAATCCGCCAAACTTGACAGAAATTATAAATTTAAACCAATAGGTCAACATAGAATGTGATCCAAAGGGGAGTAAGCAAGAACTGTTTTAAATAGACGTACTACTGCATTAATGTATCATGATATCAGTGAATTGTAATTAGACTGAATGCACACGAACCGGCCTGCATATAACCTACCATCACACTACTAAAATATAACTTATACGTTACATCCACAAATCTACGTTATATGTATCTACTATATACATAGAATAAAATATATAGTATTTAATATCAAATCATCTAATCACATTTTTCAAATATCAAATCTTGACCTTCTATATCTTTTAGGCGAGGTTTGACCTCAATATCACCAAATTGCCCCAATCAAAATTGACATCTATATACACACCTTATCACACAATCTATGATAGGACAAATAATTTATGAATGTTTTTTGAGAAGACACTAAAGGGTATGTATAGTGTTCACTTAACCGTGACTGACTCTATCCTGGAAATGGTTCCGGGGGGGGGGGGGGGGGGTCATGGTGGCTAAGTGGGTAAGACATTGGCTCGCTAGGCCGAAAAAGTTCATCCAGATTTTCCGGCACGGTTCCCCCTTGTCAGTGATGCAGGACTGAGGACCTGACAAGGGCAGCTGTCAAGTCGTTCGGATGGACAAAAAACTGAGATCCCACGTACACATTGGCATGCATGTAAAAGATCCCTTGACAGTTGGAATTCGATATAAGAGTAGGCCGCTGTCCAGGCAAAATTTCCCTCATAGCACACTTCATTAGCCAAGTTCGGAGCAGAACAATAGGATGTTAAACCCCATTTAATTCATTGGAAATGGTCCAGACAAGGGGTTTTTTTTCTCAGAATATAGTTCCTGGTTAACTGACAGATTATTTGGCCTTTGTTGAAAATTGTATCCCACATGATGTAAGTCGATTTGGTTATGTAACAGAAGCCGAGAAAGACCTACATGTAAACATTTTAAATTCCAGTATATTGACAAAAATTGTTTAGGTCGAGCTATCCTATCTGTTGATGTCATTCATGCAGCTACAATACAAAACAGAATTGAATTGCTTACAAGTCCCCAAACAGCATTCCAATCCATAATCTACAGTTGAAATTAATTACAGCAGGCAATGTTCAGACAACTAATCAATTCAGGTTATATTTACGTGCAAAGGATTCTTGTAATTAGAATGTAATTCTATAAATTATTTTTTTCGCGGAGACCAATCAATCTATTTATAGCCTGTCTTTGATTATCTATTACGGTACAGACCACCATATAATAGTTCACAGCCATAGACACCAATTACATCATTTTCCACCTATTAAATTCTAACAATATAAATTCCTTCTGATATGGCAGCAGCTGGAATAATGTATTTATAACCTATGACTTTTAATGATAAATTTATGTGCAATTAAACGTTTGATGTGCTTTTTATTTCTATTGGGTAACAAATTAAATCCTTTTATTAGCTATTTAAATCCCCACCTTATTTTAATCACGCTGTTGGTAAACAACAATTAATAATTAGGTAAACAGAGCTATTTCAATGCAAAAAATAAACAACATAAAACAAGGCCTTCTACATACATGTAGCTTAACTTTTAAAGTGTATATAGGGTATCTGTTAAGTAAATTTTTAATTCATAAACTGATTTAAGATAAATTGGAAATCTATGTAGTATAGTAATAACAAAGTTTAAGATAATAAAGTTACATATTGATAAAGTAACTTATCAAGCAAGATATGATCACAAATGGCAAATATACTTATCACTTTCTTACATATACCTATCTATTAGCATGGACCTTATCATAGTGAGTATAGCAACTTGCAATATTTCACAGTTCAGTATTTTGTATTGAGTGTATTATATAAAAATGGTTGTTAATTATAATTGGTGTCCATGAGTATTTAATAAAATTAGAAAATGTGTATTACAGGAGCCACAATAATCAAAGGATGTATAACACAGTTGTATATTCACTGTTAATTATGTTAATATTCATATGATGTATTAATACAATTTTATCAAAGTCCAATATGTATTACAAGTGTGTTTTACACCAATTTATATAGTGTATGTAGTTCACTGATTCTGAGTATGTAATACACATAAAAAATGTGTATTGATATTGAATATCAGTAGTACTAATATGTGTATTGCAGTTATTAAAGGGACCAATACTAAAAGGGATATATTGTACCACTTATGTTGATTATGCCCTTTGCAATATACATGTGCATTCTTCAAGAATATAACATGAACTATGATACATCTGGTTGTAATCATCCCATTTGAGCAATGGCAACTAATAATATTCCATGCCTTATATACATGTAGATTGTAATATCAAGCTCGCATACTAATAGGCAACAAACTTCTGTTATTTGAAAATGCACAAGATAAAGTAGGTCTATTTTAGTATCTCAATATTTATCATATATGGCTTTTTATTCACTACCTTAATTAGCATAACAATGACCAAAGTTCGAACGAGTGTGAAATTCTTTCAGTTTAGTAATAATAATTGACTACTAATATAAGATTGAAATGACTTGATATTCAAACTGTTTCGCAATAATGCAATTAACTTGAAGCTATTTAAAGTTTATTTCAATTTGAAGTAAATTGAGATGTATTGCTTTGCACCTATCCCAAATTTTGTATACAATAAATTTGTAACTACTTTTCTTTCTCAATGCCTTACACCTGATTGATCACGCTGTTTGTCACTAAACGAAGATATCATATTGTTCATTTTTGTTTGTTTAACCTAATTCTGGGAACATAACATATCTTAAATTTACTACATTTTACCAAAAATAAACCCAAATATTTTGCTTAAAGCACGTCTCAAAAGTCAATCCACGTATATCGTACTTTTAGAGATATGGTCTAATTTACAAACGCCGGTACAGATATTTTTCGGGGCACGCTTGAACCGTTATGGCGGTTATTTGCTAGTTGTCGCGCCTCTTTCTACACAGGTGTATAAGAAATGACTTGAATAGCTCTGCAGACAGTTACACACCTCGAGCTTGAAAAATGTCAATCAAAGTTGAAAACATTAAAATAAATTTGCACACAACTCACCAGAAGCAAATAAAGTTATTGCCAAAAAAGCACACAGTAATCCTTGAGCAGTATACATGATGTTGGTTCGTCAACTCCACTCACTATGATGTGAACTCTAGCTTATCTCTCCGCTCAATGGCCGCAAGTCCCGCTACCTGTAAGGATGAAATGTGACGTCACTAAAGGTAATCGCGTTTGTCACGAGCTGTCTTCAAAGAGCACGAGCTTTAAAAATCCAACCAAGAAAATGTCCTGTTACTCCGCGTTGGAGAGAAATCGTAACTGATCGAATTGAATGACAAGTGAATTCTATTAGTGAACGCTCTCTCCTTATGATTATCAGACGAAGCTTAGCAAGCTATTGGTTAACGGGGTGTTATATCGTCGTAGGCGGATTGTCGCTTACAGAATAAACAAAACCATTAAGACGGAAACTGATATTATTGTACCTATGTTTCAGATATTATACATTTATACTTTTATTATAGCCTATGTTGTCTTAAGCTTGAAGTTTTATATGTATATATCAGTTATATAAGGGCGGGATTACCATTAATTCAACAAAAACAGCACCCATTAATATATTTAAAAGCCCAATTCCTGTTCGCATTTCGTGGAATGGATAAGCCTGGTTAATTATATAGATTTTAAATAACTTTACTTATTATTTTAAAACTATTATAGCCTATATTTAAAAGTTGATTGGCAATGCTGCACAGAATCGAATGGAATAAAACGGGTTTTTCGATGCTGTTCGTTTGTAATAGAATACTTTTTTTTTCTAACAATATTAAAGATACAATCTTCAATTATGAGATCTGAAAACAAGCCGAAGCTTATATAAATCCTTGCGAGACCGGCGTTTTATATTAAGTTGGTTAAAATAGATAATTTTAACTGATACCCTACTGTTTGTCATTGAAGCATCTTGTATTACAGCTTTTAATGAATATTAGAATGATACGCTACAAATCTAACATTGTATCGAGACATTCAATATTAAAAGAGACGAGTCGATTTACACGTGGAATACATGATGAAAATACACTGTTCCGGCATTGTTATTTATTTCCTTCATATAGTAATCGTCAAAATTAGTATTCCTTGAATGCAAAAATAAATTGATGAATACCCAAAGTATGTCGTTTGTTTCCATTGTGAATTATTTTTTCAATTCTAGCGTATAGGATCCACCAACAGTGAATTCGAAATAAGAAAAGACACGTATGGTGTTGTATGCGTTTTGTGTTATAGGCCATTGACCGATTTCACTAAGGTAAAAATAATCGTATTATTCAATAACCAATACCGTATTCAAGTTCAAGTAAGGTGGTGGATTCTTCATAGTTCAAATTGAATAGGCTTGTATGAGTACATACGCCGGGATCATTTTCGTCATTTTAGGTTTGATATAAATTGTAAGAATATAAATGTTTTTTTGTTCTACATTTTGCGTCAGATATTCAGCTAAAAAGTTAAATAATTCTAATTTCTCCAAATAATTATGTTCACCGTGTTCTAATAATGTCATTCATGTTAATCTCCCAGTTGGCCCTGCCAGCAAATCTAGGTACAACAACAACACAGATATTCAGTTTTAAAAGCTAAATAACTATAATATTTAGAATATAATAATATCAACATTTCTAAAAATGTTATTAATGCACACCTTCCAATATGACCTAACCATCAAATCAAGACACAGCGCCAAACGATAATAGTTTACAAAACGTTAATGCGCCATTAATGCGTTCATTGTTGGAATTAGAAATTGTTTTCCTATCTCGCTACTTAATCTTTCTGTGGAATGTCAAATCTAATTATAAGTAGGTGAAGGATTTAAATAATAGATGCTTATAACACCTCCTTTACTAATGTTGAAAGTTTTATGAATTGTGTAGTAATGGCTCAGTTGTAATTTATTTTTTCTGGACGCAAACATTCGCCACCGAACACAAATTGGCCGCCTATTCGGCTAGCCAGCTATTCGACCGATCCAGCTGGCCACCTGTTCGTTGGCCACCTATTCAGAATTAAGACAACAGTCGCCCAAACTCATCTATTTTTACCAACCAATAAAATCCAACGTTACGTCTATCAAATGAAAGTAGAATAATATATTATTTTTTATCCATTCCTTTAGCTCAGAATAGAGGTGTAATTTCGCATTATCGTACAAAATTCTAGACATTCAACTAAATATATTCCGAAAGGTAATTAAATAGGCTTTCCAGATATTATTAGTAAAAGTTGGCACAATCATATTTTTAATATTTTAAAGTGAAAGAACGGCAATATCCCGAGTCCAAATTCGGACTATCGTACAAAATTCTCAGCATCCAGCTATATATATTCTGAAAGGTAATTGGATAAGCTTTCCAAATATTATTAGTAAAAGTTGGCACAATCATATTAAAGGGGCGCCCTCTCAACCTGAACATAGCCAATTTTTCAATATTGGACTTTTTTCGAAGTCCAAATTCGAACTATCGTACAAAATTCTAAGCATCCAGCTATATATATTCTGAAAGGTAATTGCATAAGCTTTCCAAATATTATTAGTAAAAGTTGGCACAATCATATTAAAGGGGCGCGCTCTCAACCTGAACATAGCCAATGTTTCAACATTTAAAATGAAAGAACGGTAATATTCCGAGTCGAAATTCGGACCATCGTACAAAATTCTGAGCATCCATCTATATATATTCTGAAAGGTAATTGGATAAGCTTTCCAAATAATATTAGTAAAAGTTGGCACAATCATATTAAAGGGGCGCCCTCTCAACCTACAAATAGCCATTTTTTTTAATATGTTAAAGTGAAAGAACGGCAATATTCCGAGTCGAATTCGGACTATCGTACAAAATTCTAAGCATCCAGCTATATATATTCTGAAAGGTAATTGCATAAGCTTTCCAAATATTATTAGTAAAAGTTGGCACAATCATATTAAAGGGGCGCCCTCTCAACCTACAAATAGCCAATTTTTTCATATTTTAAAGTGAAAGAACGGCAATATTCCGAGTCGAATTCGGACTATCGTACAAAATTCTAAGCATCCAGCTATATATATTCAGAAAGGTATTTGCATAAACTTTCCAAATATTATTAGTAAAAGTTGGCACAATCATATTAAAGGGGCGCGCTCTCAACCTACAAATCGCCATTTTTTCAATATTTTAAACTGAAAGAATGGTAATATTCCGAGTCGAAATTCGGACCATCGTAAAAAATTCTGAGCAACCAGCTATATATATTCTGAAAGGTAATTGGATAAGCTTTCCAAATATTATTAGTAAAAGTTGGCACAATCATATTAAAGGGGCGCCCTCTCAACCTGAACATAGCCAATTTTTCAATATTCTGAATGTAAAGACAGACCAGTATTTTTTTCGAAGTCCAAATTCGAACTATCGTACAAAATTCTAAGCATCCAGCTATATATATTCTGAAAGGTAATTGCATAAGCTTTCCAAATATTATTAGTAAAAGTTGGCACAATCATATTAAAGGGGCGCGCTCTCAACCTGAACATAGCCAATGTTTCAACATTTAAAATGAAAAAACGGTAATATTCCGAGTCGAAATTCGGACCATCGTACAAAATTCTGAGCATCCATCTATATATATTCTGAGAGGTAATTGGATAAGCTTTCCAAATATTATTAGTAAAAGTTGGCACAATCATATTAAAGGGGCGCCCTCTCAACCTACAAATAGCCAATTTTTCAATATTCTGAATGTAAAGACAGACCAGTATTTTTTTCGAAGTCCAAATTCGATCTATCGTACAAAATTCTAAGCATCCAGCTATATATATTCTGAAAGGTATTTGCATAAACTTTCCAAATATTATTAGTAAAAGTTGGCACAATTATATTAAAGGGGCGCGCTCTCAACCTACAAATCGCCATTTTTTCAATATTTTAAACTGAAAGAATGGTAATATTCCGAGTCGAAATTCGGACCATCGTACAAAATTCTGAGCAACCAGCTATATATATTCTGAAAGGTAATTGAATAAGCGTTCCAAATATTATTAGTAAAAGTTGGCACAATCATATTAAAGGGGCACGCTCTCAACCTGAACATAGCCAATGTTTCAACATTTAAAGTGAAAGAACGGTAATATTCCGAGTCGAAATGCGGACCATCGTACAAAATTCTGAGCATCCATCTATATATATTCTGAAAGGTAATTGGATAAGCTTTCCAAATATTATTAGTAAAAGTTGGCACAATCATATTAAAGGGGCGCACTCTCAACCTACAAATAGCCAATTTTTTAATATTTTAAAGTGAAAGAACGGCAATATTCCGAGTCGAATTCGGACTATCGTACAAAATTCTAAGCATCCAGCTATATATATTCTGAAAGGTAATTGCATAAGCTTTCCAAATATTATTAGTAAAAGTTGGCACAATAATATTAAAGGGGCGCCCTCTCAACCTCAACATAGCCAATTTTTTAATACTTTAAAGTGAAAGAACGGCAATATTCCGAGTCGAAATTCGGACCATCGTACACAATTCTGAGCATCCATCTATATATATTCTGAAAGGTAATTGGATAAGCTTTCCAAATATTATTAGTAAAAGTTGGCACAATTATATTAAAGGGGCGCCCTCTCAACCTACAAATAGCCAATTTTTCAATATTTTAAACTGAAAGAATGGTAATATTCCCAGTCGAAATGCGGACCATCGTACAAAATTCTGAGCATCCATCTATACATATTCTGAAAGGTACTTGGATAAGCTTTCCAAATATTATTAGTAAAAGTTGGCACAATCATATTAAAGGGGTGCCCTCTCAACCTACAAATAGCCAATTTTTTAATATTTTAAAGTGAAAGAACGGCAATATTCCGAGTCGAATTCGGACTATCGTACAAAATTCTAAGCATCCAGCTATATATATTCTGAAAGGTAATTGCATAAGCTTTCCAAATATTATTAGTAAAAGTTGGCACAATCATATTAAAGGGGCGCGCTATCAACCTGAACATAGCCAATTTTTTAATATTTTAAAGTGAAAGAACGGCAATATTCCGAGTCCAAATTCGGACCATCGTACAAAATTCTGAGCATCCAGCTATATATATTCTGAAAGGTAATTGGATAAGCGTTCCAAATATTATTAGTAAAAGTTGGCACAATCATATTAAAGGGACGCGCTCTCAACCTGAACATAGCCAATTTTTCAATATTCTGAATGTAAAGACAGACCAGTATTTTTTTCGAAGTCCAAATTCGAACTATCGTACAAAATTCTAAGCATCCAGCTATATATATTCTGAAAGGTAATTGCATAAGCTTTCCAAATATTATTAGTAAAAGTTGGCACAATCATCTTAAAGGGGCGCGCTCTCAACCTGAACATAGCCATTTTTTCAATATTTTAAACTGAAAGAACGGTAATATTCCGAGTCGAAATTCGGACCATCGTACAAAATTCTGAGCATCCATCTATATATATTCTGAAAGGTAATTGGATAAGCTTTCCAAATATTATTAGTAAAAGTTGGCACAATCATATTAAAGGGGCGCGCTCTCAACCTACAAATAGCCATTTTTTCAATATTTTAAACTGAAAGAATGGTAATATTCTGAGTCAAAATTCGGACCATCGTATAAAATTCTGATCATCCAGCTATATATATTCTGAAAGGTAATTGCATAAGCTTTCTAAATATTATTAGTAAAAGTTGGCACAATCATAGTAAAGGGGCGCGCTCTCAACCTGAACATAGCCAATTTTTTAATATTTTAAAGTGAAAGAACGGCAATATTCCGAGTCCAAATTCGGACTATCGTACAAAATTCTCAGCATCCATCTATATATATTCTGAAAGGTAATTGGATAAGCTTTCCAAATATTATTAGTAAAAGTTGGCACAATCATATTAAAGGGGCGCGCTCTCAACCTAAAAATAGCCAATTTTTCAATATTTTAAACTGAAAGAATGGTAATATTCCCAGTCGAAATTCGGACCATCGTACAAAATTCTGAGCAACCAGCTATATATATTCTGAAAGGTACTTGAATAAGCTTTCCAAATATTATTAGTAAAAGTTGGCACAATCATATTAAAGGGGCGCCCTCTCAACCTACAAATAGCCAATTTTTAATATTTTAAAGTGAAAGAACGGCAATATTCCGAGTCGAATTCGGACTATCGTACAAAATTTTAAGCATCCAGCTATATATATTCTGAAAGGTAATTGCATAAGCTTAATAAAATATTGAAAAAATGGCTATGTTCAGGTTGAGAGCGCGCCCCTTTAATATGATTGTGCCAACTTTTACTAATAATATTTGGAAAGCTTATCCAATTACCTTTCAGAATATATATAGCTGGATGCTGAGAATTTTGTACGATAGTCCGAATTTGGACTCGGAATATTGCCGTTCTTTCACTTTAAAATATTAAAAAATTGGCTATGTTCAGGTTGATAGCGCGCCCCTTTAATATGATTGTGCCAACTTTTACTAATAATATTTGGAAAGCTTATGCAATTACCTTTCAGAATATATATAGCTGGGTGCTTAGAATTTTGTACGATAGTCCGAATTCGACTCGGAATATTGCCGTTCTTTCACTTTAAAATATTAAAAAATTGGCTATTTGTAGGTTGAGAGGGCGCCCCTTTAATATGATTGTGCCAACTTTTACTAATAATATTTGGAAAGCTTATCCAATTACCTTTCAGAATATATATAGCTGGATGCTTAGAATTTTGTACGATAGTTCGAATTTGGACTTCGAAAAAATACTGGTCTGTCTTTACATTCAGAATATTGAAAAATTGGCTATGTTCAGGTTGAGAGGGCGCCCCTTTAATATGATTGTGCCAACTTTTACTAATAATATTTGGAAAGCTTATCCAATTACCTTTCAGAATATATATAGCTGGATGCTGAGAATTTTGTACGATAGTCCGAATTTGGACTCGGAATATTGCCGTTCTTTCACTTTAAAATATTAAAAAATTGGCTATGTTCAGGTTGATAGCGCGCCCCTTTAATATGATTGTGCCAACTTTTACTAATAATATTTGGAAAGCTTATCCAATTACCTTTCAGAATATATATAGCTGGATGCTGAGAATTTTGTACGATAGTCCGAATTTGGACTGGGAATATTGCCGTTCTTTCACTTTAAAATATTAAAAAATTGGCAATGTTCAGGTTGATAGCGCGCCCCTTTAATATGATTGTGCCAACTTTTACTAATAATATTTGGAAAGCTTATGCAATTACCTTTCAGAATATATATAGCTGGGTGCTTAGAATTTTGTACGATAGTCCGAATTCGACTCGGAATATTGCCGTTCTTTCACTTTAAAATATTAAAAAAATGGCTATTTGTAGGTTGAGAGGGCGCCCCTTTAATATGATTGTGCCAACTTTTACTAATAATATTTGGAAAGCTTATCCAATTACCTTTCAGAATATATATAGATGGATGCTCAGAATTTTGTACGATGGTCCGCATTTCGACTCGGAATATTACCGTTCTTTCACTTTAAATGTTGAAACATTGGCTATGTTCACGTTGAGAGCGCGCCCCTTTAATATGATTGTGCCAACTTTTACTAATAATATTTGGAAAGCTTATGCAATTACCTTTCAGAATATATATAGCTGGTTGCTCAGAATTTTGTACGATGGTCCGAATTTCGACTCGGAATATTACCATTCTTTCAGTTTAAAATATTGAAAAAATGGCGATTTGTAGGTTGAGAGCGCGCCCCTTTAATATGATTGTGCCAACTCTTACTAATAATATTTGGAAAGTTTATGCAAATACCTTTCAGAATATATATAGCTGGATGCTTAGAATTTTGTACGATAGTCCGAATTCGATTTGGAATATTGCCGTTCTTTCACTTTAAAATATTAAAAAAATGGCTATTTGTAGGTTGAGAGGGCGCCCCTTTAATATGATTGTGCCAACTTTTACTAATGATATTTGGAAAGCTTATCCAATTACCTTTCAGAATATATATAGATGGATGCTCAGAATTTTGTACCATGGTCCGAATTTCGACTCGGAATATTACCGTTCTTTCATTTTAAATGTTGAAACATTGGCTATGTTCAGGTTGAGAGCGCGCCCCTTTAATATGATTGTGCCAACTTTTACTAATAATATTTGGAAGGCTTATGCAATTACCTTTCAGAATATATATAGCTGGATGCTTAGAATTTTGTACGATAGTTCGAATTTGGACTTCGAAAAAATACTGGTCTGTCTTTACATTCAGAATATTGAACAATTGGCTATGTTCAGGTTGAGAGGGCGGCCCTTTAATATGATTGTGCCAACTTTTACTAATAATATTTGGAAAGCTTATCCAATTACCTTTCAGAATATATATAGCTGGATGCTGAGAATTTTGTACGATAGTCCGAATTTGGACTCGGAATATTGCCGTTCTTTCACTTTAAAATATTAAAAAATTGGCTATGTTCAGGTTGATAGCGCGCCCCTTTAATATGATTGTGCCAACTTTTACTAATAATATTTGGAAAGCTTATGCGATTACCTTTCTGAATATATATAGCTGGATGCTTAGATTTTTGTACGATAGTCCGAATTCGACTCGGAATATTGCCGTTCTTTCACTTTAAAATATTAAAAAATTGGCTATTTGTAGGTTGAGAGGGCGCCCCTTTAATATGATTGTGCCAACTTTTACTAATAATATTTGGAAAGCTTATCCAATTACCTTTCAGAATATATATAGATGGATGCTCAGAATTTTGTACGATGGTCCGCATTTCGACTCGGAATATTACCGTTCTTTCACTTTAAATGTTGAAACATTGGCTATGTTCACGTTGAGAGCGCGCCCCTTTAATATGATTGTGCCAACTTTTACTAATAATATTTGGAAAGCTTATGCAATTACCTTTCAGAATATATATAGCTGGTTGCTCAGAATTTTGTACGATGGTCCGAATTTCGACTCGGAATATTACCATTCTTTCAGTTTAAAATATTGAAAAAATGGCGATTTGTAGGTTGAGAGCGCGCCCCTTTAATATGATTGTGCCAACTTTTACTAATAATATTTGGAAAGTTTATGCAAATACCTTTCTGAATATATATAGCTGGATGCTTAGACTTTTGTACGATAGTCCGAATTCGACTCGGAATATTGCCGTTCTTTCACTTTAAAATATTAAAAAATTGGCTATTTGTAGGTTGAGAGGGCGCCCCTTTAATATGATTGTGCCAACTTTTACTAATAATATTTGGAAAGCTTATGCAATTACCTTTCAGAATATATATAGCTGGATGCTTAGAATTTTGTACGATAGTCCGAATTCGACTCGGAATATTGCCGTTCTTTCACTTTAAAATATTAAAAAATTGGCAATTTGTAGGTTGAGAGGGCGCCCCTTTAATATGATTGTGCCAACTTTTACTAATAATATTTGGAAAGCTTATCCAATTACCTTTCAGAATATATATAGATGAATGCTCAGAATTTTGTACGATGGTCCGCATTTCGACTCGGAATATTACCGTTCTTTCACTTTAAATGTTGAAACATTGGCTATGTTCAGGTTGAGAGCGCGCCCCTTTAATATGATTGTGCCAACTTTTACTAATAATATTTGGAAAGCTTATTCAATTACCTTTCAGAATATATATAGCTGGTTGCTCAGAATTTTGTACGATGGTCCGAATTTCGACTCGGAATATTACCATTCTTTCAGTTTAAAATATTGAAAAAATGGCGATTTGTAGGTTGAGAGCGCGCCCCTTTAATATGATTGTGCCAACTTTTACTAATAATATTTGGAAAGTTTATGCAAATACCTTTCTGAATATATATAGCTGGATGCTTAGATTTTTGTACGATAGTCCGAATTCGACTCGGAATATTGCCGTTCTTTCACTTTAAAATATTAAAAAATTGGCTATTTGTAGGTTGAGAGGGCGCCCCTTTAATATGATTGTGCCAACTTTTACTAATAATATTTGGAAAGCTTATCCAATTACCTTTCAGAATATATATAGATGGATGCTCAGAATTTTGTACGATGGTCCGAATTTCGACTCGGAATATTACCATTCTTTCAGTTTAAAATATTGAAAAAATGGCGATTTGTAGGTTGAGAGGGTGCCCCTTTAATATGATTGTGCCAACTTTTACTAATAATATTTGGAAAGCTTATCCAATTACCTTTCAGAATATATATAGATGGATGCTCAGAATTTTGTACCATGGTCCGAATTTCGACTCGGAATATTACCGTTCTTTCATTTTAAATGTTGAAACATTGGCTATGTTCAGGTTGAGAGCGCGCCCCTTTAATATGATTGTGCCAACTTTTACTAATAATATTTGGAAAGCTTATGCAATTACCTTTCAGAATATATATAGCTGGATGCTTAGAATTTTGTACGATAGTTCGAATTTGGACTTCGAAAAAATACTGGTCTGTCTTTACATTCAGAATATTGAAAAATTGGCTATGTTCAGGTTGAGAGGGCGCCCCTTTAATATGATTGTGCCAACTTTTACTAATAATATTTGGAAAGCTTATCCAATTACCTTTCAGAATATATATAGCTGGATGCTGAGAATTTTGTACGATAGTCCGAATTTGGACTCGGAATATTGCCGTTCTTTCACTTTAAAATATTAAAAAATTGGCTATGTTCAGGTTGATAGCGCGCCCCTTTAATATGATTGTGCCAACTTTTACTAATAATATTTGGAAAGCTTATGCAATTACCTTTCTGAATATATATAGCTGGATGCTTAGATTTTTTTACGATAGTCCGAATTCGACTCGGAATATTGCCGTTCTTTCACTTTAAAATATTAAAAAATTGGCTATTTGTAGGTTGAGAGGACGCCCCTTTAATATGATTGTGCCAACTTTTACTAATAATATTTGGAAAGCTTATCCAATTACCTTTCAGAATATATATAGATGGATGCTCAGAATTTTGTACGATGGTCCGCATTTCGACTCGGAATATTACCGTTCTTTCACTTTAAATGTTGAAACATTGGCTATGTTCACGTTGAGAGCGCGCCCCTTTAATATGATTGTGCCAACTTTTACTAATAATATTTGGAAAGCTTATCCAATTACCTTTCAGAATATATATAGATGGATGCTCAGAATTTTGTACGATGGTCCGCATTTCGACTCGGAATATTACCGTTCTTTCACTTTAAATGTTGAAACATTGGCTATGTTCACGTTGAGAGCGCGCCCCTTTAATATGATTGTGCCAACTTTTACTAATAATATTTGGAAAGCTTATTCAATTACCTTTCAGAATATATATAGCTGGTTGCTCAGAATTTTGTACGATGGTCCGAATTTGGACTCGGAATATTACCGTTCTTTGAGTTTAAAATATTGAAAAATTGTCGACGTTTAGGATGAGAGCGCACCCCTTTAATATGATTGTGCCAACTTTTACTAATAATATCTGGAAAGCCTATTTAATTACCTTTCGGAATATATTTAGTTGAATGTCTAGAATTTTGTACGATAATGCGAATTACACCTCTATTCTGAGCTAAAGGAATGGATAAAAAATAATATATTATTCTACTTTCATTTGATAGACGTAACGTTGGATTTTATTGGTTGGTAAAAATAGATGAGTTTGGGCGACTGTTGTCTTAATTCTGAATAGGTGGCCAACGAACAGGTGGCCAGCTGGATCGGTCGAATAGCTGGCTAGCCGAATAGGCGGCCAATTTGTGTTCGGTACATTCGCCTGGGGGTTATTTTTTTTAAAACGAATTTTATGTCGAGCTTATTGCACTTAGCTTAACACTACGGTATTTGTAGCTGTTATTTTTTTCTTTAAAACCGACTCTCGTGAATTTATTTAATCCTACTATATACGGTCACTATCAGAATTCTTTTAGAATTCAACCAGGCGCATCATTTGTTCACCCTTACCAAAAAAACATACCTTTGCCTCAATGACCGCCATATTTGATCCGACCATGATATATCATGATGTCATGTGGAGCGGTTATTGTCAATGGGGTTTGATTTAATGGCTAACGGTTGTTAATAGGTAAACCGAAAGACACGTAAATGAACTCACACCATCTTTTGACATATCAAGCTGAAAAGGACACTGTGCAAAGTGAAAGACTTTAAATCGGCAAAATACGTTATCACACAGAACAAAGCCAATAACTCTCTAATAGAAAACAATAGCCACTCTCGTAAACAGAAGCATCATTGTTTTTAGTCTGGCCTAGAAAACGTTTGTCGGTAGAAACAATAAAAGGTGTCCATTGATTTAACACACAAACTGAACGATATATTACTTACATGCTTACCTATAAACTTACGTATATACTATTGTACATATCAGTTAATGACTGGTCATAAAGTAAAAACGAACATGTCCAACAATGAGCACAAAGTTTAATTCATTTGGACTATAGATTCTGACGGAGGATCTGAGCAAGGATTTTAGACACCAACGCCTATTTAGATTAAATAACGGATGATCGAAGCCAGGGCTTTTAATGCAGAACAATTATTTTTAACTGGTGATATTTCCGCCAATTAATTAAAAGTTAAGAACATGTCGATTCAAGTTAACAAATAACAAAGTTAGCCCTTTGAACATAGAATACTAAACGAAATAACGTACCGAAATGTCGTCCATATTAAAACATTGCTATACCAAACTGGATCTTTATCGCTAAAACTAAAAGGTTTATGTGTGGCAAAATGTCATAAGTTATATACATATATGTATACATAATAATAACAATTTGGGGGAGTTTTGCTGTATATCTTCTCTACCATGGCAGACGCATTTAGATGTTAGAATTTATCAATGCCTGGACAATTTGGAGCTCAAAATCCACACAGATGCAAGAATAGGGGATTATACATAAAATTAACAATGATTTAATGTAGCTCTCAGTGAGTCGGCTAGTATTTCAGTGTCACGGTAAAGAAATCCCTGACATTTGAAGTTGTACATTATAAACAAAATATGTGTACGGAGCGGAACCAGGCGATTAAAGTGTCACGTCATCATCTCACAGGGCTAGGAGTATTCTATAAGATTTGTAAGATACTGAAATTTATTGATAAAAGGAAATCTCTTGGCCAAAACGATTTCACACAGCTCTATAGGCCTATACATATTCGTGAATGGTTACGATTTGACTGTAGGAATGTACAGTTATGATAACTGCAATATTAGTCCATAATAGGCCACTGTGGAGACGCTTCCCTTTACTAAGAATCTATGATAACGAACATACATTTCAAAGAAACACTCCGGATACGGTTTCTTTGTAACACTGCTTTTTGACGAATAACTGATATTTCAATAATAAAGAACCCCATGTAGTCTGCGAAACCTTTAAAGGCAACGGCTATATAAAGTAATGGCATATTATTAGCATTATGCTATATATTATGCTCAAGTAATTTTATCGAAATTGTCTGTGGTTGTTGACTTATAGATTTCTGATGCAAAGTCAGCACATTCATAATCAGATCAGCCAACCAAGCGTATCAAATGGCCCAGAAACTTTGTATGTACCGTGTTTAAAGAAAATTTCTTTGAAGTCCTTACATATTAAGAATTTGAAATCTAGCAATCACATTCGAAGAGCTTAATATTTTGTGCTGTATCTTTCAGACAAGGTGTTTTGACTATTTCTTCATATGTTGGCGTTTAATTTGTTCACTTAAACCCATTTTTATCAATGTTATATGCACATTGGTCTGATTAACGTTGGATTTGAGTAAGATAATATTTGGAATGTGTCGAGCTCGTCACCCTCATGGCCTCATCTTCATTATTACAACTATTTTGCGAAAATAAATGAAACAAAATGGGGTTTAACGCCCTACTGTTCTCCTCCGAACTGGGCTAATTAAGATGGGCATACGCCATACAGTGTGTTATGAGGGAAATTTTGTCCGTACAGCGGATCTACGACCTACTCTTATATCGAATTCCAACTGTCTAGGGATCTTTTACGTGCACGCAATGTGTACACGGGTCCTCGGTTTTTCGTCCCATCTGAACGACTAGACAGCTGTCTTTGTCAGGTCCTGCATCACTGACAAGTGGGAACCACGCCGGAAAATCTGGATGAACTTTCTCGGCCAATGCAGTAATCAAACACCCAACCTCAAGCGTCTTACCCACCATGATCCCCCAAAATAAGATTTTTGTATTTTTTAAATACCTGTTAGTGTTCCTTTAAAGACGAAGAGAAACGTGGTTTATCTATTCTAGATGGGTATTATTTAATACGTTGATAAATGATTATATAAATGTCTTACTATGAAATTTGCTGATCAAACAAATAACTACAACCTTTCTAATTATACACACGATAGTAATCAATAGATGATGTGTACTGCCGACCAACATTATTTAATCTTTATATTCCTTATTCTTTTGATATTACCGAAACCAGAAGTCGGTATTAGAGGCAGGTAACCTATTCGTCGAATATCGAACATAAGGCATGGTGGTCTGAAAACAGACGATCAGAATTCATTAAAAAAACAATAGCTTTTAAAAGCGCCTTTCAATTGAGTCAAATTAAGCGTTATGTGACTTGACAACACCCCCCCCCCCCACCAAAGTTAACTTTGAAAGGTTATTTTTAACATGAGCGTTTAAGAGACTGGACAAAGTTTTGGAGATAATGATTTATTACATCTGGATTTTGTATATACTTTTCTTGTATGCCAAGACAAGTTTAGTCATGTTTATGTAAATAGAAATGTGAAATAAATAATTGATATTTATAGTTTGATAGTGATCCGCAGTGGCTCAGTAAGTAAGACTGGCTCGCTAAGCTATAGACAGTGGGACAAAAAAACGGAGGTCACGTGTACACATTTGTGTGTTCGTAAAAGAATCCTTGGCAGTTGGGAATCGATATAAGGGTAGGCCATAGCACCGCTTCCAAAGCATAAATTCCCTCACACGCTATGGTGTAAGCCCGTCGCCAGTATCCTGGTCGGAGCAGAACATTATATAATTTGATAATGTACATGTAATATGTTGTTAGCGTATTGTTAGACAATAAGATATCAACAGAAAGTTGTCAACTTCCAGCTTATAATTTGATTGATGGACGGATTGTATGTTATTCTCTACCTGCTTGTTCTCTACTACTTTAACGAACCTGTGAATTATAAGATACTCTGACGCATTGTAAACCTAACCTTTAAGTCCACTTCTATAAATGGGTGATGTTTTCCCCAATTATGTAAACCCATCAGCAGCAGAGGAATTCTACAGGCATTGATCATTCGGAGGTTTATCTCCCCCATGTGGCGACGTTGCATAGCGTGTTCAGCTACGTTTGACATTGATGTTATTACGACCATGGGTTTTTGCTGAATGTCTTGTGTCCGTAGATATCCAAGCTGGAATCACGTCGAAACTCACATTTCAACTGATTCGTGATATCTGCATTGACACAAGCTGCTTGACTATATTCTTTATTTTTATGATCACATCTGAACAAGGTCATGGTGGTATCTAACGTACGGTTGTGCTTGCAGGGTTGGGGTTTTTTTGGTGGTGGTGTAGGGGGTAATCGATAACATTATTTTTCACTGGACAATTTTCCGCCTATTTGGTTAAATTTAAGTAATGGAAATATTTATTGACCCACTGTGGCATTGTATATTCAAAAATACATGTAGTACCCGGTTTTTGAAACTGCTGACAACGAGAACTATCTCTTTATTCAATGTTGTTGGCAAAAACAATCTCAGCATAATTCTTGTATCAAGTTTCCATTCAAAATTCCCACAACCGAATGTCATAATGCATGATGACCGATTTATGGAATGTGAATGATAACTGAAGATACGTTATCTATATAAGTACGGACGTTTATATTCATATATTGTCTCTTGTGATCAAAACTAGGGGCTTAACAGAGGGGACGGATATTTAAACAATGATAAAATGACTATGTAAGATACAAAGGTGTCTAAAAGTATACACTCTTGTCAAATTTTAGAGGATATTTTAATGGCGACTGGCTAATTATAGCAGACTAATATTAAAATAGCTCTCTTATCGATGCACATACGGCTGTACACCTATCTCACTGAAGGCTATAAAAAGCGTGCGGATGTCAATGAGAGGTAAGTGGAGAGTCAGACGACAGGAAATGATTAGTGTGTCGATTCCTTTATAGCCTAATATAATAATCGTTTTTCACCAATCATCATAATCTCATTCTGATAAAACGAAATTATCGTACCCTCTACTCACTTAAGCCTGGCGCAGACTACGCGACAACTGAAGCGACGAGTTTGGCGACAAATATCGCCGTAATTTAAGTGGAGTGAGCACACTACACGACGACTTCGGCGATCCCGCAAAATACAACAGATCACGTGATTCATCATGTGACACATCAGAATGGCAGTATTTACGTCGTCAGCACGTCAATTAATGTTGTTTTTGTACATGATGATGTGTACGAAGAGATTTCGTGCGCCTTTGTATTTCAAAAACTGGAAATTAGTTAGAATTCTATCTATATTAAACATTTAATTTTGACACAGAAAAGGTCTATCTTAAAATGTAAATAGCATTTTGTGACAGAAATACAGGACAGCTTGGCGTTTACTCTATACAATTAACGAAGGTAGTACTAGTAGGTACACTATCCGCGAATGATATTACTTGGCTACATTTTGGTCGGAGTGGGATAATAGAGTAAACTATAACTTCATTCGGAGTAAACTCCGGACAGCTAACCTTCGTGATATACAATCTAGGCCTAGCCCATACTCGATCAATTAACCGCAGATTATCTGAAGCCTAGACTATGATAATTTAGACTATGATACCTTGTAGATAATCCTACCGGGTTGATTGGGGGCAGAGTGAATGTGATCAATAAAATAAAACCAAGTACGAATAATCCAAACCATTAGTCAAAATTCTAAGTCCTATAAAATGGACTGTTCACCGTGTACAAAATACACGACAAACAGTGGTAACAGGCTAACAGGTGTCCGGAAGAGTGATATCCTCATTTAGGGGTTGGGGTGGGATCGGTAATAAGTATGAATGGAGTTATGAACATTGGAAGGTAGGCCTACAGCGATCGATATTTACCACAAATCAGTCAGCAGGCTCTCTTTTTCATCTGTTCAAACTGTCTCGTTAAAGTTTTGCAAAGCCATATTGTGTGTTTATGTCACATGAGACAAATAACTCAAAATGATTGGTTGTATAGGTGATTTTGTTTCCTTGTCTGTCGCCCAACCCGTCGCCGAGGTGAGCACACTTTACGATTGATCGCCGACGAAGCGACCACTTTAGCGATCATATCAAACAAGTCTGATATCGGCGACCATCGCCGCGATGGTCGCTGGCGACGGAAAATCGCTTGCGATTGAGTGCGCACACTAGGCGATTTTTTGATTTTTCATCGTCGGCGACCGAAATCGCCTATGTCGTCGAGTAGTGTGCGCCAGGCTTTAGGATACTTTACTAAATAGCATTGCTCTTTATTATAGTTGATATATATATATCATTACTACTAGGGTTCATCTTTTTTCCCGAAAATTGTTCCAATATATCAAAATATCAATAAATGAAAATGAAATGAAATGGGTTTTAACGTCCTACTCTTCTGCACCTGACCTGGGCTAATGGAAGACGGGCATACGCCATACAGTGTGCTATGAGGGAAATTTTGCCCGGGCAGCGGCGCTACGGCCTACTCTTATATCGAATTCCAACTGCCAAGGGATCTTTTACGTGCACTCCAATGTGTACACGGGACCTCGGTTTTTCGTCCCATCCGAACGACTAGACAGCTGTCCTTGTCAGGCCCTCCTTCTGCATCACTGACAAGGGGAAATCACGCCGGAAAATCGAGATGAACTTTCTCGGCCAATGCAGGCAGGGGCGTTTTAAGGTTTATCATGGCAGAGGCTATACAATTTTGAGGGCCCTCTTTCGCGGGGGGGGGGGGGGGTCTTTATTGATGATTTTTATGCCAATGCAATGACTGCATTCTCATTAAGCAATGGATTCGACAGTAACAGTGTATAGAAAACGATTGACTCGGACTCGGGGCCCTTTCCCTTGGCCAGAGGGGCCCTTTTGTCAGAAGTGGGGCCCCTTTGTCTGCCTTTAGGGCCCCCCTAACTAGGGTACATTTTCATTTTTCTCATCGGTTTTAGCATTTTTCTCCCGTTTTATTTTTCCAATTTCTTTGATTTTTTTCGAAAGGAGGCTGGCGCCTCCAGCGCCTCAGCTATAAAACGCCTTTGAATGCAGGGATCGAACACCGGACCTCCAGGCTAGCGAGCCAGTGCCTTACCCACTTAGCCACCGTGATTCCCCAAAATATCAATAAGACCCAATGTTTTCGCCAATTAGAACAAATATTCCAATATTTTTTTCTAGATAATAACATTAAAATTTCATTGATAACATAAAGCTGAAAACTAAATAGAGGAATACCAGTCTTATTTTCCATAGTATTGTGTTGTATTAGGGTTGTTTTATCGCGTGAACAAACTGGGCAGTTGCCGAGAGTCCCGCGATTCAAGAGAGACACCGATTTAAATTAAAAAATAAAAAAAGGTTTATATTGCTGGGGCTTGAATACTTATTGATTTACCGAGAAGCCCATAGAACAATAATATAACCGAGGGTCTACTCTAGCGAACAAAATAGTATAACAAAAACACAATGAAACTTCTTTTTATGCTTAATACTGGAGCTGAATGGTGGAGTTTCATATATTTAGTTTTATGGATTGAATAATTATCCCGCCACCATTGATAGAACTAGCTATATATTGACTGGCGCGCCAACTTGGACCATGATATCAGAATGCAAAGCACACTGGTCGTCCAGTGGGAACACTTTATTAATAAGATACAATGAACTAATAGCGATTTTATGTAAAACGGTTTGTTTGTACAAAGGTTATGGTTTTATCAGTGAAAGTTGTATAGAGATTCTTGGTTTTTGGATTAGATTGAAGGGGTGTATTCCACCAGGGAAATTTGTATTCAAGTTTCAGACTTTTATCTTAAGCGAAGAGTTCAATAGACCAATAAGCAACCGTATGATCAGCCTTGTACAGCACTCGTCACACATCGCGTCTATTAAATACTTTATTATTCTCAATTTGTAGGCCTATATGGTGTAAATTTAAGATAATGACACTTGAATGTCGATAAGAAAATCCTGAAGTATATTTATTTATTTATTTAAAAGTTACGGGCAATACCAAGTTTTATTTATCAAAAAAGAAAGCGAAATAGTGCACAAATATGCCCAAATCTAACCCCATTTCTACGGAGAACATTGACCCACGGTCAGTGCTGATTTCACCATTGATTTTCATATTAATTCTCACCATTTTGACCGACTTTAACTGTTTCATGATTAATTTTCACCAGACTTTTATCTTAAGCGAAGAGTTCAATAGACCAATAAGCAACCGTATGATCAGCCTTGTACAGCACTCGTCACACATCGCGTCTATTAAATACTTTATTATTCTCAATTTGTAGGACTATATGGTGTAAATTTAAGATAATGACACTTGAATGTCTATAAGAAAATCCTGAAGTATATTTATTTATTTATTTAAAAGTTACGGGCAATACCAAGTTTTATTTATCAAAAAAGAGAGTGAAATAGTGCACAAATATGCCCAAATCTAACCCCATTTCTACGGAGAACATTGACCCATGGTCAGTGCTGATTTCACCATTGATTTTCATATTAATCCTCACCATTTTGACCGACTTTAACTGTTTCATGATAATTTTCACCATATTAATTCTCACCACCTTAGCCGACTTTAACTGTTTCGTATTAGGCCTAGTTCTCACGACTTTGGCCGACTTACTTTGGCCGACTTTAACTGTTTCCCAAATTTTCGTTCTATTGAACGCTTTCTACCACAGATTGAGTAATTTGTGGCATACTGATGGAGACTTCATTACTGATTGTATTTGTCGTTAGTCGCTGTCCATTCCCTTAAATATCGTAGCTTAAGACAGTTCTTGGACTCTTATGCTGGACGTTTAACACCCCCAACACACTCACAACCGCTTGACGTTGTGTCACTCGAGCTCTAGGAGCCCCAAAGGTGTTTTTCGGGAAATATGTTATTTTAGTACTTTCTATGTACCAAATACAATGTATGCCTTAATTGTATAGAAAATAAATACCTTATACACTCTCGTAGTTTAAACAGCGATAATTAGATTAATCATGATGATTATTGCGACTTAATAATAACTTAAATCATCACAGGAAAGTAACCCATTCACAGTTTGAACTGTTACTAAACCTGACGCATTTTACTTAAATCATTTCCTTCCGTCTGTTGGACCTATGTGTGTATTGGTTCTTTTTTAAAATTAAAGACTTGGCTATTTGATTATCCAAGATCAATAAAATCAACAAATCCTTTTTTTCTATTTAAGAAATTTTTACTTTTGTTTTCTTTTATTCGTCAGTTGGCATTTGTCTGTATCTGATCACACACGAATGAATCAGCTACGACTATTTTTATTAAAGTTATACATAATAATTAAAGAGAGAAATCAAAGGTATTAAAAGAGTTTGATTTTTTTTTATTTCAATTTGAACGTTTGAAGAATATTAAGGATATTGTCACTGAGTACTGACACGATATTATACATGTAGTTCTTACATATAAACGTATTTTATAACTTATTAAGACAATAATTTGAAGAGTTTTATAGTTGTGCATTAACCAGCATTAAAGTAATTGCAGAACTGTCACTCGTGCTCATAACGTCAATCTAGATTAAACATACATTATGGGAGAGCAAAAACTGACTTTTGTCGGTCTTCCTTTGAGCCTCAGATGTCATAGAAATGATAAATTAGATCTTTATTTAAACAACAAGCCCAAAATGAACACTGTAGACCCACGGATGGCTTGGATTGGGCTCGGATTAAAACAGGATTTCGTCGACTGATTTAATCACTATGGCGTCGTGGGTGGGGTTTCTCCGTGACGTTGACGTCATCATACTTCCGGAAATTATTCATAAAAGACAGTGATGACCGAGGCTATACACAAGCTTCACTAGATACCGTTTAAACATTACTTGATGATCGAGACTATGTAGGTGGAGTTAACGCCTGTCAGTCAACAATCGGCCATAGTGGGAAAAGGGTGTCGATGATTTTAACCACTATTTCTAGTAAAAAATTATAGTGGTAACAACTTTGTTCAGGATAAAGTTATTTGACTGAAATTTTCAATATATTCTTGTTTCAACATCTATTTTTTAACTTTTATAGCAAGAATGGCTAACTCCTTGTCAAAATCTCCCATAATGTATCTTTAAACTGTACATCACTTTCGCCAATGTGGTAACGATAGTGAATTAATAATATTTTGTGTTTATCCTTTTACATCGACGGCAAGAGATTCTAGTTCTACATTTTCTGTTTTCAAGCTTCCTGCCTATTTGTCTGTACTTTATATAGGAAAAAACCTGTTAAGTTGCTCATTTGTTATTATTAAAAAATCGAAAGTCAGACATTGACACCCGTTTCTAGTCTAAAACGTTACCAGCGGCTCTTTTGATGTATTTACCTAGCTGGGATCTCGACGCAGCAGTGACACCTGCTGATCTGAACAGAAGCACGTGTAGTTAAATTAGAGTTATCGACCATATTGATCTATACTTAATAAGTTAATGAGGTAAAGATAATCTATTGTTCGACATGATAGCTTTACAACAATCCATATTAAATATGTATCTCGGGAATTATCAATGGTTGTGTTTGATGGTAGAAAATGGTTGCTCTGCTTGTCGTCTGTGGTTATTGATTGCTATAGGGGTACTTGATGTATTGTTATGTGTAGGTGATACATATCGAGGCGATTAGTAGCCATTGATATTCGACTCACATTAGCAAGTCAATAATAAATTAGTTATTAATTCATAAGAATGTACTCAAACCTGCTAGGAATTGAATCTGTATGCATGCTACCAAGGAGCAGATCCTCTCGGCTCTGATGCACAACAGGCACTTTGAAACAACCAATTGAGAGAGAGAGAGAAATGGGGTTTAACGTCCACTCGACACAAACTAGGTCATTTTGGGACTAACATGGTTTCAATTTTATTTTGATAATTCGCTTGCACGTAGGGATCTTTAGCAGTGGGAGGAAACCAGAGTGCCCGGAGGAAACCCACGAGGTTGAGAAGGCGCCCCTATCTCCATGCCACATACGCTCACCCCAGGATCGAAACCCCAGCCGCAAGCCAGAGGTGACCGGCCAGCTAGAGATCGAAGCGCGGGACTCTAGACCACTAGGCCATCCCAACCTCCAACAACCAATTGGGGTTTGTACATATCTAAAGTCATGTATGTATAGTCTACAGAAGTTCGAATTCACGAGAATCGATTTCAGGGAATCTGTCACAAATCTCTCAGGTGGATGAATTGTTTTGTCTGCAGTGATTATAAATCCATTTTATATTCAATTCCATCACCCGATATATTGAAATCAGTCATCAAATGACGTGTAAATGTGCATTACCGAACCCAACGTAGTAATATAGTTCTGGAAAAGATCAGACTAAAACGAGACTTTAAATCCTTGTTTTGTGTCGGAAATATACCACGTGGAGCACTGTGTATAATGTCTGACCAATATGGTATAAAACCCTAGTTGTTTTGTCAAATTTCACATTAAATAGTTCTTTATTGTGTTATTGAAGTAAAGTTTATATATTCATATTGCATGTTTATTGTTATTAAATGGTTGATATCCAGGGGTTTTATGGGCGTGTTGTAGACAACCACTGGTCGATCTTGGCCAGATGCCTTCTCAGTACTTTCATATCTCTAAACTCATAAATCAATGGCCCTCGAATATGACTTATAGGACTTCTAAACGGTGGATAATATGATTAAAGTTTTGCACCCTCGTGTCAACAATACTTTAATGAGGTCGGGTATGACGAATTTAATAAATAAAATCTACACAAAGCCCATTGTGATTATTATTAGAAAGTGAATATATTGGACGACAAAGATACTAGAAGTCAATTAAACGAGCAGCAAGACAGATGGCTAAGAAACAAAATATTAATACTTAATTTATATCTATTGCAATTAATAAGATAAGAGCAAAACACATTTAATATATTTTCCTGGCACTGAGAGAGATCTAAAGTCACAAACCGCTATATCTCAGGTTTGCGAGGTCGGCTTTAAGTTTCCATGTCAATATTCCCTTGACAAAGTTTTCAATGTTGTGTCACTTTAAGCTAGATATCAATTCAATTCAACCCATAGTAAAAAAAATCGAAATTTGACATGATTTTGTTAAAGGCCCAGTATGGCTAGGGTTATCTCAAATAAAGGAATTGAAATGGGATTGGGCTTTAACGTCTTACATTTTGCACCAACTGGGATAATGTGTGACACGAGAGAATTTTATTATTTGGATTTTCAACTGTCAAGGGATCTTTAACGTGCTAACACTGGTATATAGAATTGACAGGACCTCGATCTTTGGTATCATGCACAAGACTAGACCCCCTTTCGTGCCATCGAATGCTCGAGGTTGTCTAAGAATTTAAACACGATTGGCGCTTAATGATTTAATTAAAAGGGCAATAACAATCGAGACTTCGCTATTCTCCGAATAGCCCTAACGTCGCTCAGAATAAAGTAATTTGACTGAAATTTTCGAGATATACCATTTTCACTACACAGTTTTTAACTATCATCCAGAGGACTGTCAGCTTTTTATTCAAATCTTACATAATGCATCTTTAAACTTTAAATGGCAATAAGTGAATTTCGAGTTGAATAAATTTTGGATCTGAAAAAAAAGCAGTTTGGATTGTGTATGTTCTTAAACTTCATATTTATTAATTTATGCAGGCACGTTTGGCTTTTAATAAATGTACAATGTACCTATATTTTGTTATATGTAAGAAAATCATGAATAAGCGAAACTATAATATTACAGAAAATAGTATGTATAGTAATACTACTGTACTTTCATCAATCATTATATAGATGAGCCGTAGGGTATTTGACTTTTATGTTGAAACAAGCTAATAAATATCAGTATTAAAACACTCACAAACTGACTATTATATTGAGGAGATGTCGACAGGTCACCTAAGGTTATTTATGAATAATGCGATAGGCTACACGATTTTATAGCAGTACAACAACAGCCCTAAGGATCCTATCACTGAATGAAAAAAGCACAGAAATTCGGAGAATATTGCTAAAGCAATACATTACTGGTCTCCATAAAATCTGATAAAACGATGAATTATTGAACGGAACAAGGCACAGCGTTACGCATCAAATTCAAGTGACATATTTTGAAGCATAATAGACAGAGACAGCTGAACTGTCCCAGAGCTGTAATTCGTCTAAACGTAGGTAAACCATGACGAAATTGATTCAAATTCCGGGTTAAGATCTTCATGCGCAAAGGAAAGAAATGTCGTGCGAACCGTTTCTTGGTCAACCTTGACGAAACTTGAGCTGTGTACCTTTACTACATTCAGGGTATGACATGGATTAAATATTAGCCTAAAATTGCAAGTCATCTTTGACTAAATTTGATAGTGTGCATTTTCGGCTAAGATTGTGTGATGGTGACTTTTATTGCCATAAGATGCTTTATACACATATAAATGTGCAAATATTTAATGTTGCAGTTATGTATTTATTTTGGTTACATCGATCCAAACTGTTGACTTCTTGATTACATAAGAGTACCTCAACCCTGTACATTGTTGCAATATTCAAAAGACCTATGTATACCTAATAAGTATAATACGAAAATGAAATGTGGTTTAACACCCAACTGTTCTGCTCCGACAGAGCTTATGAAGTCGGGCATACGCCATACAGTGTGCTATGAGCGAATTTTGCCCAGACAGCGGCGCTCCGGAAAATCGAATTCCAACTGCTAAGGGATCTTTAACGTGCACACTAATGTCTACACGGGACCTCGGCTTTTCGTCCGATCTGAACGATTATAATTTGTCCCTTACACAGCCCTCGGTCCTGCACCACTGACAGGGGGGGGGGGGGGCACCGCCGGAAAATCCCGGAAAACGGCGCTACTAACGATTATAAGTTGTCCCTTGCCTGGCCCTCGATTCTGACTGGCAAGAGGGAACCACGTCGGAAAATCCCGATGGACTTTCTCGGCCATCGCAGTGATCGAAAACGGAAACTCCACGTTAGCGAGGCAATGTCTTACTCACTGAGCCACCGTGGCTCCCAGTTCGAAAAGAACAATATATAATTCTTTTTAAAAAATACAACAAATTAACGATTTATAATAATAATTACCAGTTGGGTTCTTAAGAAACTCTCTGGCAGAGTGTTTTTAAAATAAATATAAAAGGCAGTGAAAAAGGTGAAGCAATGTATGATAAATCAATTCTCGACCGTTATGAAATAGGGTTTTATGGGAAACAAATACCAGATTTATTCATTTGATATACTGCTCTTGGGTCATTCCGTGTCAAGTGGGCCAGTGGTGGGAAATTGACCCCCTCGAAAAAATCTGGAAAAAATATATGTTATTGTGCATCTAAACTCTAGAAACTGTGCAAAATATGTGGTGTGTAGCATGAAAATTGACTGAGATACGGGCATTTAAGTTTCATGAGTGACTAATAAGTTTTCGAAACAAAATATGTATCACTAATTTACTCGAGTTTCAGATATCTTGATATTTCCTTTACAGTGAAGATATACCGCTCAAATTTGGTAGTCTTGGAGAACTTTGTGTGTAGATTATGAATCTGCAATCAGATTACCGGTGAGTTGTAGGGTTCGCATGCTACTTAGCCATGAAAACTGACAAAAATTTGGTGCAATTGTATATTGTCTGGATTTTGTAGAGCTCCAGGTGCTACAAAGTAATAGATATCGACCCAAATATTGGTATATCCAGAGATTGCCAGTAGTACTACATAAGAAACGAATTGAAACGCATCAGTCTTGAATTGATTCCCCAAAAATTGATAGCGAATATGGTTTCAGACACAAATTTTCGAAAATTGTCTCATATTTTCGAGCCGATATAACCCGGTAGATGAGCACCTAAAAATCTGATTATAGTTTGTAAATATAGTTTGTGCTTATGTTTTCAACATATGTAAAAGCCATTCTTGTCCCGGGCCATTTTGATATTTTTTCAATTTTTTGAAAATCTGTGTTTTGTGTTAATCTATGTCAACAATCGTATTTTGGAGCCGATTGAACCCTGTTTGATGGGCACCTAAAAATCTGAAACTTGGTGGAATTGTAGTTTGTACTAATGTCTCTAACATATGTTAAAACCATTTTTGTCCCATGTCATCTCAATATTTTTAAGATTTTTTCAAAATGTGTGTTATGGGCCATTCCTTGTCAATTATCACCCAATGACTTAAACCGAATCACCTTCGATTTTGCTGAAATTTGGTTTAGACATTTATTTGGGCTGAAAAAGCTAATATTCCCAATTTTAGTTTGATCCGACCAACAGTTCCTGAGATACGGTCCACCAAATTTGGGTGATTTCGGCAAAAGTGGGCGTGGCTGCCATTATTCAAATGACCATACCCAGTAACTGATTGGTCAAAATTGCTGGAATATGTCTTCCAGGGATGGGAATTCCACAAGAATTCTAAATCTACACTTATTTTTGACATCCGGGTGTGTTTTAAAAGAGTGAAGACCTTTTAAATTTGAATTTGACCTTATAGACCATGTGACCTTGGGATGAACTTGCATGAAAAGTTTAGCTCAACATGTTTTCTACACACTGTTAAACAACTGGAGGTATAATATCTTTTATAAGCATGTAAAATCAAGTTAAATATTCACACGTGAGACTTAAAATCAGTGTCTTCACACTTAAAGCAGGATTGTCTTCATGGATAAGCTCTGAGGATACATAGTAACTAGGGCTGTCAAAAAAAATTGCTGTATCGATATATTGCAATACGACCTTCCGCGATACAATGTATCGATACGTTTTTTCTGTATCGATATTTTGCTACTTTTTGCCGGTTGTCGTAAATCTTATTTAGAATGTCTTTAACAATGACGTATACATTATATACGTCAACTCATCGGGTTTTAACGCGACGTTCGTACTTAGAATTCTTATTGATTTTCCTATTTTAGACCATTACATTATATTGTCGTTAAGTAAAAAAAAAAACCACATCTCGGTCAAATTTACGACAACCATTAATAACAATGATGAGCCAAAACAAAGTACAATTTCGCAGGCCTAAATGTTTTCATAAACTATAAAATTAAAATGTCAGAAGAAGAAATTGTTGTCGTAGATAGTGAGGTAAGATAGCAATATATTTTTCTTACATTGTTGATATATTAGAAGCCAATAAACGCGACAAATCATAAAAAGTTTGTTTTGCAAACAAACTGGAGACTGGACTCACTGGAGTTGCTGCACGCGAAGGCACCGTCATGACACGGAGGCAAGTCACGTAAATTGCGACGACTCATTTTATGGATCCAATTGTCATGAAATGTACCATAGACCAATAAAATAATAATTAATATCCTATTCATCAGAATATATTTCAATTTCAAATGGACAGACATTCTGTTTATATTTTGTTCATACATTCAAGTTATGTAAATTGCTGCGACTCATTTTATGGGTCCATTTGTCATGAAATGTGCCATAGGCTATGGTGAGGCTAATAAAATAATAATTAATATCCTATTCATCAGAAAATATTTAAATTTATTTTGGTCATGCATTCTATTGATCTCGTCTAAGCTATTCTAGATTACCGTTATTTCAAATTAGTTTTTTCTTTTTCTTCAGATGTCACAAATACAAGCTACTGGTAGTGAGTCTCCATGTTCATCACAATCGTCCACTAGCGAACCACTTTCTGCTACAGCTAATGCAACCAGAAACTCCTATCAAATTGTATGTAACAACAAAGGGAAGTCTACAATCTGGTCGCATTTTGGCTTTCGGGAAACTGATGGTGAAATAGATAAAAGTTATGCCATTTGCAGAAAATGTTTTGCTTGTGTTAAGTACTGCAATAATACAACAAACCTAACACTGCACATGAAGAGACATCATCCCACTGTTCTGAGTTCCCGTCCTGTGGCTTTTTCAGAAAAGAAAGAAACCAGCCAGGACATGGGTATGCATATTGGAGGTGGGGATCGTGAGTCATCAGAATCAATTCAACCAACTATTCTGGAAGTCTTTGAAAAAAATATGCAGTTGTCACCCAGGTCCAAGAGAGCTACGGATATCACAAAAGCCATTACAAACTTCATAATAAAGGATTTGCGACCTTTTGTTGTTGTAGAAAATGAAGGCTTTAGAAAATTAATATACGAATTGGAGCCAAGATACAAGATTCCATCCAGAAGTTACTTCTCAGAAACTCTTATTCCAAACTTATATACAAAATTAAAAAGTTTTGTTTCAGACAAGGTCAAAAAAGCTGCCCATGTTGGTTTAACAACAGACTCGTGGACAAGTCGCTCAACAGAATCCTATGTTACAATCACAGCAACGTTTATTACAGAAGACTGGGAACTTGCTAACTATGTGCTACAGACGAGAAAACTTTGTGAAAGTCATACAGGTGAAAACTTGGCTATTGTATTGAGTGAAGCTATTAAGGAATGGAACATATCAGATCAACCAAGTATAGTCACAGATAATGCGCGAAATATGGGGACGATGGCAGCACAAGGCAATTATAAAGTTCATTTTGGCTGTTTCGCTCATACAATTAACTTGGCAGCTCAGAAGGCATTATTAGTTGAAAGAATTTCCCGACTACTTGCAAAGATTCGGCGAATAGTTGCCTACTTCCATCGCAGCACAACAGCATGTGCAGTTCTTAAAGAGAAGTTGAAAACACAACACCTGCCAGACCATAAACTCATAATAGATGTGTGTACAAGATGGAATAGTTCTGCCGATATGATTGAAAGATTCCTAGAATTACAGGCTGGAGTATACGGCGCCTTAACCTCAAAAGACTTAAGGGGTAAAGAGAGGAATTTGTCAAACCTCACTGATGCTGATATATCATTAGCTGAAGATATTTTAACCTGCTTGAAACCAATGAAAACTGTTACTACAGTCATGTGTTCAGAGAAACATCCGACGGCTTCAATGATCTTGCCACTTTATTTTCAACTATTGTCATTAATGTCTTGTAAAGATGATGATAATGCATGTATTCGAGAACTAAAATCTGCCGTTACCACTGATTTGTGTAAGCGCTATCAGGAGCCTGAAGTTAAGTTGTTTTTACAAAAAGCTTCACTTCTTGACCCAAGATTTAAGTCTATTCCTTTCCTGAAGGATGAAGAAAAACTGGAACTTTATACCCAAGTTACAGTTGAGGCTTCTAATAATGTTGTCCAAAGTCCATCACAAATTAGCAGAAGTAAAGAATTGGTTTTGGTAGATTATGATTCTGTCCATAGTCCTGAGACAGCCACCCAACCAAAGAGATCCCGTACTGAATCTGGAATAACATCTATTTTAGGTGATACATACAACAACACCTCAGCTCCACCCCATTCTCCAATGTCTGCCATCGAAATAGTTGAACAAGAAATGTCAATGTATAGAGAAGAAATAGGAATATCATTAACCACAAATCCACTTACTTGGTGGTCAGCCCAAACCAAAAAATACCCGTATTTATCTAAATTGGCTAAAGTTTACCTTTGTGTCCCAGGAACTTCAGTCCCATCAGAAAGGGTATTTAGTACTGCAGGGGACATTGTTTCCGCACAAAGATCGTGTTTGAAATCAAGTTGTGTTGATATGTTAATATTCCTTAAGAAGAATGTGTATTAAAGTGATGGTAGCCTACCTAAATAAACGATGGATTGTGTGTGAACTGTGAACTAGTCAACAGTTAATAATTTTTTTTTTTGTTAGTTATTTTTATGTGCCGTTTTGACACAAAGATAGTGAGTCAAATAAGTTAAAATACAAAATTGGTTCCTGTTAACTGAAGTCATTTATATAACTGTTTTTAGACTAAATAACAATATTTTAAACTATTATATAATAAGCTTTAAAAAAGTTAAACCCAGTAAAGTGAACATCTTTGAAATATCTACATGTATATTATTCATTATTCACAGAGACAACCAATAAAGTTGTGAACACTGTTTATTTTTTATTGTATATTTAAATGAACAATAAAACTATTCAAAATATAATGTGTATTATAATAAACTAAGCCTTTATTGAAAGTATTGCAATACTGCAATATATTGCAATACTTTTTTTCGTGTATCGCAATATATTGCAATACGATTTTTGGCCGCAATACACAGCCCTAATAGTAACCTTCAGCAGACTTTCCTAAAGAAGGATATCTATGATTCAAACAGCACGTCATTATCTTTCCCATTCCAAAAACACTTATTCCAGCAATTTTAACATTTTGGTTACTGGGTTATGGTCATTTGAATAATGTCGAGAAAACCCATTTTAGCTGAAAATCTCCAAAATTTGGTGGACAGTATCTTAGGAACTGTTAGTCGGACAAAGTTAAAATTAGGAATATAAGCTTTTTCAGCCCTAAAAGACATATAAAATAAAATTCGGCAAAATCGAATCGGGTACTGTTTACCTCGTTGGGTGATAATTGACATGGAATGACCCAAATCACGGATTTTCAAAAAATTGAAAAAATATCAAAATGGCCCGGGACAAGAATGGCTTTTACATATGTTGAAAACCTAAGCACAAACTATATTTACAAACTATAATCAGATTTTTAGGTGCTCATCTACCGGGTTATATCGGCTCGAAAATATGAGACAATTTTCGAAAATTTGTGTCTGAAACCATTTTCGCGGTCAATTTTCTGGGAATCTATTCAAGACTGGTGTGTTTTCATTCGTTTCGTATGTAGTACTACTGGCAATCTCTGGATATACCAATATTTGGGTCTATATCTATTACTTTGTAGCATCTGGAACACTTCAAAATCCAGACAATATACAACTGCACCAAATTTTTGTCATTTTCGTGGCCAAGTAGCATGCGAACCCTACAACTCACCGGTAATCTGATTGCAGATTCATAATCTACACAAAAAGTCCTCCAAGACTACCAAATTTGGGCGGTATATCTTCACTGTAAAGGAGATTTCAAGATATCTGAAACTCGAGTAAATTAGTGATACATATTTTGTTTCGAAAACTTATTAGTCACTCATGAAACTTAAATGCCCGTATCTCAGTCAATTTTCATGCTACACACCACATATTTTGCACAGTTTCTAGAGTTTAGATGTACAATAACATATATTTTTTCCAGATTTTTTCAAGGGGGTCAATGTCCCAAATTTCTGAAAATGGACCCACTTGACATGGAATGACCCTCTTACGAATTACAGTGTCAATGTGTTTGTCTTCCGGGTGTCTTACTAATATGTAGTCTCGTACACACTTACTATTTAAGGATGTCTAAGTGACTATACACTGAATACTAATAACACTTATGTCAGATAATGTTCTTGGAAGACCTATATAGGAAGGAACCAGGCTTCCCCAAAGGAAACGTGCGTTATCTAACAAAATTAATATATAGCCATCTCATGATAAACGAGCAATCAAACTGTACACGAAGTGTCATCCAAAAGTGTTTTACAAAGAAAAATGCTAAAACCGACGAGAACAATGAAAATGTACCCTAGTTAGGGGGACCCTAAAGGCAGACAAAAGGACCCCTCTGGCCAAGGGAAAGGGCCCTCGTGTCCGAGTCAATCGTTTCTATACACTGTTACTGTCGAATCCATTACTGAATGAGAATGCAGTCATTGTATTGGCATAAAAATCATCAATCAAGATGAACCTAAGTTATCTTGTCCCAAAGTATCAACCAATCAAATTGCTTATCTCTGCCTACCCTAAGAAGAAAATGCTCATCTTCGAACTCCATCAAGGCATTGACCTAATAAGCATACACACCAATTTTGAACATTTTAACTCAATTCGAAGGAGAGTTATTGTGTTCCAAAGTCTCGGCAAATCAAATTGCTTATCGCTCTGCTTACCCTGAGCAGAAAATGCTCATTATCGATCTTAGTCAAGGTATTACTGTAATGAAACTATACACCAAGTTTCATCACTCTCACTTAATTAGAACTAAAGTTATCGTGTCTCAAAGCATCAACCAATCAAATTGCTTATCTCTGCTCACCCTAAGCGGAAAATGCTCATCTTCGAACTTCATCAAGGCATTGACCTAATAAGCATATACACAAAGTTTGAACATTTTAACTCAATTAGAAGGAGAGTTATTGTGTTCCAAAGTCTCGACCAATCAAATTGCGTATCGCTCTGCTTACCCTGAGCAGAAAATGCTCATTATCGAACTTAGTCAAGGTATTACTGTAATGAAACTATACACCAAGTTTCATCACTGTCACTTAATTGGAACTAAAGTTATCGTGTCCCAAAGCATCAACCAATCAAATTGCTTATCTCTGCTTACCCTAAGCGGAAAATGCTCATCTTCGAACTCCATCAAGACATTGACCTAATAAACATATACACCAAGTTTGAACATTTTAACTCAATTAGAAGGAGAGTTATTGTGTTCCAAAGTCTCGACCAATCAAATTGCGTATCTCTCTGCTTACCCTGAGCAGAAAATGCTCATTATCGAACTTAGTCAAGGTATTACTGTAATGAAACTATACACCAAGTTTCATCAATCTCACTTAATT
Organism: Patella ulyssiponensis; assembly: GCA_963678685.1. Lineage (NCBI taxonomy): Eukaryota > Metazoa > Mollusca > Gastropoda > Patellidae > Patella > Patella ulyssiponensis. The sequence goes on along the minus strand of OY783225.1, from coordinate 81,675,224 downwards.
AGAACTAAAGTTATCGTGTCCCAATGCATCAACCAATCAAATTGCTTATCTCTGCTTACCCTAAGCGGAAAATGCTCATCTTCGAACTCCATCAAGGCATTGACCTAATAAACACATACATTAAGTTTGAATATTCTAGCTCAATTAGGAAGAGAGTTATTGTGTCCCAAAAAGTGTGACGGACAGACGGACAGACAGACGGACAGACAGACAGACAGACAGACAGACAGACGAACCCATTTTAATAGTCCCCCAACTTTCTTCGAAAGGCGGGGGACAATAAAAACTTTTATAGCATCGAATGACCCGTGATTGGTCTACGTAGAATTTAATTCAATCAAAGACGTAATATCCAGATTTTATACCACATTATAATCAGTCAATCAGTCCACCAACCAAAACCTTGCGATATGCATATTTATATACCTTTAGACGTCACTTCTCTTAAAACACCAGACACGACGCCATTTTCTGAGAAATGATATTCAAACAAGTAAAAGTAACCCCAAGAGAACCAAGTAGTAAAACACAAAGAATTCACAGAAATCAAAACTGAACCTCGCTTGATATTAAGTCCAATGTTCGCTTTTACCCCTTAACTTGTCAAATAGAGTTTCAATGGTTACTTGATACAGTTCATTAAGAAATCAGTTGTTGGTATTCTGGATCAAGATACTGGAAAATAAAATAATTGATATCAGAGACGTCATCAAACTGAAATCTGAAACTTGGATCGTTTGGTTTCGTATTAATTATTAATAAGAGACGCCGTTTCGTATCATATTGTTATTTGATATCGAAAAAAAAGTCCGCTGGTAATGGAGACAGTGACACTGATTACATGACATGGTCGTGCGTCACGGATTCGTTGACATGATTTCAAACTGCTTTATAGATTGTAAAAAAGTCGGAACAGTGAATATAGACTTATAAATAATTCAACAATTTCTGATTTGTTTGGACAACATGGTTGCCATTTCAAACGTGGAAGAAGTTTTAAAATGATCTATAAGTTCCTTCGCCTTTATAAAATTGTTTTCTTGAGTTTTGTATCAATTGTTATTACTAAGTAACACCCCACCATTCAATTTTTCACATGAAGTAAATTTGTGTTCTTTGATTTCGTAGAATTTTCCACACTTCTTTTGGTCATAGCCGTTGGAATTCTTTCCACAGCCATTACCCACGATTATCAAATCGTTAAGAACACGGTGAATAGAGACATATTTTCATCGATTGCTTTGATTTTTAGACCACAAATATGTAAAAGAAGAAAACGTTCGAAATAATAATAATAATGATAATATCGTCATTTATAAAGCGCGTTAATACTGAAGAAATCAGTTTCTAAGGCGCTGTTGGTTTTTATATTCACTGATTATTTACAGATCAGGGTTTCGAAATAAGAATGTTTTAAGTTGAGATTTAAAATGGCCCACAGACGGTAGTTGTTTCATTGACTGTGGTAGTCTATTCCATAGAAAAGGACCAGCATAAGAAAAGGCTCGTTTTCCAAGTTGTAAGTTAATGGCTGGAGATTTTAGAAGATGTTTTTTCTGAGAGCGGAGATTTCTACTGGTAGTATAGGGTTCTACAAGACTTTTTATATAAGATGGAGCTTGGCCGTTTAACGCTTTGAAGACCAAAAGTAGTAACTTGAACTTAATTCTTTGCTGAATTGGGAGCCAATGTAAAGATTGCAATACAGGGGAGATGTGTTGATGTTTTCTAGTTCTAGTGAGGAGTCGAGCTGCTGAATTTTGAACATGTTGTAGTTTGTTAATCTGATAGTCTGGTAAGCCGTATAGTAAACCATTATGGCAATCTAGTTTAGTTGAGATGAATGCGTGAATGAGCTTTTCTTTATTTTCATAATTGAGATAGCGTTGGATCTTTCCAATTCGATGTATATGATAGAACGGGGTAGAACAAATACTCTGTATGTGATCTTTAAACGATAGGTTCGAGTCTAATATAGCACCAATATTTCGAGCTTTATGGGTTCCTGAAATTATTTCTTTATCAAAATTAACAAGAGTTTGATCAATTTTTCGGAGTTGTTGCTTAGTCCCAATTACTAGCAGTTCTGTTAATTTGGATTTAATTTCAAGAAATGTTCTGTCATCCAGGCAAGAATTTCTGTGAGACAAAGCTGTATATTTTGTATCGTAGAATGTTGAGAGTCTGTGTCAAATTCAATATTAAGTTGAGTGTCGTCTGCAAACAAATGAATATTTAGCCCATAACCTTCAGCGATCTTAGTGATAGGCTTTGTGAAGATAATAAAAAGTACAGGTCCGAGTACAGAACCTTGTGGTACCCCACAAAGCATTGTATTATCGTCAGATGTTGAATCTCTAATTCTAACAGCTTGGGTGCGATTGCTTAGATATGACTTAAACCAGTTAAAAACAGAACCGCGCAAGCCAATTTCACACCATAATGCATCAAGGAGATCCTCGGTATCGAGCGTATCAAATGCGGCTGAGAGATCTAAGAGTACCAAGATAACACATTTCTGTTGATCTATAGCTCGGTAGATATCGTTGGTAATTTTGAGCAAAGCAGTTTCTGTGCTGTGGTATTGTTTGTAGGCAGATTGTAATGGATTTTCAAGGTTATTGGAGTAAATATGATCATTTAATTGCTGTAGAACACACTTTTCTAGTAACTTTGAAATGTAAAACAGGTTGCTGACTGGACGGTAATTCGACATTTGGATCCATGTTTGATTTCTTCAATAATGGTTTAACAAGGGCTTTTGCTAGTTCCGTGGCAAAGTGACCTGATGAAAGGGATCGGTTAATAATTTCAGATATGATAGGAACAAATAGATCGATGTGTTTTTTCAATAGGTGTGTAGGTATAGGGTCTAGATCACATGTTTTTGAAGAGCTTTCTGATATGATGAGCTTAATTTGCGTTTGAGTCAGATTGGTGAATGATGACCACAATGATGTTGATTTGCTTCTATATGACGGTACAGGTTGAGCATTTGATTTTCTTTGTAATATATCAGATCGTATTTTTACTATTTTATCATGAAAGTAAGAAACAAATTTATTTGCAAGTTCCTGTGTAGAACTGTTCTCTGGAAGTGTGCTTGAGAACTTATTGTAATCCGTTTCCCATTCTGGAAATAATATGCGTGTAAAGTCACATGGAATATGCTTTTAACAATTATTTGTTTGTCGGTGATTTCAGATACGAAACTTCAATTCTTCGAGGTTCCATTGAAATCTCAGCTGCCTACCTGTCAAAGTAATCTACACAGAGTGTAATTAACGTTTTCGGCAGCAACTTAAAGTACCGCCTTTTAAGAAAGTAAAACAAATTGACAATTTACTGGCGATAATCAATGGTAGTGTAATAAATTTATTATATAATCTTAAGACTCAAGTGGTTACCATGGTAGTTATGTTTTTAACCTAACGACGTTTATGGCGACGATCATCTTCAAAACAAACTGTTTGTGACACTTTTTGTGACATTTTGTCGATACGTATATAGTATAGCATGATCAATTTTATGCCAATCTGGTTAACGTCAGATGTCAATTTCGTGTAGTTTTTCAAAAGCTGATCAATGTCGTGGAAAATAAAAGAAAGGTCTGAGTTTAATTTGTTTTGAGGAACACACGAAAAATAAGATAGTAATTGAATCAACCAGTCGCATGAATCTGTTCAAGAATAGGCCTATGCAGCATCAGAGTCGAGTTATACAAACCATAATTCATAAGGAGAAAAATCCCAGGAGTCCTTTCCCAGCTCTGCATCACGAAGAACCACCAGCAGACCGTCAAATTGTAGGAAGTCGTGTTTCATTCCCTTCAATGAAGAACTGTACGAATCCAATGATTTGCCCGTACTGTTAACGAGTTTCCTTAATGAAATCAGGCGCGGATCCAGAGGGGGGGGCAAGAGGGTCCGGACCCCCCCCCCCCCCCCCTCTGCTCAGGCTTGAAAATTTGAAACTTAAAACTATGCGATTATATTGGCGATTTTTAGACCTGTAATTTTGTAATTTACCTTCCGGAAATACGTCAGAATGCACCAAATTGAATCTAATTTACCAAATTTTTCTGGGGGAGGGCCCCCAAACCCACCATTAAGTGGTTGAGCGCAATTAGTTAAGAAATTATCAAACCTAGACCCCCCCCCTGCAAAAAAATCCTGGATCCGCGCCTGGAAATAGGTATGAAAATTACATTGCATTCTTTCATTAGTCAAAAGTTGGCAACAGTAGGCATACTGCGGTATTTCCTATTATAACCAGTATGTAGCTTTAGGAATAGTCCTGCAGACCCGGTGACGGGTTGGCTTGACAGGGTTGGCTTGGTTCCTTGCGTGTACGACTCAAGTGAAACTGCATCAGTTGCGTATCTATTTGGTTTCCTGTTTTGAAATGTAACATATTCTACTTCTTCAACAGTCAATAATTGATTCATCGTGTTGCTTCTCCTTTTCTTTAGTGTCTTTATCACACATCCTGTAAGAAAACTTTTCCATAACCTAGTATAAATTTTATTTTGAACTTCTTCTCTACAATTTGTATTGTCTCCTCATTAATTAGGTCTAATTAATAGGTCTATTGAGTATCTGTATTGTATTTTATGTGTGCCTAACAATTAATTGCAAAAATACTGTGCAAGGTTACATTTTTGTAACCAAACAAGTAAGATACCAAACAAAGGCATCCCGTGTCATCGGTTAGAATTGGGCTTCTTTGAAAGTCCCTACATATATTTCTTGTCGTCGCTGGATTACATTCAAGGTTTAGCTTCGTAAATGGTTCGATCTAGTATGCACAAGTGTGTGATATAATTGGTAGCTTTCTAGAAATCGCAATTGGAAGCAAAGGTCAATAACAAAGAACACAATAGGTGTCACAGCCTCTATTAAGTGTACTTCAAGACACTTCAACATACGGCAGACATGGGTACAACTGACGTCTCGTAATGGGATTTTACCGGTCATTAACCCTTTAACTTGATTCAACAATGAGGGGATATCCTTGAGCAGTAATCATGGTTATTAAAGGGTTAAAGTAGCATAAGAAGTAAGGATACGCGGTTAATCTCATCGAGATATCTGGACGTAGGCTATGATTAAAATGCCCAGGCCTTCCGAGACTGACGTAATTTAATACATTTGCCATCCAGATCTGCATGTCTAAATTAATACGAGAGTAAACACGGCTAATCCACACACGCACAAGCCTGTGTTTTTTTAATCGAGCAGGACAACTAAACTGAACAAGAGCACAAAGACAGAACATAATCAACATATCTGGCTAAACACCTATTTTTGGAAATGTACCAAAGGATTCGGCATTACAAAAGTCTCCCAAGGATGTAAAGGTAATCCGATACCTCCCCCGCATTCGTTAGTACCCGTAGAACCTCTCCCCTGAAGCCTCTCTTGAATTAGAAAGCTCGAGAACTTTTAATTAACCACTATCAGAGGTCGTCCCAGCATTAACCACTACCAGATGTCTCCGCGGTGCTAGTCACTATACCAGAAGTCTCCCCTAGATAAATCTGTTCCAAATGTCTACCCTGGATTAGTCACTACCGGGTCCAGCAGACCCCCTCGGATTAACCAGTATCATCTTTTCCCTGGATAAGTCAGTACCAAACCGTTTTCCCTGGATTAGTTAGTAACTGACCCTTCCCCCGTATTAACCAGTACCAGAAGTCTACCCTGGACAAATCAGTAGTCTCCCAACGGTTATTTAGTACCTGGGGTTACTTCTGGATATGTCCAAGAAATCTAATTTCATTAGTTATTTACTTCTTACTTCTTATTGAAAAATTAACGCGCGTGTGTTCCTGTTTTTGTTTTTAAAATTCCCTTTACACACATGGGCATATATACTTTGCGTTCGTGTTAAGTTTCTATTCAAGTAATCCGAGAAAACAATTTGTGTTTTGAATACAAGTACAAAATAACATAGCAAAATGTTTTTTAATCATATACCCGAATATACGGTGTAATGAGACGCCTCGTAACACCTACGCATAAATTTATATTTTACAACGCTAATAGACAATGACCTGTAGGTCATATAATAATACAGCTTCTGTTCCTAGATACAAAAATACATTAAAAAACGTTCAAAACATTTATATATTGCCAGAGGGTGGGTGAGTGATAGGCCTATAGGCGGATGGCTGTAATTTGACGAGGCTCTGTGTCACACTGAATGATTAATGTGTATTGAAAATATGTCCATGTTATATATGAGCCGGTGGATTTTTTATATTGGACAAAAGCAAAGACATAGCGTCAGTGTAGAAAAGGGGCAAACTGATCCCGCAGTGAATATTCGCTTGGCCGCTACAATCACTGATAAGCATGACATCGACGAGGCTTAATGAGTACGGCATATTAACTTTTTTACTCCGACAAATTAAATTCTCAAACATTTTTTTGAGGTAAAAGAAAAATAAATAAAGACGTTTGAAGTATTTGTAGTTAAAAAATATTTCCTATTTAGTGTAAATGGGTATTAAAATGAGTAAAATGCATCATTTTGCCCGAAGCAGTTAGGTGTTAAGTAAACATTGCACGAGCCGTTGAGCCAATGACTGGCGCCGTGTGCAGTCAACGCACGTGTTATGGACATTCATCTGTTACAGAGATAATTCATAAGTAATTCTCTGTGAAACAGATTGGAAAAGGGGATGTACGATAATATTATCGTGTTTCTTTTAATCACACCTGGACCTGCAGGGGCGTGGTGCCCTCTGACTTTGCATTAAGATCAAGATCCGGTGCATAGGGGTTCATTCCACTCGGCAAATCTCGGCAGATTCCGTAAACTACATCTAGCCTCGGCTGTATGACAGTAAGTGATATGTACCTACGCCCATACATTTGCGATGCGGCTACCGGTTCACTTTAACAGGAAAACTTGACGCTATTACACAAATTGGGGACCTATTCGGCTAGCGACCTATTCGACCGATCGAGCTGCAACCTGTTCGTTGGAAACCTATTTAGAATAAAGACAACAGTCGCCTTAACTGATCTATTTATCAACCAATAAAATCCAACTTTATGTCTATCAAATGAAAGTAGAATATATTATTTTTTATCAGAATAGAAGTGTAATTTCGTCATTATATAGGTCGCTAGCCAAATAGGTCGCCAACTTGTGTTTAGAATGGGCGCAGCCATGTTTCATCCGGGACCTTTAAAGTAGTTCCAATATGGCGGAATTCATCATACAGCCGAGGTTAGATTGTCCGAAATCTACCGAGGTTTGCCGAGTGGGTTCATTCGTTAGTGGGGTTAAACGTCTGCTTCCGCCTTAGGGGAACAGGCCCAATCTTTTTATCGTTAGGGATCGAGGGGATTCTCTCTTATAAGGGGATCACGGTGGCTAAGTGGGTAAGACGCTGGTTCGCTAGCCGGTAGGCCGGGTATCCAATCCCTGCATTGGCCGAGAAAGTTCATCGTTTTTTTTCGGCGTGGTTTCCTCTTGTCAGTAATGCAGGACGGAGGACATGACAAGAGCAGTTGTCAAATCGTTCGGATGGGACGAAAAACCGGGAACCCGTGTACACATTGGCGTGCACGTAAGAAATCCCTTGGCAGTTGGAATTCGATGTAAGAATAGGTCGCGCAGCCCAGTTTAGGAGGAGAACAGTAGGACGTTAAACCCCATTTCATTTCACTTCTCTCTAATAAAATTTTAGCTGCAAGGAGCATAGAATCAACCAAGCGTTGAAAACCGCACTGAAAACACGAGATTATGTCCATATGAAAGGGGTGCGAATTCTCAAGGGGGTGCAATCACTGTAAACCCGTGACATACAGCGCGTCATTGCGTCCCCTAACCCCAACTCCCTGAGAACCCAGAAGGAAAGAACCAAATTTTATAATATGTTTTTTAAGGATACAATTAAAGTACTCATAGCTATTTCGTTAAACTAACAAAGGGTTGGAGTAACATATATGTCATAGATCTTCCCATAAACAACTGGAAAACGTGCTTTAGACCTGTCCAATACCAATGTGAATACCGCAAGTGAAAACATAAAGTAAGGATGAAAGCTGAACATATATTATTAACATTGGACCAATTTGTTAGAATTAGGCAATAAAACACTTCTCATTATTAATTTATTTAATAACGTATTGTCACTTACTTCATTTAATTAACGCATCATGTCCGGTATCTCGGCTTATATTGCCGTTTTATGGCGCTTTAAAACAATATAAAGGCAAAAAACGCAGAAGTAACAATGAGCGTTGTTTTGTGGTTTATGTTTTATCATGGAAGATATATTACAGTGTAATGTGAAGTGCCACTTGTCATTTGTCATTCGTTTTACTAAGGTTTTAGGGAGGTGCGATTGTTGGTCTGTGGTTTTATCCATCAGTAATTATTAGTCTCAACTCTAAGGAAAGTTGGACAAGCGTTATTTTGGGAATTAGCGTGAACGGGGGTGGGTGATCCCGAGTGATAGCGACAGCCATTGCAGTAGCCCCAGTGTCAGAGCGTGTTGTCGTCACTTTTAGCCCACGCATAATGAGCAATGGTTGTTTGCCACCGCTATTATAGTAATCCCAGAGTCAGAGAGGGTGCTATTTTCTGTCACTCAAGGCGACTAGCTAGCAATGTCACCTTTGGCAGTGGTGGTGTGCGACCCACATAAAGTAATCTCAGATGTTGTTTTCTGTCGACGACTAGCTAGCAATCAATCTGAACTACAGACCCACACTGACGTACGCTATGGCTATGGCGGGGGAAAGCGGCAAAAACCTAATGCTATGTAGAAATGTCTAATTCAAAACACACATGTAACATAATGCCATACCAAATACCTAAAACGCCTAATGCAAAAAACAAAATACAAGGAACCTCTAATACAAAATACCTCATACGTCTATTGCAAAAGACAAAATACAAGAAACCTCTAATACAAAATACATATAACCTCTTATGCACAATTGATTTTACAATCTGAAACATCTACCATAAGCATTACATGACATATCTCTCATGCATTACTTACGTTTCTCCACTGAATTATCTTTATTTAGGTCAATGTCAAGGTCACCGAACACAACTTGGCGACCTATTCGGCTAGCGAGCTATTCGACCGACCCAGCTGGCAACCTGTTCGTTGGCAACCTATTAAGACAACAGTCGCCCAAACTCATCTATTTTTAACAACCAATAAAATCCAACGTTACGTCTATCAAATGAAAGTAGAACAATATATTATTTTTATCAATTTTTTTAGCTCAGAGTAGAGATGTAATTTCGCATTATCGTACAAAATTCTAGACATCCAACTAAATATATTCCGAAAGGTAATTAAATAGGCTTTCTAAGTATTATCAGTAAAAATTGGCACATTCATATTAAAGGGATGCACTCTCTTCCTAAACATGACCAATTTTTTAAAAATTTTAAAGGGAAAAACTGTTAATATCCCGTGTCAAAATTCGGACCATCGTAAAAAATTCTCATGATCTAATTAAATATATTCTAAAAGGTTATTGAATAAGCTTTTCAAATATTATTAGTAAAAGTTGGCACAATCATATTAAAGGGGTGCGCTCTCAACCTGAACATAGCCAATTTTTCAATATTTTAAAGTGAAAGAACGGTAATATTTCGAGTCGAAATTCGGACCATCGTACAAAATTCTTAGCAACCAGCTATATATATTCTGAAAGGTAATTGAATAAGCTTTCTAAATATTATTAGTAAAAGTTGACACAGTCATATGAAAGGGGCGCGCTCTCAACCTGAACATAGCCAATTTTTCAATATTTTAAAATGAAAGAACGGCAATATTCCGAGTCGAAATTCGGACCATCGTACAAAATTCTGAGCATCCAGCTATATATTTTCTGAATGGTAATTCAATAAGCTTTCTAAATATTATTAGTAAAAGTAGGCTCAATCATATTAAAGGGGCGCGCTCTCAACCTGAACATAGCCAATTTTTCAATATTCTATATGTAAAGATAGACCGGAATTTTTTTCGAAGTCCGAATTTGGACCATCGTACAAAATTCTGACCATCCAGCTACATATATTCTGAAAGGTAATTGGATAAGCTTTCCAAATATTAATAGTAAAAGTTGGCAGAATCATATTAAAGGGGCGCGCTCTCAACCTGAACATGGCCAATTTTTCAATATTTTAAAGTGAAACAACGGTAATATTCCGAGTCGAAATTCGGACCATCGTACAAAATTCTTGGCAACCAGCTATATATATTCTGAAAGGTAATTGAATAAGCTTTCTAAATATTATTATTAAAAGTTGGCACAATTATATTAAAGGGGCGCGCTCTCAACCTGAACATCGCCAATGTTCAGGTTGAGAGCGCGCCCCTTTAATATGACTGTGCCAACTTTTACTAATAATATTTAGAAAGCTTATTCAATTACCTTTCGGAATATATATAGCTGGTTGCCAAGAATTTTGTACGATGGTCCGAATTTCGACTCGAAATATTACCGTTCTTTCACTTTAAAATTATATTAAAGGGGCGCGCTCTCAACCTGAACATCGCCAATGTTCAGGTTGAGAGCGCGCCCCTTTAATATGACTGTGCCAACTTTTACTAATAATATTTAGAAAGCTTATTCAATTACCTTTCAGAATATATATAGATGGTTGCTAAGAATTTTGTACGATGGTCCGAATTTCGACTCGAAATATTACCGTTCTTTTACTTTAAAATATTGAAAAATTGGCTATGTTCAGGTTGAGAGCGCACCCCTTTAATATGATTGTGCCAACTTTTACTAATAATATTTGGAAAGCTTATTCAATTACCTTTCAGAATATATTTAGTTGGATCATCAGAATTTTGTACGATGGTCCGAATTTTGACACGGGATATTAACAGTTTTTCTCTTTAAAATTTTTAAAAAATTGGTCATGTTTAGGAAAAGAGAGTGCACCCCTTTAATATGATTGTGCCAATTTTTACTGATAATACTTAGAAAGCCTATTTAATTACCTTTCGGAATATATTTAGTTGGATGTCTAGAATTTTGTACGATAATGCGAAATTACATCTCTATTCTGAGCTAAAGGAATTGATAAAAATAATATATTATTCTACTTTCATTTGATAGACGTAACGTTGGATTTTATTGGTTGTTAAAAATAGATGAGTTTGGGCGACTGTTGTCTTAATTCTGAATAGGTTGCCAACGAACAGGTTGCCTTGATCGGTCGAATAGCTCGCTAGCCGAATAGGTCGCCAAGTTGTGTTTGGTGACCTTGACATTGACCTAAATAAAGATAATTCAGTGGAGAAACGTAAGTAATGCATGAGAGATATGTCATCTAATGCTTATGGCAGATGTTTCAGATTGTAAAATCAATTGTGCATAAGAGGTATGTATTTTGTATTAGAGGTTTCTTGTATTTTGTCTTTTGCAATAGACGTATGAGGTATTTTGTATTAGAGGTTTCTTGTATTTTGTTTTTTGCATTAGGCGTTTTAGGTATTTGGTATGGCATTATGTTACATGTGTGTTTTGAATTAGACATTTCTACATAGCATTAGGTTTTTGCCGCTTTCCCCCGCCATAGTACGCTACCTACTATTTAATTTTTGTATGTTAGTTACGTACGGCAAGCAATATCACCTTTGATCCAAACGTAGATAGCATAAGTTAACAATTTATAGTCACTGTAGCATCACCACCATTCTTTTTTCCGCATTAAATTTTAAATATATCAATCAATGTGAACTCGAAGGAAATCTGGTTCAATATCAAATTACAACTGGTGAACTCGTGAAGATTACCAGCCCATATGTGTCAAAATAAATGCATGTTTAGTGTTTATCTGACTTGTGACTGACTCATCCACCAGTAATTAACTTGTGTTTTATGGAAAGTAACGTATAAAACCCTCTAAGCATATGACACTATGAATAATGAACTGGATTAGATAGTCTTCCCTTGCAATACAGCGTTTGGCTTCTCTCTATGGTCATTGCACATTGATTATTAAGAGACAGTTTGCAGAGATTTTATGTTTCATTTTGATGATAGTAAATGCGGTTAGGTCTAGATATTAAGGTCAACTGCAGATTTGGTCAAAGGTCACGAGATGTAAACAGGTCTTATAGCGCTAACACTAACACTAAACTTAGCCCTAACCCTTACGGAGTGTTTTATTTACCAATGTACCCAGAACATTTATAATTTCAAAAATATCTGAAGTTCCTAACAATATTGTTTTCAATGATATTTTTTACTCAATCTGATTAAAATACAGATCTGTATTTCGTTTCGTTTATATTTTTTTTACTTTCGATCTAGCGTTCTCCGTACTGCATAAAGAGGCTTTGGGCTTACGACGTCAGACATTTGATTAACCAACCAGCGTTGATGTTTCTAGAGGAATACCCACAGTTCCGTGCATTGCACACCAAGAACTCACTGCAACAGACCATTTCTTTGGCACATCCCTCGCATCAACCAGAAAGCCAGTTAAGTAACAACTCTTCCAGATCCCAGTGTAGTAAAGTCAAGTAAACGAAATTTTGAACTATAAAAAACGAAACGAAATGGTATCTGTGTTTTAATCAATTTTTTTTATCATACAAACATTGATGGGAATTCTGTCAAATCGGCACAGAAGTCCCGGGGGGGAGGGGCGTTTAACTCAAATGGAAAAGAATGACAAGGGTTGATGCTTAAATTATCGACACACTCGATATTAGGACACATTATTTTGTGATGTGGACAATTTTGCGCCGCAATGCTGCTATTAATGATAGTGACAGCTGTCACGACCTCAACCATAATCCCATATAGATCTCAATCTGGTCCACTTCTTTTTATTTTCTAATTAGCAGACTAGACTGTCCACATTTTGTCTTTTTACTGACCAGTCAGCTAGTAGTAATCGGTCAAGAGTTTGCGACCCCTTGCTATAATAATATTTGTCTTTTAAGACGTAATACGGCTAACACGCGCGGTAATAATGTTCTTGTATTCATAAGCATACACAAATAGATTTGCTGAATAGCTCTATTTGGTGATAATGTTTAAAGTAGCTAAATCTCTTTTCGTTGGAATGGAACCCAACATGGACAAAAATGACACATAAATATAATAGGAAGTATATACATGTAACCTGATTTACATTCATTTTTTAAAACTTTTATTCGAATTTCTATAATCAGACCTATATCGGAAGTCTATATTTGATATTTCACTTACAAACTCTTGTTTAGCCTCGTTCATCAAGGCGCCTCCTCACAAATAGCACTGGGGAACGTCAAGTACTAGTTTTAAGATTGTTCACTGTGTCTTAAGCCCGGCTCAGATCGACGCGACTCAACTGTCGGCGACTATCGTAGATTGCACTCAGATCGAATTCAGCAATGATCGCCGACCAGTTGCTATCGGTCGTACGATTGAACGCGAGGGCGCTCACATCGACACCGACACACCGACTTGTGGCGTCCTCACGAATAGATCATGTGACTCGTTCAAAATGGCGCCACACAGAATGCAGGTACGCGCACACAAATTTTCCCCATAAAAATACAAAATATGCCTAATTATTCCATAATCTCTCCATCTAATTAGCGAAATTATAGTGAGAAAGCAATTTAAATTACCTCGAGAGATTCAAATTTTTGTTTATGATTCTATTTGATATGATTTATATTCATAATTTTCAGGATTTATATCAACATGATACAAAAACGTCGTAGACAGGTAGCTACAGCAGTCGCGTTAGCCGTTTCTCTAGGCTTAGAAGAGAAGCAAAAAAACGAATTTGGAAGAAGGAGTGGCTTCATCGTCATTCGCCGCTCTGATTGGCTAAAATTTATAGCTCAGTCGGCAACCGATCGTAGAAACCCACACATCGACGTTGACGAGTCGGCGACTGGTTCCGTCGCGTCGTAGAAGTAGAACATGTTCAACTCCTGCGACTCAGTCGCCGATCGTGAAAAACTGTCGCACGACGGTCGTAGCTAGACTCAGATCGATTAGAATCGGCGACGGAAATTGTGCGACGATCGGCGGCAGTCGCCGGAAAACCAGTCGGCGACTAGTTGAGTCGCGTCGTAAGGTCGATCTGAGCCCCCCTTTAAATATTTGATGTCAGGATCCCACATTTTCACGGTAAGATAGTAACATCGCTGTTATTGGAATGGACCAATAATTCGTGTTTGCGTGTCGAAGGCACTGGATAATATTGAATTAGAGCTTTACGTACTTTAATGCGACATATTTCTCTTTTGCTGTAATATAAAGATTTGTGTTAAGTCTTATTACTCGGTTATTTGAGGACAATTTCCGATTATGTTAATACCAGCTTAGGCCATAAGGATGTAAGTCAGGCGAAAAAGATAGAAGATTATGTACCAAAATAACCCAATTAGACCAACGTTGAAGCCCGACGCATTTTCGACACATACGTCCAAACACTTATCATTTAAGCCAAGGCTACACGCACGGACATTTTGTCTCCCGAGGCAAACAAATTAGGCGACCTCGCTGCACACGACAGAAATAACTCGTTTACTCTTGTCCGCGATAAGCCGTTCTCGGCACGATGCCAGGCCGCGATAAATTTTAAAAAATTGACCCGTAAACATTACTAGAAAATAACCGGTCTCGGAACCGTGCCAGGCACCCCAAATGTGGAACTCTTCACAGAAAAGTTAATTTCAAGTCCCTATGCAAATTACCCGATGAAAACAATTATGGTGGTTGACTTAGTTTTAAAAAATTGACCCGTAAACATTACTAGAAAATAACCGGAACCGTGCCAGGCACCCCAAATGTGGAACTCTTCACAGGAAAGTTAATTTCAAGTCCCTATGCAAATTACCCGGATGAAAACAATTATGGTGGTTGATTTAGTTTGGGCAGAACTGATGACAGATGTGTCAAATTTCGGGAGAAAAGGGTCAAGGTTCATTTGGCGCATGCGCAGTAATCCGCACTGAGAACAGTTTTCAGACTGGATAGAGATAACCTCACTTCAGAGGTGCCTAGACCACCTCATTTCAGTGAACCAAATTGGCTAGGTACTCAGCACGGCACGATTATGTTTGATCGGTTTACACTACAGTAAAAAAGTAACCGTGCCGTACCTGGTACCGCACCTTGCACGTTTAAAATTCGTAAAGTTAACGGGGTTTATCTCGCAATAAGAGATTTAGGATTTCGGATCTAATAACTGATTTTAAAAATCGGGAAAATTAGACATTGGAAGCAGCAGGGCACTGTAAAACAACTTACAAGGAAGCGCGGTAGTCAACTGCGTGATAAAGGGACTGGGGTGGTATTTATCACACTTTTGTAAGTAAACAAAAAACTAACATAATAATAATGTATGTGTGCAAGGTCAAGTTTGAAATAACCCAAATATGACTATAATGTTAAATCCCGTTAGATCGCAAATTTGAAGATTTTCAAATCTGTAATGCAGGATTATTGCACTGTGCTCTCATATAATTTACCAAATAATAAAATATAAAAGGAATTAAAACGCCACCAAAAAATATTCAAATCAAGAAGTTCAAACAAATTATTCAAATCACGAAGTTCAAATAAATTATTCAAATCGAGAATAAGTGGATTGCTACCCGGACATAATTTTTCTACGCAGCAGCATTGTACACCAGTACATAAAACGTAAACTGTGTCACCTGCTAATCCAGTGATGACTGATAAGTTCATGATATTCCAATTAACCTACACGTTCATTGAAATCTTTTTAAATTCATTTCCTATCTACACAATCTTAATATCGGCCGAGGTATTATGTGACGAATATAAAAACCCTAAGGGCGTTGATTTTGACAGGACAAAGGGTCAGATAAGGAGATATTATTTTCTTTTGTAAGCCTGACCTCGTGGCCCTGTCTTGTATGTTATATAATTATTAATTATGATATACTTATCAATTCGCTTAATGTTATTATTGGGTATTAGTATCTTTTATAATACAGATTTTATCAACAAATATCTATTTCAAAATGATATAAAATGGGGTTTAACGTCTTCATCTGAGCTAATGAAGAAGGGCAAACGCCATACAGTGTGCCAAGAGATCGTTTACGTGCAATCCGTTGGGTGCACAGGACCTCGATTTTTCGTCTAATACTATTTCCGATATTTACAGGTTATATTAGATCTCATAATTTTGTAGGGGCGTAATTTTTTATTGAAATACTAGCAGATGACCTGGCGCTGCACAATTTGAAAGTATAACCCCGAACCCGAAGCGGTGGTCCAACGATAGTTCCTTTTGGAACTGTCCTCGAGCGAACAATATATTCGCTACACAGTTCCTATTCGGCCTTCTATTACTGCAGTATGAAAATACCGTTCTTCCCCACCACTGTTCTAAGGCTATTTTGGAATCCTTACCTCCCATTTTTCACCTTGATTCTACTTTACTCGCCAAAGGAATCATTTCTTGCCACAGCTGGCACACATTTATAAAGATTCAACACTATTTTCAAGTAGAATTCTGCGATTATAAACATACACCAAATACGTTTAAACTGAGAGAAATTACGAGACCCGGACATGCGCAAACCACATGTTTATTTCATCGCTAAATTCTACTTGAAAATGGAGATGAATTATTATAAATTTGTGTCAAATATAGTGAAAAAAAAAGGATTCCTTTTGGTGGATAATAAAGAATTGTGGTGACAAATAGACGGTAAGAGTTCTAAAACAGCCTGAGAACAGGGGTGGGGAATAGCGATATTTTACCGTATTTTCATACTGCAGTTATAGAAGGCCGAATAAGAACTGTCAGCGAAAGTTCGCTAAAAGACAGTTCTGAAAAGAACTAGTCCAACGGCACCCAGTCCATGTGACTCTGATAACCAAAAAATCTTTTTAAATCTGATTTACTAACGTCATAGTAATTCTCGTATAAGCATTTGCTTTAATATTTATTACGAAGACGAAATTGCAGCAGGAGTATAAATAAACTATGACTTGATATGGCTGTGAATGTTTACAGAACGTGCCCGGTTATAATACTAAAAACATGCAGATAATGTAGAGCTAACAAATTATACTAATATGTCTAAGTGGCTACCTCTTTAAAAGCTTTTGTAGCTTTGTTCGTGTACTGTTAGTTTTTCTCTTACACTTTTAGGAAAACATTCTGCGAAAAACAGTTCCATCGATCTGAAAGAAATAGAAATATAAATCTTACAATGTCCATAGTGTGTGATTTGATTATTGAATTACCACGACATTTAATAATAGTGATATAGCTGCAAATGCCCAAGTTACTGGGTTAATATATAGAGAGAATCTTTGTCAAGTTTTTTTATTACTTTATCGAGGAGTGTTGATAAATTTCGGTATAAAAAAAGAAGAGGAGATTTTATTTACCACTCAACCCTTTCTTACATGCACAAATAAATAAATATAATTGTTTGGATATAACACAATTCGTGTAAAGTGATATAATCCACTGTTGATATCTCTCAGTAGAATATAAAAGTTATCACACAAGCAATATCTACTGTAAAATCCGTAAGCATGCAACTTTCAACTTCAACTTTTTTATTTGCATATTACGTCCATTAAGAACAGTATACAAAACATCAACATACATATGCATGCAAAAGATACATTTGTCATGGAATACTATATAAATAATGAAAATATAATGAAATTATAATGGGATATATCTATGTACATGCACCATTGGGATGATACCAATGAAAACAACAATGAAAGTATGACAATGAAATAAAAATACTCATGAAATATGTAGTAAAAGTATATCGGTGTACATAAGAGTATGATGATCAAACGGGGAAATATGCATGAATGTGCTAATTGTATAGTTGGCATTACACAGGTGTCGGTATTAGGGACAGTCATGTTTATTGCATTCACTGAACTCAATTCATCTTATATCAGATTGGTACAGTTCACTTCTGCGTATAAAAGTATGTACATACTGATCTATGCGGTATTCGTCTGCGGTACCCCCGCCCCCAACATACAGTAGTTTTGGTTTTTCACCCAAAACGTCTTCTTTAACGCTACCTAACCAACGCAACCTAACCAATGAAAACACAGTATTTACTAAACTTATCCAGGGGTAAAGTATTATTCATTTGCAGATTTGACGCTTCTATGCCGGAGATATTCTCCTTATGGTAAGTGTGATACTACACAAGTTATGATCGCTTTGACTACTCGTTGGCACTTTTCATTGCTATTAATGCTCGTATCTGAAATAAAAACCATTTACTACAAAAAATTCTTCAAATTACCCCTATAAAACTGTAATCTATAAATCTTTAAAAGAGATTACTGATACTCAACATTATTGGACTTGATTATTGGAGATAACAAAATCAAATGAATCAAGGTAAACGTGACTCATATAGCTATCTCATCCACTAATAGTCTTGGAATAGAGTGGGTTTAATGTTTCGTCAACAATTTACATGGATCATTTGAGACTAACATATTAGTTTTATTTCTCGGATTTGAAACAGCAGCGTCCGAATTTCTACTGCAAAGGAGTATTTTACGTGGATCAATTTATAAACATGTCCTCTGTTTACCTTATCACCCAAACGACTAGGCTTCATTTTCGTCAGCCCCACAGGCACCATTCCTGAGAAGTAAAAACCGGGCTTGAAAGATCTGGAAGCCCACCATGCCACTCTTGGATTCAAACCCGAATATTTATACCACGTAATTACATTATGAGTAATAACAAGAAATATCGACCCGTTTTGTATTCCATAGTATATAAATGTCTGAGTGGTCATTGCAATTACATTATATTATATTATGTGAGTATATCCGTTCCTGGTATGATGATCATTTCCCCCTAGCGACACTTAAAAAGAAACCCACAAAACATGATACAAATATTAATTCCATTCCAAATCACGGAATACTGGCATAAAACACTGGGGGTAAGAGATACCCGAATCGTCTAGGTTATCACGCTATCTAGTCATAGGTCATCACGGTTCATTATATTGATGAATTTTATGCAGATTCTGTCTAAAAACGACTAAAAGCTCCAATAACTATAATAATCAGTTAAAGCTCTGGTTATCCCAAGTTAAAGAGACAACATGTCAGATGGAAAATCTGAGTAGTGGTGTCTGTGGTAGAAGTACCCACAAGTAGGAAAGTACATTTAACACAAATGAATGTTATTTTTTTTATAGAAATAGATGGGCTAGATGCCAGTGTGGGTCCACCATTCTTAATATATATTGCCCGCGCAGTGTCAAAGTGTTAGTGTTAGGTATAAGATTTGGGAGGACAGTTTCCCAAATCGAACTCAATCTGAAAATGATCTTGTACTTATCAAAAACCGAGATCACGAAATTACATTAATACGGTATAGGTTAATACTGACTGTTTCAAGCCATGTGCATTTTAATTTGCGTGTCATTTGAATTTCCTTTTAGCATTAACTGACTGACGGTATCCAATACTGAAAGCATTTAATATTCATCTTAATAGAATAACTAATCTGCCCGGACGACTCATGGTTAAAAGGCAGTGACTATTTTCCACACGTGCTAAGCAAGAATTTCAAAATATGCTCACGACTACAGACCGCAATTGTTACCCGATTGTAATGAAACTTATAGATTATGATAAAATTGATAATATCTCTGAGTAGCCAAAAATTCGGCCACTTCCGGTTGACGGTTTCCCAGATATGGGGGTACCACACATGTCATGCTGCACGGCTACAGATCACAATTACCAACCGATTTCAACGAAACTTGCAGAATATAATTACATTAATAATATAATTCAGAGTAGGCAAAGTTTCGGCCACTTCCGGTTAATGGTTTCCGAGAAACGGCTACAGACCACAAGTATCTACCGATATCCACAAAACTTACAGAATATGACAACATTAATAATATCTCAGAGTAGCCAAAATTTCCGGTTAGCAGTTTCCGAGATAGCAGGTTACCACACATTTCATGTGGCACGGCTGCAGACCGCAATTTAAAATGCAAATTGGCATGTCCGGCGTTTCTCAAACCACTTGAAAGACCATAGCGTCACAATCATTAAGGAATATTTAAGAAATTTAAGCTTTTAGTATTGATACAACTGTACAGCCTCGGGAGAACACCGATGGCTCTGTGAGTATGGCGTCAGCTCACTAACCAGGAGGTCCGGGGTTGTATCTGGGTGTCGGATGAGATTTTCCAGCGTGGTTTCCTCTTTCAGTGTCCGGACAGTACGAAAAACCTGGGTCCCGTGCACACGTTAAAGAACCCTTAATAGTTGGAAGTCGCTTGCTGTCCAGGCAAAACTTCACCCACAGCCCACTCTGAGGTGTAAGCCTGTCTTCATGGGCGCAGAAAAGGACGTTTCACGCCTTGCAATATACTAGCCCTTGAAGGCCTCAACATTGTCGTCTGCCTGTAGCCTATCTGGTTACCTGCTAAGACGAAAAGCTCCTGCTGACTACGGTTCCCCCACCATTCAAACACCCCATGCAGAATGGTACAGGTTAATTTCCAAGAAAGGGGTCGTGAATTGTTATATAAACTAGCTGTAGCCAGATGGTATCCAATATTAAAAGAAATTAATAATATTCGTCTTAATAGATTAATTAATCTGCACGGACCACCCATGATTATTCATCTTTATAAAGACAATCGATATGCAGAAATTAGGAACTCATTCCAATTCGCAGAAATATAGAGAACTAGCGGTTGCCAGGCAAGATACCCCCACATTTTGCGAGAGATGGACAGAGAACAAGCTAAAGAAAAAGCGAATCAGGGGCCCCGGGCTATAATCCATGAAGTTATATTAAGGTCTGAAATGCGCGAACATCGAAATGGGCTGAGATATTTTGGATGTAAAGATATATTTTAAGTTGCATCAAAATCGGATATAAATTGTTACTTCTGAAGGGTTCACAACCTTGGTTTTACATACTTTTACACTATTTGTGTATAAAGAGTGGCCATTTTGGCCGGCAGTTGTGGTCAGATTTTTAATAGATTCGAACTCAACCTTCATTGATGTGTATGTAACGGTGATATAGTTAAACGTTTTTTAAAATTGAATACAAATTCTGACTTCTAGCGTGTCCACAAACTAAAAAAAAATGCGACCTTTCGGACAATCGGGGCCCACATTCCAGACAGTTACGTTCGGATATACGTGATTGTGGACAGAAACCGAGATCTTTGTGAAATATACATAAATTTAAAGTTTCGTCCAAATCAGATCAGAATTGTGACCACCAGATGGTTCACAACCTTGATATACCATATTCTTTTACACTATTTGCGTACGAGAGGCGGCCAATTTGTCCGCCAGTTTTAGTGCGATTTTCACATTTGAACTCAACCGACATTACAGTGTAACGGTGATATATTCGAGTTTTTTTTTTAAATCGGATAATAATTGTGACCTCTACAGGGACTAAAAGCTAACAAAGCGATTTTTCGTACAATCAGGGGTCATTATTCAGAAAGTTACGATGCGATATGCCCCAATATCGACAGAGACCAAGATCTTTGGGTTATAAACATGCATTTCAAGTTGTGACCTCTAGGGCGTCAACACGCTAAAAACGTTATTTTTCGTACAATCAGGGACCATAATTCGGGAAGTTTCGATCCGTTATATGCTAGTATCGACAGGAACCATGGTCGTTTGAGGATAAATGTTTATTTCAAGTTTCGTCAACATCGACTAATAACTTTGACCTGTAGAGTGTCAACAACCAAATTGTGGACGGACGGACGGACGGACGGACGGACCGACCGACGTCCGGAGACGGACAGGGGCGGCGACAATATACATCCTCATGAAAATGTGGGCGTATAAAAACGGCACTATGACCCATCGCTAAGAATAGTTAATTCACAAACTTTAGGTTTGAGTTTAACGCGTAAGTGGGCAATTCATAATATGCTTTACAAATTGTCTGACGATTAAATTTTTTACTAACTCTTGTAAGGTCGTTTTTTGTACAGATAATGTCTACAGGGTGAATAGGCCCTTGTTTAACCTGATTTATGATGTCAATTTTCAACCAATAGAACTCATGAATTTGTATCAGGTTCATGGTTCGTGGGTGTAAGCGAATCCCCCTTCTTGTTTGTATCATGATGTCCTTGATCAACATAAAATAATAAGAATGTCATTCAATGTCATATATTTGGAGGTTAAGGGCCTCGGCGTGTTCTTGCTTCATTAACCAAGTGTACAAACGGCTTTCATTTGTATTATCTAAAACACAACAGAAAAATATTTCGCTATGACATTACACGTACTAAAGTCACTTGATTCAAAGACTAAAATGCCGAAAGCACGACACTGTAAAAACTAATAATGGACTTGTATATAAGTACACACAATACCAAAGCTATTAACGTCCTGTTATTATACAAAAGTAAAACAAACGTTGGAGGTGGCCTAGTGGTCTATAGATAATTAAAAAAATAGGTTGCCAGGCAACGAAACACACGCCCACACAGCAGCTAAATCGTCCGGGCAGTCAACAAGAGTTGTCGCATATTAAGTAATTGTCAGAAAATCATTACAATTTGTTTGGTTTTTATAAAATTCTGCCCCATGCTAACGTTTAGTATACGAAACATTTAATATTATTTCTAAAATTGGATAATAATTGACACCTCTAGAGGAACCACAAGCTAAAAAAAAGTCAATTTTGCATACAATCAGGGGCTATAATTCAGGAAGTTACAATCCGATATTATCCGTTGAATATCAAAATGAACCAAGATATTTGGGTTATAAACATGCATTTCAAGTTTCATCAACATCAGATTAAAATTGTGACCTCTACGGAGTCCACAACCTTGATATACCATATTTTTATAGTATTCGTGTACAAGCAGCGGCCATTTTGTCTGTCAGTTTTGGTCCGATTTTCACGAAATTCGAACGCAACATTCATTACATTGTAACGGTGATATAATCAAACGGTTTTTTAAATCAGGTAATAATTTTGACTTCAAGAGGGACCACAATCTAATAAAGGCGATTTTTCGTATACAATCAGGGGCCATAAGTTATGATCCGATATGCGCAAATATCGAAAGGAACCAAGATCTTTAGGTTATAAACATGTATTTCAAGTTCCATCAAAATTGATTTAAAATTGTGACCTCTACAGGTTCCACAACCTACATACCATATTTTTACACTTTTCGGGTACAAGCGGCGACCATTTTGTCCGTCAATTTTGGTCCGATTTTCACAAAATTTGAACTCAACCTTCATTAACATGTCACGGTGATATAATCAAACGGTTTTTTAAATCGGATAATAATTTTGACCTCCAGAGGGATCACAAGCTAAAAAGGGTGATTTTTCGGACAATCAGGGACTATAATTCAGGAAGTTACGATCTGATGGGTGCAAATATCGAAAGGAACCAAGATCTTTGGGTTATAAACATGCATGTCAAGTTTCATCAAAATCGGTTCAAAATTGTGACCTCTATAGGGTCCACAACCTTGATATAACATATTTTCACACTATTCGCGTACAAACGGCGGCCATTTTGTCTGTCAATTTTGGTCCGATTTTCACGAAATTTGGACTCAATCTTCATTACCATGTAACGGTGATATAATCAAACGGTTTTTTAAATCAGATAATAATTTTGACCTCCAGTGGGACGACAAGCTAAAAAGGGTGATTTTTCGTACAATCAGGGGCCATAATTCAGAAAGTTACGAATCAATGAGCGCAAATATCGAAAGGAACCAAGATCTTTGGGTTATAAACATGCATGTCAAGTTTCATCAAAATCGGTTCAAAATTGTGACCTCTATAGGGTCCACAACCTTGATATAACATATTTTCACACTATTCGCGTACAAACGGCGGCCATTTTGTCTGTCAATTTTCCAGTGATTTTTCGTACAATCAGGGGCCATAATTCAGAAAGTTACGAATCAATGAGCGCAAATATCGAAATGAACCAAAATCTTTGGGTTATAAACATGCATGTCAAGTTTCATCAAAATCGGTTTAAAATTGTGACCTCTATAGGGTCCACAACCTTGATATAACATATTTTCACACTATTCGCGTACAAACGGCGGCCATTTTGTCTGTCAATTTTCCAGTGATTTTTCGTACAATCAGGGGCCATAATTCAGAAAGTTACGAATCAATGAGCGCAAATATCGAAATGAACCAAAATCTTTGGGTTATAAACATGCATGTCAAGTTTCATCAAAATCGGTTTAAAATTGTGACCTCTATAGGGTCCACAACCTTGATATAACATATTTTCACACTAATCGCGTACAAACGGCACATATAGCACATCCATTTTAACACTAACCGTTTATATGGCGCCGATAGTTTAATCCATTCCATATCGCGATCATCGATGGTCTGAAATTATAACAATGTTTTTTTTGGGTTTTTTTCTTTCTTTTTTTTTTAAATTTGCAATTATCGGGTTTATCTTTGTTGTGCAAGCTGTCCTAATTAATTTGAATTAAACGTTTCGTAGGAATAGGCCCATCTAGAGGGCTTGTAGGCATACAATCAATGAATTGGCCTCGGGCATCACCAACCTCAGTATGCAACTGATAGGCCTTTGTTTTACAACACACACATACACTGTACTTAACATTTTACTGTATACAACTTTATTGAATTAGTGTAGGGGAGAGGGGGGCTCAGTGGGCCATGGGGCACAGTAAGCCAGGCTTTGTAATTTTACACTGTTTTGGCAAAATTCAATTGTGACATCACTGAGGAATTGCCCTTTATAGCCCCTATTTGTCCTCCTAAATTCAATAAATTCATGTAAACTGATTGATATTTATCAGCCATTAACCATTTTTCTGACGCAAAAGTGAATTTTTGGTGGACTGGTTAAACTGCTTGGCTACTTCAGATTTTGTTTTTGTTAGAGCCCGCAAACTTGATATTCCACGTGAAGGAGACAGTGGTTGACTCTCATTAGAAATAATTTGTTTCATAATACTATCACATGTCTTCCTGCCATTTTCGATTTTCTGTCATGGTTGATGACGGGGCACAGTGGGGCACACTTCAGAGGGGCACACTGGGCATAAGCATTTCGAGTTTAGCTAAATATCATCTATCACCTGTCCATTTTAGATAGAATCTGGATATTTGAGCTGTTTTTAAGGAAATATTGGTCCTAAACTACTGACTTACAAGCCATAGGAATTTTTCGCATAAAGGATTTTTTTTTATTCTGTTAAAGAATTTTTTATTCAATGTTATGTTGGGATTTTTTGATTTTCAGATGTGCATCTGTGTTCAAGTCTTAAAACAAATTCATATCTTGAACTAAAAGATTAGTTTTTACAGTCCTTATGAGTTTCAGTCAATTCAGTGTGTTTTCTATGCATTTTTTTTTAAGAAACACACTTGATGGCCAACTGTGCCCCATAGTGTGACCCAGTGTACCCCACGTACGGGGCACATCGGGTCAAAAGAAATTTTGGTTTTACAATGACCTACACAAAAATAGTTTCAATTTATTTACTTTTTAACAGCACTATTAAATCAAACATATGACTGGCTTCAACTGAGTACATAGTTTGGTTCTCTGTAGGATTTCACTTCTGGTCAATTTACTAAAAAAAGAAATCATGCCCACTGTGCCCCGCTCTCCCCTACATGTATATGTAACCAACTCCATGCACGCATGAATTAACCAGCCTCAGGAGAACGAAGACAAAAACCTACCAGTTTATGGAATTAACGACAGGGTCAGTTGTAACTAGTGGAAATATTTTGAATAATACCCAACCAGTGTTACAGATTTGAAGGAGACGAATATTAATTATTAAAGGATCTACTACAGAATAATCAATTGAAAAAATATTCAAATCGAATTCTCTTTGACGGTGTTCGAGGGGAGACTGGATCAGTACAGCAGATGCGAGCGTTTTGAAGATTTTCATACATTTAGTTTATTAATAACTGAATTATTCTAATTTATTGATAATCCGATACAGATCATAATGGTGTCTAATTGTAATTCATTCATTAAGCTTGACACAAGACAAAGATCGGTTAGC
Organism: Patella ulyssiponensis; assembly: GCA_963678685.1. Lineage (NCBI taxonomy): Eukaryota > Metazoa > Mollusca > Gastropoda > Patellidae > Patella > Patella ulyssiponensis. Next base: position 81,649,156 of record OY783225.1, on the reverse strand, counting down.
AAGGCTTTATTTTGTATAAATAATAGCCGAGGACAGTCACACAAAGTTCATAATAAACCCCAAGGGAAGGAATTATGTGTTCCCGGAGGAATACATAGTACGGGTGTAACGGCCGTTGACTTTATTACCTGTAAGCATTGCATAGCGGCATTTCTTTGATCTTTGTATTTTTTGATGTTGACACTATGGTAGTATGTAATTATTTGATTGGCAGATGTCATGAGATGGACATGAAAGCCAGTTTGTTGTGTTGACAGGTTTCATAATGGTTTACGCATCTATTTCATTGATGCCTTATTAAGCTTATTCTTTACTGTGACGATATTTAAAGTCCCGCTTCGCATTTGATCGTCTAAAATATGTCAGAATGTTATTAATGGTTGTCCGGGCAAAATTACCATACATGGCGTATGCCCGTCTTCATTAGCCCAGTTTGGAGCAGCAAGACGTTAAACTTCATCCCATTTCATTAATAAACAGGTAAATTATATGCTAAGTTGCGCCCATTATAGACCAGGGTCACCGAAAAAAAGTGCACCCGTTCACACCGGAGTCGCAACGCATTTTACAAAATCAGAACTGGTGATGACATACGTCGCTTCGACTTTCTGTTAAAGAATTATTCACCCTTGTCCTTGAGAGGGTGGGTGATCTTCCGTTCCGGAGTTATATCCCTCCTTGGGGAAAGCTTGTGAACACGATAGAGGCTGTAGCTTTTAACCGATGTTTTTCAAATTTGGCGGGATGCATTGGGATCATGAAAGGATGCACCCTATCGATATTCAGTGTTATGCGAATACCCCTCCTTTGTTCAACATCCATGTTTTTCTTTTCGTGGCTATCATTATAAATGTAAGATCTAGATTTAACTGTTGTTTGTTTCTGTCTTATGGACGCCCGAAAACCTGTATCAACTACCCGATGCTTCGTAACAGTCTTTCGACCAATAATAAACTGGTCAATCCGAGCAGACATTTACTTTGGCAGAGGCTTTATTAAAGACTTCCAAAGTGTAGTCTCGGTCCAGACAGTGATTCGAAACCTGGATATTCTATAATCACACACACTATTTTTGACAGTTATGGAAAACTTGAGCTAAAACAAATTTTACTGACATCATAATCATTTATGACTATTATTTGCATGTTGGTTTCCGGGTTATCTTACCACTACAATCAGAAAGGTTCAACGCTGGTTTAGAAAGGAACAATGTGTATTTACCCAGTCGTTACATTCATGTTAAAGACTTAGATTAAAATCTTCTAATCGATATGTATGACATGTCAATCTTAAATCATAACAACAAAGGTATTACAACCAACCAGACGTGTAAAATGCCGACTGTCTGCGATTAATTTCCGTTTGTCAGCTGTTACATGCGCACTTGAGTAAACTTTTTATTATTGAATCATCTTCAAGTAACATGATGACGTGTATTATGACATATGCTCTTCTTTATTAATTAAATTTATGAAAATTGCAATACGATTTAAAAGAATAGCGAATTAGAAAACATTTTCTGAAATACGTTTCTTCTGAAGTTATTAATGATGCAGGAGAGACTCTTTTATTCTCGTTCTCCTTATATGGCTTTTTAATGTAATTTATGTCGCCAGTCGACATTTACATTTCGAGCAATATCTAGTTTTTATGGTCCTACTTATAACCGACCAGATGCTTTTTTTTATATAAAGCCCCCACATTATTGCAATAATTTAGCAGTGGAAGGAAACCGGAGGACCCGAGAGAACCAACGAGAGAGAAATGGGGTTTAATATCCACTCGACACAAACTAGGTCATTTCGGGACTAACATATGGTTTATTTTTTTATTTTAACAATTCGCTTACGCGTAGGGGCCTTTAGCAGTGGGAGGAGACAGGAGAAAATCCGCAGGGTTGGACAGGCGACCTACATGTAACCGGGGAATCGAAAACACGCCAGTTGACTCAATTACAGATCGTAAAGCCCTGTAATACCAATAAGGACTAACATTAGCTTAAACTGGATAAACAATTTTTTTATTAATATTATTTAAATTTTTAATATGATGTGTAGAATATGCATAAGATATTTGTTCTTGTTGGCCATTGTTAGCAACACTTTGACAAAAAAAACCCAAACGGCTATTGTGCAATACTGTGTGCGAAAAGACTTAAATCTGATCTTAACAAATCATCCCAAAACTGTGCTAATGTTAAGACATATTTATTTGTTGTATATTGTATATACCTGTAATAGTTTTATAATAGGCCGACCTGAGAAATAAAATTGTAACACGTTTGTCTTTTTTATCACACATTTTGGCAGATAAAATATTCCAGTTGGCGAAAAATAATATGAGCATTTTCTTGTATTATCCATTTTGAGAGAAAAGAATTGAAAACCGGTGTGAGCCCTGCAACCTACCCTAGAAATGTCACCCACCCCACATTAAGCTTCAGATATGCCGTTCTCCATGCCCTCAACGAATTTTCTCCACCCTTCACCCCGTGGATAATAAATGCTTGTGAATCTTGAATATTGAGTAAGTGGCAAATAACAAACTTTACACATTTTAAACCGTCATACCAAAAGTAAGTTGTATTCAAATAGATTGGGAGTTTTGTCACCCGTAAATCAATGTTACTGAAACGGGACACCTTATGTTTTGTTTGGTTATGAAAATGGTCTAGTTTCATATCCGTGGGAAATTGCAATTCAGATCGAATTCACATGCATTTATTATTCTATATAACATTATTCTATATAGCAAAACATAACATAACATAACATCTTAATTTGTATAGCGCAATAGATACTCGTATTAGGAGTTCCAAATGCACTTGCAAAGTTATATACATTTTCCTGCCATTTTATCCATCGTGTTGTATGAGTTTTGAGTATTCTTTTTAAAATGGAGACTGACTTTGATTCTTTTATATTAAGTGGTAGTGAACTCCACGATGGTACTATTAAGAGATGTTTTGAAGAGGATCGTAGACATTTTCCAGGAATATATGTGAAGATGAGATTTTTGATGTAGTGTGTAGCAGAGTTAAGAGTATTTCCTTAATGTATTGGAAGCCATTGAACGGTTTTCAGTATTTTGGCGATATGGGCCATTTTCATAGCTCCAGTATTTAGAGGTGAAGTCGAATTTTGAATACAATGTGTGTTGCAGGCGTCGAATTTGTGAATAGGAATATCCATACAGTAAATCGTTATGTTATTAGTGGTTATTAAAGTACGAATCAAAATTGCGTTTACATGGTTATCAAAAAAGAGGTACGAGTCAGTAATGGCGCCAATATTATTACCTTTGCTGATGAGATTAATGGTCTTGCAATTCAGTTGAAAGGTGTTTTGGTTGGTGTTTACTCCCTCGAAAGAGACACTGCTTTGTCAGGATTTAGCTTTAGGAAATCAAGTGTCATCAATGGATGATTTGCAGACCGGTCTCCATCACTCGGCAAATCTCGACAGATTCCGTAACCTACATCTAGTCTCGGCTGTATGACGAATTCCGCCATATTGGAACTACTTTAAAGGTCCCGGATGAAACATGGCTGCACCCATGGTGTCCTCTCGGCAATCCTCGACAGATTCCGGTACCTACATCTAATCTCGGCTGTATGACGAATTCCGCCATATTGGAACTACTTTAAAGGTCCCGGATGAAACATGGCTGCGACCATGGTGTCTTGGAACTACTTTAAAGGTCCCGGATGAAACATGACTGCGCCCATGGTGTCTTGTTTGTTTGTAATATCGTCAAGTTTTCCTGTTAAAGTAAACCGGTAGCCGCATCGCAAATGTATTGGCGTAGGTACATATCACTTACTGTCATACATCCGAGATAAGATGTAGGTTCCCGAATCTATCGAGGATTGCCGAGTGCCATGATGTCTTGGAACCACTTTAAAGGTCCCGGATGGAACACGGCTGCAGGAACATATCACTTACTGTCATACAGCCGAGACTAGATGTAGGTCCCGGAATCTGTCGAGAATTGCCGAGTGCGGTCTCTATAACAATTGCTTCAATCATAGACGTCGCTACTCACGCCCATAACCATATATGGCTCTGCTTACACCCTTCCATGAAGCAACATAATAGAGAACATAACTGTTAATCTCTCAGTTTATCTCACGTGGGCGTAAATGTTTTCTCTATACAACCCTTTTTTAAAAATAGTATACTTAATAATCTTTATATTATACTATCAAGCGTACATCAGTTAACCAGACCGATAACTATTTCCATACATGCCAAGTCATAACCAAAAGAAATTCAAAACCTGTTCTGAATATGTTTCAATATTAAATAGTTTACGACTTAAAGGGGCAATCTTTCCGAATAAAACACATACTGTAATCAACAGTGTAATTACCACCACTGGTTCAATCATAATGTAAGTTTTGGTGACAATTAGGGTTTAACGCCCTCTTGACACAGACTAGGTCATTTCGGGACTGACACATGGTACATTTTTTTTTACAATAACTCGCTTGTGTGTTATAGGTGTCTTTTTAGCAGTGGGAGGAACATGGTGGACCAGGCGGAACCACACAAGGCTCGGTGGGTGACGTTATCCCTTCACTCGCCAAACCTCGGAAGATTCCGGTACCCTATATAACCTCGGCTGTATGACGGTATGTGATATGTAGCTACACCCATACCATTATGTAGCTACCCATTTAGCCTAATTATTAGGAAATGTTACGGCTTTTAGAAAGAAATTCTCAAAATGGCGTCGTTCGGAGGGTGTGTGGAGTTTTCATTGTAAAATTATCCCTTGTTTATAGTAAATCAGATAAACATGAAAGAAAACCAGCTGCAGACATTCACAGCTTTGTATGAGTAAACGCTCTTCACACGCGTCTTCATTGGCGCCGCCATTTTTAATCCGGAAACTTGAAAGCAGTTCCAATGGCGGTTAGGTGTAGGGTACCGGAATCTGCCAAGGTTTGCCGAGTACATACTTCTTGACGTGTACAAACTTGATTCTATAAACCGATTTGAAAGTGTAAGTCAATTTTAATTAGTTTGGTGTGGTGTCCCTTTAACATTCATTTTTTCCGCTAAGACTACGATTGCAAGACCAGTGTGTACATGTATAAAAGTGTAGTGAATTAAATCATGGCACATATTATATAAATATTAAACTCAACGAACTATAATAACCTTTACATCATACAAAAAATAACCTCCACTCTAAATAATAACCCCTACACTTCTATTCATGTAATTTTGCATTCATTAAGTACGAATTCTCTCTTTTGAAATTCTATTCAAATACGAACGAACGGCTTGGCAATTGTTTCTTAACATATTTAGCATTCAAATGAAAGATAGAAATGAAATGAAATGAAATGAAATGAAATGGGGTTTAACGTCCTACTCTTTTGCACCTAACCTGGGCTAATGGAAGACGGGCATACGCCATAGTGTGCTATGAGGGAAATTTTGCCCGGGCAGCGGCGCTACGGCCTACTCTTATATCGAATTCCAACTGCCAAGGGATCTTTTACGTGCACTCCAATGTGTACACGGGACCTCGGTTTTTCGTCCCATCCGAACGACTAGGCAGCTGTTCTTGTCAGGCCCTCCTGCTGCATCACTGACAAGGGGAAATCACGCCGGAAAATCGAGATGAACTTTCTCGGCAAATGCAGGGATCGAACACCCGACCTCCAGGCTAGCGAACCAGCGCCTTATCCACTTAGCCACCGTGACCCCCAAAATGAAAGATAGAAACCGGTGATCAGGATATCAATTTGTCGGTGCATACAGACTAAGTTTAGGAGCAGAAGAGTAGGACGTTAAACCCCATTTCATACCCACTAAATAAGTATTAAGTATTTAACACACGGGTCAACAGACAAAAAGAAACTGTCACCATATAGCATCTTCTGGAGTTTAGTTACCATCTGTTACCATTAAAATTAGTTTCTTAGACAAATTGGAGTCTCTAAACATAATTCCTGAAACACTTGGTTTTGTACCATTGCTGTCCAGATGACTCTTTGAAGTAGTAAAATATTGTTTCATCATTTCATTTTGAGACTCGACGTTTTGGTCTCGTGGTACGAAATACTCAAGTTGTAGTTTTATTATTTTTTACAGAGACACTGTTGACCGACCCATTGGATTTATAAACCTATAACGATCAATCTGTTTGATCTTTGGGATATATTCTATGCCCAGAATAATTTGCGGTCTGAAAGTCGGATATATACAAGGGAATTTGGGGTTATTCTTCTGAAAGTTTATCTTTATACCTATCAAAGGTTATTGTTCTAAGGAAGGTTTTCTTTTCCATAAGAAAATATGATATAGGGTGTTTATTACTGGAATTCTGGGATATTCTCATTTATATTCTAGATAAAGTTCTCGCGACTTCGGTTATGCTGGGGAAGAAAGAATTCAGAAAAAAAAACCTCTACAGAAAATCCTTGGCCTGCCGACCTCGGTTTTTCTTATTCTGGGATTATTTTCTTCAGTCTTTCTTTCCTAAGCATATCTCCAATCTCGTGTATTACTCTACAACATGTCACCGGAAGTTTATGTCTGGACCTAATTGAAGTAGTAATTGGTATATGGGGATTATTAATGTGCCCCCGCCTCCAGCATTGTTCTAGATTCTAAGTGTAATCATAGCCATAGCATGACCTACATTTAAATCACGTAAACGCAAGGTATGCGTAATCCTGAAATAAAAAAGTGTTATGGGGTGTTCTGTTAATACAATATTGTGAAAGGCTAATATCAGCAGCTTAAAAAGACAAAACCTCTAACTCAAATTCCCGCTGCTAAAGACCCCTACGCGCAAGCGAATTATTGAAATAAAATTAAACCATATGTTAGTCCCGAAATGACCCAGTTGTGTCGAGTGGACGTTAAACCCCATTTCTCTCTCTCTCTCTCTAACTCAAATGATCAGCAATTCCAGTTGACACATAGTTACTGCCTATTTCTAGTCCAAACTTCCAATTGTGAAAACTCCATTCAGAATAAATATTTTCTTTTTTTATCATATATTTTCTGAATTATTATATAGCAAGAATGGCCAACTCTTTTTAAGTCTTAACTATTGTATCTTTAACATGTGCTTTTAGACCCGTTGGCGTTTATTCTAGGGTTCCAAAAAATAGAGCTATACGCTTTTTAACGTTTTGCATGTTCAAATTAGATAGCATGCAAGAGTAAACAGTTTGAGAAGACAAATCTACAACCCATTCCTGAGTTGACTCAAATATTTTATAGATTTTCAATGAGTTTAAGTTTAACAAACGCACGCTCGCACAAAATATCACTAAGTAGATTAACACACCGATTTTTGTTAATTTTAGGTATCGTATACTACTATTCAAAATTAATTGCTTTTATTTTCTTAAAAGTGAGTGATAATCCCTCTTTGTATAAACTTTTGAAGGTGATTTTTCATCTGAGCCAAAGAGAAAAAAGCAGTAATGTCTAGTATGCAAATATTACAAGTTCTTACTGAATTAAGTACATATCTGTTTACATTAGCAACTTTCTTGCATTAGAAAATTCATCGGTGGAGACTGTTTTCAGCCTAGGCCTATCATTTGTCATTTCAATTGGTGAACTCAAAAAACTCTAGTACATTCTCCTTTCTATACATTAAATCTTTTCACGTATTGAAATTACAAGATTGAGGTGTCAAGACACAGAATACTATATTCACCACAATTAGACACTAGAATGCTTGGGGAGAAAAACAAGTCGATAGAGAACTGAATATGATATAGATTGAATTGCATTATGTTAACCGCTATACAGTGCAGCGTATTCTAAAAGCTGTAATTTATTCTATAAAAAAAAAACTTAACAGAAGCGTCAGTTTACGAAATTAGATAGAAGTGGCTTTAAGAAAGCTGATCTCTCCCACTAAAGGTTTATTATTCTTAATTTATTTCAGAAGTTTTTATAAGGGAATACGCTTGACTAATCAGTAATACAGTTAATATCATAAATACCTCGACGATCTTTTGGCTTATAAAATATATGAGTTATTTTTGTTAGATAATTTTTTATTACTGTAAATTGTTGTATAGTCCATGACTTTATATGGTAATAAATGCCTGTAATGACGTAAATAAGTGAAATCGCGAGGTATGAATTATGTATTTGTTTGGACTACATCAAAAGTTTTTGGGTCTTTCAAATAGATCTAATAACAATGAATAGTCCGTGGCGGACTAATTCAATTTGTCATTTTACGATTTATTATTAATGTACATGTATATTATATATGCATTCGATTGTGTAATATAAGGTCTGTTAAATTTGCAATTACAGGGGTTGATCCCAATCTGTTTCACAGAGAATTACTTACGAATTATCTCTGTAACAGATAAGTGTCCATAGCACGTGCGTTGAGTGCTCACCGCGCCAGTCATTGGCTCAACTGCTCGTGCAATGTTTACTTAACACCTAACTGCTTCGGGCAAAATGATGCATTTTACTCATTTTAATACCCATTTACACTAAATAGGAAATATTTTTTAACTTCAAACACTTCAAACGTCTTTATTTATTTTTCTTTTACCTCAAAAAAATGTTTGAGAATTTAATTTGTCGGAGTAATAAAGTTAATATGCCGTACTTATTAAGCCTCGTCGATGTCATGCTTATCAGTGATTGTAGCGGCCAAGCGAATATTCACTGCGGGATCAGTTTGGGTTGATCCATGGTTGGTACAGTACTGAAAGGGTGCAGGGTCGACTGTCAAACTTTCAGATTTAAAATCCTCTGCATGCTGGCAAATTTGTGAAATACACCATTCAGTCCTGACATGACTAGACTCCCCCTCCCCCTCTCTCTCTCCATTTCAACCCAGGAAGTGTAAGTTAACACTTCACTGATGTGATCTACCGGTATAATATAATTAAGCAGTGCGATACGGTTGTAATGTTAAAAACATCCTCTATAAGGACAATTAATAGATCCAACTTAATTCTTCTATTATCTATCTCAGTATATCAAGATTATCAACGCCCTCATTTATTCTCCTCAACTGACATTTGACACGTTGGATTGATTTCTATAATAACCGACATGGATGGAAAGGGATTGAAAAGACATTGAGAAATGACACAGAATTCTAGCGGGTCGTGACATGCTATGGTGGCTTTTCTCAACGTCAATAAACTTGCAAACCATTTGTCATTTGATGAAGTGAAAGTAGTGAAAAGTGTCGTGCACACGGCGAGGTATGTTTACCCGTCCTAAAACCCATGATATCACTTAAAGAGTTCACGTAGGATCTAGAAATGTTTGCAAAATATAAAGTCTGATTCAAGTTCAATAATCATCTTGTGGACCGCGTGTAAGTATAATATTTGATGCTGGTGGCGGACTAGGGCTGATAAAATTATCGCAGTATGTTGCATTCGTGTATGCCATAGGTATATGATTCCATATATTAATCATGCATACTACAATTGAACTTTGACATACGTCGTTTAAATAACACCCAGCCAATTGTTCAACCATTGACCTCTGAAATAACATTGATTTATACCAGACTTCAGTTCTATCACTGTTGGGGCGGGGGCTTGATATGGTTAAAAAAAAGGTGCAGAATATTTTAGAGTATAAAACGGGTTAATTTGAGGTGAAAGACTCTTGACTTTTGTTTTATTTGAAGCTCGATGATACTTTTTAGAAAAAGGACAGACTTTTAGTGCCCTAAGTGAGATGAGCAAACAGTAATGTATCTCCATTAAGCGATCACTTCCAAGCAGCTGAATATATACTATTCAAAAAAAGTATGGGATATTTGATTTTTAAGTGTTATTAAAGTCACCTAATGAAACTGACGAAGAAACAAATGACAAAATGAAATGAAGTTCACATTCATCGATTTATTCCAAATGATCGTTAGACTAAGTAAGGCACAGACTGACCATTATAAGGATAAAATGATACCCGGGGTCAAACAGCAAAGTTACCACAGCATCACAACAAAGTCAGTAACGGGTAAATCCTATTCTGTTTGCCAAACAAGCATTGATCCGACGTGGCATACTCCTAATGAGACGTCTAAGGTCATTTTGGTCCAGATTGTCCCATTCCTGTTTCAACGCAGCAGCAAGTTCTTGGACATTGGCAGGACGTTGTTGACGTTGACGTAACCTCTGTCCAAGCATGTCCCAGACATGCTCGATGGGGGAGAGGTCGGGACTCAGTGCTGGCCAAGGTAATGTGGTGATGTTCTGTTGTTGGAGGTAACCTGTAACGATCCTGGCCCTGTGACATCTTGCGTTGTCATCCTGGAAGATGAAACGGCGGCCATGACGTCGTGCGAACGGCACAACGTGGACTGTCAAGATGTTGTCCCGGTAGTACTGGCCTGTAACACGCCCTGCAACAACATGTAAAGCCGTTCTTCCAGCAACAGTGATGCCTCCCCACACCATAACAGAACCACCCCCAAATCGATCATGTCTGATGACGTTTACGTCTTGGAAGCGCTCGTTTCGACGACGCCACACCCCCCTACGTCTGTCCAAAAAATCAACAGTGAACCTTGACTCATCTGAAAACATCACATTGCTCCAGCGTCGATTATCCCAGTGTTGACGATCCCTACACCAACGACGTCTTGCCTGAATGTGATGATCTCTCAAACAAGGGATCACGCGAGGAAGTCGGGCGCGAAGGTGACCCCTATGCAGTCGATTCCGAATCGTCTGGCCACCCACTCTCACACCAGTGTCTTTTTGAAGACGAGCGCTGATCTGATTTGCTGCGATGACACGATTTCTCAAGGCCAAGGTACGGATAAATCGATCCTGGGCTTGAGTTGTCGCCCTTGGTCGACCTGAGCGTGGTCTGTCCTGTACAGATTGTGTATCACGGTATCTGGACCATAGCCTGCTTATGACAGATTGAGAAACATTCATCGTCCGCGCCACAACCGCCTGTGTTGTGCCGATCTGTAGCATGCCAAGGGCACGTAACCTTTCATTTTGGGTAAGCCGACGCATATCAAAATTTGTTTTCTGGTCACTAAAACAATTAAACTGATGTTTCCACCCTGGAATTCAATGCCACAATGCCTGTAACATTCAAAGTCAGAGTCGTGCAAATCTTGGGTTGGACCCCCATGATGATCCCAAGCATCACCTGCACTCCATGCGGTAGCTATTGGTGCGTTTGGGCGTCACATGTAACTGGAAATGTTTCTTCTGTTAGGTTCTATAGTGACTTTTTTCGTAGTCATTTGCATATTTTTAGTATTATGCCCCCAAAATCAAATATCCCCTACTTTTTTTGAATAGTATATTTATTAAGAATTCTGAGATGGGTAAATATACCAAATTCCGTCCTACTTTAGCACTTCGTTTAGACCTACTTCAGAGAAATCTTGAAATGATTCTTTAAATTCAATGTAGCCGACAGTGTGTCTAGAATTGGGAGTCGTGGTGGATCAGTGAGTAAGACCTCGATCCGCGCCAGGAAGTATCGGGTTCGCTCCCAGGGTTGATTGTTCACTGGGTTTTCCGGTGTGGTTTCCCCTTGTCATTTGTGCAGGGCAGGGCAGAGGGTCTGACAAGCACATCTGTCTTGTCGTTCGGGTGGGACGAAAACCCGAGGTCCCGTGTACACATTTGCGTGCACGTAAAAGAACCATTAACAGTTTGAATTCGAATACACCTTTAAACAATTTAAGCCTTAACGAGATCACCAATGGGGTGACCGACTGCATGGTTTCGTCGTTTTTTTTTCTGTTTAAATTTGTTTGTGAATCGGGTGTGCCGGTGATATTAGCTATGAAAACATGATACACCCACCCCGAGTGAAATGTTTAAAATTCTTTACTGAAATTGTTTTTTTTTTACCGCTCTGTAGATTTCTTTGTAACAAAAACATAAATTGCGTAACCTGATTTCAATTGGGGAACATACTTCAGTCTTAATCAAATATAGCATGTCAACCCTGTATAAAATCGACTATGTGCACTTCGTTGATCTTATCAGATGCATGTTCGTATTCTTCGACAATGTGTGGTCAATTTGTAACAATTCAGAAAACAGATTACTTTTGTACTTTTTAAGAGTCACGGCGAGTCCTTCAATGTATAGTGTAGTACTCGGTAGGCCTACATGGTGTGGGGACGTAGAGGTCACAAACGTCCCGAAGCGCAGACGCTATCCCACTAATTTCCTTGTGTATCAATAACACTTAAATTGATCCAGCCAATCATATTCAACATTATATCTGATATCCAGCCAGGAGATACCCAGTTATTAATTACTGATGACTTTCATAGGTTGATCGCCAATATGACAGAGAGCCGATAAAAATTTTATCCAACATAAGTCAATTAGTCAATAAAAGATTAAAACGAAACATGTAGGCTTGATAATAACATGGTATCGATGTTAGTGGATATAAATTTATCAAATTTAGGATGCACAATGATAGGATGAATTTGAAATGACGATAATGTCCTTCGGGAGTAATCAATGTGAATTATTTATGGGTTGGTTTTTTTTTGGGGGGGGGGGGGGGCTCATTGACAGATTGTTATGGAATATTAACAGTTTTTTTGTTTATTAACTATAAAATTTGGCCTTTAACTCGTGTTAGAACAGTGAATTTATTTTGGAAACTTGTCCGCATCTGGAATTGAGGTCAATGAACGAAGTTAAACTTTAATTTATTTTCATTGCCCTTGTGGTTTTTTCTCGTATAATTTTACAGCGGAACATGTCGAGATAGTAAAACCAGATACACAACAACTAGGTGTTTTACAGGACTATACATATTTACGATACAGTTGTCAAACATATATTAAATACGTTTAAAATTCAAGAATTGGAAGAGCTGTTATCTATAGTTATAGGCTATCCTAGTCGAGAACGATGCTATGCGCATTTCATTTCAATTAATATACTCAACTGACAAGACTGTAAGATTGGTCTCCCCTTAGTGAATGGTGTGGCGTGTACTGGAAAACCTGAACAAATTCAAAGATTGTTGATATTTACAGGCTGCAATTTGGAATGAATCAGCTTGGTACTTAGCATATTATGATGTATTCCTTATAACCCAGGGGCGTCAACTATTGATTTTGGTGAATGTCCCGATCTCCATTGACAGAGCCACGCTTTTTGCCGTTGGCACCTGAAAGCCACAACTCTGAATGGATTGTCTTGGTATACTTATTGATTAATCCCATATTCCTGAAGCAATGGCCCGAGAAATCCCTCTCTGGTCATTGCTGGAATAGCGTCTGTTTCTTGAACTTATGCGGGAGTGTGTCTATTCTTTCCGTTCAATGAAAGCCCCAATAACACTCTTGTTGTAACTGAATAATATGTCCCAATCTTCATTCTGGTCAACAAATCGTATTATTTTAGAATATTCCAATTAAATGATGATATAAATTTCATCTTAACACACCTATTTTAAAAAATTGGAAAAATTCAACCAATTGATTTGAAAAGTCTTACGTAAACCTTTTCAAATGTGACTTGGATTTTAAAATATTTTCGATCCCTCTGGACAAGTAAAATCGGTTGTAATGGATAATTTACACAACAGGTAGGACACTTAAACATCTAGTACTTAGAATAAGGGTATTATTTATTTTCTGGGGCTACAAAGCCAGCAAGAATGTTATTGTCCCTTTAAGTACAGGAACATGACAATCTTTCGTTTACTATGGGGTCTTCCCTAAAACTTTGGACAGTGATTTAAGGTATTAAAAACGGTGAAAGTATGTTCGTTTCCAAACAGTATTGTTTACATTTCATTCGACTTGATAGCCTCGTTTGTCACGCAATTAGTTTTACTGCAGTATTCTGCTATGCACGGGTTAATTAGGCATAATAAAATCGTAAGCCATGACGTAACGTTATGTAAACATATTTGGTCCAATATTGGCACTCGTTTCAAATGTAAAGCTTTTGTAGGGCAGCTAGTGATTGGTTGGTAGTCGGACTACTGACCAATCAAAATTTAAAACAACAATATCCACTCATAATAGCAGTGTGTAGTGGGATTACTTCTAATCAAACGAAACGCTGCGCGGAGTATGACTTATTCCTTATACTCTAAGGACGGCAACTATTGATGTTGATGCACTACACCCAATGCAAAACAAACCCAACGCCTAGCCTTCTTTGTCACTTGAGGTATTACAGTCATTTCATTCTCTTCATTTTAAAAAGCAGGATTGTGGACGTATATTACAGAGTTAGTGATGCTCTCGTTTAAATAAGAAAACAAAGAAAACCAGTGATATAAAAAAGAAACGACTTTATACATTATATTATAGTACAATATGTTCAAGAGTATTGTGGATAAAAGTTATAATTTACTATTCATTTATGGATCAACAAAGATTTGCTAACTTTCCACCATTATTACATCATTTTTTAATAGTCCTACAGGGAACCTGAAAATATTATCAATAACATTACTCTTGTATCAAGACAGTCAATGGAATTTCTCAAAATCTTTCTGATTTTATGTCAACTATTTCTGCTATATGGTGCATCTATAATTTGGCCCTATTTTCCATTAAATTTGAAGTAAAGCAAACTCAAACATACAAACTATTTTCGAATTCATGCATAAACAATTATTTGATAACTACACTTTCAATTTTTTCAATATCCTTCTGATTTTATGCCAACTATTTTTGCTATCGTGTGTATCTATAATTTGGCCCTATTTTCCATTAAATTCATTTTAACATATAAACTATTTTCAAATTCATGTATAAATTGTTATTTGATAACACTTTTAATTTAAAGAAATCTTTTTCAACCCCTAAAATGTACAAATATCATATTATTTTATTTTAAATTTCTAATTTTTTTTCATTTTAATATTAAGATAAATTTTCCAATGAAGGTGAAGGTGCAAATTAAAATGGTGGTTAATAGTGTGTTAACATTCATTACAATTTAAGAAATAAACCTCACCGGAGTAAAAATAGTTTCGTATTCCTTATATCTATCGTTATCAATTTCTTTTGGCAATGCAAGAAATCAAACTTAAAAGTCTCTATGCATTATTTGATATCTAACCTTTCACAGCTTAATCCAAGCTAAAAAATGTACTCAAAAAGATCAAACAAACAACAGTATATAATCTCTCAACTTGGATTCAAACAGATTATAAAAAGGCCCATCAAAGATTTCAGCAAAGATAATAGGTGGTGCTAACTTGTAAATTGTTGAACTGATATTCCTTTAGACATTTAACATTCACTATATTGCATTGTTAAAAAATCCTCCAAACGTCAATCAGAGATTATAATGTAACAAAATATCTAGAAAAATGTGTAAAACACATCCGATGGTATTCTTATGGCAAAATATTAAACTAAAAGTCACTGTTTATACTCATTATTTGCTAAAGCCCAGCACACAATCTGATGTCTTACCATTTAATGAGTACAATCAAAATCTTATTAAAAAAGAAATATAAAGCTGTTACATTTTGAAAGGGTGAGCTGATAGCAGGTATAATGAGACTGGCATGTCAAGATTGTGTCCCTTTAATGGGGAAATTCCAGTTATCAGTGAATATAAATATTAATTCTACCTAAACAAAGACACGATTTCAAAGTAATACCCACATCCATTTTTCATCTGAGTTGGAGGCAAGTTGTTTGCTAGCATGTACCGGGCGCCTGGATGAACCTATCTGTAATTCAGTCAACTTCCTGCAATACTTGCATGATTTTGCTGTTTTCCAAGGAGAAAAAGAATCGGGAAGGCTACTGCAGCACTTAATTACATCTTGGCAAAGTTTACAAAGGTATCAAATATTTGTTTATTTCAAAATGTATTAATATTTTAAGCAGACACTTTCAGATAAGATAAAACACTATTTCTTCACAATTTTGGCATTTGATTTTTGGTGGACATAGCAAAAACTGAGACTCTCCTCTGATGTAAAGAGAAAAATTTTCTTTAAACTGACAAACAAGTGCAATGTCTGTTACAAGAAACCAGCCTGAATAATGGTGGTAGTTAATCACAGATTGCAGATTGTGCAGTGGGCTTTTGGGTTATTATACCGGTAACTGTAACACATCATATATTCAATCCAGAATTCACAAAACAATTTACAAGGTAGTATATTAATATTTGCGGGAAGAATTAACACTGATTCTCTTTTAACATAAATATATTAAAAATTTGGTGTAAAAATAATTGTTAACCACAAAAACTTTGCAACAGATTTTCATAACCTAAATACAATTGGTCAACCAAGTTCAATATTTAATGTAAACCTGAACAGCTGACACAGTTTAGTACATGTTGGTTTTCAAAGTTTGTAATACCCAACAATTTCGTACAAATAACAATTGTTGAGAATTATTAACCTTTCAAATAAAGAAATGAAAACCTTGTTCTCTATCTACTTCACTAAGTACTTAAATCAATTCTTCATTCCATAAAACTATCAAAATTTTAAGTCTTGTTTGCTACTTCCATTTGGTATATACACTGCACCTACCCTGTTATAACACTGATATAAGGCTTCACAGGCAAGACCCTCGTTATAGCAAGACCCTTATATAATGACTCTACTACAACAATGTTGGCAGCCATGGCTAGGTTACAATAAACTAATTTCAGCCTAGTTCCAGGAATATCTTGCATGCTGAGTGAAACATAGAGAGAACAGGCATGTTGAATTTGGTTTATACAAGGTTAAAGGTTACATATCTTTCAGGTTATCACAACAGTAACTAATCGAGTTAGTTAATATTATCTTTTGGCATATTTTTGAATATATTCTCTAACTTTGCACTTGAAAGATTCCTGAAAAGAAAAATAAATTGAGGTTTTATACAGAATTCAGAGAAATGGTGCATCCATACCTGTTTGTGGGTATCATTGTCTTCTTTAAATCTACTCTTCCTTTTGAGCCATGACAGATCAGTGATCACCCCAGTGATGATCGAAATGAAATGGGGTTTAACGTTCTACAGTTCTGTTCCAACTGGACTAATGAAGACGACAGTGATGGTCGAGAAAATTCCTCGAGATTTTCATTCCTGATTTACCCTTGTGTGTTGTGCAGGACAGGGCACTTGGCAACAATAACATATTGGTCATTTGGATGTGATGAAAATCCAAGGTCCTATGTAACCATTGGCATGCATGTAAAAGAACCCTTGGCAGTTGGAATTTGAAAAAGAATAGGTAGAAACGCAGCTGACTTGACAAAATGCTTAAAATGACTGACATCCGATTCTTGAAAAAAAGAGACATGTCAGATACAGTATGTCCAATGGCAATTGTTGACCACTAGCATTCTTTGATTCATGTGTGACTTTCTCATTTGTTCTTTCTTATGCTGTTGCATACATTGAGTTTCTAACATCCTAACTAAGTCGTGAAAATTGATTTGAAACCAAATCCCCATTAGTAAGCTTACAGATACATTAATTTTTAAGAAAGATCTGACTATTAAAAGTTACTACTGAATTTAGTAACTTTGAAGATAAATATGAGCAGTGGACATATACACAGACTTCTGAATGTCCTCAATCCTAGTGTAAATTTATGTAAAAATTTTATATAGATATTAGGAAAATAATTATAAATAAGTCAGTGTACTAACTTTATCTTTTGAATAATGACTGGCAGCTTCCACATTTAAAGGATCATCAAAATTTGTTAAATCCTAAAACATAACATTACAGTTCAGTTAGACAGGTAATGGGATACAAATGTAATACATCACTCTAACCTTGTTGAAAATTGCATAACAGATATATATGGTTCTTCTAAATAGGACAATCTTAGCAAATAAACTGTAATCAAAATATATTATCCGTTAGTATTACCCTCAAGGCCTGTTCAAAAAATGTCTGATTTTATAATACATCAAATCTAAAACTTTTGAATACTTACAGAGAAAAGTGAATTTATTCCCCATACAACATCTTTAAGTTTTCTTGTTGGGGCCCAACCTGCAAAAACATGATTCCTATAACATAACACAATTCTATGGATAACAATCACTATATTATACACAGATCAAAAAAAGTTTTGAATTGGCTAGAGCTGATTTGTTCATGTTACTTTATAAAATTCTTATTTCAGTTATATCTAAATATTTTATTAACTTCTTTTGCCAACATGTAATTTTCTAAATATACAAAGATCGACATGTCACATCTTATAAAGCAAATCAACATTTATATCAAGACTTTCATTTGTCAACCAAATAAAAGCAGTTATTTTGTTGTAATCAGTACTTCAATACACACAATAAACTGATTAAAATAAATCATTTCTGAATGACTTATATAGTGTGAGATCCCTTCTCCGATCACATATTCAAGTTTAATGAATAATGAAAAAAACACACATGTATATACCAATCTAAACTATCATCAGAAATTTTGATGTAGTAAAGTAAGACAAACCACCCCTGTTTCATCTATATTTTTTGAGTTTAACAAATAATGAAAAAACACAATTTTATATAATACCAACCTAAGCTATCATAAGAACTTTGACGTAGTAAACTAAGGCAAACTTCTCCTGTTTCATCTATATTAGGATGCCATATTTT
Source organism: Patella ulyssiponensis (assembly GCA_963678685.1). Lineage (NCBI taxonomy): Eukaryota > Metazoa > Mollusca > Gastropoda > Patellidae > Patella > Patella ulyssiponensis. The sequence continues at coordinate 81,630,587 of OY783225.1, read as the reverse complement.
ATTACAACAAGTTACTTCTGGTGGCTGAAAAATAAAAATAAGCCAATTGCACCATCAATTGGTTGTGTAAGCTACTCATTCAGTCTGTACTCTGCAACCGGTATATGTATCTTTAGTTGAATGTGCCACAGGTACAAAACAAAACAGTAATTATTATAAGTAAATTATTAGTCAGGTTACTACATGTATTTTTATAAGGTATTTCTAATCTAAGGAGATAAGGTTATCATTTTCCTGCAAATAAAACTGTTTTTCATTTTTTTAAAATTTATAAGTGTCTAGCTACTCCTTTGGAGCTCTTTATAATTGAATGTAAAGTGCATTACACCCAAAAAATCCTCACCACAATATTATATTCTTCTGGTACAAAAATATCAAACTTAAATTTTCCTCCCTGCCAAAAGCTTTCGTCTGGTACAACTATTAGAGAAAATGTATGTATTTTATTGGGATCATCAAATATCACTTGACAGGTCTTTGGTAAATTTTCGTGCATTTCAGAAACCTCTGCAAAAAACCCCAATAAAACATATCACAACCTTTTATACATGTTTATGTACTGTCATAACAAATCTACACTTATAACTAATAATAAATATACAGTACCTTGATGATCAGGATAACTGTGATAAAGTATGGATGTAGTTAGAACTCTTTAACTATTATATTAATTTCCTGGAGAGTAATCTGGCAAAACTCCCTAATTTGATTGCAGATCTATAGGTGTGAACACTTTATCATCCATTTACAGCAACTAATCCATGCTATGACCCACAAGATGACAATGATTGGAAATCAGAAGAATAGCCATTAGCCAATAACATATACCCTCTAAGGTATATTATTGAGTAAAGTAGTAAAACCTGCATACCTTTGACTAATAATTTATCTCTTATAGATATTCTTTTAGGGGTTCCTTCCACTTCTTTCCTTCCAGTTTGTTTCAGTTTTTTAGATAAGGTTATCATTTTTCTGCAAATAAAAACGTCTGGTGGCAATTATAAGAGATTACAAAAAATTGTAGGCCTATATGGTTAGAATATGTCGGTACATATGTTATGATTGCTACTTAAGTGGATAATCAAAATTCAATGCAGTGCACCACGACTGAAAATCCAAACAAACTTTCTCTGTCAACACAGCGATCGAATACAGGACCTCTCGGTTAGCAATAAGCCAACGAAAGTTATGTATATGGCAGCATAACTGGGTTGAAAGAATGTGTGACAACTCATCGAGTCATCCTAATAAAAAAGATCTCATCCCAATTCGAGCAGTTGGAAAGGGAATTGGTGGTCGTCGTTATTCAACAAAACGAAAAATGGTCATTAATTCCGTATATCGATAAATAATTCAAACAAACATTGATTGAGCCTGGCCCAGAGTCGTTTGACGGTTTATTGGGTGAAATTGAGAATGCAACATGAACGAACAGTAAGTAGTAAGTACCATAACCAGGTACATGTAGGTTCCTCGATGCCGTTGCCGTAGTTTGCATTTTAAAGATATCTCACACGAGAAAATGTAAATATATATTACCATAAAGTCAAAATTCGTAATTTCACTAATAAAAATATACAAAACTGTAGTATAAACTTATGTTTTGTAAAGGTTTACGTCATTGTAAAAATAAATTGTCTTCAAGAACACCAACCCGGAAATGGGTGTTATTTTTGTTTTTTATTGCGGGAATGCTAAAAGGGGCATAACTCTAAAATCGGGAAATATGGCTGACTTCGAATGGCCATGGCAATACAAATTCCCTCCTTTCTTCACGTAATTAACTTTTTATAACTTAATTCTGTATATTACCATGCTTGTTAAATTTACACCTGTTCCGCTTTATAATCTGAGAATGAAATTCAGACTTTAGTTCAGTATTTTGCTGATAACATTACCAGTACTGTCCAAACAGAATTCTAATTTTTGCTTCGTCTTTTTTTTTTTAGTTTAGTTGTAACTGAAGTGAAATTATATAAAGACAGAACATTATTATCAAGGGGGATTTTACATAAACTCCGCATTTCCAAATTCCGAGGGTCTACTTGCTACAGTTGTCATGAAGGACTGTAGGTATACCTGAAAACAAAACAAGACGTAGACTTACTCAACTACTGAACTCTCAGCTCAGTAGCAGAGGGAATGTTACAAAATATTTTTTCATTTCAGAATCCAGCCTAATCTTGAAACAAGGAAGAAACAGTTAGAAGCATGGTGCTCATTAATACTATCATACCATAGACATACAAAAAGTTATAGTTTAAATATAACAGAAGCTCAAAGTTCGCCATTATTTTATAATAAGTCACTCAGCAGTATCCTTTATAGTTATTTATAAAAAAAAACCATCTCCAAATTCTATCTGCCAGTTTCTTTAAAAAGAATATATACTATTTAAATCTACAGACCTATTCATGCAAATAACATTAAATATTTCTAGGCTTGTTTAACCAAGCAACAAAATTTTATACAATCTGTTAAAGGGATGAAATTGTAAGGTTTCATATAATTCAATACAATACTAATGTCATTAAAAGTTTATTTCTGCTATATGGACAAAGGAGATCGAAGAGAGAGAGAGAGAGAAATGGGGTTTAACGTCCCCTCAACACAACCAGGCGTCTTTAGCCGTGGGAGGAAACCGGAGTGCCCGGAGGAAACCCACGAGGTTGAGAAGGCGCCCCTATCTCCATGCCACATACACTCACACCAGGGGTCGCAAACCACAGCCGCAAGGCAGAGGTGACCGGCCAGCTAGAGGTCGAAGTGCGGCACTCTAGACCCCTAGGCCATCCCAACCCCCCAGGAGATTGAAGAATAGGACATGTAGGCCTAATATAAATATAAGATATAATTTGCAAAACTTTGTATGTATTATTAATTATTAAATCTTCATTAATTGACCCATTTTGAAGTGAGTTACCTGCATTTTATATTTGACAGGTAGGTCTATCCATCAAAATAACAAAATACTCAAACTAATCCAGCCTTGTATATTGCATAATTTCCTTCAAAACAGGGGTTTACTTCGAGTTATATTTAAATTACAGTTTATCCTCTCCAGTATGTTGTAACAGTGCTATCAAATATTGGATTAACAGGTTTAGCAATCTGATTAAAACACAGATCCAATTCGTTTCGTTTTTTATAGTTCAAAATTTCATTTTTACTTGTCTTTACTACTCTTGGATCTGGAGGACTTGTTATTTAATCCGTGTTCTGACTGAAATGAGGGGTCAGCCAATCAAATGGTCTGTCGAATCGACCGTTTGACCTTTTCATGCGTGGAACTGTGGGTAGATATTACCAGCCAACGACGTCTATACTATAAACACCAGCGGATAGAAATCATAACAAAACAAACGTAGATTTTGAAAAACATGGCGGTCGCTGATTGGTTAATCGAATGACTGACGTTATCGGGTCAAATGTCCCGTGCTTGATACCTGACGTCATAGAACGTGAGCTTCCACTATAACTAGTTAGATCTACATGAGTGTAGGCCATCGAAAGTATAAAAAAACGAAACGAAATATAGATCTATATTTTAATTAGATTGCAGGTTTAGTATTGTCACCTTTTCTTTCCTTAACCAGATGACAGGGAAATTACATGTAGATGGTATATATACAATTTTAGACGAATTGAATAAAAAGGGTAAACAAATTATATTTTATTCAGATATTTTTAAAGATACTTTCCCATAAAAGTATTTCTCGGGTGGTCATTTCCAATAAAAATTTGGAAATTTTGGTATACATGTATATAAAAAGTAGAAACATCCAATCATTCTAGAAAAATACTGGATTCCCTGAAAAACACCAATGGAGCGCATACAGGAAAAAATGGTTAGCGTGTGCGCGCTGTATCATACGGCCTGCGTTTCAGTCAACTGGCTTGGTTTCAAATCCCCGGTTGTACGTGGCAAGGAGTAGGGTCGCCTGTCCGATCTCATGGGTTTTCACCGGGTACTTCGGTTTCCTCCCACTGCTAAAGACCCCTACGTGCAAGCGAATTATCGTAATAAAATTAAACCATATGTTAGTCCAGAAATGACCTAGTTTGTGTCGAGTGGACGTTAAACCCCATTTCTCTCTCTCTCCCTAACCGACAATCCGACGTTTATGGATGTCTGCTCGAGTGATGTCAAATGTTGCAACCAAATATTGTCTGATCTACCAGATTTAGTGAGCGTTTTATATATATGTTGATAAACCTAACGAGGAGCATAAAAGTGACTAATCGATATTTATGGTAAATGGACAGCGATTTGTCTTGTATGTTAATTCTCCTCCAGCTTCGCACTTGTGGCTAGGTACCATGTCACCCAAGTCACGTGACACCAACACGTTTTCTTTAAATAGATTTTTTATAGCAGGGGTATTCTTTGCAAATGCAATGTTTCGAGAAGGATTTGAAGCAAAATTTTGATAGTTTGCATGGCAACCGTTTGTTTGTTTCATATACGGTTAACTGTTAACCACAAAATTAGCTCTGTCTGTGGACATAAAAAGTTTGATATTCAGCCACAGATGGGCATTTGCCAAACAAAACTAAAACATCCAATTTCATTAAATCAATGCTATTATTTTGAGACACACTGCAGTCACAATTTCTTGTAGAAATTCTAGAGGCCAAAGTTATCATCCTATTGACTCGAAATTTAAACACAATTCAATTGGAATAGCTGAAGCTATCATCTGATTACCGGTATATATTTTATGTGATAAATATTTGCTCTAGTAGAAACCACTAGAAGTTAATCAAAGTTTAATTATTATAATAATTACTTCTTTGGTTTTTACTCTTGATCAGATTTTAGTGTGTGTTAAATGCCCCCATTACCATGAAAATACACAAAACAAAGAGTTTGTATCTTTTTCATAAGATAACTAGTTTATATCGTATCTGCTTATTATACGAAGATATATCAATGCTATTTTAGGTCACATAGAATGGAAAGATAAAAGTAAAAAAGAATGTTTAATTATGTGGAGAACACCAGGAGAATGGGGCAAGACCATCTATAAATGGGTTAGTTAATGCCATTAATATGATAACCATTGGTTTATGTCTGCAATTGTTTTACAAAGGGGGGTTGGGTGGCCGAATGGTTTGCGTGCGTGGCCTGTATCATACGGCCTGCCATTGAGTCAACTGGCGTGGTTTCGAATCCCTGGTTGTACGTGGCAAGGAGTAGGGTCGTCTGTCCAACCTCATGGGTTTTCTCCGGGTATTCAGTTTTTTTCCCACTGCTAAAGACCCCAACGCGCAAGCGAATTATTGAAATAAAATTAAACCATATGTTAGTCCCGAAATGACCTAGTTTGTGTCGAGTGGACGTTAAACCCCATTTCTCTCTCTCTTTGCTTTACCATGGCAAAGGGAATTTCCTTCTTAGTGATTCTAAATAAGTCACAGGTACCAGTGTTAAAGGAATAATTGTAGATATTGTAGATATAATTTGGGAAGGAAAAGGTGCATGAAGTGTGAAAAAGGAGGAAACCACATGAATTTTAGATGGGAAGACATGGGGTAATTGACTACAATTATATAACATCTCCGCCAATCATCAAGGCAGTGTCAATCAAGACCAATTCTGTGAATTTGGTGTTTATCCAACTCATTGAAACAGGACCATGTTGATTGATTAGTATTTAACGTTTCTGGCTGCCTGTGAAAATTTGTTTCATTTCATGGTATACTATCTTTTCAATTATTCTATACTATTAAAGGCTTAGGTGAACTAAATACTTGATGCTATTTTCAGGCTGATGATAAAGGAATGAAGAATACAGTTTGTACCATGTATGAAATAACAAATGGAGAAGACTCTGAAGATACAGGTAAGGGCGTAATCAATAGTATATATTGTTTATACATAGTCTGTGGGAAAAAAGCACAGTACCATGAGAAAATCCACTAGGTTAGTAAGATGACTCTACTGCTACTGTCACAAGACTGGGATCAAAACCTCACTACTTAACATAATGACAGACCTATTAGAAGAAATATTTTGTGTATTCATCCTCAAGGCCTCAAAGAGTGAAAGTTCATTTGAATATTAATGTTAAAGGATGATTAAATCAATGTATAGTTTGTTGTCTTATAGTTGATTTAATACAGTCTCTTGGTTTTTTTTCAATTTCAGAATTTCATGGGTTAGAAAATTGGTTACTTCTTAGATCTTTAAAATGTCTGCAGGCCGAAGGAAAATGTGAAATCATGGCTGGAAATGAAGGAGTTAAATTTTTCTGATTAGTTTATATTCTAAAGAAAAGTTTTTCCTACTCTAGAGTGCTACATGGGTTAATTAAGGAGCAAGAACCTTAATCACCCATCCGTAAAGGGTACATATTCACCTTCAACAAAGCTTTATTAAATGCAATTTCCTTGAATAAGTAACAATATCTATAATGGATCATGCTTCAAAACATTGCTACTTCTTGTTGCAAAACAATAATTAGGAAATAAAACGTTTTCTTACATACTTTTGTGGACCTTTTAACCATTTCCTTTTTTATTTGAATGTGAATAAATGTTGTAAACCTTAAATGTTAGAAAAAGAATAATAATCACAAGAATCTTTTTCGTGGAAAAAAAAATCACTTAAGTAAATGAACAGGGCTGTACTTGAGGTTCATTGGCTAGAACTAGAGATGAACCAAATTTAATATTGTGTGACAATTTTTTGACAAAGTTACAGTCACTGAAACGTTTTGACCCTAATTGTTTTTATGCAGTCACTCTATGTTGACATTTTCGTCACAGGCCTGTCCACCTTTTCTTTTGAACGCAATATGCATATGAAAAGTAGCTTCTATGTACGGAATATAACTGTGGGTTTGATGGAATGTTTAACTCTTTGGAATTGTTCATTTTTGATTTTCAAAATTTCAAGATCGTAAATTTCAAACATAGGTAGCTAACTTATATTTTTAGGTAGCTAACTTATATTTTTACTCATTTTTCGATTGGTAAATCTTGCGATTAAGATACAGTACAAAGTTCACAATGTAACTTTTTTAAAACTATATTCAGGAGACATCTTTTCATTCACATTTTGACAGTTAAATCTTGTTAAAGTTGCAATTTCATATTTTTAAGTTATATTTTTAAAATGTATCAAAATAAAGCCCTAAAATAGATTGTATCTATAAACAGTCCTACCTTGTTAAAGAATAATCCTATAAATCCTATAATTCACTATTGCCAGTTGAGAAATTGGCAAAAAAATCATTTTCAACTTCAAATTCAAACATTTAAAGATCACCATTCCATGGAGGGGAATGGGAAAACAAGGGAGGTAATTATGTTATTATTTTCTGTGTCAATCATTTTAATGCCTGTAAAATAATGCCCATGGACGTATAATAGTATAATTATGTTTTGACTTTCTTAGAAAATATGAAATTCCCGCTTTAACATAATACAGGACAAAGTTTTCAATAAATTGTTTTAAACTTTGTTAGGTTCATTGGGGCAAAAGGAAGATTGATTGAATTTTAGAACCATAAACTTCAGACACATTTCATGGAGTTAGGCTGAGTTATATGCCATGGCCTTACTTGAGCTGAAAAATGAAGGAAACCACCTGCATACAGCCCACTTGAATTATATTAAGATTCTTGTGTGCAGGATATTATGAAAGGTAGCTTAAAGTATATTAGAGTAATATTAAACTTTTAAGAGCAAATGTAACAAAATCACCTTTATTTTTAAAAATTGTGATTTCCTCAAAATAATAAGATCAGCTGTTTAACCAATTAATTGGTTGTTAAGGCTTTTGTGAACTTTATATATTTATTTGTCTCAGTTTGACTAGGTACCTTTCCTATATTTTTAACCATGAAGTAAAATGCCAGTTTAATAAACTATGCCATCCTCAATCGGTCTAATAATAATAATTAAAGCAATTAAAGATATAAATAATAAATTGAAAAACCCACTTGAAAAAAGTGATGATATACATAAATAAATTCTTGGCTGTGTTAAAATAGATACCATATGGAAATACGGATAACAAAAAATAATAAATACTAAATAAGCTGGACAAAAACCATTTTAAACAACAACACCAGTAAATATTTATCTGTGTTTATATATTTATATATTATTGTTTGTACTACATGTATTATTTAGACTCTCATGTTTTAATGAGTTTTACTATGATTATAGAACAACCCAAAATTAGTTTTCGTATTGAATATTGATTTATTTATATTATTAAATAATAAGAACTCTTGTGGGGATTCAGAGTGTTGTCAGGCTGACTTCTTCATAAATATTCAGGATCAATGTTGTATATTATTGCTCTAAAAATTCACTTCAGAAGGAAAATAAATACTGGTACCTGAATTCCTCTTTACTTGATTCCAAAATATTATCTACAGACATTTTTGAGGCAATAAATTTGACAAATCCAACACAATTTTAAAATGACTAATGGATTTCCATCTCCTCCAAAAAGACCTTTTCTATCCACCTGTTTTGAAAATACAGTACCAGGTAGCTTTTACAAAAATAAAAGTATTTAATTTAAGGAAAAAATCACCAATTTTTTAACCTCCCCAAATTACTGATAATCTTAAGCTTTATTCATCTATTTAAAAGAATAAGTAATGTGTATTTTAATTGTTTATTGTGCTTTTTTTGTAACAGTCGCCGTGATACGCTGGGTTTATTTATTACTTAGTTGTCTGTGGTGTTATCCTCATATTTTGTTGGAATTACTCCCAAGTATAACCTTATGTAACATGGTATGAATAATATAATCATAGTGTATATTTTGTATATATAAGAACATTTGTAAGGTGTAAAATTTAAATAAGTAATAAAATCAGTCCAATTTCTCGTTTTTTTTTTAGTTTCGAAGAAAACTGCCAGATATAGAATGATGTGATTTATACTGGGATAATCTTAGGTGGTATATGCACCACTGATTTGATTATTCAATGTCTGGCATATTGATGACAGATGATATCTGATTGAATAAAACTCCCTTGAAGTTTTGTTTTTCCAGAACAAAGAAATGGAATGGCGTTTACACCTATTCTTTTTTAAATTGCGAAGGGCTTAGTGTATAAGGACCTTCTTTTTTAGGCCTGTCGAATTACTAGAGCTCTTTATATCAGCCGTGCAGGAAATGAAATGAGGTTAAACATTCTACTCTTTTGTTCTGACTGGGCCAATGAACACAGGTATACGCCATACAGTGTGCTATGAGAGAAATTTTGTCTGGGCAGCGGCACTATTGCTAATGTATAAATGGGACCTCGGTTTCTCGTCACAACCGAATGACAAGACAACTAACTTGGGGAAACGTCGGAAATTCCGTCCTCAGCCAATGCAAGGATCCTGTGACTATGGTAGTGACTGAAATTATTTTAGTTAACATACTGCATACAAGCTCTTGTATATTATTCCCCCGGATTCATACATCATGCTGTTATCCACTAACAGACAATGCTTTTGTATCTTTACGAAACTATATGATAGATCTGCAGATGTCACAGTAGAAAAAATCTGACTGAGATTTGAACAGTTAGCCGTGTGACAATACCAATTGAACAAAATTTAGTTGAGGGGTAAAAACTTAAAACAGGATGAGTAAATTGATTTTTTTAATTTCTTCACGTTAAAGATAACTTTAACAAACATTCTTATATCAATCATATTTAACTTAAATAATACATTTATACAAGTAGCTGTTTACAATCATATATAACACCAGATCAAAAACTTTCTCCCGTACTATTACTGACAAATCAATCGGACTAAAATACAGATCTATACTTAGTTTCTTTTTTTATACTTTCGATGACCTACACTACATGAAGATCTGACATGTTGTAGTGATAGGTCACCGTCAGAGGTCATACAATCGGTTTTTGACCCTATGATGTCACACATTTGATTAACCAATCAGCATTGTTGTTACTAATGGATTACACACAATTCCGTCCAAAACACAGGCCTAAAGCTCACCATAACACACAGTTTCATTGGCTTATTCCTCACATCAATAAGAACGCCTATTACATAATTCATTCAGATCCTAGTGTAGTAAAGACAAATAAAATGAAATTTTGAACTATAAAAAAACGAAACAATATAACACCTGTGTTTTATATCAGACTGCTGTCAAATTTCATTCTGTTAAAGGGCCGATTCCGATAATATTTTGGAGAAATAAAACTGCTTAATTTTGAATTAAAATCCCTTAAAACCCTCTGCCTTAGGACCGAGGTACTACTCAATATAATATGTGATTTATTTTCAAACAAATTAAACCTGTCAGTCTACATCTGAAAATGGAGATATGTGTCCCAAACTGTATTATGCAGTGTCTGGATAAAACCAGACTTATTTTATAAAAATAATGTGTAGGAGGGATTTAACTTTGGGTATCAAGTACAGCACATGGGTCATTCATTGTATAGACCACTAATCGATTATTAGGTCACCCAACGAAAAAATTGACTTGAAATCTTAAAAGGGTTACGTGTCCGGATAAGCAGTATTGCGGTTCACGACCAAACGTCTCAATATTTTGAGCTGAAACTTTAAGACAAGGTAAATACTCCATTCCTCTATATTTTTGCGTTTAAATTTCAAACGTACTAAGACCTTTATTTTTAAAAGTCTGTTTAATTAGGAATAGTCTCTTTAATTACCCATACAATCTAAAAACAATTATAAAATAATCATCCTTTCAATGTATTGTAAATTACAATGTCAAAGGGAATAAAGGCCCCAATAGTTCAGCTGGCATTGCCCTGAAGTAAACATGACATAACCAAGCGTCATAACCATTTCACCATTGCAGATCTTGTGAATTTAATAAAACAGGAGAAAGTTTCCATGATTGGGTAGTCAACATTTGAGCAAGGATTGAAAGATAAAAAGAACACAGAAAGAGTAAATAATCAAGTGTAAAAATTCAATGGCTATAAAACATGGGCACCTCACATTATATACAATTATAATACACTATAGATAAATCTCTTGATGGCTCTCAACCGCTATCATTATAACAAAGCTGATTTGAAACAATTTACAGTCAATAATCAAAAAGGAAATTATAAATATATTTACTGTCTTTACATATATATATATACACAATATGTACAGGTTTACATTTTCTAAAGATTACTGTACATGCATAGAGAATGCCTCAAAAACCCATGTTACATAGCACAACACAAACTTGTGCTTAAATGGCAGTTTCCAGCATGGAGGTTCACATCCAATACAAAATTCACACACAACTGACAGCAGGTGAAATGTAATAGTGTTTAACGTCCTACTTGTCAGGGTCTATGTTCTGCACTACTGCTAAGATACAGAAAAAACGTCTCAGGACCTCCTTGTTAGTGAGCTGACAGCCTATTGTTGGAGCCACTATGGATTACATACAACATAGGAAATATTCAATTTGCTAAATCAGCATTTTATCTTCACTCCAAGAAAAATTTTAATAATTCAGAATTAGTCATAATATGATCACAGTTATGTAATGCAGCAATTGTTTGAGAGGCATTCTCAGGTACTATTATCTTTAGAATATATTACTAGGCTTTAAGCTTGGTTTTGTTGCATTGCTCAAACAAAATGGAACTGATAAATAAATAAAAAAGCTAAAAATCACATGTTTAGTTATGATAAATATAGTACAAATGTTCGGCGTCTACTCTCTAAATTTGGTGAAATCATACAAAGCTCAAAACACTTCATTTTTTACTTCTGACTAAACCATTTCGAGATGTCAAAACAAGATCCTCAATAATTATCGGAATATACGACCTGACTATCATATATACCCTGTTTCAATTTTATACTCAATGCAATAAACAAAACTGTTTCCATTTTATACTCAATGCAATAAACAATGTACTACGATATCAATTCGTAATACAAAGTGTTCAACCATAAACTTATTTATGTCTATAGCCCCACTATCACAATATGTGCTGTGATTGATATCGTAGGAATCGTGTTGATGTATCAACACATATCCTAACATTATCTGCACATGCCAGATTGTGGACTCAAAAGGGAAACTCCTATCGTAATGCATAAAACAAAATTATTTGTAAATGACATTTTGTTGACATATTCGTGACACACACCTTTCTCATTCAATCAAAAGGAAAAGATTAATATTTCACACCTTTCTCATTCAATCAATAGTAAAAGATTAATATTTCATAAATCTTTAACATCTTTTTTTTTTTGTCACAACACCATTAGTATTAATAATAAACATATTATATACCAAATTATTAACAGTATATTTAACATTGCCTTAATCTTTATTATAAGTACATGTACTGCTTAACAAAATGTAATCTTGTTCCAACACCAACTAAATTATTCTTAATTTCGTTTCAGATTTGAATTCATCTTTGGCACAATTTTTCTTTTAAGACATAGTATTATCATAAAGTATCGCAACATCACCACCTTAATTAGGCCTTTCATCTATTATTACAATGTTGATTTTTTTCATTACACTACTTTTCTTTCAATGCACAGTTCAGAATTGAGATATGAGCAGTGATATTTAGCTGAAGATTTTGATCGCAACAATTTTGGAGATTCGTAGTTTGAAACTATACTACATTCAACCAGTTTACTCCAATCAAACTCGATGGAAAATTGTATAAAACGTGACTTTAAGGATTAAATATTTGTCGACTTTACAACCGAATGAATGTTTTGTATCCGGTGATGTGTTAAAAATAAAATATAATTTTGTTCATAATCCTTCAACAAAGCACAAACTTGTATGTCCTCAACAATAATTGTTTGATCAGTTAATCTGATCTGACAACCCAACTTCAAAAAATTTATGCCTCATTTCACATCACTTAGATTGTTTGGCAAAAGAGAGTTTTCACATACAGGAAAAGAGTCAAAAGAAATCTGCTAAGAGAGAAATATCACAATAATTTAAACAAACTCTTTCTTCACCAATCTCGTCATTCTTCAAATAGACAAGACATTAAGCCCTTTTGGTATAACATTTGTTGACTGGGGAAACTCCTTTTCAAAGAGTTCAATAAAACATACCATTTACAATACCCACTGGCAACAAAACAGCAGTAAATAAAATAATGTTTCTTAACAAAGATTTCCAATCTGACGGCACAGCATATTTCACCAACACTCCTGTCACTCTTGAAATCTCGTGGCTTATGCAAATAAATATGAAAGAAGTAATAATAACATTTAGAACTGGATAACTGGGTATTAAGACAAGAACACCATGTGTGTCAGCTGCTAACCATATATGATACTGGGTGATGAATAACTGAAAAATATAAAATTTTAAGAACGTTTTTATGAAGGTCAAACAATGAGTTTATAGAGTACGAATATGGATAGATGATACAGAAATGTTTGAACTATAAAGATCATTAATGACAAAATGCCACTATGGGTGAACAAGTTTATTTTATATTTGATGGTAAAAATAACTCTTTATATCGATAGTAAATTTAAAGAGAACACACCATCAATATTTGGATAATTCAATAGGTCACTGAGAAAGTTATACAAACTTATAAAACACTGATGTTTGTATGTCAGAAGAGAGTAACAAAACCAGAGTTAATGCACACAAACTACTAGTAGTAATGTTAAGCCATTCATTCAGGCAGTGAGCTAGTGTGTTTGAACTGGTTTTTAAATCGGCGGACATTTACTTATTCAGATGACAAAGTCAAGCCAGTATAACTAGTTGAACAGCATCATTGATGAAAGATAAGAGGAGAATTAAAAATGAAATGGGGTTTAATGTTCTACTGTTTTGCTCCGAACTGGGCTAATAAAGACGAGCATATGCCATGGAGTGAGCTATGAAGGAAATTTTGCTCGGATAGTGGTGCTACAGCCCAAATCAAATTCCAAATGTCATGGGATTTCTTACATGCAAGCCAATGTGTACGAGGGACCTCAGTTTTTCATACCCAAACAACTAGACAGCTGTCCATGTCAGGTCCTGCATCACTGGCATGGAGGAACAACAAATGAAAATCTGGATAAGCTTTCTTGGTCAATGCAGGGATCAAATGAACCAGCGTCTTAGCCACTGTGATTCGAAGAGTAGTAAAAAGCTTCAACATTCTCTTTCTACCTGTACATAGCAACATCTTCCCTTCAAAGGTTCTTGCATCAACAAACAAAATCACTATTGAAAGCTAGATATTTTCAGACATACATAAATTATGTACTTACTTCTAAAGAAATTCTGCCAAACCAAGCAAAGAATGAACTGTATCTTGTTCTTAACCATCCAGGTACATTACGTAAAAATATATATGATACAATCTGAAATAAAATTATTCATCTTTACATAAAACCTTTTTATATTCCTAGATAACATAGCATTGTCATAGTACTCTTTTACATTTTAATCATCAGCTTATTTCTACTAACATATGGATATGGTAAGACATATTTTATGAGAGACACATTTTATGAGGACATATTTGGTCATATACCATCCATCATGTGACCACAATGTTTGGTGCAATCACATGTTCTAAGTATCTTAGCATTGTACAAGAAGTTATTTCAAGGGAAATGAAATGTCTTTAAAGTCCTACTGATCATTGCAAAGGAAATTTGTTCAGCGTCATTTAGTTCTCAAAGTGATTACATTTACTTAAAATATGTAAACATCCGGTGACCACCCCTAAGTCAAAGCCCAATGCATGAGAAATTCTTTGATCAATCAATCCATTATCAAAATCTCTGCACACCTAGAATTTAATATCTTGCAAGGAAGGAACAGTAATTTTTAAACAAAATTTCTATTCCTGGAATGGCCATAAATGATAAATGTCTAACTTGTTAATATTAGTCTAGATATAAAAATATTTTATCATATACAAATAACATTAAATAACTTACAGGTATAAAAGTTAGATAAGAGTGGAACTCATTACACTCTGGTTTATTTCTACAGAAACAAGCAAATATGGTGTACCCCTGAAATATAGTAATATATACTATTTTTTAAAAAAAAACAACAACATTAGGATAGTTTGCCTGGTAATACTAACAACAGCTAAGTCGTCCGAGCAGAGAGAGAGAAATGGGGTTTAACGTCCACTCGACACAAACCAGGTCATTTCGGGACTAACATATGGTTTAATTTTAATTCAAGAATTCACTTGGGCATAGGGGTCTTTAGCAGTGGGAGGAAAACTGGAGTGCCCAGAGGAAACCCACGAGGTTCAGAAGGCGCCCCTATCTCTACGAGGCCATACCAACCCCCAGGTCGTCCGAGCAAGCCCGAAAAGTTACAGCATTCTGGTCCTTGTGGTAAATAAAATGCAAATCAATTACATTGATAATCAATGGAGCACATAACTAACCAAGAATTCTAAAAGTAATTATTGTCAACTGATAGGCTCACTCTCTAAAATCAAAACCAAGTATATAATTTTCAAGGTGATCAAACGAGGACATTTGCTGCAAGAGCTATAACTCAAGAAGTTAACAGAAATTTGATCTTAGTAATACATATAAATGTTAAGTTTATTGTATAGGATTCTTTGTGGCACTAATCTGAACAATACAGATAAATATTGAACATCAGCATTCCCATAAATGTACAAAGTGAACAAGAACAATAACCCAGTGAGTAATAATCAGAAATTGTTGAAATATAAGTAATCTTCAGTGGCCTTATTCACGAAGTTTTAACTAAGATAAAATCCAAATTTTAGTTATTTGATTGGATAATATTAGATTGATTTTAGTGCTTAGCCAATCAAAACTGAAGTATCTACTAAAATTTGGATTTTATCTTTAGTTAAGATTTCGTGAATCAGGGCCCGGACTACTAAGCTGAACAATCAAAGACTGTTGTAGATGCCACAGTGTTATAAATATAGTGTACTTACCAGTAGACCAACTAAAGCTGTACCAGTTACAATATATGATAGAGGTTTAGAGAATAAATCTGTCTTTAGGTTATCACTGACTATTTTATACTTCAATAACATCTGATAACCAAATGCGAATAACATACCGTACACCACACTCTGTAACATAAATTACTCAAATTAATATACGGTTTTACTTCTGCTGGGGAGTTCAGATGAAAGGATAATCAAATATTTGTGTATTTTCTGTTCAGACTAATAGGATTCAAAGAAAAGAACGCCCATATTTTTTCAATTTCTGTCCAGACAGATTAAAAGTACCAATCACAGAATAATGAATCTACTTACATATCTATCTAATTGCCATCTAAATCTCCATTCATGGATAGAATCATCTGATGTGACAAATAAAGCTTTAAAGGGACGAGTTAAAAACACTTTCTCAAAGAACACCTGAAAAAGAAACCACAGCATGCAGATACCGTAACATGACAAAGATCCACTGCTTATGCAAAAAAATTCACCTAAATATTGCATAAAAATAAGTTTATGCAAGATAACTTTAACCTCTTGCAAAGTGAACACAAGATTAATAGAACAAATTATGGGAAATAACACTGAAAGTAATGATATAAATTACAATGATATCAAATTAACTTCTGGAACACCCACAGGGCAAAATAGACTATCACACTCCAATGTGGGTGAATAAGAAGGAACAATAAATCTTTACTTAAAATCTAAAGACAATACCAGGCATGAGAAATTGTTAGTTTAATTGTCATAATAATGCATGTATAATAAAACTCTGATTTAAAAAAAAAAAAGGAACTATGACTTGTCCCTTTAATAAATAATTAATATCAGCAAGAACTTACCTCAGATAAATAAAATAAAGATATACAGGTTATTAAGATGATAAATTTGATGATCATATATAAATAATGAAAGGAATTCACTGAAACAGAATAAAAAGAATATACATGTATGTGTAAAACATAGTCTGTTCTAAACTGAGGGAAGGAATTGGACCTAATCTTAACACACACACAGTCATTCAGTTAATATGCAAGCAGACCTTATTCATATCAATACTTTTATTTCAGACATCCAGATGAAATGAAATGGGGTTTAACGTCCTAATACTGGGCTAATGAAGACGGGCATACATCATGCAGTGTGCTATGAAGGAAATTTTGCCCGGGCAGCGGCACTACGTCCTACTCTTATATCGAATTCCAACTGCCAAGGGATCTTTTACGTGCACGCCAATGTGTACACGAGACCTCAGTTTTTCATCCAATCCGTCATTTGAAGATACCGTTACATGTACATGGATGTTTGGAAATTTGTTCAGTATAAGGAATTTGATCTACTGTAATTTAAACTTCATCAATACAGAAATGTATGAACAATAAAGATCATTAATGACATGATGTCACTATGGGTGAACAAGTTCATTTTATATTTGATGGTAAAAATAACTCTTTATATTTATAGTAAATTTAAAGAGAACACACCATCAATATTTGGATAGGGGATAGTCTGTGATAAAAATAGTCATAGACATCTAGGCATCAACCATAAACTTTCTTGCATGTACATTTAAGATGTTGCTTAGCCTTGTCTCGGTATATTCGTGTTGTCTATTTCAAGTAAGTTGAGAATAGCCTTTCCAATTTCCATATGTAAAATTTATCTATATGGGATTATGGAATTCTGGACGGCTAGGGTTGACTACCCATATTCCTAACCTTTGTGTGTACAATTTGGTTTGTGCAGAAGTCATAGCCATTAAACTAGTCTTACCTTCTGCTGAAGCTTTGGTTAGATGTGGCCATATTGCCATGGTAATATACATTATAACAAACCAATAGGAAACAAGCGGAACAAAATAGTAGAATTGATATGGTCGGTTCATAACAAAACATAATAATACCACTAACAAATTCAGCCGGAATAAAACCTTAAATAAAACAAAACATTCATATTTTTATTTTTACTAAAAAATTAAATTTCAAACTTCGTTGAGATCTACTAGAAAAGATTCTGATGGTGCTGATGAATGCAGTCAATTATCTGAAAAAAATTCTTACTTTTCCAAATACATTGTCATATAAAGATAGGTTGCCAGGCAATGATACATAATCACAGCAGGTAAGTTGCGCGAACAGTACAAAAAGTTTGTGAGATTTAGATGACTTTAGCCTCAAGTGAGTTCCCCAAAATTTTCAGCTTGATCAAGGGCAATTACTCTGTAAGTAATTGCTAAAATTCAATAGGATTCATAATAACCTCAGCCACTAGAGAGTCATAAGATTTTTAGAAGTGATCAAGGTCCATATCATTGAAAATGAAATGATCTGTTTGTCTCTTTAACATACACACTGAAATATTTTCAAGACAATCAGATGATAATTGCAGCCTCTAAAAAATCCACAGGGAATTGTTTGCGACAAATGCAACTACATATAAAGGTACGCATACCAAAGATTAAAATTAAATGTGCTACATTATAAACAAAAGCAACAATCTTGTTAAATCATAACTTTAAAAAAATCTAAAAAACTAATAAATATAAAACAAGATAATTTACAGCTAAGAAATTGATACATTCAACATAGCAATGCTCATTCCAATCATGCTTCTATTTGTTAATAAAGTATGAAGTACAATAAATTTATAAAACTATCCACTACTTCTAGAATATTCAAATTGCCGGTCCCAAATGTTCGTTTTTTGGACTGCTTAATCCACACTTAAAAGTCCTCATAATAATTTTTAGCATAAAATTCTTTAAAAAACCCCAACCCAAAACACAATGTCAACAAAGGAGAATCACCCCAGCTTGGATTCTGTTTCAAATCACATTTTTTGAAAACAAGATTTTACACATTGTGCTGGCACATATCCTCTGCAGAGGATGCTTAATATTGTGAAATTTACAATGCATCATATATCTTTGCACCAGTTTGGAACTGATGCCCTTTTTTTAGAGATTCAACTTCCACAGTATTGTACTTGGCATTCAAATGACTATCAGCAGCTTTACAATACTGGCAAGAAGCTTTTAGAACGAAGCAACAGTGATATGAAGATAGTATCAACTCCATTAAACATTCATAAATTCAATTAATTTTTTGTTTTATACAACATATATATAACCACAGAGTTGGGCTCCATGGAACAAGCGATTTTCATAACAAAACAAAATAAGTATTTAAAACAATAAAAATCTAAAAGGTAGTTCTATTCTAAGAAGTCATATAATAGGAAAAAGTATAAAAAGTAGAAGTAAAATTTGTTAAAAGTAATCAAATATGCATGCAAAAAACAATCACAAAGGAAAATACTATTAACAATATAATAATATTTCTAATTCATAACCTTTTTGTATGAAATTTGAATTTTGAAATACAATTTCAATTTGTCAATTGTAAAAACTCATTTTAAGTTTGACAGGCAACAAAACAAACATACACCACCCACTAGCAGGATTATCATATGGAACTGTACTAAAGAAAGCATCAAAATGACAGTCAAAAAGTATTAATATGGTTTAGAAAATCAAAAGGAGTAACTCTATTTGTTAGAATTTTTTCCCAGCTGTGAATAGGTATCATGCCATTAGTATGTGAATTGGTAGCTTTGGTAACATTCACATTTATTATTCAAACTAAACTGCAAATAGGGTCATCAAAGAAAAATTGCATGGTTCCCTGTAACAGATACCCAGAGTATGCTGTTAATGTGTTATGTATATTTAGTAATGCTATTCAACAATTTCAGCTTATCAAAATATTTTGAAAACTGAAGATGAATGAAGGTGACTAAAAGTAAATTTGGAAAACTACAGCCAACCTAGCCAACTAATTTACTACTAAACGAACAGATGAAGAACCACACAATCTATTTTTAGATGACCTAAACTGAACATTAAATCTACTACAACAAAAAATAACATGAAATAAAAAGTACAGGTATTCAACTTCAATGTAACATAGTTAAATGGAACAGAGCACACGTAACTGGGAGGTATTAAAAAAAAAAAAAAAAAAGAAAAAAAAAAGACATGCAAGCGGTAGTGATTAGAATAGACTACAAGTAAATGATTGGTAGTGCTTAGAATAGACTACATGTAAATGGTAGTGCTTAGAAGAATAGTAAATGGTAGTGATTAGAAAAGACTACAAGTAAATGATAATGCTTAGAATAGTAAATGGTAGTGCTTAGAATAGACTACAAGTAAATGGTAGTGCTTAGAATAGACTACAAGTAAATGGTAGTGCTTGGAATAGACTACATGTAAATGGTAGTGCTTAGAATAGACAATATGTAATTGTAAGTGGTAGTGATGAGAAAAGACTACAGTATGTAAGTGGTAGTGATTAGAATAGATTACATTTAAGTGGTAGTTCTGAGAATACATTACATGTAAGTGGTAGTTATAGATTACATATACCTGGCTGTTATTAGAAAGATTACACAAAGAAATGTTTCATAATCTTTAATTACAAATGAAGGTGTGCAAACTAAGAAAAGTACTGTATGAACTATAAAGATCATTAATGACAAAATATCACTATGGGTGAACAAGTTCATTTTATATTTGATGGTAAAAATAACTCTTTATATTTATAGGAAATTTAAAGAGAACACACCATCAGAAGATTCCAACAATTTATTCATATCCAAATGTTTTTTCTCCTACATTCAATTGTTTCAAACATAAACCCTTTCAAAGCAAGACAAGATATACTGCATAATTGATACAGTAACACAAAGATAAACCATAATGTGTTAATTCAAGTCTTGTAAGGTGGATCTTGTGTTTAATCTGTTATCTAATGATTAGAACTTTCAAAATCCTGTTAAAAGAGTGATACAAGCATATTGAGTGACACACCGCCATCAATACTATATTCCTCTTTATTAATTATCTATGGAAATACAGGCTCTGCTGCTTAATTCCATTTGCTTATGAATTAAATACTCTTTTAAATCAAAACATACACCATAGTGACTACCATTATGTCCCATTGGCCATTTGTAATCTGTTATTAACAGAACTTTTATTTTGTATCACTTGATTGCTATTCTCCTAATTTGAAAATGTTCCAAACTAATTTTTTCCCCCAAATCCATATTTTCAACACAAAAAATACAATTCATTATTAGTGTGTTAGGTATATCTTTAATAAAAAAAAAAAATCATTTGGTTTATGGTATAATGATTTTTTTTTTGTCAACCCACTGAAGTGAAGACAGTTAATTCTGACTAGCCCTAATTTCTAGATCCATGATAAATAATCAATGAAGTTGTAATACATGTACTACTGTATAAAAGTTGAAACCAAGTATACAGAACTTACTTCAAGCAAACGATGAAAGCTGTTATTTCTGTTTTGCCAATAATGTGATATTTTCCAACACCCATGCTGAAACAATCATAATATATAGTGCAAGGAAAAGGGCAACAAAAACAGAGATTAATTAGGTAAAGAGGAATTATCTACTGTGGTTAGCCGATTTATAAATATAAGTAATTCATATATAGATAGGTTTAAACACACAAATAATGCAAATTGCAATGCAAATATAATGAACATAACCAGAGACCGGAGCCATTACAATCCTTATTTACAAACTGCTAAATGAGAGTTTTAGAAGACCACTATCTCTTTCAGTTGAATCAGAAATTAAACTTTTTGATTTTGGTTGAAAAGGGTTATCACTATGAAAGTGAATTGAAATGGAGTTTAATGTTCTGCTCCGAACTAGGCTAATGAAGACAGGCATACACCATACAGTGTGCTATAATGGAAATTTTGCATGGACAGCGACAATACAGCCTACTCTTAAATCGAATTCCAACCGTCGGGGGGATCTTTTATGTGCACGCCAATGTGTACACAGGACCCCATTTTTCCGTACCATCCAAACACGCCGGGAAATCTGGATGAACTTTCTCAAATCAAACAATAAAACAGTTGAATGACAGCAATATACAGCCCCATTCAAATTTTCAGGTAAAAAGTACGCTTATCATGTAACATCATGTATATTCGACAGAGTTGGGCTCATAAACCTAAAATAAGTACTTTTCAAACTAATAAAGAGGGAGACAGAGAGAGATGTGGAATGTCCACTCGACAAAAACTAGGTCATTCCATGACTGGCATATGATTCAATTTTATTTCAATAATTCGCTGGAGCATAGGGGTTTTAGCAGTTGGAGGAAACCGGAGGACCCAGAGAAAACCCATGAGGTTCGACAGGCGACCCTAATTCTTGTAAGGTACAACCAGGGAATCAAAACCATGCCAGTTGACTAAATGCTAACCATTCGGCCAAGTTGATTTCTATATTTTAAGAAAAGATGACTTTGACACCAACTAGAATAAACGCTCTCACGAAAAAGGTTCAGGATATGGTCATATATTCTTGTTCAGAATAAAAATTTGGTCTAGAAAAATCACAAGGATTTCTACCTCTCCAAGTAGCACCTCCCTCAATTTTAACCCGGGCTAATTGGAAAGGGTAGAAAACCATCACTATCAGTTAATTTAAACACACAGAATCTACACGTACCATTTGTAAGAATAGATATTCTGTCTTTAATCATAAATTGTTTAATATTTTTGAAATAACTGTTTAAACACTAGATATAATTAGTTTTAACAAATATCACACTCAAAAACATCTAAAATTAACCTCATCAGGGGAAAATCCAGGAGCTATATATTCAATGAGCACCTTGAAACCACCAAATCATTTGTATGACTTGGGGATTATGTGGTGGATGTCAAAAATTGCCCGAAATCATTGATACGTCAAATCACGTCATGAAATTGAAATTAAAACTGCCTCTTTATACATGAGCAAACAAACTCAAAAGAATGAGACATCACATACAGACACTAATTAATAAATAACAAATGACAAATTACTATCAAATTCATTGAATGAATCGTGGTTTGCTCCTGCAAGCATCCACTGTAATCTGCTGTATGATGCTTTCTATGATTTTACCACAATTTTGACTATTGATCAACTCATTTTACATTGGTAGATATAACAGTTGTATGAAGCAATTTACCATGCTGACATAAGCCATTATTGCTACAAATATAGCATGACTTTATTTGTAGGTCTTCAATCTGTTTCACAGAGAATTACTTACGAATTATCTCTGTCACAGATGACTGTCTTGAACACGTGCATTGACTTCACGCGGCGTCAGTCATTGGCTCAATGGCTCGTGAGCCTAATCTCCCGTTCAGGCTGGGAGTCAAAACCATTTCACATGACTCAATGACAGAGCTTATGATCGAACGCACAAGCGCCAGACCCTTCGTCCACCCAACCCTTCTATGTTGATAAGGACTAGAAAGTCCAAACAATAAAGTACATGTATGAAATCAATGATTGTGAGAATGACTCGTTGACGGTTGTGAGAATGATTTGTTGACGGTTGTGAGAATGATTTGTTGACAGTTGTGAGAATGACTTGTGTTTATACCAAATGGAATAGACTATTAACTATGGAACAGAACTGTAAATCAGCTTGTAGCTAAAGACAGACTTCAGAAAGTCGAGAAAGAAAATAAAACCAACATAGCTTTTGTTGAGAAATAAATCCTACCAAGCCAATCAACACATGCAAACAGTGTTTACTAATTAAAAACTGAGTACGGTAATGAAGCAGTTCGAAAGCTTCATAGCAAGCTCAAGAGTTATCTATGGCACATAAACTCAGTTGGTGGTTTAGGGACATGGCATAAGAGGTCTAAGTTCTGTGCATTTGGTTTTGCTGGGGAAAGCAATCAATTATTTATAAATTAAGCAAAATAATGAAGTCATTTCTTTTTGTCCTGCTATTTTCTTCCTATTCAGAATTAACAAATATATCATTCATAACCAGGCACCTAAAAATCAATTGCAAATTGTTGGCTTCACTTTGTCACAAGGAAATGAAGTAAAGTGAACATGCAAGAAATGTATAGTTTAATATAGAATACACAGGAAGCAATCAAACCAGAAAATGAATACATGCATGTAAGATACAAGGTGAATATGCAGGAATCTATATTTGAATAGAAATTATTACAGAATATATATAGCTATGGGTATGCAGAAATTATTTATAATTCACATATAGCTCAAAAATTGAAGTCCTGGACTCCTGATTATATCATAACAATAATTATAAACAGTTGAAGTTAGCTATTTATACAACAATGCTGAAACCTTTTTTTCAAAAGTAATAAAAATGTTCAAAAAAAACCCAGAAGAAAGCTGTTTTGTTCAAAAAAATAACGAAGCAAGTTGTTTATAGTAATAAGACTATATTGGTAAGTAAAATCTTAACATGAGAATATCGCATTAATCATGCAGTGCGAAACAAAATTTTAGTAAGCGCTAGGTTATTTAAAGCTGCTGTTTGTCATTTGCAATTTTCAGACGATACATGTATGTTATTTTTCGAAGCGTAATTCAAAATATTAATTGCAGATTCCCCTCGCCCCTCCACCATTTCCTTAGCTCAAATTGTAACAGAACAAAAGGGTATGGAGGCATCGCAAAAACTGGAAAATCAAGCCGATTTGAAAGTGGACTACCAATCATAAGGGTACCAAAGGAATTTGTCTGACAAATGGCCTCATTACAGTGGTCACTTTTTCCTTTTAATTTTAATAACACATAAATCTAGTATATATTTTATACTATTCAAAAAAAGTAGGGGATATTTGATTTTGGGGGCATAATACTAAAATATGCAAATGACTACGAAAAAAGTCACTATAGAACCTAACAGAAGAAACATTTCCAGTTACATGTGACGCCCAAACGCACCAATAGCTACCGCATGGAATGCAGGTGATGCTTGGGATCATCATGGAGGTCCAACCCAAGATTTGCACGACTCTGACTTTGAATGTTACAGTCATTGTGGCATTGAATTCCAGGGTGGAAAAATCAGTTTAATTGTTTTAGTGACCAGAAAACAAATTTTGATATGCGTCGGCTTACCCAAAATGAAAGGTTACGTGCCCTTGGCATGCTACAGATCGGCACAACAAAGGCGGTTGTGGCGCGGCCGATGAATGTTTCTCAGTCTGTCAAAAGCAGGCTATGGTCCAGATACCGTGATACACAATCTGTACAGGACAGACCACGCTCAGGTCGACCAAGGGCGACAACTCAAGCCCAGGATCGATTTATCCGTACCTTGGCCTTGAGAAATCGTGTCATCACAGCAAATCAGATCAGCGCTCGTCTTCAAACAGAGCCTGGTGTGAGAGTGAGTGGCCAGACGATTCGGAATACTGCATAGGGGTCACCTTCGCGCCCGACGTCCTCCCGTGATCCCTTGTTTGAGAGATCATCACATTCAGGCAAGACGTTGTTGGTTTAGGGATCGTCAACACTGGGATAATCGACGCTGGAGCAATGTGATGTTTTCAGATGAGTCAAGGTTCACTGTTGATTTTTTTGATAGACGTAGGAGGGTGTGGCGTCGTCGAAACGAGCGCTTCCAAGACGTTAACGTCATCAGACATGATCGATTTGGGGGTGGTTCTGTTATGGTGTGGGGAGGCATCACTGTTGCTGGAAGAACGGCTTTACATGTTGTTGCAGGGCGTGTTACAGGCCAGTACTACCGGGACAACATCTTGGCAGTCCATGTTGTGCCGTTCGCACGACGTCATGGCCGCCGTTTCATCTTCCAGGATGACAACGCAAGATGTCACAGGGCCAGGATCGTTACAGGTTACCTCCAACAACAGAACATCACCACATTACCTTGGCCAGCACTGAGTCCCGACCTCTCCCCCATCGAGCATGTCTGGGACATGCTTGGACAGATGTTACGTCAACCTCAACAACGTCCTGCCAATGTCCAAGAACTTGCTGCTGCGTTGCAACAGGAATGGGACAATCTGGACCAAAATGACCTTAGACGTCTCATCAGGAGTATGCCACGTCGGATCAATGCTTGTTTGGCAAACAGAGAAGGATTTACCCGTTACTGACTTTGTTGTGATGCTGTTGTTACTTTGCTGTTTGACCCCGGGTATCATTTTACCCTTATAATGGTCAGTCTGTGCCTTACTTAGTCCAACGATCATTTGGAATAAATCGATGAATGTGAACTTCATTTCATTTTGTCATTTGTTTCTTCGTCAGTTTCATTAGGTGACTTTAATCAAATATCCCCTACTTTTTTTGAATAGTATATTAATCCACACGGTTTACTCCATGTACAACCAACACCAATTCACTATCCAAAGATGTGTTTTATTTACATGTACAAAAGTCTGCATACAATTTGGGGATATTTTTGTTTCATTTGGACAGTTTCTGGTTTATTTCCCAAAGATTTTAAAATGTACCTGACAACCTGAATTTACAATTACTTTTGTGCAACTGTTAGTTGCATCCAGAAGCAATGCCAGTGAAGGGAGGAATTGCCAGTCAATGTAAATATACCCACCATCAATCTTGTGAAGGGAGGCTTTTCCAGTCAATGTAAATATATCCACCATCAATCTTGTGAAAGGGGGAGAGAGAGAGAGAGAGAGAGAGAGAGAGAGAGAAATGGGATTGAATGTTCACTTGACATTTCGGGACTAACAACAACTTTGCTTGCGCATAAGGGTCTTTAGTAGTGGGAGGTAACCGCAGGACCCGGAGAAAAGGCACAAGGTTGGACAGGCGACCCTATTCCTTGCCACTTACAACTGGGGAACCGAAACCACAGCAGTTGACTCAATGACAGACCTTATGACACAGCGCGCACGTGCTTCCAATTTGGTCATCCATCCCCCCCCCCTCAGTCAAGAGAGCTATAACTGTAAAATCAATGCGTAACTCTGTAGTTCTATAGGTGTTCTTGTGAATATAAGTGCAATTCCAACAAGTTTGAAAAATACATCCGCAAAATTCAGACCTATTGGATGTTGGCAAGAATTGTGAATGTGTGGACTGATGGACAACACTCGGCAAAACTCAACAAATTCCAGTACCCTACATCTAGCCTCTACTGTATGACGAAGTCCGCCATTAGAACTACTTACAAGTTCCCGGATTACCAACGGCGTTGCCCATGACGATGCCTTTGAAGAATGTTTTATCTTACAAAGTTTTCAAAGTTTGAAGCTGGTTTTTTTTATAGCTTATCCAATTTTCTTTAAACAAGGACAAGTTTGCACTGGAAATTCTACACACCCTTCGAACGGCGCAATTTTGAGAACTTCTTTCTTAAATGGCAAGTTTTCCTAATAAGTAAACCGGCGCCGCATTGCAATTATATAGGAGTATGAACATATCACATTGTCATACCGCCAAGGCTAGATGTAGGTTCCGGAATCTGCCGAGGTTTGCCAAGTGAGATGGACAAATCAACAGAAAGACTTAAAGGGCAATATATTTCCACATAGAATGTTAGCAGATAAAAATTCTGTCAATAATTATAGATAACAAATACAAGTATGATTATCTCAGAAAGGAATGCCCATGAGTATCTTTGTTGTCTGGGTCACAATAAAAATCTTTACCTATTATTAACAATTCATTCGTAATGTTTCTAACATCAATAGCTCAACCCTTTTCAAATATAAGAAAGTTTCTTGGGATTTTCCCCGTCTCATTTCCATTCATCAAGAGTTGCAGATCTGGCAAGGAAAGCATCTTGTTGTTCAAAGGACTGGCAAGGAAAGCATCTTGTTGTTCAAAAGGAACCTTGGCTTCAAATATTTTTGTCTTACAAAGCTGATAAAAACCTGTCAGGATTTCATATAGATCCACTGATAATGGATAATAATTTCAATGTAGCCATCAGCATGCCAACAAGTTTTGCAACAAAGTTACATTTACATAACTCAAAACGTTACAACTCGATTGGATTTGAAAAACAGACAAACGTTGAGACAGATAGACAGGCAGGGTTTAAGACAATGTACATCAACAACAAATAGGTGTACATAAGTAATGGATTACCTGACAAAATCTGAACAGACCATATTCTCCTTTATTCCAAAAATATGTAAAATGGCCGAATCCAGTTAAAAATAAATAAGATGAAACTAAAACACGGATGTGCATGTAGATAGGCAAGATCTGTAAAATAACAAGCATTGATTGGTACATGTAATCACAAAATAAAATTTGTTATAAAATATCGACAATCTTGCTAACTTCCTGTTCTGGCTCCCTGGCAATTCCCTCAATCCCGAAAAAGTTACAATCAAGCAAATGTCAAACAGGCAAATTTCAAGGAACATTTTGTGTGCCAACTGTATAAGAAAATCCAAATTTGTTATTTATATGAGAGTCAAGGTTTGGACTAAAATGCCTTGGAAATCAAAAGTGGAAGGCTACTAGTATGTGTCTTTCTTTTATGGATCGAGGTGAGATTATCCGTTGTATTAACTGGTGTAAGGCCTGCTATGCTTCGGTTATGTGTCTTTGTTGCATGAATGGCTTCTTTTCGACCAGACTGCCTCTGGACCAATTTGATTCTACGTATCTCTCGTAGCTGAGAACACTGAGAGAATAAAGATTTTGAGGGATTACTCTCAGAAATAATATTGACCCAAATAAATTTCTCAGCTTATGATTTTGGAATAATTATTGAAGTGCAAGGCTTACATTTTTAATCTTACAAGTGTTAATTTTTAATGTTTTCATATCCATCTGTAGAAGTTATTATTGTTACCAACAATCATTAAATGTAAATAAAGATATTAGTTTTAATTGTCTTACTAGATAATAAAATACAAATGTACAAAAAAATCGCAGATTTTGGAAGGTTTATTCAAGTAAAACATTGCAGCTATATCTTTTTTTTTTTTAACATTCCAGCCATTTTAAAATGAGTATAAATCACTCTCCTGAACCTTTTTCAGGGGTGTATTTCACGCTCTCCTGAGATTTTCAAAAAGTGAGGCCTGAATTGTGCCCAAGCTGAGATGTACGCGATTACTCTAAGGGCAGTTAATATTACCTGTGATAAATAAATGTGATGGCGACATACTTCATACAAAGCTGTTGATTGTCCCGTTTTTAATGCTAACTAGACTATAATTTGGGAAAATCATGTAAATAATAACATGACTGGGGTCTCTTTATAACTACGGGCCGACATGGATGCATTTAATGACTTTAATATGATCAAGTCCATAAAAAAATATTCAGCCTATCTTCTATTCAATGCTGACAAAAAGTTTTGAGTAAGTTATCAAGCACTAACCTTACTAGCTCCAGTTAAATGATATATTAATATAACTAACTGCATCCAACCTTTCCATTCATCTGTTTGATCTCGATGTAATAAAGCAGTCTGGAATATAAAATATATTCATCAGTTATTCTGTACACGTAGGTGTTCAGTGAAATAACGTAAGAATTTCCAAATAACATTTTTTTGTGATAATTCAATCTGTATCTCACTGTATTGATAAAGGCCCGTTCTCACGGTGCGACTTGTAGTAACTACGTGTAGTATCTACATGTAGATTACAAAATCGTATATAAATGAGTTGATACGACTTGGAATCTCGCAATAATCTCGTCTTGTCTTAGCATAATGGCGTCATCAAGCGACGAAGAGACACTGGCTATTATTGCCCTACATTTGATAAATAAGAACAAAAAGAAAAAGAGAAAACCCCAATCCGTCTGGGTTAGACAGTGGATACTGCGTAGACCCACTGCCGGCTTCACGTCCATTTTTACAAACAACAAGGGGAGAGAACTCGTGTTTGTACTAATACTTGACGTCTCTGAATGGTCAATTTCATACGATCTGTTGACTGAAATAGGGAAGTTTCTATTTCACCCAACTCGCTTTCAACTGGTTGGGAGCTTGTAAAAGTTGGTACGACTAGGGTGTTCTCAGGCTGCAACTCGGGTCGATACTACAAGTAGTTACTACAAGTCGCACCGTGAGAATGGGCCTTAACACTCCAAGGAAAATAATGAATCAACCAAGCCCTGGTGTAAAATACCAATTTCTTCTCTGATGTTCAAATTTTCTCTTAAAAAAGTACTTAAGTATCGATAATTTCTAAAAAAAAAAAGTTTGGTTCCACTTTTGATCAGTCATGGTTTTCACAATCTGTAATTACTATGACGTTGCATTATATGGATAAACAAGGTCAAAAGAAGTATGGTATTGATACAAACAACTAGATCTTTTTATCATGGATCAACTGAATTTGACCGAATTGGGACAACAAGAAATGTGGTGGTATAGATTGCATGGTTTCTCTGAGTGTTTGAACCCGCAAAACCATAATAATTATCATCTCATCACCTGATAAGATAAATATAAAATGGGTGAAGTTAGTTCACTGATTATATTTGATGATCTAAAACCATAAATTATATATCTACATATAAATATGGGGAACATCATCAAAGAGAACATGATTTACTGTTGAATGAAATGGTCATTGCATGTTAAAGAGAATTACCTGTTCTGTGTTTTCAGTGAAGAAAAATCCTAAAATCATAACATATGCAAACGGCAAGAAAAAGTTGACATGGGTGTAGTATTTGTTCTCCTTCATGAAAAAGTTGGTTCTGAAAGTATAATAAAAAAATAATTAAATTATACAATTTCACATTTAATCTTTAATAATTATATTGATTGTTATATAGTATCTACATACAATAAAGAGAGAGAGAGAAATGGGGTTTACCATCCACTCGACACAAACTAAGTCATTTTGGGACTAACATATGATTTAACCAACAAGGTTGAGAAGGCACCCCTATCTCCATGCCACATACGCTCACAGCTGCAAGCCAGAGGTGACCGGCCAGCTAGAGGTCGAAGCCCGGCACACTAGACCACTAGGCCATCTCAACCCCCCTACATACAATAAAGTACCAAAGAATATTTTTATTAAAACCAAATAAATGTATCTTTAAAATAACATTTTGGCTAAATATAGGGTTAGGTTCTTTGGTTGTGTAACCAAACAAATAGCTGCGATACCTTACGATTTCAATTGTATTATTTAACAAGCTGATCAATAATAAAATGCTATATTTCAGCTTTCGCATGCTGGAATTATTTCTGCCATGTGCATGATTTCATGATGCTTTTGACAGATAAATTAATTCATGAACAGATATTTTTTATATTTTGTACTTCTTACCGGTCACAAAGATAAAAATAGAACATAATGATTCCTAATTTAGCAAGTGATGACATGACGTCTGTTACAGATTCTGTTGTGTTTTCTTTTAAATCTGTGGCTTGACCATTTCTCTGACCATTTTCTGAAGAATAGTATTCTTTATAAACTTTCTCATTCAACAATAATAGGTTTACACAATAAAGTATAGTCAATAATGGACAGGTGGGTACTTTCAATATACTGTTAAATGATCCGACATGGCTTGACGTTATTTGGTGATAATAATAAACATTTTGTCGTAAGCACATACCCCCCCCCCCACGAAATGAATCCAACAGCAGCCAATAACATGAAATTTAGACGCTGAAATCTAGTGAAATTTCTTACCTGCTGCTGTCCTGTTTTTTAAACCATTTCTTCGTAGTCTACGCTTGTAGATATATAACGCTATAGCAGATACAATACTGTAACAAAAACAATTTACTAATAAAGTCAAAAATATTTACTTCAAATACATATAACATTATAACACAAAACAGGGGGGTAACTGAAGAACATATGGGCTAATGAAGAAGGGCATGGCAGTACTTAACCCTATAAGAATACGGGTGTATAAAAATGTACAAAAAAAAAAAGACACGTACCATACTAGAAAGACAGAAGCTGTAACAATCTGTAGTGGTGTTGTAGCTTCAGGTGTATTACAACATGTACCATCATTATGATTCATATCATTATTACAATACATGTTTACTAATAGCTGTATATCCTGTAATATACACAATTACAATACATATTTACATATAACTATATATACTGTACTATATAAAATTACAATACATATTTACATATAATTGTTCACCAACAGACAGACACATTACTCTAATCTGAATTTTAGCACTTTGGGAAAATCCATTTCTTGAAAAACCAAAAAGATTTAAACAGGGCATTGCAAGGCAAAAAGTATATGACCACCAGTCCTAGCAGCTTTCTGGGGGAGGGGGGGGTAGATTTCAAGTTTGGGGGGACAGGGACCACAACTATGCATACAATTCTGGGGAAAATCTGAATTTCCATCGGGTTCATCCTCATGACAAGTCAAAACAATACCACTAACAATGAAGAATATTTTAAAAGAAAAATGTAGACTAATAAAAATGCACCCCTCTCCCTTAAAATACAAGGCAGTTTTTATCAAAAGTTTTAATTCCAAATATGTATATTTTTTAAATCTACAAAAATCATTGCTCACTAAGGTTATTTTTTAAGATTAATAAGAACAAAAGGTCAAATTCGAATTAATTTGGTGTTACATATAATACTTATTTACTGCTAACTGAAAACAACACTTAAAGATAAATCGCTAAAAAGGCGATAAATTTTCCTTAAACATACATTATGGGAGAGCAAAAACTGACTTTTGTCGGTCTTCCTTTGAGCCTCAGATGTCATAGAAATTATAAATTAGATCTTTATTTAAACAACAAGCCCAAAATGAACACTGTAGACCCACGGATGGCTTGGATTGGGCTCGGATTAAAACAGGATTTCGTCGACTGATTTAATCACTATGGCGTCGTGGGTGGGGTTTCTCCGTGACGTTGACGTCATCATACTTCCGGAAATTATTCATAAAAGACAGTGATGACCGAGGCTATACACAAGCTTCACTAGATACCGTTTAAACATTACTTGATGATCGAGACTATGTTGGTGGAGTTAACGCCTGTCAATCAACAATCGGCCATAGTGGGAAAAGGGTGTCGATGATTTTAACCACCATTTCTAGTAAAAAATTATAGTGGTAACAACTTTGTTCAGGATAAAGTTATTTGACTGAAATTTTCAATATATTCTTGTTTCAACATCTATTTTTGAACTTTCATAGCAAGAATGGCTAACTCCTTGTCAAAATCTCCCATAATGTATCTTTAACCAACTACTAAGAAATATATTGAAATAGGAGCAACTATATGTTTGAACCCGCAAAACCATGATAATTATCATCTCATCACCTGATAAGATAATTATGATGGGTGAAGTTAGTTGACTGTTTATATTTGATGATCTAAAACCATAGATTATATATCTACATATAAATATGGGGAACATCATCAAAGCATTACACTTCAACACTTGGTTGCATACTTAAAAAGAGAAAAGAGGGAGTGATAGAGAAAGAAATAGGGTTTACAGTCTATTTGACACAAACTGGGTCTTTCTGGACTAACAAATCAGGCAGTTATATAGTTTTTGTGCGTGTGTGTAATTATCCTTAGTAGTGAGAAGAAACTACAAGGTACAGACATTAGAACATTTAATCGCCAGACAGGATACAATAGGGAATCCAGAACTGCTCCTTCAATGCGGTTATTGTGTTTGTAATGAACTTAATAAAAAGTCTGAAGAGTGAAATAATTACCAGTTCCAAGGCTGACTTTGAGATATGTAATCCATCTGGTGATTCTTTCCTCATACCTTGAGCTACTAACCGTGATGAACTCCATAATGTGGCAGCACTATTCTCTCTGTAAAAATATAAATAGTATGAAACTTCAATAGTTATCTTCAAATTGTCAATAAAATCTTGACACATATTCACATAATAATATTTATCAATCTTAACCCATCTAAGAGAGACCTTTATAGATTTAACATCCACTTGACACTAACAAAGCCATTTATAGACTATCACCAGATAAATGTGTGCTATGAATTCCAACATACTCGTCCAGAATCAAACCATGGGACCACCAGGTTAGCTAGCCAGACTCTTACTGAATGAAATGGGGTTTAATGTCCTACTGTTTTGCTCCAAAGTACATATAGGCTAATGAAGACGGGCATACACCATACATTGTGCTAGGATTAGGAGGGAAATTTTGCCCGAGCAGCAGCACTACGGCCTACTTTTATATCCAATTCCAACTGTCAAGGGATCTTTTACGTGTATGCCAATATGTACAGGGGACCTTAGGTTTTTGTGCCATCTGAATGACTAGACAGCTGTTCTTGTCAGAACCTCCATCCTGCATCACTGACATGGGAGAACCACGCCGGAAAATCTGGATGAACTTTCTCAGCCAATGCAGGGAACAAACACACAACCTCCATGCTAGTGAGCCAGTGTCTTACCCACTTAAGACGCTGTGCTTTCCCCATTACTGAATGAGCCACCTAATCGCTCGAGAGTGTCCCCATAATTTGCATGGACATATATCTACAGAACACACAATCAATGACTCCACCGCACCCTACTTTTGATCAGTAGATGAAACAATTATTTCAATAGTACGGCCATTATTTTAATGCTGCCTTTTATTCAAGTACAATTTCATGTCATGTCTGCAGTATGAATAAATCAAATAATTTCTTCTCTTAAAAAATGTTGCTTGAAATCACATTTCATAAAATATTTTATTTGTTTGAACCCGCAAAACCATGATAATTATCATCTCATCACCTGATAAGATAAATATATCATGGGTGAAGTTAGTTCTCTGTTTATATTTGATGATCTAAAACCATAGATTATATATCTACATATAAATATGGGGAACATCATCAAAGAATATTTCAAAGGCAGTAACTAAACTGGAGAATTCTAAGGAATGCAAATACGAAGCCGGTTAATTAGTATTACAGAGCAATGTTTCAACTGGGATCCTCCTGAACTGTGTCCTGTGTATCATCTAGATAATTCATATATCTAAATAATGATCATAAAAAAAAAACCATCTGGTAAATGAAATCACTGCAAACACTTACAGTATATCTAGAGAGACTTTATTATAATAATCTATCTGTTGATTAGTTATTGCTGATCTGTTAGCATTCAGTTTTTCTTCTACTACAGGATCTGAAAATTAAAAAAAAACATATTTAAAGAGTCCATGTATAAAAAAACCCACTTAAAGAATTTATTTATACATTCTTTAAAAAATAATATTTCATCAAAGATGTCTTCAGCATGCAAAATATATTTCATATTAATGAAGTCATACTGAATGTTTATATATTGACAAAATGATAAATGAATTGTAATATAATTTTAAATACTCTACAAGGAAAAATTCATGAAAATACAAACAATCTTTATTCAAAGATGGGAACATAAGCGATAAATAGTTATG
Source organism: Patella ulyssiponensis (assembly GCA_963678685.1). Lineage (NCBI taxonomy): Eukaryota > Metazoa > Mollusca > Gastropoda > Patellidae > Patella > Patella ulyssiponensis. The sequence continues at coordinate 81,595,403 of OY783225.1, read as the reverse complement.
TAATCATGTGTCCTCTCTTATTTTGAAAGGAAAACCTGATTGTTTCTTAATACAAACAGAAGCTTAATCCTCCAAGCATTCAACAATTGTTGTCACATATTTATTCTTAAGGGAGCATCCACAAAACATTGCTATCAATTTCATACAGATTGAATGTTCACAAGATTGAACAATCTCAATAATGCATATAAGTATTTACAGGTTTCAACAAAGTGAAACAAGGGCCATAACTCTAGAAGATATCAAATGAAATTTGTTTTACTAATTTCAATAATATATTTAAATATAATATAGATCGGATGATAACTTTAGAGGTTAGAAATGAAATGAAATGAGGTTTAACATCCTACTGTTCTTAGAGGTTAGAGGGTTTACAAGGTTCCAAACAGTGAAACCAGGACTATAACTCCAGGTGTAAATGCCACTTAAAGATTATGCTATATAATAATGACAATGCCCTTTCGAAATTAATTCAAGTATATTTCAGCAAACTTTAATATTTGAAAGATAACTGAAAGTGAAAGTAAGGGACAAAGTTTCTAATCTTATTCAAGCTGACAGGTGTTGTATTTACCTTGCAAAAGCCACAAAATCTTTGTTGAATCCTTCAATTTATTGACAAATGGTAAGATATATGTTAAATTTACTGGAATAAAAAAGAAAATTTATATTTATCACCATATATTGTTAAATTATCAATCAAATAATAGATTTCTATTATCGAATAAAATAAAAAATGTTAAATTTAGCAAAACAAAAATCCAACCCAATATCATAGCAGTCATTTAATATAAGTATGGTTTTCAAACTCCTGAATATGCATTTTTTGTAGTTTTATACAAGACAAGTATAAACTTTGATAATACAGTACCCCTTAGAGTTCATTAGTGGTTGTCATTGATTGAGAATTACTATTTTCAATTCACAAACCTTGATCAAGGAATGATTTAGAAAAAAACTTAGTACCTTCAAAATTGTTCAATGCTTCTTTACTTCCATTACTTAATTTTATACTCCACTGAAAAAAAGAGAAGAAATTGATATACATTATGTGTCATATTGTCCATACAACTAACCGCTATTCTAAAAAGTACCGGTACTGACAATAGACGAAAAATGGAGTATCAAGTTTCACATTTTGCAATTCTAAGCAATATTTACAGAATTGGTATAATAATTCTTTTGGCAACACAATAAGAGGAAGATGTATTGCATGCTCGCCCATTCCCATCTTAATACTAGATAGAAGTGTGAAGCAATTGTAAAAGTGGACTTAGAATTTGGTTTGATTCTAAAATAAAAATTGTCATAATGAGTCATAGTATACAATATTGAAACACCCTATGGCATGAAATACTTACTGAAGCACTACTTGTTATAACTAGATTAGGTCTGGCACTGGGTTCACTAATCAACCAGTTTTTATATACATTATACATAGATATATTAACCATTGGGTGCCATAAAAAATCCTGAAAAACACAAGACCATGAAGTTTTTTAGAACTAATCTCCCAAACCTGTAATCACAGTTGTTTAATGTCATATTTGAAAGTTTCCATTTTACAAGCGCCTGTCGTTTAAATATCTCACAAACCAACTCCAGGAATGTGTCTTTTAAGGCAAAATGTGTTTGAACCAGCAAAACCATAATAATTATCATCTCATCACCTGATAAGATAAATATATGATGGGTGAAGTTAGTTCACTGTTTATATTTGATGATCTAAAACCATAAATTATATATCTACATATAAATATGGGGAACATCATCATTACCCAGGACCATTTTTAGCAGTCTTTTCTAACAGGTTCACCATCTGATATATTCAGTATAAATGTTGATATGTAGTAATGGCGTAATTGGCAATGTACACTAGAAAAATAAGCAATCAACAAATCTGAAGCCATTTTCAGCAATCCATTACTAGTTGTTAAATTAAATGGGACAATCTGAGATATCCACTGTCCACTTAATCAAATTAAATCTAAGAAAGTACCTACCACTCTTGCATTGATCTTATTATCTTGAAAATGGACATCTCTGTGAGCCTTGAACTTTTTGACTTCCTCGTTACTGATCAGATTAATAAAATGGAAGTACAATTGTCTAATACGAGAATCTCCTAAAAAAACAATGTGGTTCCTTCCTCCCCAATACGATATATAATGCATACACATTCGGGCATCTCTGAAATAGAAAATATTTAATTTGCCTGATGTGGAAGGTAAGTATTGATGACCCGATAACTGGATGTTGGCGATATCAACCGATGTCAAAATCGTCATTGGTTAACAACTGTTATTTTTTTAATAATCCTATCCACTACTGTTATTGTATGTTAAATAATACTATACCTCTAGTCAATCCTGATAATGGGTTCAAGTTTAATAAAATGAATGACATCACGACATCACATGCATTGGAAGACTATAGACACTTACGATTTGGTGTATTTGTGGGTCATACATCCATATGGTTGCCAAGTATTGTAACCTGGGAAGCGTCCATCACTAAGAAGCCATTTACATGAATCATTTCCTGCAAGAGAATTAATCGGATTAAGATTAAAATTTATTATTGCGCTAGGCGACCAATGCGAATAATCATTAAACTGACAACATTTACTGGAACATCATGTTGATATATGTAAAGGTTTCACTTACATCATCACACACACAATTATGCAATATTCCATTTAAACATACATTATGCAAGAGGTAATTCTGCCTATTGTAGGTCTTTCTTTAGGCCTGAAATGTTATCTGAATTATTAATTAAACATTAATTAACTGATCCAAGCCATAATCATCTCTCGATGGCATAGAATTTGTCTGATTTGAAATAGATTAAAACGGGTTCAACCATATCTTGATTAATTTAAAAATGGACGAGCAAGACTTAGCTTCAAACAACCAGTACGGTAGAAGTAATTATCACACATCTTTTCAAATCTTCTAAGGCTAATATCTTCGCTCACAGTTGAGTAATTTGATTTATCTATTTTCGAACTATTATAACAAGAATGGCCAACTCTTTAGTAAACTCTTAACTAATGTATCTTTAATAATAAAAACACGTTACTGTTTTATTAATGTAAACATTTTTTCCCTTATTTCAAACTTCTACATGTGCATGACCTTATATCAATGACCAACGCATTTATCTTAATTACATAGTTTTAAGTACAGGCATTACAATTTTTGACAATATGTAATGGTAAAGAACTATTTCTTTCTAGAACTTGCACTGCCAAGGGCGGAATAAGCTTACAATTACGCATTTTAAAAGAAATTTTGAAACTTTCATTTTTTCAACATACAATGTACCACTTTTGACATTTTTTGCAAGTACATAGCTGATAACATTCTGTGCAATGAAAAAATTGAAAAATACTTAAATCTTTTCCTTAATATTTAATAATAAATAATTGTCACAAATTTAAGCGATTTCCGTATTTCTATGTTGATCATTGACTATTGTAATATATCTTAATGGGAAATGACCAAATTTTAGCTGCTTCACAGTCTGACAGCCTTTTTTGAAAAAATTGGGCCCACACATACGCATACACACACAAAGTCATATGGTTTTTAATTAATTTTATTTCAATAATTCGCTTGCGCGTAGGGGTCTTTAGCAGTGGGAGGAAACCAGAGGACCCGGAGAAAACCCACGAGGTTGGACAGGCGACCCTCCTCCCTGCTACGTACAACCAGGGATTTGATACCACGGCAGTTGACTCAATGACAGGTCGTGTGATACAGCACACACGTGCACCAGTCGCGCCCCCCCCCCCCCCACACACACACACACATTGTATAGAAATTTTAGTCTCTGAAAAGTGTAAGTCGACATTATATTTACTGTTCAGATATCAAAATACAGACACTGGCGTGACTAAAAAAACTAATAAAAAGCAAAAAGCTGTTGAGTGTTGGTTGTGTGGATGTCATTTTGACCCCCCCCCCCCCCCGCCCCAAATCGAAATCGTTTCATTGCAGGTCTTGTTACAATTTTTCTCAATTTAACTTGAACTTAAGAAGTCCTGAAAGATTTCTTTTGAGCCTCTCCAAGATCAATATTTTATTCCACTGGCATGTGTCCATGCTTAATAATTACATGGCTCGTTATTCATTTTCCATGGTTTCCAATTTTAATTTTTGTGTACACAACAATTGAAATCAATATTGATTAGTTGCGCGACAGTTTATTGATATTATAAACAAAACTAGCTACCATATTTTAGGTGAATTATGCTATGGTACATAACAAATCCAACAACCATCAAAAAGGCTACGATCTTTGCATTTTCAACATTTATGTAGTGGGTAATCTCATGCGTTGAACTTCTATCCGCCATATTCGCCCCATATCTCGTAATTTCTCGTGCCTTCGCGTACACTACGAACTCCACGCTTCACAAGCTCCTTTCAACAGATACCTTGGTGGCGCTACTTACGTTTCTTCGTGAAGATCATAGAAGTGTACCTCCATGGTGAAGATCAACGTGCAGTATGGTTGGAAACAACGCTATATTCATTTTTGGACCTAGCTAGATTGAAAACACTAAAAATAAAAAACGTGATAACAGCGCCCCTTTGTTCTAACTTTACAGTCCAAAGCTGTTTACATTTGCATTTAGTATTTTACAGATATACGCCCGCCCCTAATTTCTAATGATTTATTAGCTGTTAATAATACTAATAATAATAGCAAATATTTTCTATAACTAGAACCAAAATAAACTTGGGTAGTCACCGTGGCCCCCAACAAATCAAAGAACAAACCGTACAAAACGGAGCATATAGATAATAAAAATGTTCATAAGATCAAGCTGGACACAATTAACAACCTCCCAGCATGAATGCAATTTATGAGCAGTGGCATTAAGTGAACAGCAAGCCAGAATCAGGTTCAGGAAGCTGGTACCCTGGACAATTTAATGAAGACATAATTTGAAAATTTTTGGGATGGCTGAAGCCCTGATATTGGTAATGGCGAATATAATGTTATTCTTTTACTTCAGGATATGACGGGCCACACAGGATATAAACATGTACACCGCATAATTTTCAGGCCAACTGTGTATTAATTTGCGACTCTAGGGCATGAACTAGATTTATCAAATTGAACAAGAGCCATAACTGTTGACAGTAATTATCGGAAACAATTTAGCCACTACAGAACACACAAGATTTTGCAAAGTGATCAAGGGCCATATCTCATGCTGTCATTATCTGAAATTGCTGAAAATGAAATGAAACTGGGTTAAAGGCCCTGCTCTTTGAAAATCAATAGGATTCTGTCTCATGACCATAAACATGATGTATAAATTTAAAGCCAATGGGTGATTTTAGCCTCTAGATATTCAGAAGTGATCAAGGGCCATAACTTAAGGCAGTAATTATCAGAAATCGCTGAAAATCAAAAGGGTTCTTCGTCTCATGACCATAAACACTACATGTATAAATTTAAAGTTAATCAGGGTAAACTTTAGCCTCTAGTGCCAACAAGTAGTGTGGATGAGGGAGGTTGGATGGCGAATGGTTAGTGTGTGTTCATTGTATCACAAGGTCTGTCATTAAGTCAACTGGGGTGGTTTCGATTACCCGGTTGTACATAACATGGAGCTGGGTCATCCAACTTCATTTTTTTTTCCAGGTCCTCCAGTTTCCTCCCAATGCTTAAGACCTACATGCAAGCAAATTATTGAAATAAAATTGAACAATATTTTAGTCACAAAATGACCTAGTTTGTGTTGAGTGGATGTTAAACCCCATTTCTCTCTCCCTTGCAATGTGGATGTATAAAATGGTACACATACTCTGCCTTGTACATGACACCCATACCCATTATAGTAACCATTAGCAGTTTGTAGAGGTATAATGTAACAACAACAATTACATTTTTGTTTTTATTTGTAGCAATATACAGAGAGAAATCACTTGACAGAACACAAATGTTATTTCGCTGACTTTCTTTCATTCAAACTCTCTTGTCATCTTTCTTGCTTATTTATAAAACGTCTATCTCTCCTGAACTCATTACAGTACTTAAAGGTTTATCTCTTCCACCACAAAATATAATAATAAATATATCACAATATTACCATGTGATAGTCTACATTATAACATCAAAAGCTCCTTCTTAAAAAAAGTTAAATAAACATGTAATTAATAATGTTACAATATAAATGAGAGAGTGCAATAAAATGAATGATTAAATTTTTAAAAATTAGGAATCGGGCAAAAACCTGCAGGGCTTGAGACAGGGCTTAACAGTGGAAAAAGCATGTTCTTAAACATTAAAGAATTCACAAAAATATCCACACATAAATGATTAAAAATTCCAGTTGAATATTCACTTAATATTATAAATAAATGACATTAAAATGGGAAGAGAGGGAAAGAAAGTTATTTATTTAATGTTACTACAGTAAGACATATTCAAATTTCTAGGTGAGAGTTGTAAAATTGTCTTGAAGTGCATCTGACAGGTAGGCCATGTTGTGAGAATGTAATTAAACTTTATATTAAGTGGCTCACTTCATTTTAACTGGGATATATATGACTGAGGATAGTTAACGACAATTATTTATTTGGGTGACATATAAGCTACACAAGATTAAACCAAAGAAGCAAATATACAAGCAAAATCACAAATCTATTTTAAATATTAATACAGACATTTTATCATATTTATAAGTGTATGCATCAATTAATAATAGTAATAATTAACATGGTAATGTACATTATATCAATAGTTTTCTATGTTACATGTAGCACTAATGATGCGGGGAGTGACAGATTTGTTGCAAATCTTCAAGTCACGTAATTTCAAACCCATTCAGCCACACTTTCAGTCATTTATTCAAACACAATAAAGTATTATTCAAATAGTAATTTTTATTCATTTGTCTTATTTATTGAACTATTTCGGGCAGGCTTTTTAAGTGGTTAAATCAAGGGAAGAATTTTTTTTTTTTTAAATTTGTTATAATACCTCATTAATTTTACAAGATTAATTTGAAATACTAAATAAAAACTTTAATAAACAAAAAGCTGAATTCAAATCTTTTGATTAAATATAAACTAAATAAAAGAATTTTATGAAAACTAACAACAACAAAAACACACTTCATTTCATTTATCCATCACAGTTCACAAAGAAAATATAATAATTCAAATATTATTATAATAAACAGATATCATAAACATACAATAACAAAATATAATAATTATTAATCATAAAGAATAAAATATTTGTTTATAATTTTCGGGATGTCATGAACTTTTTTTTTCACCATTATGCTACATGTAGCTTTTCGTCAAATTTTTGTATTTTGGTTATCTGACAAACAAAGATGATTTGTACCAATGTTGATTTAGATTCTTTTCTTTTCCTGTCAACATTCAACAGAAATTGGAGTAAAAACTCACACAGATCTTAAAAGAAAGTTTCATGACATCCTGATTACTCCAGATCCAAGTGTTGTTACAAAAGAACATATATTTTTGTATGCATGATTACTTTGTACATTTTATTAATTTATAATAGTAACTACATGTATTTACATCCTATCAAAATTAAAAATTTCAGAACATTTTTCAAATCGTCAACCATTTACTCGACATTTTTGTCTACATAGATATGTTCCTCTAGAGACTACTTGCATACTTTATTTTCTCAAGAATTTACTTTGTTCAAAGAAACAAAATTTAGGAGCAATAACATTAACAATACAAATCAAGTAATAAATTTAAAAGCAACATAAAACTACTGAAGCTTTAAAGATATACAAGAAGAATATGTAGGATGTTATACAGCAGCTATATAAATTAAATGGTTTACAGAAACAGGTATGTAGGACAAAAATCTGAAGATACTTTTTATTATAATGTTTATATGTGGTTAATATATTGACACTCTGTATGATTTGCAAAATAACTGACACTGTCTATATTTCTAGTCTAGCGAACAAAAAAGAAAATTTCTAATGAGTCACTACATCAACATTTCAATTAAACATTGACAGTTTATTATATGTTTGAAGCAAAAATTAAATCGATAAAAATAATAATAATATAAGTCTGACTGTAATGTGAACAGTCTAGACATACAGACATGAATTCAAGTATAGTTTAAATTTTGAAGACTCCCACCCACCTTCAGGATTTATATATTACTTAATGTCTTTCTGCAGCCCAGTCATCTTTATGCATATCTATAAGGACAGATATAACTTGATTGACATCATCTTCATACTGTGTCAATAGTTCCTGATTTACTTCCCGATTACAAAAGCCCATTTCTATCAAACGTTTCATTGGCGTAGCTTCTTCCCTTTTGCTATCAGTCACTGAGGATTCCTTAGGGGTGTAGCTATCTTCAGGAGGAGTCCAAGTACTCTTTGGGGGTACATATGTATCTTTTGGTGGTGTCCAAGTACTCTGGGGTGGTTTATATGTATCTGGTTTCGGACTCCATTCTTTTGTTACTTTTATGTTCTGAGCAACTTTTTGTTGATTTTGTTTTCGCTCCATCTAAAATTAAATAACCAACAATATTTATTAATTAAACAGAAATATTAATCCTGTGATCTGCAAAATTTTAACCTTAGATGCACGCAGGTTCATTTTATAGCCAACAAACGATGTTTATTTTGTCAATGTGATGAAACTCCCAAGGGAGAAATTAGATTTTGAATTTTAAGATAGCTTTCCAGGCAACGAAACATACGCCCACGACAGCTAAGTCGCGCGGGGAGTCAACAAGGGTTGTCACATATTGTTTCTTTTGTAAGTAAGGAGAACATTTACAACACATGAAAATCTTATTATGAGTACTAGCCCATTAAGTAATTATCAGCAATGCTTAGAATTGTTTTGATTGTTTGTCTCAAGGCCTTCGTCCACAAGATATTTCAAAGTGATCAAGTGCCATAACTCTGGTAGAAACTATCAGATATCACTGAAAATCAATAGGATTCTTCATCTCATGACCCTAAACACTGTGTACAAATTTAAAGTCAATCGGATATTAACATTAGCCTTAAGAGCATTCACAAGGTTTTTCAAAGTGATCAAGGCTCATAACTCTGGTAGTAATTATCGGATATAGCTGAAAATCGATAGGCTTCTTCGTCTCATGACCTTAAACACTGTGTATAAATTTAAAGTCAATCAGATATTAACTTTAGCCTCTAGAGCGTTCACAAGATTTTTCAAAGTGATCAAGGGTCATACATGTAACTCTGGCAGTAATTATCGGTATCGCTGAAAATCAATAGGCTTCTTTGTCTCATGACCTTATCAACTTTAGCCTCTAGAGCATTCACAAGAAATTGTGGACGACAGACGGACGGAAAGGGCGACGACAATATACGACCACATTTCCATAAAACCAGACTTACATCTTTAGCTTGCCAGGTATTAAATACATCTTTTACTTTGTAGTAGGCATTCGAGGCTGCATTAGCAGCAGCAGTTACAGCTACGTCCAGTAATTGTTTGGCAAATTCTTGTCTGAAAAATAACACAAGTTAATAAATAAGCCTCAAGATCAAGCTAAAATATGACATGTCTTGTCAATGGAGAAAATGTAGCAGAAGTGACTTAAATATTATTGATAAAGAAATTCACAGCTCAGTTTTTACTGTGAAAATGACAGTTGACACACATAATGAATCAATATCAACACAAGTGATTAAATACTCAATTTTTTTAAAAAATAATATTTGTTTAATTATACACCTTGTCCTATAACTGTTTCCTTCAGAAATGACCAAATGACATCACATCCTATGAATATCCTAGCTTTGTTGGTCAATAGTTTAAATATCACCATAGATAACAAGAAATTCGTAGAAGTGTTAACTTACTGTTCCGCAGTGGCAGCAGCTATAGCTGACGCATCTGCTCCCTGTTGTGATGAGTCTGAACTGGTTGGTTCTGCTCTCTCAGCAGCCTGAGAACATCCTTCATCAATCTGTATAACCTGGGTCTGATGTTCTGCATCTGTTAATGGTCGACCACTAGCTGCTGCATAACATGATGAGTCTACAAATAATTGAAATGAATTTGTGCATATATCTGTTGAAAATTAATACCACAAACAATGCTTATGATAGATACATATGTCAAGATCCCAAATACCTTAAATGATACTTCAAGCCAAGTTGATTTAAAATAATACCCAATTTATCCCCAGTGCCCTCAGTGATTACAAAAAACTAAATAGTGCTTGATTTTAATAATGAACTTCTTTAATTTATTGTCGGTTTAATACGCAATATGTGGCTTTTTATTTGTCATGGTCGTAGAAATATCAAACTTTGGATACAAATTTCTATTGATAACTCAAAGGAACCTTAAAGAGAATGAGGTATGTAGAATATATGTCTGGATATTGCCTTCTATGGGTTCATGCAGCTAAAAGCATTATTCACTCTGACGGTCTGCATTGTCGGTGCTGTACTTACGTAATATTTGATGAAATAGTATGACAGCAATACTTTATTTAATCAATAATAAAGATCTAACTTAACAATGGTAAGAACTCTACCTAAAATCTGACTTTCTGGAGATTCTCCAACAGCACCATCAGAGATATTAGCCACTGATTCACTCTCTTGATTTTCTCCTGAACTGGCTTCTGTTTGGTCCACATCGCGTATAATTTCTGGGGAGGTAACTTCTGGTGTGAGCGGTCTGGTATCAACAGAGGCTGATACTTGTAACATATCATCAACTGTCAGTTGTGAAAGCGGGGTCTCATCACCAACAAATTCAACTTTTACTTCTGAAAAAAATTTAAATCAAATTGTACATCATAGATGATAACAAAAAATGCAAAAGTTAGGTATTTTCTTTGTAATTTAAAACTTTTCAAGGAAAGTGCTTGTTTGTTTAGATACAGGAGGGTACTCAACTACCATTTCAGAATGTTTCAAACTGACAAAAGTTTAATCAAATTCTGTCCAAGTGAGTAGAATCGTGATGTAATCAAACACGTTCATTTTTTGGTGATATACTGACTCTTTTAATTGATGCTGACTTTGTAACTTAATATCTAAGTGTTCACTTGTTCATTACCGTTTGCGGAAATGAGCTGCCCAATTAAATATATTTACTGAATATATACTATATCTATAATAAGATTCTTGTTGAATATATATTATATATATAAGAGTTTCACTGAAACATCATCAGAATATAAGAATTGAATCAAAGCCTGGGTAAATTAAGTTATGCTTACCTGTCTTAACTGTGTTATTGTTGTCTTGTAGAATTGATTTAGTTAAAGGTTTACTGGTATCAAAACAATCTGGTAATGGTACCAAGAAGAAATCATCACTAGAACTTGAATCGTCATCAGAATAACTATCTAGTGATTCTACATCATCTAATATATCTGTTAAATAAAAACACCACATTTATCATCTCAAACAGGACAAAATTCACTGTACATATTTACTAGCGATCCTCAATGCACAACAATCAATCAAAAAACAAACCTTAACTACAGGGATGCTATATGTATAAAAAACATTTCTTTTGTGATACAGAAAGGGAAAATTTTTTAGCATTCTATAATTGCAGTTATGCATTGCACTTGCAAGACAATGAATGGATGAATTCAGAACTTACTTAGTAACTGGTTGTTGATTCTCTATAATTTCAGGCAATTTTATTCTATAGTTGTAAATAATTTTAGAGGATAAAATAGAAGATCCTTATTCATTGCTCAGAATTAAATCAAAACCAGAAAGTCAAAATGGTGAGGTCTTAATTTTTTAACACAAAAAACTGTCTTCCTTATCATAAGAAATTGTCACCGGATTTAAAGAAATATGCACTCACCAGGTCTAAATTCTAGACTTTGTATACGTTCATGGGGATATTCAGCTAACAAAGGTACACATTCCTCATTTTCACCATTAACTAGTTCCATACTACTACTAGCTGATAGAACAGTCTCTAATCGTGGTGTAGTGATAGGGGACTTCGGTGGACTTACATCTGAAAGATAAAGAAAATTTAAGTACACCTTTTGACAAAATTATATTCTGACATTTTCTGCAGACGGTATAAACATTGCGTAGGATCGATAAGGCTTTAGCTTAAAAGCCATTCAGGAAATTGTTATATGAAAAATAGTTTTTGGTATAAACCGATGCATGAAAAAAAACCTGCTTACCAAGAGGAGTATTATTAGGGGTGGCTGTTTGTGATACTTTAGGTGGAGTACGATCCAAAAACTCAAACGAAAGTAAATCTTTGTTATTGCTTGTGGTTGGTACATCAACAGGATCAGACACAGTTAGTCTCTCCATGGCAGCCACAGCCGAATTCAAATTTAATTCTACAGCATCAGTTTCACTTCCATCAACATTCAGACATTCAATCTTGGTGAATGACTCTTCATTTTTTGAATCAGTCTTATTCAAGTCATTAACAGGGCTAGGCTGTGTGTCAACAATGGTAGGTTGCTGTTCCAATTCATCGACCTGGTCGAGCATACTTGGTATCAACCGATATAAAGGTACATCACATCTGGTGACAGGTGTTTCAATATCTCTAACAACTGTCTGATCTTCTGGTGCCTGCAAATACATACACAAATATTCATTGTACTTTAAAACTGACTGCAGGGCTTAAATTGGATGACAAGCCAGAAAAGAGGGCAATATGGTGTTTTAAGATCATACACCATTAAGAATAATCTTAATAAAAAAAAAGAAATTATCAAAATTGGTCAATCCTTACATAAATCATAGCCATTTGAAGTTTACATTAGTTTCAACTGATTTCCCATCACCATATTTGTGCCTCTGAATTCTATTGAATATTTCATTTGTATTTGCGCACATCTAGGTAAAATTATTTCTTTTGATCAATAAAATTATTTCAAAGCAAAATTCCATTAGGAAATTCATATAGTTTACTTACTTCAGTCTTGGTGACTTCTTCTTCCTTGAATTCTTCTACAACACGTAGTGGTTCAACTGGTTTCGGCTCAAGGAGTTCTCTTGGTACCACATTGATCATAACCCATACTCTGTGACCAAATGCTAAACCTCTATCAAATAACTTCCAGTGACTTTGATATCTTCCTAAAAAGAGCAAAATAAGATAACCTTTAGTATTAAGTGGTATAAACTTTAGTTATGACAATGAAATTATTATTACCAGTATGTTAATTATCTCCATATCATTACTAACAGATTTGAGGTTATATAAAGCAATTCTAATTCCAGAACTTTTCTTGGAATCCTCAAATGGTCAAAGTACATTTCATTTTGGAGATGAAAGACCAGACAAATTACTTGATTTTTCAGATCAGTGATTAGTCTGTGAATTTTCTTTTTCTTTCTAAAAGAGCTGTAAATGTATTTTGATATTTTCAATAAAATAAGATATTAGTGAAGTCTGTGGAATGCAGTATTACCTGGTTCTTCAGGAGCTGTTAATTCAGCTGTTACATCCCCTTCTTCACCTGGCTTTAAATGTGGAACAGCTACTTCTGTTTTTACAGCTGGTATGGTTCCATACATCAATCGTAACTATAAAATCAAAATATGAAATTTTCGTAAGTACAGTAATTAATTTTCATAATACAATTATATGAATTAAATATCACATGAAGACTAAACTGTTATATGCACATGGTGCATTGGCACACTGTAAAATCAGGGATTTCAGTAGGCAAGATTGACATTATAAAAAGTCATTAATTTAATTTTCCACTATTTTGTAGAAATTTATTTAGATGAGTCCATTTTTTTAACTGCCACTTACAATCAAACATGCATGACATAAACTTTTCGAAAGAAATGGGTTTTGACGTTCACTCGACACAAACTAGGTCATTTTGGGACTAACATATGGTTTAATTTTATTTCAATAATTCGCTTGCGCATAGGGGTCTTTAGCAGTGGGAGGAAACCAGAGTACCCGGAGAAAACCCACGAGGTTGATAAACTTTTCATCAGCTAAATTCTACTAATTACTGGACCACAAGTCATGTTGTATCTGAACTTGATTACCTCAATTAGGATCTGGTATGTGCATTTGCATTATGAATTCAGAAATTCACATACAAGCTAAGCAGTAAATATACCATGGCAATCAGATCTGACACAGTTATTTTTTCAACAACAACAACAAAAGATTTGACTGGTGTGTATTAAATGAATACTTACCATCGAAGTATCTCTCCATGCAGTGCTACCAGTATTTAAGAGACGCCATGTTTTAAACATCCTGGTGCCTGGTTGAACGGCTGTACCATCAGGAATGGTGATATCTCGCACAAACGAACCTCCCAATAGCTTATATCTGAAATAATATATCACAACTTACAGACATTTGAATCCGTTGATTTCAGTATGCCATTTGACAACTCCTTTTTGCAAGTAAATCTTTTCATTTAACGAATATTTTCTGTTTTCTTTTAAATTGTTTTTTTGTTGAAAGGTTCAGTTTTTATCATTTTTCTGCACCAACCAGGTTCATGAAGAGAGACATTCTCTATGCAGTGTGCTATGAGACAAATTTTGTCTAGGCAGCGACATTTAAGCTTTTCATTAAATTCCAATTATCAAACATCCAGCTGAGTGCACAGCATCATGTACACAGAACCTTTTTTTGTCCCATCTGAACAACTTGTCTCTTCTTCCTTTCTATTGCATCATTGATTTGGAAAAATCATACTGGCAAATTCTGAGGAACTTTCACAGCCAACTCCAGGATCAAACCTGAGACTTCCAGGTTAGTGTGTCAGTGCCTTACTCACCGACTTTCCTTTTATTTTGGTGCACATATGCATTTTTAACAGTAAAGTACACTTTCTGATAAAGATTTACCTTCAAAACATGATTTTATCATATTTTATCAATAGTGAATTAATTAACCACTTACTCTTTTGAACAAAAATGAAGATGCTGATGCATGGGAACAGGTAGTTTTTCATATCTTTCTCTTTTCATTGGCGAATCTTTCAAACCATCATACTTTTCTAGCTTCCTTTTTAATTTTTCTTCCTTTCTCTTCTCTTTCTCGAACAGTTTCTCAGCTTTTTTCTTCAGCTTTTCCTGTCTTTTATCACCCAATCTAGTAACAAAAAATATTTGTTTTCAACAACAAGAAAATGGAACATAGTTAAACATCTTGTCCATATAAGAATTTGCCAATTGCACCTACTCTTCCTGTAATTCATACACAACACCTCAACATCCCCTGCGATCTTCACAAGACATGTTTTCCTCACTGATGCATGGGAAGTTCCATGGCATTTGTTGCTGTTTTAAATCTTAAAGATGCATCATGTAAGATTTAGAAAGAGCTGATCTTCCTGCTCTACTAGTTTGAAAATAGATAATGAAAAATGAATGATTGTCTTGCTACGATAATAAACAAAGTCTGAGTTTTCCATTAACCAATTAAATGGTGCAGATGATCTAATACAATTGATATCCAAGCCATCTGATGGACTAGAGAGTTGATAATGTTCATAATAATTTAAATAGCATTTGAAACCAGAGAAAAAGACTATCAATAACCAGATTTAGCTCTTACATAATGCATCTTTAAAATCTTTAATTGTCACATAATGTAGCTTACCTATCAAATGCGTCACCTATATCCGACTTGTATAAAACCCGTTTCAACAGGGGAGTTTTTCGGTTATCTCGACTTTCTTTACAAGGTCGACGTAGTTTTAGAAAGACATGTTCCACATTGTGAACTCCATATTTGCTTTCACATTTCTCACATAAATCATAATCGGGACAATTTCTGTAAAAAAAAAATTAACATTGAACGTTATATTCGTAATAAATCATGTTATATTCGTAATAAATTCTTCAGGCCTAAATCATCTGATTCTTGCAGACTATCTACAATATTTTGAAAAACATGCTGTTCATTTATCTTCTTTGACAACAGACACAGTGTAAAAACCCTATGCGGATGACTGGACGACCTTCGGATGTCTGAACTATCCTGACTGTACTCTAGAGAAATTAAGATTTAAAAACAGGACCATATAACATCTAAAAATAGAACTAAAACAAACCAAACATAATACCTACCCACATTTGTATCTACATCCGAGAATTGTCTTTTGGCAATTGTTACACACTATACCTTCATGTAGGTAAATAGCTGAAACATATTATAAGTAGAAATATTATTGATATACTTCCTTAATAAGAGGGTATACAAAATAAGAATTATTTTTGCTAAAGTGAAATAGAAATTATTAGCTATAAAAAAGCACACTTTTAACTAAATGAAGCTATGGTTTAGCCTTGGATATTAGAAGTTGAAAATAAGTCATCTGCCAACTTTATAAAATAAACAAGTATAAATTAATTTTTTTTGTAGCTGTATGAACTTTCCAAAACAATGAACAGCGTTTTTAATATAAGAACCCCTAATTTCAAAGTACATCTAAAAAAAGACTTACGATGAGCATGTTTAATATCATCTCTATTAACAGACCATGGATCTCGTAGAGGTTTATTGACAGGAGCACCATCAAGTCCACGCAAAACTTGCTTCACTGTTTTCTTTGTTACATCATGAACTATTTCACTTCGTAATTCATGTTTCAGCTGAAAATATAAGTAATACATGTTTATACATGGCAGTACATGTAAATGTACACTAATTTATCAAAATATGCACTATCACTTTGATTTGACTAGATTAGTCTATACAGTCACATTGGGAGTGTTCCCATTAAATTGCTTGCAAAATTTGAGACAAAACTTTTCAGCCATTGCTTAGATATACAGATTTTAATTTCAACAATGAATTGTGGTATTGGTTTGAAAATTTAAAGTTTGATAGTTAAGTTGAGTATTAGTTATTTTAAATAGGATATTATTTTGTATAAGTTAATTTCAATAGGATATAATTCAGTTGAGGGAGCTTAATCTCTATTCTTTGGAACCTATAGATGGACATACATATAATATGTAATAAGAATGTATATTGTATATAAACTAATTTACATTCAATCGTTTCTTATTTTATTGTAATTTCTAATCAGTTGTGTTTGGCGAAATACACAAGGATTCCAAATTCAATGGCAGTCTTTGATGTTTGGGTCTTCTGGTAGTATTCTCCTGTTCGTCAAGTTGCTTCATTACAAATCGTGCTCAAAAGCATTCTTTTAAGATATTCACTTTGCCTTAAATATTTGATATCATAAGTCCATTTTCTCACAGCAAGATAACATCAATGTTGATTTAAATTGACTAATAAGTCATGTTTTGATGTCACAGACTGTAGCTGATTTGAGTTAGAGAGTCACCTCCTTTAAACAAGAATTTATCATACACATTCACTTCTTACCTTTTCCATGAATTCAACAAAGTCTGGGTAAGGCATAGAATTTGGAATATTGCTACCAGCCATTTTTTCATAATCACTAAGATTATCTTCAACAGAGTTATCTGTTTCTAAAATCTCTTCTTTTTCAATTTTCACCTGTAACATATAGTTATCATTAAAATTTTGATTTCTCCATAGCGAGTTGAAGTTATTGTTGTGGTTGTTGTTTGGTACACACTGACAAATCATGACTACCATATATATTTACTTACCTTTCTCTTAACTGGACCATCCTCTATATCTTGTTCAGAATTTGGTTGTGTTTCACCAGTCTCTGATATGTCCGTTGGTCCAGCCACATCATTTGATGCCTCTGATGAGCTGCAAAAAAATAAATAGAGAAAAATGTGGTTTAAACACAAAATAAGTCATAATAGGGCTAACACACAATTAAGTTTTATTTTAATAATTCGCTTGTGAGCCAGACTTAAGCTGAAGGAAGAAACAGGCGGACAAGGAAAAAATTCAACATGTTAAGCAGGTGATCCAATAGGTATGAGTCGAAACCTTGCCAATAATCTCAATGACAGGCCTTATCATTGAAAGTGTCAGATCATTTAGCCAGCCACCCTTTCTTAGTTAAAAGAGCTAAATCTCTTTGTAATTGAGAAGTTGTAATTGATGAGTTATTTCCATTAGTAATATTGTATCTATATACAATTATCTTTTATCTTTTTGTTATAGTTTCATTTTGGGCTTTAACAATTGTCTGCTGATACAAAATATGTCATTGCTTTTTTAACACAAGACATAGAACTCAAAAATAGAAAATATGTTGTACCTGCTTGCACTTCTAGCAATGTCAGGTCTAACTTTCTGTAAAAGTGGGGATTTTCGTTTAGGTATGGCAGGAAGAATCAAGGTATTATCAGTGAGTTCTTGTTGTAATTGTAACAAAGTCTTCTTCTTTTCCTCCTTCTCATTAATAGCCTTAACTTCTAATTGAATAATACCATTACTATTTCTGGCCAGCTAATGAAATAGAAATAATATATAGTAATATTTAAAGAAAGAAAATTCTCTCTTAATCCTTGTCAGTAAGATTCATATTTTGATAATCAAACAGCTTATCTTAGTTATTCTGCTAATATCCCAGAGACAAATCTCTCGACCAAATATCGCACCTATCATTAATTTGGAAAGTTCAGCTGTGCAGTTCATGTGCTTGAAGTCAACCACCATCGGTTAATTTAACTTGAATGTTAAGTAGAACTCTCGCAAGATGTGAGAAATTATGAGAGATGACAAGAGAAACTTTCTAATGAGAATAATTCGGAAGAAATAGATTCTATTTTGGAATTTTTAATATGTATATGTTTAAGTTTATACAAGCTTTATTTAGAAATGTCGACATGTACTTCTATTGGAATACCGTAAGTAGTTTCAGACGATACCAAAAGTTTGACTTACGAGCGCTATTATTTACTAATTTAGTAGACAATCTTTATCAACATTAATGTAACTAGGAGTGACCCCTTACACGTGGCTTCAGAATCATTTCCCATACATACAACTAATCACTCTCCTTAATAGCAGATCACCCTCATTAATTTTTATATCACTCTTCTTATCGAAATTGTAAGGGCTTTTTAGGGGAAGATTTTTTAAATTTGTTCATTAAGGGGAGCTTTTTTTTAGCTCTCCTCTAAAATACAAACAACAACGACCGCCTCTACAATATGCCATAGGTTTTCTTAATCTGTACATGTATCAACATAATTATAATTTATATATATCTTACTTTGATTGCTTCAAATAATTCATCCTGTGTATTCATTGTAACCTGGAAAATACATCAAACTATGCATTAACAATACAGTTAGTGAGAGAAAGCAGTCTACTAATAATTCAGAGTGTGTGATATATGGAAATTTCAACACACATGTATTACCAGTAGTTAGTGTATATAGCCAACAAGGATGAAATCATATAATTGGTAACAGCTAACAAAAAGTATTAGTAGCCATACTGAGTCTGTCTGTATAGGATTCAGACCACAATAAAATAATAAAGCATAGGCAAGTATGTCAGGGTTCAAACCAAAGTACATGAAGTAATCATTATGGCATAAAATTTATCAAGCAATTTTAGTATTGAATTTTGTTAACCAATCCAAATACTTCATACTAATTACTGAAGAGTCTGTATTATGAAATTAAAATGTTATCAATACTCACCATTTCATTATCATCATCAACGTATTTTATAACTACATCACTTGGTGGTGACTCAAACTGAGCTTGAACCTGTTATAAATAATAAGAAAAATCAGATTACAACAGGCTATAAAAAGCTACAGACTAAACTGCAATCCTATTACTAGGCCCACATCAAAATCTCCATACTAATTGCCAAGTTATTTTAGGAAAATGGGTCAAGAATAGTTTACAAAATATGTTGTATTAACTATTAAAGGCGTAATAAATGAGGAGACCTAGTGTAATTTAATTGATTTTTCTTTTGGATGGAATACCAATCTATATTGGGTATATTTGAGTTTATTCAATGAAAAAAAAAAACTTTCCTAATATTATATATAACCCCTGTCAAATTTCAATGACATGACCCCTGATGTCTCATTTATCATAGATCTATTTTCAATTAAATTTCATGCATATATACATGTACTTCCAGGTTATACAACACAAATAGGGATGTAGTTAAAATGCACACCATTTATTTTTTGCATGCATTGTAAACTCTTGTGTTCGTTAGAAGAAATTATTACTTTGCTTGATAATGCCATCTGGTTATAAAAAAATGTACATGACTGTGCAGTTAAAGTATATTACTTTATCTGGTGCAATCATGTTATATTGTGTTTGTTTGTATTTGCCTTAATTTCAGGTTAATATTGTTGACAAAACTGATAATTAAACTGCACTATTCAAGTCTATTAAATGCATAAAAATTCTCTCATTTCTAATTATGCTGTAAACACACAAGTAAGTGTAATAATATTTGCAAAACCTTTAAATATAATGTCAATATATATATGTCACATGTCAGAGGTATGCTGCAAACAGCTGATCAGCCAATGAAAATGCCAGCTGTGGCTGGACAGAGTGCAGATGTAAACAACATAAAAATAACAACTAACCCGGGGAAAATATTTAATTGTAAGGTTATCTCCTTTGTAGTAAAACCTGACATGTACCACCACAACAAAACAACAATATTTATTCTGTATAAAAGAAATAATTCATCGAATAGATGAATACAAATTCGATGCTAGGTTATTAGGCCCATTTGCTTACCACTGCTTTGAAATCGGGCCACAAAATGTCGGCCTCAACTCGGAAAGGTTCAGGCTGATCATTGTCGTTTCTGTTTAAATGTCTTGCTGTAACAATAACATAGTCAGACATATCGTCACTTGTACCTTCTTCCATCATATGACAAAAAATAAAAGCTGTATTGTTACGATAAATTATAGAAAATAGAGACGCATAAGCCAAAATTTCCTGTTCCCAGTTTCTCCTTCGCCGAACAATACCTATTTACACCTCCGATGTACTATATAGTCCTTTAATATATACCATTAAACATTGTTGTTTGGCAATAAAAGTTTGGCAATAAATTAATTATTTCATTATTCAAAGTATTTTCCCCCGCAATGCAAAAGCAAATATTCCAATATTGTAAAGAAACATCAACAATGAGAGTGTTTTGTTATGTTTTTGGCGCACGAATACTTAAAGTTGTCATATGTTTACAAGTCTATTTATAGTAAATGACGTAAATTACGTCACGTCGCTATATTAATAAATTTTGATCATTCAACACGGAACAGTGTCAGTTGGTTCTTTGTCAACGGCACGTGTTCATTGCTTATGAAATGTCTAATAACAGGCGCGGATCCAGAGGGGAGGTCCAGGGGGTCCGGACCCCCCCCCCCCCCCCTGCTCAGGCTTGAAAAATTTTTATGCGATTTTTAGACCTGTAATTTTGGAATTTACCTTCCGGAAATACGTCAGAATGCACCAAATTGAATCTAATTTACCGAATTTTTCTGGGGGAGGGCCCGCAACCCCCCCCCCCCATAATTGGTTGAGCGCCTTCGGCGCTGGCGGCGGTGGGCCTAGACCCCCCCCCCTGCAAAAAATCCTGGATCCGCGCCTGAATAAACTCGAATATCCCTTTTTACCGCCCTTATTTTCCAGTAAAATTAGCATGATGTACCCATATGCATCTGAAAGTTACAACATCTTCGAGCCACCAAAGTTATTTTTTTATTTATCGATTTGGTGAAATAAACATCTTCGTGAAGTTCGAAACGAGCCCCCAAAGCTAGTTTAAACAGATTGTCTTTTATTTTTGGTAAGTTTACAGATAGTTCAAAAGGCTTCTGAAATTTATCTTCGATTCTGTGAAATAAAAAAAAAACAAAACATATTTTGCCACAAAAAGCCGGCCATGGTTTTGGGTGGTTTTTGGTGCAGCGTGGGATTACCCTAATTGCGTTTATTGAATCCATGATCGAATCTCTCCTCGAGTCCGAGTGCTAGGAACTTTGCGGTGATATATAACTCGATGATGAACATAGAAAAATCAATTAATGAACTTTGGTATGTCCACCCTTTGGTAGTGGGAGGCTCATATATTATTAGAAATGTTTCCACAACCCGAAACCCAAAATATTATTTCTTGTTGACAATTATATAGGTATATAACGGTCGTGTCCAATATTTCCGACGGGCCCCGTTTCTGAATCAACCACCTCGCTTGACAACAAGAATCGCCAACTGCAGCCATCGGGCCGGGAATGCCCCGTTTGCTTATGTTCCAATGGCCCATAGGGCCAACTTTCACTTGCCCCCTCTATGCGATAGTGCTATGAAGACGGGCATAGTGTGCTGTGAGGGGAAATTTTTTCCGGGCAGTGGCGCTATTAGACTGGTGGCCAGTCTTCTCCACACACCAAAAATTGGCCAGTCCTCTCAAAAAAAAAAACGAAAAAAAAACGTAATCTCTGGTGCTGGTTACAGGTTTACTCAAATTTTTTTTTTATACAAATGGAAACGAAAGTGTTGGTTTACTAAAAATTAATACTTTTATATAAATCGAAATGTAAAATAAATAGAAGAGACTGGGCCAGTCTATGGCGCTATACGGCCTACTCTTATATCGAATTCCAACTGCCACGGGATCTTTTACGTGCACGCCAATGTGTACACGTACAGGATCTCAGTTTTTCATACAATCCTAACGACTAGACAGCTGTCCTTGTCAGGTCTTCCACCCTTCTTCACTGACAATGGGATACCACACCGGGAAATCCGGATGAATCTTCTTTAAAAACATAGTCATGAATGAATCATAGTCCTGGCATGCCATGGTATAATCATTATGTCTGTTATGGGTGTAAGTAACCGTTTTCAGCTATTTAAATTCGCGCCAAAATCAATTACAGATTACGTAGTAAACAAGTAAACTATGCGACATTAAGATCCCATGAAAGTGCCACTGTAGATTGACATTTCAGTAGTTTCAATACGGTTATAATATATAGGCAGTGATTCGGTAGTGTGTATAGCAGACAGCAAAAGTCAAACATAATTTATGTAATTGCAGTATAAATATAAATTGGATGAAACGACTACTGGTTTTTCAAAATGTGAATTAGTTGGATCTAAAAACAGAATCGACTATAGGGCCTACTATTAATCGTGAAAACACTACCACGAACACCAAAATTTATTTGGCGATAAGGTCCAATTGCTATTCTGAGCAATGACCAATGTAATAAAAAACGACCAACGCTAAATTATCTTAAATTGTCTTAAATATATACATTATAACACAAATCAATATGCAAGAGTCATACAATAAAAAACCACAACTCCGATGCGTCATTTTAACGCAGTGGCAATCCCTTGCGATTTGACCGTGACAACTGCGTGAATACCGCAAATACACATATTGATGTAACATTTTGTTTCATATATATAAAACTACAGTGTCACATAGGAGCAACCCGTCACTACCGCGAGATAAATCATTTGCTGGGCGGCAAAAAAAAAGTGTAGCCTAGAGGATGTCAATTGTGTACGACAAATCACGTGGTCTCACTTTCGCGCTCAAAAAGAGCAAAACAGATATCTGATGTTTTTAATTAAGATTTTCGTGACGTTGGCGATATTGTAGCAGGTCATAGTGTTATATATAACACAGGTTATAAAGACTGCACTGTTCTAAATATTTATGATCGTTTTTCGTTATCCGCTGCGTGACACGGCATTTTCTTTGATTTTGTTCTCTTCTTAAAGTTCTTTCGCAATTTACATTTCAATTTTATACAAAATGTCTGTAAAACGATTCCGGGGTGTTTATTTATATAGTTTATGATGCTGTGGAAGAAAAAAACCCACCACATTAAATTTTACCAGTTTCTGACGTTCACTTCAAATGGGGTGTGACATGAAAGGAGAGTTAATTTGTAGAATGACCCATCTACGGATATCAACATGTCAGCTCTTGCAGCTCGAGATGTTCTGTTCAACAGGAAATTACTTGCGCCTAGTTGATGAAGACTATATTTACTTCCGTTATTAATGAGCATGCGTCTTACACGTGGTACTCCCATTTCCGGTGGAGAAAGTGCAAGTAAGTAAACGAGTAAACTGTAAAGTCTGATATTTTTGATTTTATTAATATTATGAATGATTCATTTCATCAATCAATTAGATTTTATCTGCTCAAACTGTGACAGATGTTTTGAACTAGATTTGAACATGACTGGGTCTGAACTCATAGCTCTGAACTCCGGCGATATCTTCATCATGCATCATGTTATCTTGTTGTAGTTTTAAAATCAGTTGTCTGCAAAATTTCTGAATTTGCCCCCCCCCCTCCACACAAACAAAACAAAAAAACAAAAGCGCAACGTTTTCTCTGTTGTGAGTGTGACCAATATTAATTTGAAGACTCGAGAATCCATAAATTCCGTATATTACAAAGAGAGAAAATTATTACAATAACAGTAGTCAAAGTCTGAATTAATTTTCGTGTTTCGGTTTTTTGGGTTGTAGATCTAATTCATCATGAGATCATGATCAACACAGCAGACAGAAACACGAAAATTAATTCAAAAAGGCCAAGGGATCCCAAACTAAATTAAAACCTATTAAACGGGTCCTACTTACAGCTGACAAGTTATGGTTATGGTTTCTGTATAGCCTCCCACATGTCAGATAGGATGATAGAACTGGGCAGAATCCCCTGTTGTATATTTGGAATCGGTGTTTGGGGAATTGGTATTAATATTATTCAAAATCTATGTTTTTGTCCTGGATCATTCATAGCACCCAAAGTTGGTAATTTCGACATGCATGTTGAAGTGCAAGTAGTCCATTTTGCTTGCAGAAGGCAAGGGTATCAGCACACTGATCAGCAGTGAATATTTGCTAGGTCGCAACAATCCCTGATAAGGATGACTCCGATGCGACTCAGTGCGACTTAATAATCCCAAAATATTAACTTTCGTCCTCTGACAAATTAAATTCTAAAACATTTTGTTTTATGTATTAGAAAAATAAATAAAGACGTTTGAAGTATTTGTAGTAAATTTTTTTTCCAATGTAGTGTAAATGGGTATTAAAATGAGTAAAGGGCACTATTCTCATTCTGCCCAAACCAGTAACATCTTATATAAACAATGCATGCACGATTGAGCCAATGATAGGCACCATGGTGATGTGACGTCACATGTTGAAGGCAATCATTTTTTACAGATATATTAGAGGATTTTCGTAATACTCAGTGAAACAGAGTGAGGTGGCAGGTTTATTTTGATACGAATAGACAAAATTGTGTTGTCCGCCACCATAATTACTCAGTGATTTATTCCCGGAGAACTGGTTTTGTAAGGCGAGCGCCATGCCTATATATATAGCCTGAATTCAGGTGACAGGTGAATAATAAGAAGTGGTAAATCTTTTGTAAACATATTTACCCATTTCTTGTATCTCCCCATTGATCAAACAAAAGAAAGTGATGACCATGATAGCTTGTTATATATCTGAATTTGAGCCATATTATTTTTATTGGAGAAAAGTACAGATAAAGAAATTCAGTGTATTAAATCTTTATGGGAAGTAATTCATATCTAACATATCAGAACTAAGACAAGTAATACTCTCCCGTAGGGGTCTTAAGCAGGGGGAGAAAACTAGAGTTCCCAGAGAAAACCCACAAGATTACAACCGGGCCAGTTGACAGACTCAATGACAGACCTTATAATGCAACGTACAAACGTTAACCATTCGGCCAACCAGTCTTTGACACAAACTTTGGTCTGTAGGCTCAAGGCTGACGGATTTAGCAGAGGACTCCAGTTTGCCTATGTCACTCAGGCCTGCCAGGCATTTGTTTTGTTATCTCTCATACATGTAGTTAGTGTCAGCTTACGACAATTCTGGAAGTGATAGAAACACGACCTTTGAGTCTATGATTTAGCAGAGGACTCCTGTTTGCCTATTTCACTTGGGTCCGCCATGCCTTTGTTTTGTTATTTCGCATACATGTAGTTAGTGTCAAGTTACGACAATTCTGGAAGTAATAGAAATGCAAACTTTGAATCTACGATAGTTAAACCAGCGGTTTATTATTTACTTATCATCGACATGACAGAAACTTGTTTTGCCAAACACTGACTCACATTTTTTTTTTCTTTTTTCTTTCACTAGTTACTTATATCATATTTATATACGTGCAGTCTCTTTACATGTACTTCACTTGGAAACTATTCTTATTATTACTTGAGTGTATGCAGTCAAGATTTTTGTTTTGGAATTATTTTAAAACACTGGTGCTGTAACACATTTTCGAAGTTGGCACTTAGGATTATAGTTACTGTTTGAATGATCTAGCGTGTATACAATATTACAATCCATATGTCTGCTATTACTAAACCAAATTAAAGTAGACGACCTGAGTTTGTGCGAGCAAAAAACAACCCCACCATTAGTGATGAGTCAGACTATGATGTTTCCCTAGGATCTTCTTGAGTGAATTAATAGAAATGCCCTGCAGATACTATCTTTCATTGTTTGCTTTGCATGTGATTAAAATATCACTTTGGTTTGGCTGTGTGTCACCTGAATGACCCACATAATCAAATGCTTGAAAAATGTATTTTTTTCGGACACTGCATCCAGTCCCACTTTTCTTTAATTGTTTGCTTTGCATATGAAAAAAATATCACCTTGGTTGAGCTGCATGTCACCTGAAGGACTCACATAATCATGTGCTTGGAAAGTGTATGTTTCGAACGGTGGTTGATGTTTGGGCTACAAAAAATATCAACTGAAAGCTATTTTGGATATATATTGAAATGATGGATCGCCAGTCTACCAAATTTATTCACAATGAATAAACTTATATCACTGATTGCATGGATATCTATGTGCAAAGTTCTGAATAAAATTTTTTAACTTTGGTGATGTTATACATTTGGGTGTATCTTTATCTCTTATTTATTGTGGGAATTCAATATTATCGGAAAAAAGTCTTAATGGAAGTTTGTTTAGTTGCCCCAAGGAGGAAATGTATTGAATTTTAAATTGATTTTTTTATAACCACCTTAAATCTATGTACAACGCGATGCAGGATATAGCGCTAAACACTTTGTTTTCTAATATACTAATCATATAACTGTATGTAGACAGCCTAAATTATGATTTATCCAAAACATTATGCTTATAGTACATTCTACATTATTTCTTTTAAACAGCCTGCTATATTCTGCTGGTTTGTGTAGTTGTTTGAATTTGTGAGAGAAAGGAACTAAACTTAACCACGATGAAGATACACATAATTTTATCCATGAAATCCAGTTGGAACAAAGCAAGGGTCCATTTTCTCTGCTGTTTGCTTTTTCTGCATTTGGTAGTAGCAGAAGACTTCTATCAGCTGTTGGCAATTTCAAGAAGTGCATCTACAAAAGAAATAAGAAAGGCATTTAAGAAATTGGCTATTACTATGCACCCTGATAAAAACCAGGTAAGATTAACGTTATCTAAAAAATTTTGTCCATCTCTCTGTCAATCACACTTTTGGGACACAATAACTCTGCTTCTGCTTGAGCTAGATTGCTCAAGCTTGGCTTAGTTGTGTATTATGTATGTAAATACCTGACAAGGTTTGATGATGGAACAACTTAACAAAGTAAGTCAATCTCATTCGTTCAGGCTTTCGAACACAATAACTCTTACTCTAGTTGAATTGGCATGTTCAAGCCTGGTGTGTATCATACTCCACACATTGTGTCGTTTGATTAGAACTAATCCCACTACTCACTGCTGTAAAGAGCGAACATTCTTGTTCTAAATTATGATTGGTCAATAGTTCCATTAACAACCAGTAGCTGACTGCGTTACAAAGGCTTTACCCTTGAAACAAAGCGCCAAATTGGACCAAATATGTTACGTTACATCATGCCTCACGATTTTATTATGCCCAATACTATTTGGAAACGAACATACTTTCACCATTTTTAAAACCTTAAATCACTGTCCAAAGTCTTAGAGAAGACCCAGATTAAACGTAGGACTGTCATGTTGCTGTACTCAAGTGATAGCTTTGATTGAATGGGAAGAATAGACACACTCTCGCAAAAGTTCAAGTATCAGTTCTTAGCCAATCCAGCAATGACCATTGCTTCAGGAATATGGGTGTGTATGTTCATTAGGTGAATGCTGTGACTGATCAACATTTTCTGTTTAGGCTGTCCAGCTGAATGTCTGACTGGCTGTCACATTTGTTGAAATGTTCAAATTTGGTGTAGATATCTATATATGAATGTCTTGCTCTTGACTAATGAGTAATGAACATTTTCTACTTTGGCCAAAAAAAAAGCTGAGATAAGCACTTTGATTGGTTGGCACCGTAACTGCTTGTAAAGACGGGGAAGTGATTGAATTTGGGTGTATAGTTTCATAAAATCAAGTTCGAGAATGGCCATTATCGGCTTAGGTTATGCAGATTTATAAATAATTTGAATTCTAGATAGTTAAAAACATTAATTTACAAGTAGCTAATTTATTTTGGGATTGAAGTCAGAGATTTGCCTCACTGTAGTTGACTTGTATTTTACTTGTCAAATTCAAATCTGTTGACATTTAATTGATTAGAAATTATTTTTGATGATAATTACAGGATGATGCTAAGGCCCATGAAAAGTTTATTAGAATAAATCGTGCTTATGAAGTATTAAAGGACGATAAACTGCGAAAGAAATATGATATGCATGGTGAAGAAGGGCTGAAGGATGATTTCCAGAGGGGACGTCATTATGAAAGTTGGCAATGGTATCAAGAAAATTTTGGTAGGCTTGATATTTATTTTTCAAAAAAATTGAATTCATTGAGATTATATAATATGTATGCATAAGAACATCAGGCATTGACATTGCAGTTTTAAAAACTTCCATAAAATGGTTGCCTGTTATTTTACATGGTTTTAATATGAAACTTGAATAACTTTTATATACTATATACAGGCATTTATGATGATGATCCTGAAATTATTACACTAAATAAAGAAGACTTTGGTAAGTGTTACAGCAGTTTTAACGTTAACATTTGAAAAACTTTTATTTCGTTGTTGAAAGTGATAATGCCTCTTTAAATAGACATTTATGCTTTCCTTGTTTTGCAAAGAAAGTCTATATAAAATATTATAACTTTGTTTAATGCATGACAGATGGAAATATATTAATTACAGGGGTATGGAAACTAAAACCTCCAATTAATCCATGATGATAATACTTTAAATTAAGATAAATTTGATTGTTCCTTTCTAATTGAAAATAATTTCTTATTACAGAACAATCTGTAGAGGGAACTGACGATATTTGGTTTATTAATTATTATTCACCACAATGTTCACATTGTCATCAACTAGCACCAGATGTAAGCCTTAGTTAAACACAATATATTTTTCTGTATGTTAATCAGGCCTGGAAATAACGGTTTAAGATGTACCTGACAAAATGTCAGGCACTAATGAAATAGTACCTGACATTTTCAACTTAGGGGCCGGACAGGTATTAATGATATTAATAAAAAAAAAACAACAAATCAGTGCCGGACAAAATAACAGGTACCAGATGTTTTTGTGCTTAACAAAGTCTAAATCTGTGCCTCACATTGTCAGTGACAGGTGTTATATTTCCAGACTTGATGTTTGTTCAAAAAAAACTGTGATAGGTCATTGATTAGAAGATAAATTACATTCCATGTTTTAGTTTAACAATAATTCAGCACAACAGAAATGTTAGACCTTATTTTTTTTATAACTTCATTGACAGATGTAATATTCAACATTTTTTGTTTGAAAATGGGATATAAATATAAAACATATTATCTACCTTTTATTGGTTAAACAATGCAGCAGAGAGTTTACCATTATTGTCAAGATGTTATTCTATCGGTTTGGTTGTTTATCCAGGGCATATCTCTGACATTGTTGCATTGATCTTAACCAAACATTGTGTAGTTTGGATATGTTTTTCCATTGATGGTTATATAATTAGGATTGCTACTGTCAAGGAAAAATATCTTTCGGCAAATAGATGTCATACCTTGGAAGACTTTTCTTTGTTTTATATTAACTTTGGCATTTAATTATTGAGAGCACCTTGAGCAAGTACAAGGTAACGCTGTTTCCAAAGAATGATTATGTAAACAAAAAGATTTAATAGCAGAATATTTAATAATTTATTTTATTTGTTGTATTCATTTACTGTTTGTTCTATTATGTTTTTGTTAGGCAGTTTTCCTGTTGTGTACAATCTATTCATAAGAATTGTTTTTTTTTTATCTAAATGAATTTTCTGTTCGTTTCAGTGGCGAGAATTAGCTAAAGAAGTAGAGGGTGTAATACGTATTGGAGCCATTAATTGTGCTGATGACTGGCAGCTATGTCAGATGCAGGGAATCAGATCATATCCGTCTCTTGTCTTGTATCCTGAGGTAGGCTTTACTATTTTTTTTACAATGGTGATTTTCTTCCACTGTAAATGCATTCTCAGTATCCCCAGTGGTATCATTCGTTCTTCTTCACTAACCTCAAGCTAAGCATTTCATTCACCATTTTATGATAATTTAATTTTGTTACAGAGAGAAAAGTATTATGGAGATCGTTCTGTTCATACTTTAGTAAAATATGTAATGAAACATGTAAAAGTACGACATAATGAATTATGGTCAGGTAATTTTAACTACTTGGTAAATGGTGAATCAGATGAAGTTGAGAGTGATCTGCCCTGGTTGATTAGTTTCTGTGGAGAGGGCGGTGGTAAGTATAAATTATTTCAGAAATATGTTTAAAATATCTAAGTAGGTCTGATTCACTTTCCGCACATCCACTCAAAATACAGAAACATTGCACAACAAAACACTCTTCATTTTTAAACTGAAATGAAACATTGTTCTCATTGAGGTGGCAAGTGGTATAACCCTGCCTCATGACCATTCAGTCACAACTTGAGCATCACAAATAGAAAGGGATAATATGGGGTTTTATCTATAGTGGCCTGTGAATTAAATATTAATATGCGGCTGATAGCATACACAGGACCTCAGATTATTGTAGCATAGATTTTCCTTGTGAATGCCTCCGCTGGAAAATCCTGAGCAACTTTCACTGCCAACACCAGGATCTCCTGACTAGTGATCCAGCCTCATACTCGCCGAGCTGATAGGGTTAGAGGACATGTATACTAATTCAAGATGATAGTTTTGTTTGATCCTATTGTAAATATTATAAATTGATATCTTACAGATTGTTTAGAAAGTATGACATGTCTAAAACTGGCATCCATGTTGGTAAGTGTTTTGTTCCCTAATAACTATCTATAAATTTTAAGTCCCTGTATAGAATACTTAGTGGTTTGATCATGATTCATTGATAAATTTCAGTCATTTCTAGCTTGTTTCATTATTCTTTGGACATGATAAGCAAATATGGAAGAGTTAACCAAGAAAGTAGGTCTGAAGGTTACATGCTATTTTGTTGTCGTAGTAGATATTCCTCACCTATTCACGAAATTTAAACTCAACCAAAATTACGGTGTAACTATTAAATATATATCGAATATTAATTGTGACTAGTGGGACCACAAGCTAAAAAAGGTGATTTTTCGTACCATAACTTTCTGGATTATTGCCCCTGATTGGACAAAAAAATCGCCTTTATTTTTAGTTTGTTCTCTATCCATCTCATGTAAAATGTGGGTGTATCCTGCCTGGCAGCCGCTGGTTTTTATATTGACAACCATATTGAAATTTATAGCTGGTATAATTTGTATTTTTACAGCATGAACTGGTTAATGTAGGCTATGTAGACTGTTATTCCAGTGGTGATATTTGTGAGAAACTGGATGTAGAATATGGAATATATTTTTATGAAGCTGGGCAAGTTAAAAAACATAAAGGAACAGTAAGTATGTTATGACAAGCAAAGGAATAGAACAGAACAAAAAAAGGGGGAAAATCAATAAATTGCCATTTTGTACATGGTGCAATTCAACTTTAAATTCATATCTGATTAAAACTATTTATTTATTTTGTTTTGGTTTTTTGTCCCCCGCCTTTCGAAGAAAGTTGGGGGACTATTAAAATGGGTTCGTCCGTCTGTCTGTCTGTCCGTCTGTCTGTCCGTCTTTCTGTCCGTCTGTCTGTCCGTCTGTCTGTCCGTCACACTTTTTGGGACACAATAACTCTCTTCCTAATCGAGCTAGAATCTTCAAACTTGGTGTATGTGTTTATTAGGTCAATGCCTTGATGGAGTTCGAAGATGAGCATTTTCCGCTTAGGGTAAGCAGAGATAAGCAATTTGATTGGTTAATGCTTTGGGACACGATAACTTTAGTTCTAATTAAGTGAGAGTGATGAAACTTGGTGTATAGTTTCATTACAGTAATACCTGGACTAAGTTCGATAATGAGCATTTTCTGCTCAGGGTAAGCAGAGCGATACGCAATTTGATTGGTCGAGACTTTGGAACACAATAACTCTCCTTCTAATCAAGTTAAAATGTTCAAACTTGGTGTATATGCTTATTAGGTCAATGTCTTGATGGAGTTCGAAGATGAGCATTTTCCGCTTAGGGTAAGCAGAGATAAGCAATTTGATTGGTTGATGCTTTGGGACACGATAACTTTAGTTCTAATTAAGTGAGAGCGATGAAACTTGGTGTATAGTTTCATTACAGTAATACCTTGACTATGTTCGATAATGAGCATTTTCTGCTCAGGGTAAGCAGAGCGATACGCAATTTGATTGGTCGAGACTTTGGAACACAATAACTCTCCTTCTAATTTAGTTAAAATGTTCAAACTTGGTGTATATGCTTATTAGGTCAATGCCTTGATGGAGTTCGAAGATGAGCATTTTCCGCTTAGGGTAAGCAGAGATAAGCAATTTGATTGGTTGATGCTTTGGGACACGATAACTTTAGTTCTAATTAAGCGAGAGTGATGAAACTTGGTGTATAGTTTCATTGCAGTAATACCTTGACTAAGTTCGATAATGAGCATTTTCTGCTCAGAGTAAGCAGAGCGATACGCAATTTGATTGGTCGAGACTTTGGAACACAATAACTCTCCTTCTAATTGAGTTAAAATGTTCAAACTTAGTGTATATGCTTATTAGGTCAATGCCTTGATGGAGTTCGAAGATGAGCATTTTCTGCTTTGGGTAAGCAGAGATAAGCAATTTGATTGGTTGATGTTTTGGGACACGATAACTTTAGTTCTAATTAAGTGAGAGTGATGAAACTTGGTGTATAGTTTCATTACAGTAATACCTTGACTAAGATCGATAATGAGCATTTTCTGCTCAGGGTAAGCAGAGCAATAAGCAATTTGATTAGCCAAGACTTTGGAACACAATAATTGAGTTAAAATGTTCAAAATTGGTGTGTATGCTTATTAGGTCAATGCCTCGATGGAGTTTGAAGATGAGCATTTTCTTTTTAGGGAAGGCAGAGATAAGCAATTTGATTGGTTGATACTTTGGGACAAGATAACTTAGGTTCATCTTGATTGATTATTTTTATGCCAATACAATGACTGCATTCTCACTCAGTAATGGATTCGACAGTAACAGTGTATAGAAATGATTGACTCGGACACGAGGGCCCTTTCCCTTGGCCAGAGGGGCCCTTTTGTCAAGCGTGGGGCCTTTTTGTCTGCCTTTAGGGTCCCCCTAACTAGGGTACATTTTCATTTTTCTCGTCGGTTTTAGCATTTTTCTTTATAAAACACTTCTGGATGACACTTCGTGTACAGTTTGATTGCTCGATACGTTTGAAAAAAATAAATGTGCGATTAATTAATATGTGTCATCTATTTATTTTGGGATTTCGGCGGGGGACATCAGCCTCACTGTTGGCTTGTTATGATTGCATTGGCTTACATTGCATAGAGATCTAAGATCATCCTTACCAGCTGTCTTGCGGTAGTTTGAAGGTGAAAGAAATAAATGAAAAAAAAAGGAAAACGACTTAATTCCAATCCTAATTCAAACCTCTGCCTTTTATTGATTGGAATGTCTTTATTAACCAGCTGTAAGATTTATGTGAATGTTTATTTTTTGATGACTGTACGAGTGAAAACTAGCTTTACTAATATGATTAATGTTTTTTGTAATACAGGAAATAGCATCTCTAGTAGCTCAAGAAATAGCACACATAGTTTTATCTCAGTTACCAGATGTTAATAGTTTAGATGAGAAAACTCTACAGGTATTTACTATTATTATTTACATCTATAATCCGCTAACTGTATTATAAAAAATATATTTGATTCAGAATCTGAGAGTGGAAAATTGTAAAGTATACAGAATAAGCAAGGGTTTCTGAATGCATTATGATATATTTGACAACTCAATGTTTGGTAACGAAGGCTGTAGAAACTTTATAACCTGGATATTTCATACACATGTGCTTAATGTGCTCGTCTCTAGTATAACTTTCAGGAAAACAACTGAGCCATATTGTGAATCACACTATAGTATAATGAAAAATGGATGCCTTGATCGACCATAGAAAATAACCTCTTTTCTATGATTCACATAATGTTTTGTAGTGTGCACCCAGCCTTTTTATTCAATGCTAAATCTTTTAAAATTTTAATCAGCAGTCTGAAGCCAGAGCTCAAGGGTAGATTATTCCCAGAAGCAAGATTACTTTTGTTGTTTTAATTTATAATTGTGATTTGAGAACAGTTCCTGCTTTGAATAAACACTCAATAATACCGTAATTGTGTTTGTCATTGCCCCCAACAACACAATAGGCTATTTATCCAATATGTATTTTTTTCAGTCAATATTAACTAATAAAAACACAGGTCAAGATGAACATTGGTTAGTGCAATTTACAGATACTGATGAAAGTAGTGGTCTAGAATTACGCAAGCTACCAGCCATGTTAAGAGAATTTTATGTAAGTTTTTCTTGAAATTTCCCGAAGTGTATGGCAACAGAGTATAACGGATGACTTTACTGTCAGCCATTTGATATTTATTTCATTCCCATTCTAATTTTGATGTGCCCTAGGCTGCAAAAAAATCTAACTACTGTTAGACTAAAATCATTCTTATTCGAACCAAAAAATCTTGTGGACGTTCTAGTTAATTTTATTGTTGGTTACAGTTAATCATTTATTGACAGGTATTAAAACGTATTTGTCAGTGATGGATATCCATAGATTTTAACATCAGTATTTTAACTATATATTTATTTTATCTTATAGATTGGCCGTGTAAACTGTCAAGTATTATCTGAATTATGCGAAACTTTACATCTCAACAAGTTCCCTAAAGTTTTAGTATTTAAACAAAATGGCGGATATGAAACATTTTATGGTGAGTTACAGTTAACACAATTGTGTCTTCTGATTAAAGAATTTATTATTCCTGATAAACAGAAATGGGGATTTTATAGAGCACCTGAAATGCAACACCGAACCATAGTAGTCTAAATTAGATTATTGGTTGTGAGAATATGGAAGGAATAAATGAAATGGTTTAAAGTCCTACTTTTCTGCACCTACCTTGCTAATATGCCATACAGTGTGCTATGAGGGGAATTGTGCTCGGACAACAATTGAATTCCAGCTGCCAAGGGTTCTTTTACGTGTACCATGGTATTACATCCGCCCGAAAGACTAGACACTGTTCCTGGCAAGACCCTACGTCCTGCACCATTGACAAGGAAAAAACACTGGAAAATCCTTGGCCAATACCACTTTCATTCCTCATACCTCGTAGTCAGCCCCTTACCCAATGGCTCCTGTAATAATGAAGGGAACGATTATATAGATATCTACTTTGATAAACATCAAGATACAACTTCTCAAGTCTATTGAGATTAAAAACAATGATTTAATAACTAATTATATACTGTTATAATTACAGGAAGAATGACTGCACATGATATTGCAGCATTTGCCAGAGACAGCGCCTCCACACCAATGGAAAATTTAGGGCCTTCTGATTTTCCTCAAAGGGTTGTTGATAGTCGTGATCCGTGGTTTGTTGACTTTTTTGCTCCAGTAAGTTGACATTGCTTTTATTCTAACCTTTGTGCAGTCTCAGTAATTTCAGAACACATTATAAATTGTATTAAGTAGCTGAAGATGCAATATCGTTGGTCTTTTTTCTGGCTTCAAATGTATACATTTTTTTAAATGACAAACCCATAATCAACTCTCTGGGCCATTGGATGGCATACAATTTTAGCGATAAGATAGATATTCGAGATGAAGTCTTTATTGTCAAGTACTGGTACCAGTGCAACAATAATGGACAATCTAAGCTACATTTTGTCAAAACTTTAAACACTCATAACTTTGCAAATAGTGAAGTAATTTGATAGGACTATATATATGATAGCCAGAATAGTCAATTCTTACATAATACATCTTTAAACTTTGAGACATATTAATGTCTTACAAACAGTTGGGAGTATGTAGATACTACTTACTAGCGATTCTACTATTTTATAGTGTATCTTTAGTTTAATTAATTGGTCATATTATTGCTGACTAATTTTAACCATACCATAATAATAAACATATTTGGAGAATATTGGAAAATGATTGAAACTAATTTTTCCGAATTGATTTAAAATACATATTAGTATTTGTTAAGATATAATGATTATGCTATTCTATTTC
This sequence comes from Patella ulyssiponensis, assembly GCA_963678685.1. Classification (NCBI taxonomy): domain Eukaryota; kingdom Metazoa; phylum Mollusca; class Gastropoda; family Patellidae; genus Patella; species Patella ulyssiponensis. The sequence continues at coordinate 81,558,816 of OY783225.1, read as the reverse complement.
AGTGGTGCCCACCATGTATGAGATTGTTACCAGAGTTTAAGAAAGCAGCTAGAGATTATGGTGATAATGTTAATTTTGGTACAGTAGATTGTACAATACATGATAAACTCTGCTCAACAGTAAGTAATAATCAGTGTGTATTTGATAAAACTATCCGAAAGAAGGAATCTGGCTCCGGTTTCACAAAGCTTTCTCAGACTTAAGTTAATTTACTCAACTTTTAATCGCTGTTTATGAAAAATATCTTTGGTCCAGAAACACTAAACTTTGCGCATAGTTTCTTACTGATGTATTTGATTCATTAAAACAGTAAAAGTTTTCTAGAAAGCAATATTTTATTGAACATAAGTCTAACAATTTTGAATAAATTCTTAACTTAAGCCTGAGAATTTATTGTGAAACTGGAGCCTAGTCTTTTGTGATGCATTAAAGCAAAAAGAAAACATTTCATTTGTATTTTGCATTTGATAGTCTTCTATACTAATTATTTTTGAAACTCAGATAAGGACAGAGGTCTATGTTGTTGTGACTACCATTGGTGTTAATTTGGTGGTGTGTTACTGCTTATAAGTACCTGTGGATACTTGATAGTGAATTCAGGGAACATTCTGAATTGACAGAGTTCCAATTGCATGAATTGATTTCTATCAAAGTTCTGTAAAGTCTTGAAGTTTTGATCGATTACAATTAGCATACAAGAACTGTAGAAGGCTAGAAACTGCTGCACTGACACATATGTCAGAATCATGGTTTTAATTATTTACAAATTTTATTTTTCAGTATAATATACGATCTTATCCAACAACTATATTTTATAATCAAAGTAAACCTATACAATATAAAGGTCATCATCATGCAGATGCAATGGTTGAATTTTTACAGGTTAGTGAGCTTTCTTTCTTTTTTAAGTTCTACTGATTTTTTGCTTAGGAGTGATTTGTGTTCAGATCTGTGAATCCACTGGGTTGTTTTAATGGTCCCTAATCTTGGGTTCTCTGCAATTTATGATAAATTTTGATATTTATTTGGAAATTAGCAAATCTTGAATTGTTAAAATTCTTATTTAGAACACACATAGTCTGTATTTATGATTTCTCAATTGTCTATTTCACAAATCAGTAACACATTTGTGATTATTATGAATAAATTACTGTTTATGATTTAAATCAGGATTTGTTGCTTAAATTTAATGTATTCTTCCCGTTTTATATTTATTTAGGATACAATGAATCCACCCGTCATAATATTAAACAAAGAATCATTTAATAGACTTGTTAAAAATAAACAGTCAGATGAAATCTGGTTAGTTGATTTTTACGCACCATGGTGTGGTCCATGTATGCAACTAGCACCGGAATGGAGAAGATTAGCAAAAGTAAGATCACATTGTGAACTTTTATTACTGGAAAATATAATTTTTTTAAAATCCTTTGTAATCTGAAATATTCCGTTAGATTTCCCATTCTGACTTAAGGAGCAGATATTGATATTAGATTGTGTACCAATGACAGTAAAACGCTGCATCTCAACATACACAATATTACAGTCTGTTATTGACTTTTCAGTCTGTTATTGACTTTGAACAATTTCTAACAATTGTTGTCAGAGTTATTGCCCCTAATCTTTTAAAGAAAATCTTGGGCATGCTCTAATAGTAAGTGCAGGTGGGCTGCACGACACACAAAGCTAAAATATACAAGATAAACCAGCGGACAAGAAAGAAAATAGACATTGCAAAATATAAAACAAATACCAAATCAAGTGAATGGATCCCGGGGCCAGTCGTAAGCATCCACTGCGCTGTACAGTCCCGGGCCTGTTATGGTACTGGCTTCACTAAGAGGCTAAAGTTATAATTCAGTTGACTTGAAATTTACACACAGGGTTTATGTTTATCAGAAGAATAACCTCTTGATCATTCATGCGTAAATCTTGAAGATAAATAGAAATTGTAGATATCTTTTTATATTTGTGGTGTATAGATGCTGAAATCAACGAAGGGTGTGCATGTAGCAGAAGTTGACTGTCAAGAGAATAGTGAAGTATGTAGACAAGAACATATCAATTCATATCCTACCATGAGACTTTTTCCTATGGGAACTACGAATACTGCCAAATTTCAGTAAGTAAAAAATGTTGAGTTTCGGGATTAAAAAAAAAATATCTCAAGTTAACTGTGAATACATTAATAGATTTATTATGTGTAACACGTTAATTGTTAGCAGTGTAAAACTTTGGTTATGCATCGGGGAAATAAAGGAGCTGCTGTAGTATTGCTGTAGGAACTATCAAACAGGGCTTTTAAAAAGGGTATCTGCCATGCAGTATGTTGTGAGGAAAATTTGAACCTGACAGCAGCGTTTCCGCCTACTCTGTATGGAATTTTAGCTGTTCTTGCAAGGGTTCTGTTCCTGCTTGTCTTGACTGACAGAAAATGTGTGTATGCTCACACAGTAGTGTTACATGAGATCTCACCAATTAAAATTTTATATCGGAATCTGTTAAAATTTGGCTTCCTATTTCTGTTGAAAAAAGATGAATTAAGAGTTCTGATGTTTTAAACAAAACATTGTTTGTAAGACCCAAGTGACAATTTACTTATCATGAACCTAAAGAACTAAAAATGGAATTGGATGGGTCTTATCGATTGTGGTTGGCTTAACTTTTTGCATCTTTGTATTTTCAGTATGTATAATGGTTGGCATAGAGATGCCACATCACTTAGAGCATGGGTGTATGAATATTTGCCCTCTAAAGTAGCAACCCTTTCTAGAAATAGCTTCCGTGAAAAAATATTAAAGAGTGCTGAACCATGGATTGTAGATTTTTATGCACCATGGTGTGGACATTGTCAAACATTTAAACCAGAGTTTGAAAAAGTAGCAGAGGTAAATGTTATTAATATATTTGTTAATTTAGAATACAGATTTTAATCGGTTAATAGTTAAAGTTGTTGCTTCAGATTTTCAGAAAGAAAACTGTTCCCCCGCACTGCAAATTTCATAAGCCCCACCTTGTTTTATAAAAATTGACTTTTATGGTCTTGAAAAAAATTAAAATAATGGGAGTGGTACATGTAATTAAAATTTCAAACTTTGAGTAATGTAATTGGTTATTTTGCCCTTGAATAAAACATCTTTCTTTCTGTAAATTCAGGCCCCAAGTTCACAAAGCATTCTTAGACTCAAGTTAAGAATTTACTCAATATTTTCGATCACTGTTTATGAGAAGAAACACAAAACTTTGCACATAGTTTCTTAATGATGTATTTGATACATTAAAACAACAAAGTTTTATAAAGGGCTATATTTTAGTTAAAATTTCTGTTATAACAATTTTCAGTAAATTCCTAAGTCTGAGAATGCTTTGTGAGCTCTGGGCCTGGTCTTCCCATTTTTTTTTAAATAAATACTGATTTAATCACAAAATATTGGCAAAAATTAATTCTTGCGAAAGAGGTCAAAGAAATCAGCTTGCATCAGAAAATTCAGCCTGAAAACATCTTTATGAATGTTATAATTTGTTTATCAACAGAGTTTGGAGGGTATAGCTAGAGCTGGTAAAGTAGATTGTCAACAACATCAACATCTATGTCATGAAGCTAGTATAACAGGTTATCCTACTGTTAGATTTTATAAAGGTTCAGTAAATAACCAACAACAGGTAATAACCTCTATCTTAAAATGGCATTGAAAAATGACGACAACTCTCGTAAAGTAGGTCTAGTTTAGCTGGAGTCTAGTAATAGGAGGATATTTGAACTGGGATCTCAGCGATACATAATGGGTTCAGGAAGACGGCGATATATAGCAAGATGCAACCCCTATAACCAGTGTACTGAAGAAGGACACCACTTGTCCGAAACGTTGAAACAAATAAACCTGTTTATTTCAACCATGGATTTCGTCTAATTTACACTAGTTACAAGGCTCACATCTCGCGAATATATGTTAAAACTTATCCGATTACTGGACTTGTATCTTAAAATAGACTTCTTGGATTTACTGAATAGCTAGTATCTAGAATCTGTAGGATTGTTTAACTTTAGTTATATCTAAACACCTATAACGTTGTGTACTAATCTGATCAGTTTTCCTGTTGTCACTCCAAATCTTATAGAATTGTATACTAAACTTGTCAGTTGTCACTGTGGTATCCAAATTTTATAGAATTGTTAGACTTAAAGTATATGCAGTATAGCTAAGCTCGATGGGCTTGTATGTAAGACTTATAATTTATATCTAAAGGTCTAAATATAACCTAATGTCTTTGTATTCTATATATTACAGCATCCTAGTGGTAGGGATATTGATAGTCAGGATGCTGAAACTATTATAGAATTTGTTCATAATAATAGAAGAAGACGGGTAAGAACAATTTTGTTTAGTTACTTTTTGTTATCAAATAAATTTACCTTGATTATACCAATACGTACAAGTTTAGTGTTAGCATCTAATTACACATTCTGATTGTAAAATAATTGAGCCTGATATATTGGCCAAATTGGTTGGATATGATTTTCAACTTTTGTTGAACTGGAGGTTTATCTAAATACCAATAGCATAATTGTGTTTTGAGATGGGTCTGAAAAAAGCATTTTAAAAGATTAAAATTGCAGAAAAATTCTTGCTATAATGAAAGTGGGCATTGAGATAGAATAACTCCATTTTTGGATTGATGAATGTTTGAATATTGTTTTCCTTTAGTTTGTTCCTTTTAGTTTGTTAGTTAAAATATGGTATATATATTGATGAATGTTTGAATATTCTTTTCCTTTGTTCCATTTCGTATACTTAAAATAAAGTATATATATTGAGATGGTCTAGATAGATACATGTATCTCATAGGCTTTAAAACATTATGCCACTTGTAAACAGAAAGGAAATAAGTTGAAAACATGTTTTGAGGAAAAAAGTTGAAAACATGTTTTGAGGAAAAAAGTTGAAAACATGTTTTGAGGAAATAAAATTGGATGAAAATTTTGGATACCGGTAATCCATTCCTAATTCTCATTCGTATGATATAAGTGAGAATGTGTAATGATTTATATTGTTACTCTCCCAGCCATTGAGGTGTATATGTTTGTTTATTGAATGTTCTGCTGAAGTTTCAATTTTCTTACCAACTTCTTTTAAGATTACACAGAGAATTATAGATAAATTACAATTCAGTGCCTTGTTTTATTTTTTGTTGCAGAATAAAGATGAGTTATAACCTACAGTTACTGTGAAATCTGCTGAACAGAGTGTCATTAAATGCAATATTTATTATAAATTTCCTATTGTTAAAAACTATCGTTAGTGTAATTGGCTGATATTTCACTTTATTTTTTGTTATATTTTTGTATATTTTTGTTTTATTATATAATGAGGGATCTGTAGTTTTCTTTGCGTTTAGATTTTTTATTATTATATTTACATGTCCAAGGTATTATTAAATTTTACTATTATATATTTCATATCGCTATATTTTTTCTAGTCATACATCAGTTTATAAAGGGAAATGTCCGTTTATTTATAGACTAATAGGCTGTTACTATCCTTTTCTTTTTTTATTTCATAGTAGTATCCGATCTTAAACATAAAATTCTAGATTTTTTATGCAGTGAACAATAAGGTATCGATATGGTGGTAAGACATAGTAACAATGTCAATATCATTTCAATTGATAAAGAATATTTAAATGCTTTCAACAAAAACCTAATGTTAAAATTTGATGATGCCAATATGTATGGTTGTGCCAAATTATAATTTGCTGTTATAAGTTAACATTGATATTAATTTTTTTTCAAGTAACTTGTGCCATAAACTAGCTTAATTACTTATTTAATTATATATTAAGTAATATTGTTGTCTAATAATGTGTTCAAGTAACATACAAACTAAATGACTAAGGTGAGTTCTTAGAAGAAGTGTTCTTAGAAGAAGTGTTCTTCACTGCCAGGCCAAATAGTTATGGCATCACTCCAACCCAGGGGTGACACTTTTTTTTTATCATTCTATACTAAGCCTATGTAATCAAAATATAAAATGAAATGAACAAAAAATCCTGTATTATCTTATGTTTACATGTTGTTAGATTTTACATTACCAAAATGTACTGTTAGGATTTGGTTTGATGTTTAAAGAATTATATTATAAATTGTATATTTTGGTGTTTATACTAGAATTATATTAGAAATCGTATATTTCAGTAATTAAACTAGAATTATTATTGAAATTGTATATTTTAGTGTTTATATTACAATTATATTAGAAGTGTGTGTATACTCTGTATATTTATTAGTTATGGGGTAGACGTTTATGATTTATTTCTGTTAAATATTATATTCCCAATACACATTTCACTGTTATAAATAGATTCTTATCAGTGGATTATTGAAGCTTACTTCACATTGTATATATATAATGCACAACTGCACATAAGAAATTAGTGTTATATATCTTAGTTCATTGTGTTATGTTACATATGAGACGATGTAATATCACATGATGTCAACAGTGTCATGTAATAAAAATTCTTGGAAAATCAATCAAAATTCAGAATTAAAACAGTTATGGCATTCTCAATGTTTTACTTCAGACCCATTCGGTTAGAAAATTATTACAGGAGATATTAAATTTAGTACAACATACATATATGCAAGTTATATTTACATTGTCTTATTATTTACTTCAGGGCATTTGATTACCACAATATGTTTGAGGACTTAAAAGATGGTGCATCTATTTCTTTGTTCTAACAATAGATAGACACTATCCGCAGCTACACAAATCAATGCTAAAATAATTGAAGACAAATCCTCGATGCCACCAGATCATTCTAAATGGAGTCCCCATTATACTGATAAATAATTATGTTTTAATTGAATCAATCAAATTGACTCATTATGTGTTTTGAGATAATGATTTCATTATAGTGGCTTGCGGTTGAATGAACTTAGAATTATTTTAAAAGTTGATCTGAATATAGAAATCGATGAACCATCTCCTCAGAAATATTAATTAAATCTTTTAATATTCAAGCACTGGTACTTACTTTGTGTCAACAGTGACATGACATGTAGAACTTTTATCACAGAAATAACACTTGAAGATTTAATGCTTTTTGTAAATTATAATTTGTTCAGCAACAGTATTAATTAAAATCACAACGATCATAATCTCAGCCTTAATAGTTATAAATTACATTAATAAAAATCTTTTTCGTGATACCTCCCTTAACTATTTACGCAATGCATATGGTAACCGATCGATCAAAGCATTTTCTGATCAAAGTTTTTTCTACCAGTGTGAATTGTTAGTCAGTCATAAGTTTTTTTAAAAATGTTTTTTAACTGCTTTTATCTATGCATTAATTGTATGAATGCTTTGATGTAATTAAAATGTATTAATGTAGGTATTAGAATACTAAGATGTGGATTGTCTCATAATATCACTTACAAATGACGTTTCAGGTTCGACATGCCATTCCATTTATACCCTATACAAACCATATTTGAAATCCATGTGTTATTCTGATGCTCATATGTTTGTGTACTTAATGACATTCAAAGGCATATTATCTACCTTGTAATCCTCTGTATATGTATATCTTTTGTCATTGTGCTTTATATAAACTGAATAGTTAATACTAAAAATTGTGCATTTGGGCTGTATTGAATTATTCAAGAAATTGGAATACGGTAAACTTTCTGCCAACCATGAACTGATCGGTACATATAATTTAATCAGTAGGCCATGGGCTTCTTTGTAGTTAATTATGAAATTGTAAATAAAATTGTAAGAATCTGCTTTGTTATCTCATAATTGTATTGTGGCAGTAGGCCTACCAGATTTTTGAATTTTAATTTGTGATGATTTGAATTTCAATATATGGCAGGCATAGTCTGTTTCAATTTAAGCTTATATTTGTGATTTATAAGCTTACTGTATGTTTTAGACATTTATCATTATAAATTTTGAATATTTTTGAATTAGATATAGCCTACATATAGCTATAATTAGATTTATAAGACCTAAGAGGCCTTTTTTATCTGATATACAGGTATTTGTAGCTTTTCTGAAGAAAAAAACTACTGGTATGATGATTTTTAGAGTGCACTGTGGGTGCATGAATTGATGATAAATAAACCTATTTTGAAAACAATATTTAAGTTCTGAGTTTTAATTTATAAAGTTTTTTAGCTCAGACTTATTAGAGAGAGGGGGTAGGTCAAGGAGAGCTAAACACATTTCACCCTCCTACACCAAATTCGCAGTTGGGATGTTCTTATTAAAAGAATGACAATAGGGTCGAGACTCACTTCTACATATTGTAATTATTTTCAAATCAATTGAAATATTTTCTGGTGTCAAATATATAAAATCAAATCCCTGGTCTTATCAATTTATGCTGCAATCAAACTGATGACATTTTCAAGTACAGATGTAAGGATAAACTCCACTGAGGCCCAGTTGGTTATAATTGATGATCAAATCAGCAGCAGATTATAATCTAAATCACTGATTATTTTCTTTTAATTCGATTATTGTCAACTGAAAACAGCTGTTTGAAATTTGATCCTAACCCTCACGTCCTTCCATATGACCATATATGGGCATGTGTTTACAAAATTACCTCCCTTTGTAAAGCTCCATGTGGACCAAATTAGCACATTCCGAGCTAAATTTCGTTGACAAATCTTTGATACTTCAGTGTTAGAGCTGACAGAAACAGTTCGCCGTCCTTGAGAAATAAACAGATCCTAGAAGTTGACCGTTTGCCAAAACATTTCTTCTAGAACTCTCCAGAAAGCAGTTCTAGAAGTTAAGAAACGCGTGTACTTCCGGCTCATATTGCCATGCGAGGAAGAGTTGGAATATTCCTGATAATTTGCAGAGTTTAGAAAACCAAAGGCCGAAAGCAAGGTAAATGTTGTGTGTGGTCACCTCTATTACGGATTTGTAGTTATTATATCCAAACGTGAATATAGAATGGTATGAATCAAGCCCTAGTTGGGAAATAGAAAATAGACAAAAAATGTGAACATAAATCCTAGAGGTACTACTGTTTTTAAGTAGGCCAAAGAGTAGGTGGTAGTAGGCCTAGTAGATCTACTTACTAGGGTTAATTAGATTATTTTTTTTATTAGAGTAGTTTTCTTCTCTAGATAAGAGTACGGCATCACAGGTTAGATTTGACTGTGATTGTCACATTGTGTAACGTAGAAGACATCACTATCGTCTATCAGTAGTGGAACCATAACAGATCTATTTGTTGTTCAGGTCCAGGCCAACCCAATTTTCGTCAAGATCAATGAGATGTAAATAAGGTTTAGGCACGTTAGGTTTAGATTTAGGGTTGGGATTAGCGTTATCCCTGTTAACATCTTATGACTCGGACCAAACTAGAAGTTGGCCTTATCAAATTGATCTAATCATCTCTACCAACCTGGTGTCAGCATTTGACATTACCACTACTACTAGTGTCTATCCTCGTTCTTTGTGTCCCTTGCTATAAATGGCACTGAAACCCAAAATGTTTATTTTGGATATTGGATATGAAAAGCCTGTCTATTCCCGGTGAGATCACAACATCAATGTTCATTTAAATTGACTAATAATCAATGTCGAAGACCGTGCGTGATATTGAGTTAAAGATTTAGCTAATTTGATTAATTTCATAGTGCTTATTTATTTGTTATAGAGAGGAATTCTTCTGTTCAGAGACTATTCCGTAAGGAACTGGTGTTGATATACATGTAGTCATAGCCTATTTTGGTCAGGAAAACAGAATTGATTAATTATGGGGAAAATTTTTGTTTATTTTACTTGTTTTTAAATATTTTGTTAGAAATTCTTTTTGAAGATTTTATCCTGTTGTTGGAGATGCCTACGTATACCTGTATATAATAAAGCAATAAGCCAACATTTTGAATGGATAAAAACAATTATGTCAATTATTTATAGATGGGAGATTCAACAGTATTAAAAGAGGAAGGCAATAAATATTTTAAAGCTGGTGATTATGATAAAGCCTTAGCCTGTTATACACAAGCCTTAGACTTATCTAATATTAAAGACACAGAAAAGAATGTCATCTATAAAAACAGAGCTGCTGTTCATCTCAAGAAGAGATCTTTTGAATTAGCTGTAGAAGATGCTACTAAAGGTATTGTCAGTTTTTAATTTTCGTGCATACTGCATAGGCCCTATTTGTTTTCAGAGATTACTTTCTATTAATCTGGAAACTGCAAAAATTTGCTGGTTTTAGTTACATACTTTAAAATAAATTTCAATTGCTTTATTTTTATATGAATGTTAAATGTCCGATTCTTTGGTCAGTGTGTCGCATTTAGACAGAGCCAGTCATGTAAAGAGGTTCTAATTCTATGTCCAGCAAAGTTACTTATACTCTCCATTATTTCATTTTCAGCTTTAGACTTTGCACCAAATGATCCGAAAGCTTTGTTCAGACGATGTCAAGCTTATGAAGGTTTAGATAAAGTGGATGAAGCATTCAGAGATGCAGCCCTCTTGATGAAAATTGACCCTTCTAATAAAGCAATTACACCAACATTTAAAAGACTAAATCCTATTATACAGCAAAAAGTAAGTGTATGGGATTAAAGAGATAAAATCATGATTTACTATGAGTAATTGATAAGTCTTTGATCTGGATACCTTGAAATTTTCACTCTGTTACAAGATAGTCTATTCTTGAAACTCTGTCCACTATTAATGTAGCAAGTAAAATGATTTTACTATCATATTGATTGATGTAACAGAAACATTTTCTTTTTTATGTACCCAAAAGTACACATTTGAGCGCTTGCATGTCAATAAATAAACACTTATTCCTCCATATATTTGATAGTAATCCATAAAATTTCTAATGTTGAATTGCAGGTCAAAGAACAGAGTAGTATGACTAATAAAGTATCCCAAATGTTTAATCTTGCTTTTGATAATAAATGTGAAGATCCTGATAAAAGAAAACAGGTACAGTGTATATATTTGTTCGGGAAGGGGAGAAATATGTTATGTTTGAAAAATATAACACTAGATTAAATAAGTGTGTTAAATTTTATGTAGGTTTTGTTCAATTTTTAAAGTGTGATTTAAATTGTATGACTCATTAGTCTTTAATTATGTACTAAACTTAATCATGAATTGATTATTTCATTGTTAACTCTTTTATTTTTATTTCTGTTGAAAACGTATTTGTGTATTTGATTCATCATCAGATCTTAACCGATCATGATCTTTCAAAATAATATTTTTCAATAGCGGATGCAGTCATATTATGTCTGATATATTGTACATATTGAAATATATTTTGCAGGCTATTAATAATCTGATAGTATTAGCCAGAGAAGAAGCATCTGCTACAATGATATGTAAATATAACGGTTTAGAAAGAATTAAAACATCTTTATTAGAAGAGAGAGATTTATCTCTAGTTGTAGGAGGAATACGTATTCTTGCATGTCTTAGTAAAGATAACAAGGAAAGGGTAAGTATTAGTAATTCAAATAGATCACTGACCATGTTCTGACCAATTAGTCCAGTAATGACTACTTGCATGCGAGAATCCTAAAGAGATCACTCATTTACTTCTTTTTAATAAAGATAGATTATGATTACAGTCACACAAAATATTGTTGTGGTAGAGCTGCAGATTAAGAAAACTGTGGTGACATTTAGTGAAGTTTGTATCACTACAGGCTCGTGACTGTACAGCATAGTGGACGTTTACGACTAGCTACCAGATCCATTCACTTAATTTGATATGTTCGTTTGTTTGTGATTCATGCGTATTGTGTCTTGTCTTGTCTGTAGATTTGTTTTTGTGTAAATCATATGTGTTGCAGTAGCCTGCACTTACTATTAGACAGAACCTCAAAAATGTTTTAATGATATTTTTGAGCAACTGATGTATGTGCCGTTGCAATTAGATGGACTATCTGCAGTCATGTTGATATTTTTAAAAGCTGCATGGAGGCTTTTAATTGATCAAATTCAGTTTGGCATCATCCACGTATTTATGGTTTGATTTTTATTTTAGTCTAGGGAGATAATCGAGAAGATTGGAGTCAATAAGATTATGACATTGATGGCAATGGATAGCTCTGAATTAGCCAGTTCTTGTTGTACATTACTACAGAATTTGATGGTGTATGGGTCAGAGTTTGATCTTTTCACTACAAAACTTGAGAAATATAAAGAAGATAAAAAGAAAGGAGAAAGAGTTGGACCATATCCATATTTTATACCAGGTAGTTTCTTTATTAAGAATACTATGGGTTTTGGTCAATGATGATCCATATTTTAGATTAATATTAGGTCCATTCATGCCAAACATATTTATAGCAAGCACAGGAAAGATTTTAGTGTTTAACTAACTCAATTTTAATTTGTAAAGAGACTTAATATATGTGTAGGAGTTCTATGTTCATGATAGACATGCTCGATTGTGAATTCAAAATGTTCAGAATTGACGTTTGCAATAGAGAGACATAAAGAACACTTCTGTTATTTATGAAAAGAGGGAGGCATAATCAAATAAAACTAATAACTTATTGTTATTTTCTGTTTGGATAACACATTTCTTTGTCGTCAGAGATAAGTTTTTACACAGTTATCACTTTTTGTGGGATTGGGATCTAGAATAGTAAATTTAGTACCCTCTGTGTGATTGTGAAGGAGTAATGGCTATTTATCTTTTTAACAGTTCTCATATATTATGTTTTTAGATGAATATAGTCAGGAATATCTAGATCAGATATTTTATCAGTTGGTCAAGATGTTGGTTAATAAGAAGGTATCAGCCCATGGTCGAGACTCATCTATGGAGATAATGATCAAACATATTGAAAGACTGACTGGTATTGGTTGGATGAAAAAATTCTTATTTACAGAAGGTTTGTATATTGTTTTTATCTTTGGAGAGTTTTTTTATTATAATATTTTGATGGAATAGTGTAAAGCATAAATTGTGAACTATGCGAAGTTTCACAATAAATGTTAACAAGTGTTCGTGTATGTATGCATATATCATGTTTGCTGCATGACAGAGGTTACAGCTGGGTCAGATTTTGGGTGAATTAGTCACATGAATTCTTATTTCAAAGTCCACTTATTATTCTTAAAGTTTATTTCTTGTTTTTCCAGTTTTCTCCCATAATCTAGTCGTGTTGAGTGGACTTTTTTATATTGCCCGATCTATTGTCATTATATTTGTACACATGAAAATTACATTTAGAACCATATATTAATGATTAGAACTGCCATGTAAGATAAAAAGTCCTGCTAAGCGACATACTGATTTTGAATTTTGCATTCCATTATAAGTATTGAGGGGTTATTAAAGGTTATTATTATATGTTATTATTATAGGTATTGAGGGGTTATTAACAGTAGCAGGTACTTTAAAAGTACATAATACAATACCTGTAACAGAACACAGTAGAATGCATGCTTCAGTTTGTCTATCTAAAGTCTGGGATGATACCATGAGTGATAAAGAAAGAGACATATTTAAAGAAAAATGTAATGAATACTTCAAGTAAGTACTGCCCATTAATCAGAAAATCATATCGAGGTTGATAATTGCACTTTCAGCACCACTAGACTGCTATCTGCTGTGATTAGTTTTAGCACTGGAACACTGATTCTATGAACTCAAGTAGCTAACAGTTTTATTTAATTTGAAATTTTTTGCTTGCCTGGGCCAAAAATATACTTAAAATTTAAGTAACAGCACTGTAAAAAAGACCAATCTGTTCACCAGAGGGCTTGTACCTGACAAACCCTATGAATGTTGGACACAAGTGCTTGTTGTCTTTATGTTGTTTAAGTGTTAGACTGCAATGTGCATCTAATAAGTCACATGTAATAATAGATTGGGTTGTTTGAACCAAAGGTTTTTCTTTCCAAGTACATTGTATTTTTTTCTCTCAGTCAAATTTGTATTTTGGATGGAGAAGGATAGCTAATTAACAATGTTGTATTTATTACAGAGATTTATTCACTGATGAAATATTAGAATCTAAAATTGAGGCTATAGAAGCCATTTCAACCTTACTTCAGGTAGGATATTTTTTTAAAACATTTATTATATTACTAATCATGTTAATTCTGTGTCTTCAAACTATATCTGCTTTCTGAACTATTGTTGATTTAAGGGCGGAATGTTTTCTACCGTAAAATGCTGCAAGTCATGCAAGTCTCACTTCTGGTAGAAACAGCTTAACTGTTAAATGTAGATCCAATCATATATTTAAAAGCATATACATGTATCACCATAATCTGTCTGAACAAATATTTTCTACTGTACATTGATTAACTTGTGTTTATATTTATTGAACTGTATATATTTTATATTTTAGGGTCCATATGAAGTAGGTAATATGATATTAGGAACAGAAGGTGTGGTACAACTTATGTTTGCTCTAGCTAACAGTGAAAATGCTTTACATCAGGTAAGATCATAGTGCAGGGGAAAAGTAATTTTAATTTAAGAAAATTGATTCGTCAGTTATGTTTAACTTGATTTAATGACATCTTTGTTGTGTTGTCAGTCTTATCATCTTATTAACCACTATTGATTGTTGTATTGAATCTCATGTAAGGTTCACCTGGATAAAGAATATAAACTAAAACCAATCAAGTATGTCGTCTTTGATTGGCATGTAGTAATTGAACATATTAACACAAGGTACAGTTTTATGGATACACAATTACTGAGTTTAATGCTAGGCGATTTTTCAATGAGGATACTCTCGTCTTTATCAAGCAAATAATAAAAACGAGAGTATCCTCGTCCAAACGTCGCTTAGTATCAAACTCTGTAATGATTCTTGATTTAATAACCAAAATATTTAAATTGTCAAGTTCCACAACATTATTTCCATGTTTTCCATGTGGATTGCTATTTTTGGCGTAATTAAGACATGGAATTGTAGTGATATCTCCCAAGTTGTTGCTCTCAGTGGGCATGGATCCAATGGTATGTGTGTGAAGTTGTCTGCTTTGTGGTTGTTAAGTTATATAATTTCATTTGACTGAATACTTGCATGTATATTATATTTATAGAGGATTGCTGTAGAAGCTATTGTACATTCAGCATCCAAGAAGAATCGTTGTACAGGTATATTAAAGGAAGCTGTACCTGTATTAAAGAAACTATATCAACATGGGGAAGATGAAACTAGAGTCAGAGCTTTAGTGGTAATATATTTCTATATTTTTATCTTGAGTTTAATTGGATAAAAGACAAAAAATTAATGAAGTTTGTCGGAATTAGGAGTGTAGGCAGAAACTCAGCTGTCGTAACCTTAGCAGTAGAAATTATAAATCCGATTTTTGTGAATCAGGTTTAATGTTTTATTTTATGTATCAACATTTAAGAAAATTAATAGTTGATAATTGAATACTAATATTATAATTATTCCAGGGTTTATGTAAACTAGGAAGTTTTGGTGGTACTGATGCCAGTGCTAAACCTATGGCAGACGGTTCTACACTTACATTGGCTAAAGTCTGCAGAAAGTAAGTTTATTGTCTATTTAGATTTATAATATTGAACTATTAGTCTTTATTAAGGCAGGGTGTAGTTCAGTAAGTCTTAAATGAAAAATATAGTTTAGAATGATTCATCATCATTTTGAGCACTTATAGTTTGCAATTGCATATCAAATTATTCTTTCAGTGGCATTTGTAGAGGCTCTTTTCTGATGAGAACAGTCCAAGTAATAAATAAAGAGGTTTTAGATCCACAACTTGCAATATGGGTCAAATTAATTCTATGAGAGTTTAGCGTATATCTAATTTGAACAATTATTTTGTAGCTTTTTAAAGAATGCTGCAGATGATATGCGCAAATGGGCAGCAGAAGGAATGGCATATTTATCTCTTGATGCAGAAGTAAAGGAAGAATTAATAGCAGATACACCAGCTATAGAGGCGTTGTTTGATCTGGCTAAGGTGACTTATCTTTTCATATTATCAGCATTAATGGGATTTTTATGTAGAATCTATATTTTGAAAATGCCTGATTCTTCAGTCCTCTGTTGAGTTTGTCATAGTTCTCCCAGCCCCAATAACACAGGTAGTTTGGGTCAAGTAATCATTTGTGCGGACCATACCATTTATAAGTGATTGGTAAGGATATAAAACATAATTGTTTGTCGCATACACTTCTTTGTCAATGTTTGAGGGTATTGAATTCTAAAATGTTATCAATCAATTTTGCTTACTTGCTGATTTATTTACTTTTCTGATAACTTTTCTTCCTACTTAGGAATCATAAATTTCACCCTGAAATACATTTGAATTAACAAACAAGCTCCCCATAATTATTGCTCAATTCATGGCATAAAATTGATATTTAAAAGATTTTCTTTGTTTTTATTTCAGCGTATTGATAAAAACAGTGTATATGCATCTGTAACTATTTTAGTTAATTTAACTAACAGTTATGATAAACAAGATGTGATGCCAGAATTAATAGAAATGGCTAAATTTGCTAAACAACATGTACCAGAGGATCATCCTAAGGTTTGTGATATTATTTAACATTACTCTTGGTCAATGGCTATTAGAATCAGAAGATGTGAGCAGGGAGAAATTGGTATCCAGTATGCAATATGATCAGTAACACATTACCGCAGTTTATCACAGAAATGGCTTTCATCAAGAATTTATTGTAAAGATGGCTAAAAATAGGATTACAAAAATAAATGTGTCTTTGTATACTTTACTATGGTATCATTTTAACAATTACCTATTGTAATTTGGTGATTCAGCCTGGATAGACATAGTTTAAATGTATTTTTTGTTTAATTATAGGATGCCCAGAAATATTTATCGGCAAGAATACATAAGCTAGCTGAATGTGGTCTAGTTAATGCTCTAGTAGCTTTAGCTAAAACAGACAGTAAAAATAGTCGAGAACTACTGTCTAGGTAAGAAAAAAGTTGCTCTTCTTGGGTTTTCTTTTGTTACTCCTTAGTTAGTAATCCTGTCTTACATTCAGGAGCATGTTACCTTTAGTGTTTCTCTCCGTAAGCCAGAAATAACTATAGTGTGGCTTTCTATGATCAGGCCAGGATTAAGTTGTAGTGGGACCTGTAGCAAATGCTCAACAGGGGAACCAAATTTTGAAAACACATACAAACATGTCCATTTTTGTATATGTATCATATAGATATCACACTGTCATTGATATCTGTGTGAAAGTGATAATCCCAATTAAGGTGATAGTTGGCTAAAATTTTAAAACTGCTATAAAGCACTGCATGTTTATTGTTATCACTGAAGGCATTATAGAACTTTATTAACTATAGTAATAGATCTGAAATTGTCTTAATTGAGCATTATCGTTGAGCAAATGTATTTGATTTCAAATCTCTGGACATGATTAAATTTACCACAAAATGTACCAACTTATGTCAGATACATGTTTCTATAAAACTTGATAGAAAGCAGATTTAAAACTTATTGTATGTTTATATCAATTATGGTTTCTCATTTTATAGAGTTTACATGGCTCTAGCTACAGAAGAAAAATTACGAGGATTAATTGTTCAACAAGGTGGTGCTAAGGTAATACATATATATATATGTAAACCTATATTTTCATCTTTATTCAGTTGAATTTAGAAAAATGTGATAGGTAACCAACAGGATCCGTTTATATGTTTGAATATAGGGAGATGTTCTGTGTAGTATTTTCTTGTTAAATGAATTTTAAAAACTGGGTCCTGATTACTTTCGAACCATTTTTTAGTGTATTGGTATGTGATTGGTGTTAACTTGTTATGTTTACAGAGTTTGTTACAGTTAGCATTAGAAAATAATACTGATGTTGGTAAAATTCTAGCTGCCCATGCTTTGGCTAAAGTAGCAGTAACCATGGATCCACAGGTTGCCTTTCCAGGACAACGGGTAAGTCTGATTTATAGAAAATTTATAATAGGTATGGCACATGGTGAATTTCAAGAATCTGGCCATTACCATATTTCACTTTGGGTCTGGTTATGTCAAAGGTGTATAGAGGTCAATATGGCTGCCAGTTTTATTGATATTCACATTGCTTATAGACAACTCTGCGGTATTGGATATGTAATGAAAATAGTTGTAATTGTACCTTTAGTATGTCTGGATGTTCTGCAAATTTGACACCTGACGTCACACCGTCTTTTCTGAGAACACACCTATTGTAAACATTATCAATTTCTCATTTTCAAAAACAAGTATTGTACTTGTGCATTGAGTGGCATCCATGTTGCATAAGAAAATCTTTCTTGTATAATCTCTTGTGTAATTTAGACATGATTTACCATAATAAATTGTTATGTTAATATTACTTTTTCTTCAGATGTATGAAGTAGTACGACCAATGATACATTTATTACATGTTGAGAGATCAAGTTTACAGAATTTTGAAGCTCTTTTAGCTTTAACAAATCTTGCTTCTGTTTCGGATTCAGTTAGGTAGGTTTCTTTTTATTACTACACTTATTTTAGCATGGGATTGGGTGATTGTTTTGTTGTTTTGATCTGAATTGTTGTTTTGATCTGAATTAAACTTGAACAACGGACATTAAAATTGTAATAGAAAGTACAGGATGACCCCACCACAATCAACTAGAACACAAAAAACACAGCTAATGTAATGATCTGTTAATTGATTATATATTGTTATTATGATGATTTCAGGAATCGTATTGTAACAGAAGATGGTGTTGTAGCCATAGAACAGTATATGTTTGAAGATCATGAAAAGTTAAAAATAGCTGCAACAGAATGTATGTGCAATATGGTCATGAATGAAAAGGTAAATACTGGTTTAACCTTTACTTGTTTAGTAAACAAGCTGGAAAACTGCATCATAAAAATAGACAGAAAAGTCAATATGTGCCAGAAAATACAGATGTACCATAAACACCCAAGTATAAAAAAAAAATTCACCCCAAGCAGTCTCTCCTCAACCAGGGGTTCATGTTAGATAGGGGAATAAAAATTTGTCATTGTTTGCATGTAAGATCGATGTGCTTTTTGCCACTTGACACATAGTCAATTTTCGAATCACAATATTGCTGCCAGTTGAGCCATAAATATAGCTCATATAATGATTTAAACTACCAGATTGCCAAAATTGATAAAAATGTTACTTACGCAGTCAAAAATCCAAATTTGAAGATTCACAGTGATTAATAATATTTCCTTTTGTCTAAGTTTTAAATGATTGTTGGGGTTGTTGCTTGTTGATTTAACTAGGAAAGTGTGTGTCTTTTTGCTGACACCATGTATAAATTGTTGGTGCACATAAAAGATCACATTCTCGAGACAGTTTTCTCCCTCATATTGCACAGATCAACATAGAAATGATTTCTAATAACATGTTAGTCTCAGACTGACCTAATTAAAACGTCAATAGGACTTTAAACCTCATTCAGTTTCTATACTATGGTTTCTATTACTATGTGGTTTTCCCAAATAATTGAGAAATGATATCAGGTGTTCCAGAAAAGAGAACACCTGATGCAATTGTCTACAATAGGTGTATTCTGAGAGTATTTTATGATTTGTGTTGCTGCTGAAGTTCCAAATTTTGATTATTATACACATTTTATTTGTTGCAGGTTGTAAAATTGTATGAGAAAGAAAATGATAAAGTAAAACTGATGTTATTATATTGTGGTGAAGAAGATATCAGTCTGGTTAAAGCAGCAGCTGGGGCAGTGGCCATTTTATCCATAAGTGAAATTGTCTGTAAAAAGATAGTTGGGGTTCGTACTGTTTGTCTTATAGAAATAGAACTACATGTTACAATTTAATCGGACTACAACGTCATGAATTATTGCCCCTGATTGTATGAAAAAACATGTCTGTAGCTTGTGGGTCTTCTAGAGGTCACAAATGTTATCTGATTTTCAAGAAACTTAAAATATGTGTTTAGATCCCAAAAATTTGCGATCTGCTCGATATTGGGTCCCTCTTTAGTAAGTTTTAGAATCTTGTCAATGCTCTATTGATATTTTACAATATTAAGATTTTGCAGTTTATTTACCTAAAGAGTTTCAGTATGACAACCTTTATAGACTGCATGTACAACTGCCATGTTGTGGGCGTGTTTTTGTTGCCTAGAAAACTATCTTTGTAACAAGTTAAGATTTTGAATTAATCGTAAACAACAATTTTATAATTATTTTCAGGTGGCGCCATGGAATGAAATTTTACAAACACTTGTTGCCAATGAAATGGCCGAATTACAGCATCGTGGTTGTTACATAGTGTATAATATGATCTGTGCAAACAAGGAAATAGCAGAGAAAATTGTCGATAGTCAGTTGTTTGAGATTTTAATGGCTGTAACAAAGATAGATTTACCAGATAGAAAGAAAGCGAAGGAGTGTTGCGAGGAAGCTTTAAATAAATATTTGTTTTGTTTAGTTGAAATGTGAAATGTAGATTCATAAGCATCGAAGAATTAAATCTAAAATTATATTTGCCCCATGACGTTTATGATATCTTTTACATAATACTTTGTACATATAATGACATAGATTTAACTGTTATAAATCAAATAGTATCAATCTAATTATGGTCACATTAAAAATGTGCAATATTATGTATTTAACAATAATCTATATTTATTCTATTGTTGTTGTTTATGATATTGCTGAATATATACGACAGATTTAAATTTAAAAGAATGTATGGTTATTTTATTCAGAAAAAAACAAGCTCTCTTTAAATTTTTACACTGGACAGGACGATTATTTTGAAATACAATGATATATTTATTATTCCTGTGTAAGAATACCAAGTAGGAGCAGGACAACTGTGGCCCTGGTGGATACAACTGCTGGCTTTGTCCGATGATCTTATGGACAATTGCTGTCTATTTATAATTAATAAGTTGGAGAATACAAGACATTTTAAAACTTCTACATATATCACAGCAATTGTCACAAACAGCAATAAATCATGTATTCATTAATATTAACTGGTATTACTTAATACTACTGTACTTAATTTTTTATGCCATTATTTTTTGTAAAATATTTGTTAACTACCATATCTTTCATATAATGTAAATACTGTGTGTGTGTGTGTTGCATGAATGATTGTAGAAATATATTTATAAGAGATGATGAGACTTTATATCTATACTTTGTTTGATATAATATAAATACTATGTTTGTTTGCATGAATGATAGTAAAAATATTCGAGGTGAAGTTTACCAAGACAGCCCTCTCTTCAAATTCCAACTGCCCTTCAGTGTATACATGGGGCCCTAGGTTTTTCATCCAATCTAAATGATGAGACACTTTTCCTGGCCAATCCCTTCATACTGTACTACTGACAAGTGCAAACACTGTTGAAAAATGCAGACAAACATTTTAGGCCCATATTTAGATTTCTTGTAGCACATAGCCGATCATGACTCTCACTAGTAGGATACATTTTTCATAAGCTGCTTCCATTATTGTTAGTTTGATTTCCATTTTAGTGAAGTATACATCACTACAGGCTCGGGACTGTACAGCTAGTGGGCGGTTTGGGCTAGCCCCTGGATCCATTCACTTGATCTGATATGTACATTTATTTTTTTCCAGTCCGTAGGCTTGTCTTGTGCCCCCTTGTATTTACTATATAATTAGAGATCATTTCATTAATAAATACATTTATTGAATACTAATTCTATCATTGAAAGAATGTAATTGAGAATGGCGCAATAATTGGAAGGAATATTTAAAATACTGCCTAAATGTATTACTTGTTATTAAATGAAAATTGATTATGTTGTGTATCATCGAAAGAATGTAATCGAGAATGGTTCAATTTTATTTGAAAGAAGATCTGAACAAAAATATTTAACATTTATCTCATGTATCAGCTTTCTGTGTGGTTTGTACATTTATACATATAAATTATTTTATTAAATGAGTGAATAACATACCAGTTGTTATTTTTCTCTTTCAAATCGCAAAACTTTTGGTTTAGATTAGTAAACTTATTTTCTATTGAGAATACATTTGTATTGGATACACTACATGCTTTTTTGAGCATACATCAGTGTATAGGGCTTGACTTGCCTATATTAGACTTGTAGATCAGAATTTTTGGACTAGTGTCCAATTGGATGGGGGAATTTTGCTCCGTACGATTCCATTCTGCTAATGCAGAAATTCGATGCGGATACATTCCAGTATCCTAAACATAATAGAGAAATGGGGTTTAAAGTCCACTCAACACAAACTAGGTTATATTGGAACTCACATGGTTTAATTTTTTTTCATTAAATCGTTTGAGTTCAGGGGTCTTTAGCAGGAACCCGCAGAAAACCCACGACGGACAGGCTGACCTACTTTTTCAGGCGCAAGCGGGGAAATCAAAACCATGCCACTTGACTCAATGACAGACCTTTTGATAAAATATGCATGCGTTAACCATTAGTTGACCCAACCCCCATAATGTAACAGAATTCCATTTATTGCTATCAATCTGAGCATAACTATTAATATAACGAGTTCATTAGGCTTGCGATCATCTTGAAAATCCAACCATTTACATACGGTAGTTTACAGATTAAAGTCTTAGTAATACCCTCAAAAGTGTTTTTTCCAAAATAACAAAAGCTATTTTCATACAAGTATTTCTGAACACAACCAATCCAATCAAAAATTATTTCATTTTTGCAAAGTGGCGAGGAACCCCAAAGTACTAATACCTATTTAAATACTGTTAAAAAAAACGCAACAGAATTTGGTTTATCTGCACTTGAACTGGATGTATTAGTTGGTGAATTAGATGTTTTTCCAAAAAAACACACAAGTCTGATATACAAGTGACATCACTGTTTTATTAATACATGTATATAGTATTTATAGATCTTATATACAAATCAATTTTCTTCCATCAATGACCTATTATACAAGTATTTATGAAATCATAGTGAAATATATCCCAACAAATTGTTAGTAAATATATTTTCTTTACAATACACTTCTTTTCATGATCTGTATGATTAATGAAGAAAGTTTATGCTGAAAAGCATGGATTTAATTTTCAGTAGCACTTAATTATTTACTTTAAAAAAAATCTGTACATTATTCATGATATTTTATTTACAAAGAAAATGTATGAAAAATTCTTAAAATTGGTTCCGTAATTACAGAGAAAGTTCTGATTAGGAATAACAATAATATTTTACATAGGATAATTCAACAAGACATCTTGTTTAGCTAACTCTAACAACATAGGATTATCAAAGAATTTGTTGATACTGACGTCTTCACTTAATCCCTGGAAGAAAATAATAAGATGTTATATAAATTATATACACATTTTACATTTGGTTATCTTAATACACCTGTTCATACTTCCCAAACTTTGAAATTTCACCTACCCAGGTGTAAACTCAAATCAATTTATTGAACATAACAAGAGTCACTTTCAAGCTTTGGATTGAAACCACATGAACTAATACACACGCATAAAACAATTCAGAAATGGAATGCAATGGGGTTTAATGTCCTTCTGTTCTGATCCGACTGGGCTAATGAAGACGGGCATATGCCATGCAGTGAGTTCTGAGGGAAATCTTATCGAATTCTAAATGCCATGGGATCTTTTACGTGCACACCAATATGTACAAAGGGCCTCTGTTTTTTGCCCATTCAACAATTAGACAGCTGTCCTTGTCAGACGGTCTGTGAAACAATTCAACTACCCAATCCTGTTAGAATGAAAAAGTGTAAATATGACAAAAAATTCCATTTTCTCATTCATACAAACTTATTTTCAAATAATATTTCCATTACTGATTCAAACTATTACAACTAATAGGCCTAAATACAAATATAAGTACATACCTTTCGTCTACGTGATTTTATCATGAATTCTCTGGCAAGGTGAGTTGCTGGTTGGGCTTCTAGAGGTCGGATAATAATACTTTTATCTAATGGATCACCAGGAACAATCTATAATTATCAAATTTATCATGCCAAATTAAATAAGGAGCAATAGTTGAAATATTATATGAGAGAGTAATTCATGGAATAAAATGTACAAAAATGTTATCAGATACTATTAAAGAGATTATTGGGAGATATCTCCCAGATATTAATAATAAGTATCTGCACAGTGACCTGATCCTGCTTTGTACAGCCACTCGAGCAACAGCACTGTCAACAATGTGAACAGAGTATCAGACGTTAGTTACAACACACAGGACAACAAATACATTAATCACAATTTCACGACTGATATACAAGTAATCACGACTGTTAAATCAAAATAGACATAGAGCTGATCTTCAAAATTCATTATGAACACTAAATAATTTGATGATACCAAGTTTAAGCCATCCATTGGAAGTAAAGTTATGTAATTTGTATCCAGTAAAAACTTACCTGCCAATGATGAAAGACAGATAAACAGAAGGCTTGACCTTGTGTATGTGTTCTTAAATCAGTCTCAAAACCAAATGAATCTATAGCTGGTATAAAGGCTTTAATAGTATATAATGGTGAACCTGGTACTGGTACATCCTGGGTTACATGACCTCTGTAAAATTGGGATAATAAAATAATACTCAAGTGTTCCCATGAAAGCACAGTTAATAAATAAATTTTAAAATATTTCAAGTTTGAAACTATCTTAACTTTTATGAAAAGTTTGTTTATTTGACCCTTTTGACCATTTGAAGGATAGTTGCGACCAAAGACCATATCCAATGAGGGTAATATATCTGTGCACATTAAAGAATGTTAACTTGTTATACTATCAAATATTCTAAGGTCACAATACATACAATATATTCTATTTGATGAATAAAAATAAAACAATAATGTTGGACTGGGGTAAGTGCTAAAGCAAACATTTTCAACAAACCTTCTTTTAGCTAAGACAGTATAAACTGCAGACACACAATCAGCTGGAGCCATTACTTCCACAAAATAATATGGTTCCATCATTCTAGGTGTTGCCTACAAAAAAAAATACACAGGCTACAATAAATATACAATTTAGATGCATTGATAATTCTTCCATCCCTTTCTGACACAAACACAACTAAGAAAACAATGATCAATGTTTGTTATGGTTAGTATAGGCTATAACGTACTTACCATAAGGAAAGCTGAATAAGCAACTCGTCTAGAGGTAGGTATTATCTGTCCACCACCTCTATGTATAGGTTCACCAGCTATCATAGCATCTAATATCTTAAACTTTACATTACGTATAGCTACAAATATATAAAACATAATTCCTTACATCTTCATCACAAGTGACCCAGACCCAAGGGAAAAAATATACCTATAAAAGTTTATAAGGTTTATCTTGGTTTTTGTATAAAGTTGATTTAAACTATTAAAATTGATTGGAGCCGTCCGAGATATTACGACACATCGTAAATAAAGGTGGGTTTAACTTTGTAAAATAAAAAGCCAAAATATGGTGATATAGCCTATTTAGCTTGCCTAAAAATTTCAAGTGATCCATTTGGGAATTATTGGCTATGTTACTCATTAATGGGTAGAGAGAAATGGGGTTTAACATCCACTCAACACAATCCAGGTCATTTCGAGACTAACATATGGTTTAATTTTATTTCAATAATTTGCTTGCGAGTAAGGGTGTTTAGAAGTGGGAGCAAACTGGACCCGGAGAAAACCCACCAGGTTGGAACTCATTTATGGAATTGCTATCTTGAATTATATGAACAGCTAAATAATCGTATCCACCGCTTACCACTATGCTGTAGATATGGTTCTCTAGGAAATGGAAGTTGTGTGAACTGAAAATTTGTATCTCTTAACAAAAATTATCATAAGAGCTTTGAGGGGTTGTGCAGTACTAACAGAAATGTTTATTAAAATATCTTGAATATCTCTTTAATTTGTACTTACGTTCATCACACAGTGGACCTTCTCTAGTAGCCCACTGAAAACCTTGTACAATACTATCTTTAACAGCACTTAATAATGTTTTATCTACTTCTGATGGTAAGGTATCATCTACCAGAATATTAGGACCTGTAGCATCTGGACCAAACGCCCAGATAGATCGAGCAGCAAGTAAATCCCAATCATATTTGGTCTGGAAAAATTCTCCCAGTTTTTTCCTAGGCCATGTGATCTGTACAACCTCATTCTCAATATCTTCTGCTAAACCTTTCTCTAATGGTTCAGCAATCATTGTCAATTTATTTCTGAAAAATATATAATAATTTCAATAAATATGGTCAGAAAAGATTTTCGAAATGTTTAAATCAAGAATAAATACCACTTAAAGACTATCATGTATTTGTATAAAAAAAAAATGGCTTCTTCTTAAAACAGATGCATATAAGTTAGACTGATAGTTTAATTCAAATTTAACCCGACACAAAAAGAGCCAATCATTTAAGTGTCTTTTCTATGATGTCAACTTCATGATATATTTTAAGGTTGTCTTAATTAGGACATGTATACTTATACAGATTATGAACTTCCCAAAATAACGAACACACAAACAATAAAATCTTACTTTTTATTTGGTGTTTCAGCAAAACATTTTAAAGATGATGTTTCTACAACAGTTTCACAGAATGATACAACCGGATCAGCCACTTTAATATCTGTAAATACAAATAATATACTAGTCCTTATAACATAAAATCATACTGCAGACTGCAGTAGTAACCAAAATATATTTTTAACATAACTTTGAAGATCTTTATTAAGTTAGGGTTGGATCCTCACTGCAGAGTTGTCTGAGAATTTGATAGTTTGTCTTTTAATCAACTTACCTATTTCTGAGTATATTTTACGTAAATCGTGCATAACACAATCTAAATATAACTCTCCTGTACCTAATACTATATGTTCACCAGATTCTTCAACCTAAAATATTACAATACAAAAACTTATTCATGTCAACATGATAAACAAAGGAATATTGGTTGAACGTCTGTCATTTTGAGACTAACATAGGTTACTCTTTGCTAGACATATGAAGTTTGCATGGCCATCAGCATTTTTGTCTATTCTTCTCCAAGGGTTCTTTACCAGCATGCCAATGTGTGCACAGATGTGCATCAGTTTTTATTCTTTCAAACAACTAAGCACAACTTCCTAGTCAGTTAATCAGGCACTTACTCTCACAAGTGGTAACCAGACTTGAAAAAAATACCTGACGTTTCTCAACATACTATTAACTTAAAGATAAATTCTATTAGTAATCTGATCAGTTGTAAATCTAGTGAACTCTACCTTTGTTGTAAGTAAAGGATAACTCTTGTTGACTTTTCTCAAACCATCCAACATTTTAGGTAATTCAGACGGATTGACTGGTTCTACGGCTATTTTAATCACAGAACTTGTGTTGAATTTTAATGGTCGGAATATATAAACCTGGAAAAAGAAAGTAAATCATCAATACAATATATTTTTTATCAAAATAGAGCATCTCTTTGTAGGACTCACTGTACAACATTAATAAAATATACTAGACTTTCCATGGGTCTACCGTCTCTTAAAACTCCAGAAATCTTGGTTAATCATTCAATTACCTACCTCATTAATGAGATATTTAAAATGGAAATGGAATTAAACGCTCCAAGTGGTACAAATTTTTGTTTCTCAGATGGGTGATATTTTGTGGTGAATTATCCAATGACTTTGCTAATATTCTTTAAGCTAAGGTTTATGTGAATCATCAGTCGAGTCATCATTAAAATTAAGTTTAATGTACACCATCCCCTTGAATCAACATATGTATGTGTAAAAATACAATACTCTACTACAATACACACCTCTTCATTAGTTGATGCATCAGTTATTGTTGATGTTTTAACAATAGGTTGATCTATACCTTCTATTAATATCCAATTACCAGCCGATACACGATTTACTTCTATCTTATACCTACAAAAACAAATACCACCATGTCACTTTAAAAATAAAACAAAAAACTACCTATCTGAAACAGATTTAAATACTATATTGTGACATAATGATACCTTTGTTAATGGCCTACTGTCATAGTATGCTATATTGTGGTCTGAAACCTATCTTTAAGTAAGACACAAGTTGTCTCCCTTATGCTGTAGTTCTGCCTTTTTGAGTAATAAAAGATGAGATTGGAATTTTAACAACACCCCAAGATCCTAGGATCAGAACTTTGCCCAGACAGCAGTGTTTTCCCCTACTCTTTCATCAGATATCTATCAAGGGGTTTTTTGTGTGCATGGGAATGGGTACACATCAATTTATCATATACAAACACTGGATGTCTTTCCTTTCCAAGATTGACCCCGAGACGAACCATGAACTTATGCAACTTTTTCTGAATGATCAGACATGAAAATAAAAGGAAGATTGGCACTCTGACACACCTGCGTGATAGAAAGAAATGGAGTTTAACGCCCACTCGACAGAAACTAAGTAATTTCATAACATGGTTTAATTTCAATTCAATAATTCACTTGCACATAGGAGCCTTTATCTGAGGGAGGAAACCGGAGGACCAGGAGAAAGCACTTTGGACAGGCGACCCTTCTCCTTGTCATGTACAAAGAGGGAGTCGAAACCACACCACTTGATTCAAAGGTAGACCCTATAATCTAACATGCATGTGTTAAACCATCTGGCCATCCAACCCCACCCTGATACCCTATTCGAATATACAAGTGACGATACTACATACCGAGCTTCAGCAATCCACAATCTACCAACTTGACCAAATCGCGAATCTTCTTCATCTTGTAATGTATAATTCTCTCCCAGTATTCTAACTTCCTGGTTAGCTTGTAATGTACCACTCATTACACGACCAAATACGTGAAAACATGTAGCATCATTTGTTGGATATAACTTGGTTGTGTGAATCATTAGTGGACCCTAAAAAACAGATATATTGTTTAAACAATTTGTGTTGAAGTGGACACAGAATTCATTCCTGTCACAGTTCTGTCAAACTCAATTACTGAGATAGTGTGTGTAGAATCTTGACAAAAATTTAACACATCGATTATATTTCAGCAGTTGTTGGTTGAGATAAGATACCCAATGATGATTGCAACTTTCCTTTGAAAATTTCTGCTGGCCATAAATCTTCAAGACAGTTAAATATTCTTCAATAATAGTCTGTTAAATGAATTGAAAAGGGGTTTATCGTCCTACTGTTCTGCTTCGAACTGGACTAAAGAAGTCAGGCATATGCCATATAGTGTGCTATGAGGACAGCAGCAGTATCGCCTACTCTTATATCGAATTACAACTGCCAAGGGATCTTTTACGTGCACGCCAATGTGAACACAGAACCTCAGTTTTCATCCGATCCAAAAGACAAGAGGCAACCACGCCAAAAAATCTAGATGTATTTTCTCGACCAATGCATGGATCAAACACCCAACCTCCAGACACCGTGGCTCCCTGGTTGGTTAAATAGAAATTGGAGAGTCCAAGGTAAATTTCATGGTCAATATTTGCTTACCTCTGAATCACAATTAAACATTTCTTCAGCTAGTTCGGAATCACTAGGACCAGTGTAAAGATGTTCAATTTTATTTTTAGCATTATCTAGAGGTGATGGTACATGTTCTACACACATATCAACAAAACCTGTTAAACAAAAAAAATTCACAAATCTATTTACAATTTCACATTTACCTACATTTTGAAAAAAGTAGGCCTATCTCCACAAAGATAACCTCCCATGAGGTATTTACGCTTCAAATCTAGAAATTCTAAAATCTAGTGAAACATGAAATATCAAGCTTATGATCCTTTCAAACATAATATACTGGTAACTTTATTATATTGTTTAAAGTTGTTATTAATCCAATTTTAATGAATTGATATGGAAAAGTAAACTCCAAAAAAGCAGAAAGTGCAGACTTAATATGACTGCATATTACACCTATTATTATCTTTGGTTATATCATGTACACAATTCTGTGTTTGATAACACTTACATTACAGCATAAATAAAGGTTGAATAAAAACAATCATTTAATCAAATTAACATTAATAAAGAGATGTCTACCTACCAGTAAATGAACCAAAGAAACGACTACAGACTAATCTAAGTAACGGCCGTATGTTGAGTTTTTGTTCCTCTTTACCTAGATGTATACCTAATTCATCACAGACTTGTGGTATACATGTATCAACATCACCTACAATCTATAATAAACATCAAAATTCATTTCATTTCATTTCTATGCTTTGCTTTGGCAGCTTTGCTGATCTGGAGACAAACAATTATTTTGTGTATTAGTGCAAAGACAGGTTGCCCGAAAATGTAACATAGCTCTTGACAGGGCAAACCTTCTTGTGTAGGTATTGTCAGCATTTACATGACACTAAAAACTGATCATGAATCAAAACACTGTATATAAATATCAGTCAATTTGGATAACTTTAGCCTCAAGAAAATCCACAAGATTTTTTTGAGTGATCAAGTGATAATCTAAGATTGTTGACTTCCGAGTTTCAAGCACATGAACACTGTGTTTTACGGTTAAATGACGATTTTAAAAAATTGATATAAGTACAGGGATTGTTGATTATTTTATTTACCTGTGCAAAAATTTTATATAATGGTTCTAAAATAAATTCTACAAAACTTCTTAAACTGGCAGTATTTGGTGCTTTCTTCGTAAACTTCCTCCTTAAAAGGAAATAAGCCAATTAAAGTCATATTCAGATAGATATATTCATTGAATAAAAATGGCACAAAATTAACTCAACAAGCAAAATGAAAATCTTGCCAGCAGTAAACCAATCTACCTTTTAAATACAACACAGGGTCCAATTTAAGCGGTATCGCATCGCAAAAAGCGACCCAAATCGTGGTAAAAGCGATAGAATTATTTTATTCATTAGCCAAAAATTGCTTTCGAACTTGTGAAGTGCGATTCATTACATTTTGGATAAATGTGGAATATAATTAGGCCTACGACAAAAATCAATTATAAATGCAGGACTAATTTGTTTAATATTCCAAGTTGTGGTCGTGATTAATTTGAATCAGTTTTTATTTCAATATATCCGATAACTAGAAGACAATGCAGACTTCGTTTTTAATCACACGTGTTTATAAAATGTTACTAAAAATAGAATAATAATAACAACGCAGTATAATATGATTCAATGATATGATTGGTTAACTTAACTGGAAACTAAAAGTAGACATCTCGCGAGACGCGTGAAACGATGGCATATTCTCGGGTTGATAATATTTTGAAGGCGGAGAGGGGGATGTTTTTAGATAAAGAAATAAAAGCAAAGCCACGTCTACACATATTCGATTGGAGTGGTGTAACTTAAAGTACATGTAGTTTTTTTAGACGATTAATGCGTTCGGCATCGTGGAGAGACGGTAACTGATTTTTTTTTTGAAATGTCAGGGTTTTTTTTACCTTCATCCGCACATAAGCCCAAGCAGGGTATACAGAATTGCAAATTTTTGCGATTAGGCTACGTTTTACTGCTTCTCGAATCTGATCAAATGCTATTCAAATTTTGAATGGATTAGCGAAAATGTGAATCTGTCACAAAAATTTGCTACTCATTGGTTTTAGACTAAATTGAACCCTGATACAACATCATGAGATATAACACTTAAATATTCTTCATTAAAGACCAAAAAAACCTGACCTATCTCTTTTTTAAAAAATGGAAAATCAAATCTTATTACAAATTCTTTATTCTAAAGGATATACATGTACATGTCATTTAGCAACTTACGTTTTACTATTAAAATACATATCTCCCCAAAGACGCTTGGCAAATTCCTTTTCATTTATACCACCTGAAATTACAAGTCATTTTATCAATTAGACATTCAAAAAGTCATAAAAAAGGCCAATATATTCATCAAGAATATTAACCATGCACATTTTGAACAATACTCCAAAGGTTGAAACTATGTGAACCTGTCATATCTAAATGATTTTTCTCTACCTAATAAATACAGTTGTATCTTCAGAATTTGTCAACGACTGGCTGACACAAGATGTAGATAAAATGAAATGGAAAGAGTGGCTTAAGCTATTAGTAAGTGCAGGAGGGCTGCACCACACACAATTCTACACAAAAACAAATATATGGACAAGACATCATACTCAAAGACCACAAACATAAACAAATCAAAGAGAGTGAATGGATCCGGGGGCTAGCCGTAAGCGTCCACTGCGCTGTACAGTCCCGGGCCTGTGGTGACACAGACTTCACTCATATTTGAAAACAACTGGGAATGCAACCCAAAGAAATAATTATATAGTGTCAGCATGAGTCATGTTCTATTATATGTTGCAAGAATTACGAATGCAAGCATATTGTTGTATAAATTCCGTTACACAAGTAACCACATAGTTAAATGTATCAGAAGTAGGCCTAGTTCAAAACAAAATCAATAAAAGGATTGAAGTATATAAATGCATTTAGGACAAACATTGCAACCGTCACAGAAACAAAAACACAACTGAATACAAAGAAGCAAAGGAATAGACTATCTAGGGAGACAGCCGTCTGCTGACTGAGTGGTGTGACGTGAATCTGCCGTAATAGCTGTTATGACGTCGTAGTTTAGAAGGTGCAATTTCCCGATAAAAGGGCGATAATCTAGATAAAATTACGTTAAAATATGAAAACTATTAGTTTTAAAGACCATGCAATTGTACAAACCATAGTATAATTATTATATAATGTCCCACGTAAGAAATGCAAAACAGGAATGCTGAAGAAATCGTAAGTTATTAGTGTATTAATAAAGGCCTAAAATTAAGGGCGATAATCCAAATAGGACTAGACATATAGAAGCAATTTATATAGAATCATTATCCAATATGTAGTCAGTAATATCGTTATAAGAAATGTAAAACTTATTATGTTGAAGAAATGGAAGTTTTGAAATTTCTTTCAAAATGCGTAATTGTGTACCCCCTTTGGCCGTGCACTTAAAATTAAGAGTTTTTATTCGGGAAAGAAATAGTTCTTTATTGTTGCATATTTTTAAAAATCGTAATGCCTGTGAATAGAAAACATTGTATAGTGTCGTGTCTGGTATGTTACTATGAGCTGACGGGTATTTTACTACTTCAAAACCAAATTTGTCCGTTTTATCGAATATACCGACATTAAATTTGTTATTAATTATATTGATGTCCAAGTCAAGGACAGATGCATTTATAGTGCCCGAATTTTCTTTATTTAATATAAGTTCAGGAGGATATATTTCATCTTTGTATTTATTGAAATTACCATTATCATTGATTGGTGTTATGTCATCAATGTAACGGAAGGTATAATTTAGACTTTTTGCTACCTTGTAATCTGTTTTTCTTTTATGGTCTTGAAAGTCGAATTCGTATTTATATAAATGTGCATTTGCCATAAATGGGGCGGGGTCAGTTCCCATTGGTAAACCAATAGTTTGTTGTATTATCTGATCCCCAACCTCAAATATGGCATTATCAATGAGAAAATGTATAATATTTTGAAATTTTTCTTTATCGAAAACTACAGTATTGGCATTGCGCCGTTTTATGATCCATCTTGCATCTTGTGAGTAGATGGCCATCAGATTTCTGCCTTTTCCAAAAGCACCATTAAAGGCCTTATCCACGAACCAATCCAAATTCTTTTTAAGGTCTGCATGTTGTAGCATAGTATATAAAGTAGAAAAGTCAAAAGTTTCTATAGATTTTGCATTGTCTTTTTGATTGATTTTATCTAAAGTGTCTACTATTGGTTTATTTTTATCAATTATGAAAAAGCTATTAATTCCGGTATAATTGCGAAGTGTTTTGCACCAGATGGCATGTTGGGCCTGGCATAATTTAAGTCCTTTCGTAATAGTCACTGCTAGAGGTTTTGTCTGGCAGATGCTGGAGGAAATTATGTATCTGAATTTTACCGGATTTTTATGAAATTTAGGTATAGAATAAATATATGGAAGGGCATCTACTTTTACATTGTCTTTTATATAATTACTCCTGTTAAACGAATATTGATTTTGTAAAATATCTAGTTTAGATAATTCCGTAATACATTTATAAGTGTTATTATTGGTGTTAGGCCAAAGTCCAACTTCGGTAAGGATATTTTTAATATAGTACTTTTTACAGATAAAGGCAATGTTATTGCTGGCCTTATCGACGGGTGTTAGAACAAATTTCTCTTGAAGAGCAGAAAGGCATTCAGCTGCAGATGCATTTTTTAGGACTTCGGGTGGTGGATGTCTTGGGTTGTTTTTAATATGTTTGATTCTCTTTGATAATAGGTCAAAAACAATGTTTCTCCATTCTCCAAAAGATTCTATTGGTGCACGAAATTTATCTGACCAAGCTACTATGCATTTTCTGATTTCTGATTTTAGATTATTATGTAATTTTTTGAAGTTAGTTTTATTAGGTTGTTCTCGAAATTGTGGTCCAAAGCGAAATAGTTTTTTAAGATTATTGTCTTCAACAATATCGAAGTTTCCAGTCAGTACATGGTCGTGAAATTTATCTTTAAAAGGAGAGTTATGACATTGGCATGTTGTATTGTCGTAACTGTTGATAAATTCGTGAACGTCTAGGTTTGCAATAGTTTCATGGTAGTTAAATATTTTATTACGAATTGGAGGTAAAAATTTGTATACGACTGTAGGTGAAATTTTAGGAATAGTATCTGGTATAGATTTGATTACAGATCTATCTCGGAAAATTCTATTCAGTCCAATATCTTGTATATGTTTATCTGTAAAAAGTATTTTACATAAAATCTCGGGTTTTTTCTTATGTACTTTATTTTGCTGTGCTGAATGTTTAGGTGAAAATTTACTATTTATCAAATCGGTAATAACATCGTAATATTGAGGAAGAAAGCTTTCATTAAGTTGATTAGAATAGATAATATCCTGTATGAGGACACCAAGTTTCTTAGCTGTTGATTTTTTCAAGGTATGTACAATTTGTCGAGCTAGATTAAGTACACAAGCTGCACAAGATAATTTGTCGGAAGTATGGCATTGGCATGCAGAATACAATTCGTTCAAAATACTTTCCGGATCTTTTTGAAATTTCGATTTTTTAATGGAACGTTTTTTATTTTGAAATTTATGGTCAAGTTTTTTGTAACAATTTCTGGTGATCAAAGTGTTTTCATTCCGGTTGTTATAATCGATATTTTTAAATCTATCATTAAGACCATAAGGGAAAATGGTCTGTAGTTTGATAATCCAAGTTTCTTCTGCGTGCGTTCTAATTTGTGTATTAGCAGGATCAATTTTACCATTAGTATGGTGTCCAGAACCGGGAAGTTTTTCAATTATTTGTATACTATATCCAAATTCTTTACAGGGGTTTTGTTTGAAATGTAGATATAAAAGTTTGTGTGCATTTTCAGAATTTCCTGCAGATCTATGATTATTAAATCTAGTTTTACATGATTTACTAGTTTCCCCAACATACTGTAGTTTGCAGTAATTGCAGGTTAATAAATATACTATATTTTGTGTATTACAATTAAGGTTTTGATCTGTAGAAACATGGTAGCATCTACCAGTAACGGAGCTACTAAATGTGTGGGCTTCATTGTAATCATATAAACAATAATTATATATTCTTACCATATGTATCTGAATAAATTCTAGCGAATGATTTTAATGTGAAACAGAATCTGTAATATGAACTGGCAAAACAGACATTTCCTAGTATTGGTGATATTAAACAATTCTCTTCATCTTCGGTGTACAAACTATAATAGAAATCATGTAATTAATAAATGATTTTAATAATTCACCTCACTGGAAGGACATATATATATATATCTAGAAAGTGTTTTGCTTTATAGGTGTATTCTCAATATTGTTTATTAGATGCCAAATTATAATATACTAATATTATATTTCATTTAGAAGACTTGATTTTATCAAACTTCACAATATTAGATGGCAAGAATCATCTTACACATATAGCAAACCAGCATGCCACGAAAGTGAACTGAATTCTAAATGGATCGAGGTCCGAGGTCGACTTTGAATTAAGATTTACCAGTATAGTAAACAAATTAAAAATGTATAATCGTTCAATTACATTTATTTGTAATTTTTCTTTAACATCAATGTACAATGGCAGAAGCAGATACTCGTTGACAGACGAAGTGGGTTAGATTATTAAGAATGATATAGGCTGTACGATTTGTGTTCGACAGTTGAAACATACCTGACTATACTGTTGACATCGTCTAAAATATGGCGTAATTTATAATACGCATCTGTTGGTGGTAGTTTTAATTCTAGTATAAGTCGATCTATTTTATTAATACAAATAGTAACAGCCATCTTTTCTTGTAGAGCATGTTTAATTAATCTCTCTGTATTCAACATAACCTAAAGAAAAATATACAATTTACGCAAAAATTACTTTGAGCAACATCAGTGGCCTGGTTATCCTACAGAAATGAAGGAGCGAAGAAATGTTTAAAAATGGTTCCGAAGGAATATGTGAAATAGCTACTAACTGAATATTCTACGCCATTATATGCCTATGTACTCCTTTTGTAAAAATTTCAAATAATGGCATTCAAAACATTTTTTCTTTTTGTAAAAAGAGAAAGATAAATGGGGTTTAACGTCCACTTGACAAAAACTAGGCCATTTCAGAATCGAAAACCATGCTACTTGATTTAACATGCAGACATTAAATCCTGTCTTTAGATACTGAACTAATGAAAATTACCAGTTAAACAACTAGGGCTGGCAATCGATACTGTTTCAAGTATCGATTATCGCCGACCATCCGCCGATCAATTATCGATAATATCGGCAAATTATTTTGACTTACAATTGGTTTGAAAGCAATCATAATTTGTACACGAATAACGAATTATATGCGAGTTTATGTTGTGACATCATTCTGTATACTGTACATGTAGAATTTTTTCATTTATTTGACAATAAAATAATAGCATTCCATAGCAAAACTAAGGTATAGAAAGAAACTCGATCAAACAGCCATCGATCGCCATGTTTTTGTCGCTTATGACCTGAATAATAATGAGTAAAACGTAGTTATTTCCCTTTGAAAACATCAAACAGTTCGCCTTAACAGTTTATTTCTTGCAGTGATTTCTCATGCGCATAGAACACACCTGGTCACTGTGTGATCCATATCTTGTAATATTCCAGAAATGAAGAGTTGAAATATGGAGCACAACTGAGTGTTACGTGAAACCATGACATAAGCGGCCAACAATTCTCACCGGTGGCGTCTCGCATCGCGTGAAAAAACAAAATGTGTGAGTTTTATTATGACTATTCTTTTTTATTTACAGTTCTATGCCCAAACAAACTTACAAGTGAAGTACCTATAATTGCGCGATAGCCGATATTTTAAAACTGTATCGATAATCGGTTTTCAAAACGCTTGCCGACGATTATCGGCAATATCGATATTTTCCGCCAGCCCTATAAACAACTGTGATGCCCCAAAATATATGCTAAGTTCTTACCCCTTCTGCAGCATCTATAAAGATAACAGCTCCATCACTGATACGTAAAGCAGCCGTAACTTCATCAGAAAAATTTACATGACCTGAAAATATGTGTATTAAATAAGATACGTAGATTAAATCTATTCATATTTTGTTATTTCATTTTAGTAAATATCTAGAAGAATAAAATGAACAACAGTATTATTAAACTGGGGACTTGAAATGTAACTGTTTGCTTCCTAGAGATTTTTAAGTACCAATTCAGATACAAGAATCATTGAATAATGGGTGATTCATCATATTCAAATTGGCAGTCATTCACAAGTGAATAACAGAGCACTACAGTCCTATGTGAAAATCAAATCGGATTTGTAAAATTATTTGTTTTTGAAATAAAATGAAACAGGGTATAACATCCTACTTTTCACCTCCAATTGAGCTAATGAAGATGAGTATATGCCATGCAGTATGCCAAGTAGGATATTTTTCTCGGACAGCTGTGCTACGGCCTACTCTTATTTAAAATTCCAAAGGTCAAGGTTTCTTTTCCATGCATGCCAAAGTGTAAATGGGACCTCTGTTTTTTGTCCCATCTGAAAGACTATACATTGTCCACTGCCAGACCCACTGACACTGGAGAACATTATCAGAATATCCTGATAAACTTACATGACCAACACTGGGATCGAAAACGGAACCTCTGCAATATCGGGCCAACATCTTACTCACTGAGCCACTGCAGCTCACAATTTTTTTTTTTTTACTCAAACTGGAAAGGTTTCAGTTTTATTAGCTTATTTTACTACTGAAATCTAAACAATTAAAAATGTTAATAATACCTGGTGTATCATATATATTCATCAGAAATGATTTATTTTTTGTATCCTGCATCACAACTGTCACTGGCGTAGATTTTATACTAACTCCACGCTGAAATAAATAAATAATCTCATGTTAATCATTATGTAAAAATAAAAGCCATTAATAAGAGTAATTGGAAGAGGATTTGAATGTATTACAAAACCCATAATATTAACTTTTAAAAGTGACAAAATGAAATAGGGTTTAACATCCTACTTTTCTGCACTGACTCGGTCAATGAAGACAGTCTTAGGTGACAGGAAATATTCAATAGGAACAGTTTCCAAAACACCTGATACAACTTCTACTTTATTTGGGATGTTTATTTAATCCACAATTTGAATAGTGTTTTTGTACAGTGTTACTTGTTTCGTTAATCATATTATGTAAACAAATATTAAAGCGGAAACAGATATTTGAGACATAAACAAATATAGTGTCCCTTTTAACATAAATAAAATTGTAATAACACAATTTATGTAAATAAAATTGTAACAACCACACCTGATGTAAATAATATTGTTACAACACTAGTTATGTAAATACAATGAAGGTTTACCTCTTGTTCTGTGAATAAAATATCTGTATATCTTAACTGAAAATAGGACATACAAACAAGATATTAATGATTTCCTGCATGAAAAGTAAATCTAAACAATGATTCAATAAATTTCATACCCCAAAAACACAAAACAATTTTCAAAATTAACTAAATCTTGTTGCTATTCAAACCATAATGCAAATTAAAGCGAAAACCAGAGCTTAAACTAACTGTTGGATATGAAAATTAATTGAGAAACTCTAACAACTTAAGCTCTTGACTCTGGTACTTGTACTTGCAATATTCTTGAGTAATGGCCATTGTTTATGTGCCTATGTTGTTATTCTGGTGGACAATAAATTTAAGTTTTCAAACATTGTATTTGAGAAGTGTGGAGGTTTGTAAGATTCTATAAGTTTGCAGATAGCCATAGCTTAGCATATTTAAACTCCATGAAGAGATTTGATGTTGTTGTTTTTGGCAAAATAATAAACATATTATTACTGAAGTGAAAAAAATAATAGAGATTAATATACTTACATCTTTTTCTTCTTTACCAACAATATCTACATGAGTCTGTTCAAATATACAGTCAACGAACGAAGTCTAAACAAAATAAATAAAATTAATTAAAGAACAAAATCAAAAAAAAGTGTGCAATAGGCTGATGTATAACTTTAATCACAGCTCTGTTTTTAAAAACATTCAACATAAACTACCCATTGTTGAGAAGAAATTTAACCCTAGATGTAATTAATTAGAAAAATATAGATAAATACATCAATCTTTTATAAATACATACTTCCATATTTCATCTCAATTTTTCAAACTACACATGTGGCTAAAAATCAAGGGAAGTTGGATTAATATCAAAACAAGATTAAACATACATAATTAAAAATCAATATTACCTTTCCATGATGAAGATGTCCACAAAGTGTTACATTTCTGATTAAACCAGGTGTATCCATTAAATCTGCTAAAAATCTTTAAAAAATAGAAAATACATTAAAATATAAAAGACAATAAACAATGTAGTCTATTCTTGTAAAAAGTATCTCAAAGAAAGTGGTAGAGTTTTCATATTAAAATTTCAAAACGTCAATCAGACTTACTCCATGTTATATGTTGTGGTTGGTAAATCTTGTTCAGCCATTGAAAATTTCTTTACTTTAACTGGTGCCACAATTGGTTCTGTTAATGGCTGAGTATCTTCTTCTTGAACAAGTGTCTACATACACAAAAAAAGTTATGTCAATTATTCTCTTATTCTACATGAACCATCCATATTTAGAAAGCATATTCTGAGTAGTCATATATAATTTGAATCAAATAAGAATATTCTGCCTAAAATTAGTCTGCAGCTGAGGAAAAGTAAATAAATAATTAGGAGCCCACACTATTTATTGCATAAAATTCTGCTCCTCATACAGTGTGTTATAAAGTGTTGTGCTCTAAGGTGTTGCATAAAACAATATCACATCAATATTCTAAATTACCTCAACTTCTGGTCCATAAATTTCTTCTGGTGTAGGATAATATTTCTTATCTTCATGTAGGACAACTTGCATATCATTACCGTCTTCATCATCTTGTTCCATGTCAACATCATCTTCCTATAAACAATAAATCATAATCTTGCTTTTATTCACATCAGCATACCTAGAGTATTTTGGCACAACTAATGCTATATTCTTATGTGTATATAAGTCTTTAGAAGTGGAAGGAAACGGAGAATCCAAAGAACTATATCAGCAGACAGTACTGCATCTCATGTACAATCATGACCACCATTGACATTGACAAATAACATATGATATGATTATCCTTGATGTAAATTTACTTTATATATTTCATCATTATATCAGTGTAGCTTAACAGATCTAATCATTGAATGTATGACATTTCTCCAGCTAATTTATTTTTAATTAACAGGAATCTTAAATATTCCACAAATTATAAGAGTTTAAACCCGTTTCAATTCATACGTCCAGAACCATTATTTTTATTGTCCACCATAAATATGTATTATGCATACTAATTGTTGCCCTTGTGTTTTACTAGTTATTGAAAAGAAATAGTAGGTAACCCCTTTGTAATATATGGCACCATTTCTAAATAATAAGACGATTTAAGAATAATGTCATCAAATATCTTACATCTCTATCATAGTCATCATTATCATCATCTACATCATCATTATCATCATCGTCATCATCACTGTCTAATTCTGGACCGATATAGTTGCCAAATTCATCATATAAATCAGCATCCATTCTCTGAAATACAAAGTAGATAAGTTTAATAAAAACATCTTGATGATCATACAATCACCATGGAGATATCACTGTATTCCTTGCCTTATGGCATGTCAACTATATTCATTCGTGTATGTTTGAGTTTAGGACTACATGTACTTCATGTTCGTATGTCAAGGGAATAGTTTCATCTATTTTTTCTTTAGTTAAAACATAAAATGCCAAGTTGCAAACTAGATCCAGCCCTATATTCACTGTCTAGGTTACAAACTTGGACAAAAGGGTATTACTGTTCTCAGAAACGGTGTAATAGTTATCATACATCATAATTATCGACAGACTGATTTTACACTATCTGTGCCAGGGTCTTCTAATAACCTCTGGTCACTTGGCTACCATACTTAAAACGCCAATTGAGCTGTTTATGATCAAAATAAAATTAACTTTATTGATATCCTACTTTTCCATCCAAACACGCAAATGAAGACAGGCACATGCCATGGCATTGTGCTATATGAGGGAAATTCCAAAAGTCATGGGTTCTTTTACATGCACGCTAGAGGAACCTCAGTTTTTCGTAACATGCAAACAACTCAACGTTGTTAAATATTGCCAAGTTCTCCATCCTGCAGCATCAAAGAGGAGAAAGTTCTAAGCCAATACTCGGATGGAAACTGTGACCAAGTAAGTGAGCTGGCTCTTAATTGGGCCATTGTGGTTCACTAGATCTATGACTTATCTAATGAAAGTCTCAAAAAGAAATGAAATAGGATATAATGTCCTACTGTTCCTATCCGAATGGGATAATGAAGACAAGGTCTGGTCTCAACTATCTAAAATGAATGAGATTTACACTTAAACTACTGGTAGAATTTAACAGGGAGTAAAACGTCGGCTCACTAACCGGGAGGTCCCTTGTTCAATTCCAGTGTTGGCCAAGAAAGATCATTGGGATTTCCAGAGAGGTTCCCCCTGTAATTAGTGTTGCAAGACAGAGTACATGGTAACAAACAATCAATTTAGCCTAGACTAGTCATTTGGATGGAACGAATAACTCATTAACTGAGGTCCCTCCGACACATTGGCAGGGCTGCCACTTAATTGTTATCCCAGTCGGTGCAGAAAAGTAGGACGTTAAACCCCATGACTGTAAATCGTTCTCTGAGTCTGAAGAGTGAAGTAGCCAAAATGTTGAGTTCTTCTTTATTTGTAGGCTACTGTAGTAGACAAGGGATAGATGTAGACTACACTGTACTGTACATTAATTTGCAAGAAGAAAATCGAAATAATCAAAACTGTCAGATGTAATATCAGAATATATATAAGTAAACCATACGTTTGCCTGTTTTGTAAAACTTATAAAACTATAAGCATCAAGCGCTATACGTCCTTTCTTCTTCCGCCACTAGTTTTATAAAATCGTGTTCAAGTCGAATAAAAGGCGTACCAAGCGATAAACTGAAGTCTATGTCAATCCATATTCGAAATTAATCAGTGTATTGTCATCAAATGAACGGGGTTTAATTCATTTAAGCTTATGATTTCCAAAAAATAAGATTAACGTATTTTGTAAGAATGTTTGGTGGAAAATTCTAATCCAAGTATTTATCGGTTGGTACAAAAACCGAAATGATTCCTGGGATAATCAAGATGGCGGCGCCCATGCATCACATGTAAACAAATACGAAAATGAAACATTTTTTATGTCATAACCCCTGAATAATTATTATTGATATTCATGTGCCTGTCTGTGATCGATAGATCCAAAAATACAAATATCTTTTTTTTTATTTTTGCAATGCTATGGCTTGAAAACAAACGGACATGACCTATCATGAAACAAAAGGCGTAGGGGCCTTCACTTGGACCTCAGGGATTTTTAGTACCGGTTATTATATTTATGCCCACATTTAACACTTGGACGGTCCATAACTAGTACTGTTCAGTCTGCATAGATATGGTGCACACCAAGCAACTACATGTATATAACTGCGGATGTTTGTGCGGAAGTACGATTTACCCAATCTACCCAATAGGCCTACTACTAGTCTAATTAACTAATTAGTAGCGCTACTAATAGTTATATTACCCGGTACTAACTTAATAGATGTACTAGCAAATACCACCACATACTACGTGATAATGACATATTTACATAAATTATATCAATAAAAGGAGGGTTGGGATGGCCTAGTGGTCTAGAGTGCCGCGCTTCGACCTCTAGCTGGCCGGTCACTTCTGGCTTGCGGCTGTGGTTTCGATCCCTGGTGTGAGCGTATGTGGCATGGAGATAGGGGCGCCTTCTCAACCTCGTGGGTTTTCCTCTGGGCACTCCGGTTTCCTCCCACTGCTAAAGACCCCTACGCGCAAGCGAATAATTGAAATAAAATTAAAACCATGTTAGTCCGGAAATGACCTAGTTTGTGTCGAGTGGACGTTAAAACCCATTTCTCTCTCTCTCTTTATATCAATAAAACGAAAAATGTACGAGAAACTGGAGCATCTAGATTCTATAGTAAACCTATCCATGGGACCATCCGCATCCGTTACTAGGCCTACATTATACATATCACTTTCTCTAATTTTATCCTAGGAAATGTACCAAATGCTAAATACTGTTAATGTGATTTTTGCAGATCTATTATAATGTCACCTTTCTATGTACACAAACAAAAACTACAGTACAGCAATTCTGGTCTAAAAATTATTCAAATCGATTAATTCTAACTCATTTTATAGCCCTTCTTCCTGGCTGAGTAATTTTAATGTTCATTATTATTTTTAAAAGTGACAGGCACTCATTTAGTTGCAACTACAAAATGACCATATGAATTAGAGTTTACACCATGTCAAGAAGAAAATTGAAACGTAAAGAATTAGAGAGTTTCCTGCAAGATGTTGATGTGTTTGAGAAACCTAAAGTTTTACTTGAACAATACCCAACTACACCACATATAGCAGGTAAACATGTTCATATCACAAATTATTTTCTGATTTTTGGATTGTTTATCTAATTATAGGAAGATTAAGTTATTCCCCGTTATTATTACCCTATTGGTTCCCTTAG
This sequence comes from Patella ulyssiponensis, assembly GCA_963678685.1. Classification (NCBI taxonomy): domain Eukaryota; kingdom Metazoa; phylum Mollusca; class Gastropoda; family Patellidae; genus Patella; species Patella ulyssiponensis. The sequence goes on along the minus strand of OY783225.1, from coordinate 81,514,620 downwards.
ATCTACAATTATCATTAGATCATAATAGGTTTATTAGCATGATAACAGAAAGAATCCTGGAATTATGATCCTTAGTTATGAAAGCGATCTTTGTGACGTTTTAAACTAGTGTTCGGCTTTGTACTATCAAGACCTCTGTTGATTTTCAAGTTTTTTTCTTGTTTTGTACTCGAATAAATAGTCTGACGGAATGTTCATATCACACAAAAGGAATGATTTAACCAGACAGAGGTGACAAGATTACGAAGTTAAGTGGCTAAATGAAAATATTGTATGAAATATTATTTCAGCTTGTATGTTACATACTATAGATACACAATACAATCAATTAGAAGATAAAGCTGTAGTTGATTTAGGTGTAGGCTGTGGTGTATTGAGCATTGGTGCTGCCATGTTAGGATGTGGGTAAGTTTTACAGTCTTTTTTATATTATAAAGTTTGCAGCAGACTGAAAGAGATGGTTAAGATTTACCCAGCATGAGACTGAATTTTGCACCCCAGAGAATATATGCACCCCAGATCAACTGTTAATTTATTATTTCTATGCTAAAGATATTCTACCGCACTTGAGTCTGAATTTTTCACCCCCTGAGATACACCCAAAATTTATTTAAACAATATTTTATTCGTTTTAATTTACAAAATTTATATAATAAATATAGGATACAATAACAAGCTTTATCAGCTTATATAAAATCGCTTCCTTAAATCAAAATCAACTGTTAATTTAAGTATTTCTATGTATTTTCAGGTCAGTTACAGGATTTGACGTTGATGAGGATGCATTGGCCACATGTGCACAGAATATAGAGGAGTTTGAAATTGAAAATATGGACCTAATTCAAATTGACATTTGCTCACTTCTCCAAAATTGTGGAGAATTTTATAAAAAGTTTGATGTTGCTATAATGAATCCACCATTTGGGACTAAACATAATACAGGTAGTAGCCATAATGGTGTCTTCTTCTTGTTTTGTTAGTCCCGAAATGACCTAGTTTGTGTCGAGTGGACGTTAAAACCCATTTCTCTCTCTCTCTCTTCTTGTTTTGGGATTTTATAATTAACATCATTACATTGATATGATGTGAGTCGAAGAAGTCTATTTAATTTCAGAAATTTCCTTTAATTACTTCTAGAGTTATCGTCCTTGCTTCACTTTGATGAACACTGTGAAGGTTCTAATGTCTACAGTTGTCATCCAATATGAATTAAATTTAAAGGCATTATCTAAATTAGTAAAATGAAGAAGAATAATGATTTTTTCAGCAATTTTCCGTCCGCAAGAGTTATCATACAATCTGTATGACATTTATATGCATTATTTGGATCAGTAAACAAAAAAGTTATAGCCCTTGCTTTACTTTGTTGAACCTTGGGAATTCTCTAATAGCTATAGTTATCATTCAATCTGTATGAAATTTATATTCATTATTTAGATTCTGTTTAATTTCTTCTGGAGTTATTGTCCTTGTTTTACTTTGTTTATCTTGTGAACACTATATCGATAAAAGTTATCATCTGATCTGTATTATATTTACCAATATAATGCTTTATTTAAATCAGTAAAGTGTAGAAGCCTTTCGAATTTCTGCAATTTCCATCAATTACTTCTAGACTTATGGTCATTGACAGAAAAGTGATCATTCGATCTACATTAAATTTATATGCATTACATGTATTTGGATTAGTAAATCAAAGAAGCCTATTGAATTTAGACAAATTCTTTTAAACACTTCTACAGAAATGGCCCTTGCTTCGTTTTGTTGAACATTGTGAAGGCTCTAAAGACAAAAGTTATCATTCAATCTGTATGGAATTATTTTTCAGTGTCTTGTAAATTCTCCCATTTCTGGCGGGGATCACGTGGTTAAGTGGGTAAGGCGCTGGCTCGTTAGTCTTGAGGTCGGGTGTTCGATCCCTGCATTGGCCAAGAAAGTTCATTTCGATTTTCCAGCGTGATTTCAAATTGTCAGTGGTGCAGAACGGAGGGCCTGACAAGGACAGCTGTCTAGTCAGTCGGATGGGAGCGCAAAACCGAGGTCCCGTGTACACATTGGCGTGCACATAAAAGATCCCTTGGAAGTTGGAATTCAATATAAAAATAGGCTGCAGCACACTGTATGCCTGTCTTCCATTAGTGCAGGTTAGGTGCAGAAGAGTAGGATGTTGAACCTCATTTCATTTCATTTCCCATTTCTTACAAAAGAATAAATATGTGACAACTCTTGTTGACTGCTGAGAGGATTTAGCTGCTGTGGACGTATGTTTCATTGCCTGGCAGTCTATCTTAATTGATTTAAAGCATTCATATTTAATTCATAATGGAAGTTTTAAGTCACTTTTGATAATTATTATCTATCAGTTAAATAAGTTAAAGTTTTGTTTTAGTTCAAAAGTCATTTTCACTGAATTCATCATGTTTAATACAACAACTGTTTGTTTGACTGTATTTTGAGGAATTTCATGTAGGTAATTAGGCCTAATTAATTATTATTTATTTCTATTGAAACAGGTGTTGATGTCAAATTTTTGCAAGTTGGTTTATCTCTAACTACAGAAGCTGTTTATTCTCTTCATAAAACATCAACCAGAGAGGTGGGTTTTCCTGTCTATCTTAAAGTTGAATGTATTTCTATAAGTTTCTTCAGATCATAGTTGAAGAGTTGTCCCCCCTTTAGTCTCCCAAAAATTCACATATGAATTTGACCCCACATAACATGCCCAGAAAACTATTTAATCCTCCTAATCAGGTACAAAATCAATAAATTATGATGTGAGCAAGAGACAAATTAATTAATGACCAATTAAAAAGTTTACTTAAAAAGTCTTGTTGCTTTTTGTTTTACTTTTAGTTTCTGAAAAAGAAAGCCGAAGAGTGGAATGCAGAGTTTGAAGTGATAGCAGAGCTCCGATTTAATCTAGCAAAAACACTCAAATTTCACAAGAAAGATACAGTTGATATTGAGGTTGACTTTATAAAATTATCACACAAAGGAACCAAATCCTGATATTGGTTTACTTTAAACAAAAGTCCACGTATTCATTTTGATGTTGTGTATCTACGACCACTTTTATCGACAATGGCTTTGAAGCTCTTTGTGACTTGATAATTCCATGAACGATGCATTCAATTTTTTGAAGATTTATTATAGGCAAATAAAGACTGAATTAGCTCTCCTTGTGTCCTTCCATCACCCACCATTTAATAAATGCTGTACCCGTTACTGGGGGAAGTTACACACTACACAACATGTAAATGGTGTTTGATACTCATTTTAGGTCATTGACACCGCAGTTAACATTGTAAAAATATAAATTTGACTCAGTGTATTTGACTTACTGGTAGATATTGATTGTCAAACAACCAAACAGAACAAGTTACATTTTACTCAGTGGTGAACATTATTTTAGAAATGGAACTAAAAGGACACCATTACAATTGTTCCATAAATTATGATTAGTGAAGGTCCAATAATGCATTTCAACATCAGTAATTGATGGAAAGTGAACTATCGAGTGAAATCGATCACGCCTGATGGTCATTTTGCGGATACGGGAGTCGCTGATATCTGTTCAAAAGGACTCTAAAATATTAATAGAGTTGTGAACAATTAAAACATTATTTTGCTTGACACCTGGTACAGTTATTTTAGTTGACGTACTGATCGTGGCTATTTATACGTAACACAAGTCTCTCATAGAGGAGACCAAAAAAGGAAATAATAAACAGTGCAAAATCTTTACCAGTCTCCGTTATTTTTTTAAATCCTTATTCACAAAGCATTTTGTTTTTTTAGAATACCAATCCTGCGCATTAGAGAATGCAGCACTAGTCAAGCAGGCCTCTCTTCGATCCAATTTCAAATGCATGCTGATATCGTACATCATGTAGAAATATGAGATCATAAACTCAAACCATAATACCTATTTAGGCCCAGTAAAGCCCATAGTAGCCATATCAGACCATCATTACTTGTGATTTACCCCAGCCCAGCATCATACAGACAGAAGGATTTACCCAGAACATAAGAGAGGTTATTTTCCATTATGATCTACATCTGGATAATCCTTGAGTTATGACGTTTACTTTCGCCTTGCACACTTAAAGGGCTAATCCCGATAATTTTTTGGAGAATAAAACTGCTTAATTTTGTGTTAAAATCTTCTACCTAAGGACAGAGAAACTAACTAACTATTTGTGATACGTTTTCACACAACTTAAACCTGTCAGTCTTCATCTGGAAAGGAAACAAGTGTCCCAAACTGTATTGTGTGGTGTCTACGTAAAACCAGGCTTCTTTTATAAAAATTAATGTGTAGGTGAAATTTACCTCTCGATATCAAGTACAGTACATGGGTCATTCACTATATAGACCTCTCAATAAACGGGAGTCGATTATCAGGTCCTCAACGAAAAAATAGACCCGAATTCTTAAAAGGGTTACGTGTCCGGATAAGCAGTTTTGACGTTCACGCCCAAACGACTCAATATTTTGAGCTGAAATTTTGAGACAAGGTAAATACACCAGTCTTCGATATTTTGGCGTTTAAATTTCATACGTACTCGGACTTTTATTTTTGAGACCCCGTTTAAAACGGGATAGTCCCTTTAACAATCTATTTTAGTTTGAGTAATACTACTTCGGCTATTATATGCTTTAAAGGAAAGTAAAGGCTATGTTCACTTATTGGTCACAGTTCAATTTTTTTTTACAGTCCTTTAAACATGTTAAATCAGTATTCACAGCAGTATAAGTTATCAAGCTTCTCTAAATATCATCCCAGCCTGTCTTTCACAATGAAGTTGAGAATAAGCAATATCCTTAACAGGAAAGTCACTACATGTATATTCATGTAATTGCAAATTAAGTGAATAAACTAAAACTAATAGTAATAATGATTTTATTTTTTAAGTTATTTTTCTCGGTTGATGTATGAAGAAAACAATGAAATGGAAATGAGAGGTGGACAAATCTTCTTAATCCATTCTTGTCTTCAATAGTCTCTTGGTAACTTTGTCTTTTTCACTGAAATGAAATATACAAATATAAAATATGGAACAACAGGATGTGTTGCTACATGTCCAGAATTGGAGGTGGTATCTGGTGGTCTAATTTATAAAATGTTTCAGAGTATTTTTCACACCAGTTTCTATTGGATATATACCATGCTATACTTACATAATATATACAACAGCTCCCCAACCAGACACAGCATCTCTATCAAAAGCATTCATTAAAGCCTGGGATATTGTTTCAAATAAATCATCAGGTTCCTGAAAGTGAAAATGGAAAAGAAGCCATGAATATTATGTCCCCTACATTAATGTTAAACCAATTTTTAACTGTCTCAAAAGCTCCAGTACTCTATGCTAGTCTTGACTGATTGACAGTGAAATCCACCATCCAGAGAACTTGTCTGTAAATTTATATGCCATTATATTCCGATTGACCATTATGTTCCGATTGACCATTATGTTCCCATAGTTATATATATGTAACTTACTAAATTAAGTTCCTATGGCATAGTAACAAGCGTATAACTTACTAAATTATGTTCCGATAGTAACACATGAATAACTACATAAGTATAACCGACTGAATTAGGTTTTTCAAAAGCGTCCGCTGGTTCAACCATAGTTATACGTAACCACAGGTTAAATTTAACATGTGGTTACTTATAACCATGGGTTATAACTAGTTGTTACTTAACCTGTTGTTAAATTTAAGTTGTTCATCTATACTTAACGACAATGTGTAACATACTAAAATAGGAGCTCAAAGTAACACATTTATAACTTACTAAATTAGGTTCCCATAGAGATTCACACATTCCATACATTTGTTCTGAACAAGTTCCACTGACAACAAAATCATCAGTTATCATGGGACAACCAATTAAATCCATCGAGGCTATAAATGGTTGAAATGTTTTAGGATCTAAACCTGCAATCACTGGTTCAACAAAGTATGGCCCAAATCTAAAATTTAATTTAAAATTATAATAAAGATTACATGGTTAGCATCTAGGTGAAGGGATAAAATTAATTTTCTAAACAGGTATATAATCCTTGAATATACATAAAATATGTTTGGTCATAAACCCCATATACATAATCCACAAAACAGGTAATTTAATGAAGTACCGATACTTGAATACAAGTAACATTATATTTCTGTAAAAAATGTCTATGTAGGTCAAAAATGTAATGATTGCGTTAGGAAAATGTGAGTTGCATGGTACATGTGTACCAATAGAGAGGACTTGCAAAATGCATCTGACATCATGATAGTAGTCTATCATGTGGACAGTTGTAGTTTACTGGTTGATAAACTCCAATTTCTGACTTCATTGATACACAGTTTCTAGTGATGGAAAGGTTAAAAATCAGCAATACTTTTCTTATCAATGGAATGAAAAAAATTTGGCAAATTTATATTAAGTTCTGTATGTCTGTTTTAAACAAAGTGATAGAATTTTACCTCCTTTCATATAATAGATTGGACACCATACTCATAAATGTTTTGGGTTTAATTTTTCTGTTTTCTCTAAGTTCGTACATCTTCAATCTAAAGTTGAGTCGCTGTGATCTATAAGGGGAAAAGTGGTGATTAATAAATACATAGTAAATATTATGTATGTAAATACAGTTATATTCCCAGTGTCTAGAAATATGATTTATTTTCAATAGGAATGATTTATATAATTTGTCAATATTCAGACCACTGGAACCTTTACTGTCCCATTTATCCATCCTAGAATAAATAATGATGTGTACACTCAGATAAAACTGACAAAATATAAAAATATAGTTTCATATGAATTTTGTAGAAATATATAACTTACACAGTCTGTACATCTGTAGCTAAACCAGGTAAACCAATATAAAGATGTGGTCCCATTTCAAATATTTTATCAAAATCCATGCTAACCGTCTGTGCCTGTACACCAAATCTTCTATCTGCTGCTATAGCTACACAGTTCTTACCCTTCATAGCCATAATGGCTGCTCCATTATAATCTAAGATACTCTGTAAAATATAGATTTTATAACTAATGATTGAGATATAAAAGTAGAAAATCATCCCTGCATAACAAGGGGGGGGGGGGATTTGTAGTTTTCATTACGAGATTAGAGCAAGCTTTTATGACATTTATAAAAAGTCATCTCAACTCACTTGTGACATTGTCGGAAATGTATGACTGACATTCCTAAATATGGACGCTGACCTATATTTAGAGTGTCATGGTCGCGAAAAGGCAATTCGATAGGAGGGGACATATTTTTTAGAAAGTGGATAAACGACCGGATTCGGTTACTGGCGAAAATTTACTACGAATCTGGATATCGTCTCTGATTGGCCAATTTTATCACATGGTTATTAGCGGTCTTTTCCAATTTGGCGGCCTCTACAGGCATCCTTGTTGGTGTGGAATTTACGTCTCTTAATTCACTTTTAGAGGCGATGAAACAATTCTACATCACTATGGTTACGGAACTCCGTACCATGTGAGAGACATGCGCAGAAAGGTCAGTAAAATTCATGCTAAGATTCTGTCAGTACGTTATTACATCGCTCTGCAGATTTTACGCTTTTTTACTACGATATTAGTAGTAAAAAACGTTTTTGTTGTCTACCCCAACGAGGGCTAGGTTTAGTGTTGTTGGCATAGTACCCATTGATATACAACACTAAATAGACTCAGAAAAAATGAAGAAATCTTCGGCAAATTTTGCCAATTTACATCATAAGAAAGATGGCGGCGTGGGGCCCGTGAACGAGTATAAATATGGTGTGTCGCTGTCGCCAACAGATATTGAACCGCTGGAGGTCACTGTAATCACAGAACAAAACTCAAGTCAACCAATTATTAATGCCTTGTCAAGTGATTGTAGTAGTACGGCTCTGCCGTCACAACAAAACTTATATCCTGTCTTGCTACAGATAACAGAAAATATGAATAAAATGACTAAAACTCTGAACAATATTCAAACGTCTCAGAATCAATCTCAATGTTCTGTTTCAAATGAGGATCTTTCTAATGACAAACCCTCGACATCTAAGAAAAGAAAACACAATGTCAGTATTAGTGAAGAAGAGTTTCCTATAACAAACTCGAAAAAACATCATGTTAACTCTGATTCAGAAAATGATGACTATACAGACTCGAATGGCAGTGTGTCTGAATATGATGATGTGGATGAAATTAACATTTTAACAAGCAAAACAAAGAAAACTGCATTAAATTCAACTAATGTCCTTTCATCTTTTGATGATGACTTTGATTTAGAGGATACTACTGGACCAGCTTTGGAAAGTGATAAACTTACACATATTGTTAATAAAAAATTCAGCAGTAAAATTCAAGATAGTAAGCTCAAAGATAAACATTCTATCTACAAACGACCAGAGAAGTGCTTACACTTAAGATCACCATTAACAAATCCAGAAGTGTGGACCAAATTACCAATACCTGCTAAAAAACAGGAAACAAAACTTCAAATAATTCAAAATGATATAACTAAATCAGCAATTGCTATATCTACTGTCATCGACAAAGAATTAGAAGTACCTGGAGGGCCACGATTTGACATCACTCCATTGATGGACTCATTAACTTTTCTGGGGCATGCAAGTCAAGAAATGGCCCAAAAACGGAAAACATTGTTGAGGCCCAACATTAGTAAAGATATTGCTAATATTTGTACAACACGAGTACCACTAGGACAATATCTGTTTGGAGACGACTTGGGTGCTTCCATCAAGTTAGCAAAGGAAACTACAAAAATGACAGCATCATTTTCAAGAAATGATGGAAGATCTGATAATCGAAATGATTTCAAGAGACCACATAAATATAGTCAAAATCAGTCTTTTTTGGACAAGAGATTTCAACCAAGAAATCGTTACCGGCAGCAATATCCAAGCAAGAATGCCTCATCAACAAAAGGAAAGAACTTCAACCCACGACGTTAAGTGATACTGATGCTGATATAAATGTAAAGTCATTTTTACAGGATTTTATTTCTTCTCTGCAATTAAATAAGAAAGTGGAGTCTTTTCAAGCTGGGTGCATTTCCAATTACATTGATAAATGGAGAGCAATTACATCGGACAAAGAAATCTTAGAAACTGTTTTTGGAGCTCAATTAGTTTTTGAACAGTCCTTGCCTGCTCAAAAAACTCTTCCTCATAATGTTTTTGGCAGAAATCAGATCTCAATCGTTGACTCTGAAATTCAAAATATGCTTTCTAAAGGTGTCATTCGGAAAACAGTAAAGCAGTCTGGAGATTTTATATCTCCAATCTTTTTACGACCAAAGCCAGATGGTACCTGGCGAATGATTTTAAATTTAAAGGTCTTAAATTGTCACTTACCTTACATTCACTTTAAAATGGATACATTATCTTCAGTTTTAAATTTAATTGAACAAAATTGTTTCATGGCTTCCATTGATATTAAGGACGCATATTACTCAGTTCCAATTTCAGATCAAGGTCAAAAATTTCTCAAATTCATATGGAAAGATCAATACTACTGCTTTACTTGTTTTCCAAATGGGTTATGTTTTTGCCCACGAAAATTCACCAAGTTACTAAAACCACCGCTTTCTCAGCTGAGAAAAAAGGGACACATTTCATCGTCTTATATTGATGATCTTTTCCTTATGGCTTCCACCTACAAGGAATGCTGTGATAATGTCATGGATACTTGCACTCTTTTAGATGATTTAGGGTTTGTAATTCATCCCACAAAATCATCATTTCTTCCATCCCAATGTTTAGTTTTCTTGGGATTTGTTATCAACTCGACAACAATGACAATAGAATTAACCTCTGCGAAAAAACTAAAATTACAACAAAATTGTCAAAATCTGATACAATCTAGATCACCCACCATAAGATTTGTTGCTAAAGTTATAGGTATTATTGTGTCAAGTTTACCAGGTGTCATGTTTGGTGCTCTATTTTATAGGAAATTAGATGCAGACAAAAACTCTTTTCTAAAATTATCAAAAGGAAATTTTAATGCAAACATGACATTATCACAGGATTCTCACACTGAACTAAATTGGTGGATTAATAATGTTATGTCCTCATTTAATGTAATTAATCATTCAACCCCAGATATGACAATACATACTGATTCATCATCTTTTGCTTGGGGGGCAGTGCTAAATGACACTTTTACCACTAATGGTTCTTGGTCTTTGTCTGAAACTACTTATCATATAAACTATTTGGAAACACTAACAGTGCTGTTAGCTATTCAAAGTTTCAAAGAACACATTCAAGGCCATCATGTTTTAGTTCTAACAGATAATTCAACTACTGTGGCTATCATTAACCATATGGGTACAAGTCACTCTTCAGGACTAAATTCACTTGTTAAGGAAATTTGGTTGTGGTGTAAAGAAAACAATATCTGGTTGACACTGTCACATATTCCAGGTGTTTTAAATGTAAGGGCAGATAACTTATCACGTTCAAATACATCTACTGAATGGAAATTAAATTCGTGCCTTTTGCATAGAGCTTTATCACGCCTAAGTGTCTCACCAGATATTGATTTGTTTGCAAGTCGACATAATTATCAATTTGATACTTATATATCTTATCAACCAGACCCGAACTGTTTTGCTGTCAATGCTTTTACTATTTCATGGACATGTTTAAACTTTTATGTTTTTCCACCTTTTAGCTTAATACCACTTGTTATAAAGAAGATTCATCAGGACGAAGCAACTGGAATTTTAGTTGTTCCCAATTGGCCGACACAAACTTGGTACCCCAAAATACAGAGATTGCTCATCAAAGACGCGTACAAACTACAACCCCAATCAGATTTACTGATGTCACCTATGGATCAACAACATCCATTAAACAAAACACTTCAACTATTGGTATGCCTAGTGTCGGGAAAACCAGAACGTCACAACTATCATCAATAGCTAAAACTGTCTTAAATAACTCCTGGAGAGACAAAACTAAAAAACAATACACTTCCTATCTTTCAAAATGGACTAAGTTTTGTTTACAAACTGAAATAGATCCTAATACAGCTACAACCGTGGATGGTGTTAATTTTCTTGCATCTTTAGTTGATTCAAAACTGTCTTATAGTGCCATAAATTGTGCTAGAAGTTGTCTTTCTAATGTTCTACCTATGGAAAATGGTGCTACTTTTGGAAATCAGCCAATGGTGAAACGCTTACTTAAAGGTGCCTTCAATATATTGCCACCTTCTCAAAAGGTTAAGACTATATGGGATGTAAACACTGTTCTCGATTACTTAAATTCATTACCAGAAAATTCAACTTTATCACTAAAATTATTAACATGGAAGTTTACAACTCTATTAGCATTAGGATCCGCCCAACGAGTTCAAACTTTAAAAGCTTTAAATATTGACAATATGACTATAACTGAGGAAAAGATAATGTTTACAATCACATCTCTAATAAAACAATCCCGTCCGAATTATCTCCCTTCTCCTATTGTGCTTGTAAAAAATGTGGATAATTTATCATTGTGTTTATTTAACCTGGCTAAACTATATTTATCAAAAACTGAAAAACTACGTACAAATCAAAAACAACTACTTATTAGTTTCCAGAAACCATATGCCCCTGTTTCAACAGATACTATTTCTAGGTGGATAAAAACTATTCTCCAGAACTCAGGAATTAACACTTCCTTATATGGTGCTCATAGTGTCCGTTCAGCATCTACAACTTCAGCATTTAATAAGCATTTAGACATTAATACAATACTAAATACTGCTGGCTGGACAAATGTTAAAACTTTCCAACGGTTTTATTTAAAACCCATATCAAGTGACAATAATGGTTAAATTGATATATATTGGTATTTGTTATTGATAATTGATATTATCTTATTTGTCAAGTAGACAAATTTCTTTTTACTTAATTTCAACCTTTATAGATAATAAAGCATTTAAATTTTAACTTCTTATGAGTTTATTTCTCCGAACCATTTGCTGGAGTTTGTTGCATCTGTCATATGGCTTTAAAGTCTCACATGGTACGGAGTTCCGTAACCATAGTGATGTAGAATTGGAAAATTAAACGAACTTACCTAGTGATGTTTAATTATAATTCTACGAACTATGGTGCAGGAACGGAGTAATCATGTGCCCACCCCCTTATTTAGGAAGGGTACTTTTTATTAAATATATATAACCCACCCTTATTACTCCTTTTCTGCTAATAAAATATATGCCATCTGCAAGTTAAAAACTGACCTTTCTGCGCATGTCTCTCACATGATTACTCCGTTCCTGCACCATAGTTCGTAGAATTATAATTAAACATCACTAGGTAAGTTCGTTTAATTTTCCAATTCAAATTTAAGAGTAAAGTGACATATTGGCGAAGAGATACGCGGGTTAGGGTTGGTCAAATTTTGTAGTGGAGAAATGTTGGGAACCGAACCTATCGCGATAGAATAACCACGTGATAAAATTGGCCAATCAGAGATGATATCCGGTTTCGTAGTAAATTTTCGTAAGGAACCAAATCCAGTCGTTTAGCCACTTCATATTTTTTAACAGCTTGTTGTGTTGCTCATACTGACTCTAGCGAGGTAAGCAAGGTCTTATTTTCTCACTAAGATGTTCCTTTACATTGTACAGGCGTTCACACGGATTGACACCTCATCGTTTAGCAGTTAAAAGTTGCCCAGTAAAATTGACTGGGGAGCCAAATTTTTTCATCAAGGATTCAATAGAAGAGTCCCTGAACATACAGGTTGAGTGTAATGAGATTGAGACCTACGTTCACAGCTGAACTAGGGTCACCCTAGTCCCTAGCATTAGAATCACAATGAAACATAGAAAGTAAGGGTTCCAAAATAGACTGAGAACAGAGGTGGGGAAGAGTGGTATTTTAATATTACTCAAATTACTGCTCTGTCAGTGGCGGATCTAGGATTTTTTTGAGGGGGGTGACAACCCCATGTTATGTCTCACCGACCACGGAGCGATGGGTGCCGGTGCCTCAGGCACGAGCACTAGAGGAAGGTATGGGGGGGGGTCTCCCTCCACAAAATTTTGAAAAATTATCATCAATTTCCTCCCATCTGAGCCATAACGAACAATGATTTCTGTTCGGCGACAATGTTTCATTTCACTGACGATTTTCAAAATTTGAAGAATAAATTTCGAAATTTATATATCTTGATTATTGTGAAATTTTGCATACATCAAAGATAGTGCTGACTGTACGTACAAAGAAGCTGCCACATTCACGGAAAAGTTGTCAACGCCTCTTATGATAAACAGCAAGTTATATATCCAGATTATGAACCTAATAAACCGTTCAGGATCTATTTCATCCGCCGAGATCAGCCATTCCACGCTATCAGAACATCAAACCCAAAATTAAAATCACAAAATTATTTTGTTTTTCGAACATTATTTGTATCCTAATATCATATCCTTAAATCATGCAATATGTCATCCTAAAATGATAACATTTTCTATATATATTGGCCACCCGCAGTCCTTGTCCTCAAATGGTAAGAATGATATAAACCTGATGTTATGGAATAAAAATGGATTATACCAGGAAAATTCTGTTACAATCTGGTTCAATTTTGACCAAATGAGATCAAAAAGGTCACCATCCACCCAGTTAAAGAAATCTGTCGATGAGTTCAGTTAAGCTGATCCCCAATTTTTCCGGATCAAAAAACTACCTCATTTTGATGGTCACGCAAGTCACAAACTGACTATATTTCTTTTATAGCACCCTTTTAAAATAACTTTATTATTTGACAAATATTAATGCTAAATAAGCATAAAAAGCTGAATATCTGAATGCATTTTCGTAATTTTTAAAATCGTGTCACGCGAGTCACATGTCACGCTAATTGTTCTACTAAGTCACGCTAATTTTCTACTTTAACATTCCTTTTTAGTGACTTTAGGGCAGTAATTCAGTTTGCTATACTACTTGTACCATGTTTTTCATTCCAAAACTAATTTCTTGCTTTATTTCCAGGATAATCTATATACTTGGCCTTCGGTTCCAGAGGAATCCTGGCTATATTTAAATGATCTTGTTTTCATCATGTCTCAGTCAGATTAAGCTAATATTAGAGGTCAACTCATTTTTAATGAGGAGAGCATACATGTATCTAAAGTCCCCCAGATAGTTGGAACTATGAAATCTATATTGACAAAGGCATGAAATTCTGGAATGAATATTCAACATTAATGAAATAGTTTTAACCATTGATCTTGTATGAAATGTGTTCAGAGACCCCACTAGGGTGGGTGTGTGCGACTGTAAAGAATTTATAATTTTCATCGCAATGTTTTTTGAGCAAATTAATTCTTGTTTGTTTTGACAATGAAATACAACCCAAAAATTCTTTTTTTTATATTGAACCAGTAGTGTTTTTTCTACCTGTCACGCGAGTCACCTTTTCATGTCACGCAAGTCACATACTAAATCTTAGTTCATCACAAAACTTTACAATAAAACACCACATTGCAACATAATGATGCTACAGCTGATCAATTTAGCTTCACATACATATAAGTCATATTCCTATATTGTAATTACCTTTCTACTAAATGGGGGATCAGTATCATTACCTATGAACGCGCTGCAAATGCATGTCACGCAAGTCACAACTCATTATGATCACATTGAGCTAAATTTTGCACAAGAAAGTGATATTTAAAGTGTTTCTCATGTAACAGAACACAAAAACTTTAATTGGGAGAAGTTTTTATAGAAACTGATTATTAGGTTTCATGATATTCATATCTAAATATTTGTGATGAGTAGAAATGTCACGCGAGTCCCCATGGAATGGCTGAGATGGTGTAATCTGACATATTTTTTGTACCGTGATTGGTCCGTGCTAAAACCGTAAAACCAGCCGCGGTTTACGGAGCTAATTTCTGCCGCTGGCGCTAGTTTAACATAGATGCTGATTGTGTGTCTGATAAGATGCGCACAAAGTGCTTGTGGAAGGTTGTAGGGCCCGGGATTCCGATACACCGGTGGGTATAGTGTAATATACTATACACATACATACATGGTATGGTCCGGTCAGAGACAGTTCAGTTCCTCAGTCCAATTTTGAGGCCAAGAAGTCCTTCAAAAACCTGTCTGATTGCTAGACTTCTGTAGTCCGTTATAATATACTATACACATACATATACATGCTATGGCATGGTAATGGTCCGGTCAGACTCAGAGACAGTTCAGTTCCTCAGTCCAATTTTGAGGCCAAGAAGTCCTTCAAAAACCTGTCTGATTGCTAGACTTCTGTAGTCCGTTACTTACCATTTTGATAATATGTTAAATAACACTTTTAATTGCTAATAGAACTCAGTGTTTCAAAAATTCAGGATTAAAAATGTGATTTTTTCTTCTGTTTAATGCGTTTAGCAAGTCATCATTACCGATTTTATCTTAACCATAGAAGATCTTAATCAAGGGAAGTAATAACTTGAACTTTTTGTAGACCCGATCACTCAGTACTGTTTGGGGTTAAATATTTTTTTTTAAAAAATTTTATAATCAGAAGAATGGCTAAAGCAGGGGGGTGCTGTTTTCAAATAGGGTATATTATGTCAAATTTTAAACACTCGCTTAAATCCTTAAGAAAAAAATCTTTAACTTTGCATTGCTGACTACTGTCAGAATTTCAATTTGTGGGCTATATTTATATCAGCATTTGCTCATGCTATGATAATTCATTAATTAATATGACACTCTACTGATCACAGGCGCTATTGACACATTGATGACATTGGTTGTTTCAAATAAATTTAGGAGCCACTCTTTTGCTTAGTGAGTAAGATGTTTTCTCCCGAACCAGGCCAGGCCAGGAGAAAGTCTGGCAAGCAAGTGTCAGTCTCTGTCAGTGAGGATTGGCCTGGGAATTAAGGGACAACATAATAACTAAAAGGCCAGTGTTCGGTTGGGACGGAAAACGAAACATTGGCGTACACGTAAAAGAACCTTGGCAGTTAAAATTTCATATAAGAGTAGGCCTTAGCATTGCTGTCCAGGTAACGTTTCCCACAGCAGACTGTATTGTGTTATGCCCGTCTTCATTAGCCTAGCCAGAGCAGAATTGTTGGACATTAAACCTCATTTCATTTCATTTATCAGATTAGAATAGAAGAAGCTATATCTAATATTCAGACAATTGGCCAACAAGTTACATAGCAGAGGTTAATGGTAACCATGTTTAGAATTTGGGATTTGAAATATACCAGTATGCTATTTTTCCGGCGCACAAAATGACTGATGGGTCAGATCTATAGTTTCAATCATTTTCTTTGGTCTTCGGTCTGGACAGGCATACACATGGAACCTATTGTTTAAAGGAGCTAAATTGCTAATATTTCGGACCTAGAAATTGACACAAATGGGTCTCAAGGCATAAACAATGTAATATGAATGTAAATAAACTGATTTACATTCAATCATTTCAGTTTTGACTATTAATTTCAAATCAGTTATGTTCGGCAAAATCTGCCAGAAGTCTCAGTCGAGAAGCAATCTCTAGGATCTGGTTACTCCAGATAAGAATATGGCATCAGCACTTGACGTGACTTATGGAATCTCTAGTCTCATTCTTCTTTCTTGCCCCTTGTTAAAAATGACACCAATGTACCAATGGTAAAATGTTTATTTTGTCTTAAATATTGGATATCTGAAGCCCATCTTTTCCCAGTAAGATCACAACATCAATGTGGATTTAAATTGATAAAATAGCTCGAAATTAAGAGAGGGAACCAAATGGATACACAAATGATGTGTAAAAGGAAGCAAGCTAAACTGTATAAAACCGCAATTAACTGTACTAAAAATGCATAATCTTACTTGTTTATATACTTTTCTTTTACAAGGTATTTTCTATACACACGAACAAGAATTGGTTATTGGTATCATCAGAAAGAAATAAAAGATGCCAGGTTAAAACTAAATGGAGAAGATCATTCTAAAACAGATGTTACAGAATTCAATAGTAGGTCCATATTGCGTATACCATGGATTACTATGCTGATTTCATTTAATTAGGTTTGCATCTGTTATTACAGATGGGATGATCGAAAAATTCAATGCCATGTGTACATGTTGATTGAATTTCTCATGTCTGATTAAACATGCATTATGCAAGAGCTAAATCTGCCAATTACAAGTCTTTCTTTTGGCCTGAAATGTTATCTAAATTATCAATTAGACATTAATTAAATTATCCAGACCATAATAAACTCTCGATGTCTAGGCTAGCCTTCAATGTCGGCTGGATTAGATTCCTGTATGCTGCTTAACGCCTAACGGCCATTGATAATTAAATTTAAAACATGAATAATCGAGACTATTAATGATTTTAGTAATGATGACCAAGGCTAGGCGAAAATTTCACCCACTTCGTTC
Organism: Patella ulyssiponensis; assembly: GCA_963678685.1. Taxonomy (NCBI): domain Eukaryota; kingdom Metazoa; phylum Mollusca; class Gastropoda; family Patellidae; genus Patella; species Patella ulyssiponensis. The sequence continues at coordinate 81,497,185 of OY783225.1, read as the reverse complement.
TCGGATCATAGTGGATCAATTTGACTGAAATTTTCAGCAAATTACCTTTACATTATCTTGTTGTTAACTATTATAGCGAGAACTGCCAACTCTTTATCTTATCTCCCATAATGTATCTTTAAGGAACAATGTTTATTTTAAACAAGAATATAATCATCTTCCTGTGGCAGTATAGGTCTACTATTAATACCCCATTTTGCTAAACAAATGCCAAATTACCAAAATCCATTTTTGGGAATAGAACAAAAATATTGTTTCATTGCGAACAATGGTGTTCTCTGAGCTTAGACCACCAAAGGTCTTAATCCACAGAAGATGAGTGCTTTTCTTCAGTTTTCAGCAGATGTTTGATCAAGCAAAATTAACAAAGATAGAGTGTCACATTGCAATATTAAAAGTAAAAAGCCTAAATATTTTGTATCCTATTATGTATTATTATTATTTATGATTTGAATTTGGTTTGTAGATCTGAGTATACTACCAATTCCTATGTTACTGGACAACTATGCCTATCTAATTCAAGACAAACAAACAAATCATTCAGTTTTAGTTGACCCTGGTGATCCAGCCAAAGTTTTAGTAAGTAGCAGATTCATAGTAGTAATTTGCAGAATTTTGTACATCTGAAATTAATAAGTGTGAAAGTTTTGATAAGATATTAAATCAAATATATACATTTTTCTGGGGGGTTTTATTCATGGATTCTTCATATTTTAGGTCAAAGAGTGCTTTCCACAATCAGTATGTAGTTTGAATAGTAGCATTTTTCTTATATTTTTCCGATTATTTTGGTTAAATATAGGCTTAAAGTTTGTGACATGGCGCCCCCTCCAAAGTTTTAAAGACTTTAACAAATAATTACCTATATTTTGAGCAGAAATTTCAAATAACGGTGTTCTTTCAAGTCGGAAAATCATTATTAAAATTATTAGGCAAGTTAAGATATAATTTAAATGGTTATCTTATTTTTCAGTCAGTTTTAGAGAATATGAATGTTGTACCAGATGCCATTCTTATAACCCATAAACATTGGTATGTATTATATAAAGATTCTTTTCGAAAAGAGCAGCACAGTAGAATGTTACAACCCTATTTCAATGCATTTCTTTTCCAAATGAAGAGAAACGAAGATAAACCCTCACTTTAATTGACCTGACATGATCTTTTATTTAGCTAAAAAATGAATGAACAGATGCATTGGCTTTGACTGTTTTGATTTTTAAATGCCTTTGTTTTTTGGTTTATAGTTAGTTTAGTGTCTGTCCATATACAATGAATATTGAAGCCTAAGTAAATTCTTGGATTATCCACTGCCATCTTCTTTTTCCATCATTTAATTGTTTGTCCTGTGGTTGCCCCATCATTGTGTTTCAGGAAATCTAGTACTTTTCTAGTAAGATCGAGTGTCTCTACTTTCCATATAAACTAAATGAAGAGTCCAGGGGAAGAGCAATCTAAGTCACTTCTCCACGAACCCCAGTTAATGGTGCCATGTGTATAAGCTCTCTAAGGAACAATCAATTTCAGTAAAAACGATCAGAGTCACATCGAAATGGCCTCATGGACAAATACAAGTCCATCTTACCCTTATTTAATCTTAATTTGCCTGAAAAACTGAATTCAGATGTACTGGTAATTATTGTTCGTGTTAAACATCGTTTTGAAGTTGTATTTAGACCCATTTGTTCTGTTCGCGTCAAACTTTCTTGTTTAAAGGTCTGTTTTGCTTTTTACGCGAAAAGACAAAAATGAAACTTACATCGTTCTTCCCCTGGACTCTTCGAATATGCCATGCTTTTATTGGAAACAAGTGCCCTATAAATAGTGGGAATTTGTATTTAACTATTTTCAAGTATGTGTATAAAACTTTTAATAAAGTTTGATTAAAACTTCTTGTGAATATGTGTGATTATGTTGAGCCTGAGGTAAAAAGGTTTGAGAAGCACTGCTGTTGAGGCTTAAGTTGTTATCCAATCTATCTAAAGATGCATTATGTGAATTAGATAAAGAGCTGACAGTAATTAAAAATGAATAATTTGAATATGTTGAAACTTGCAGTCAAGTTACTTTATTCTGAACTAAGTTAGGGGTGTTTGGAGAATAACTGAGTTTCGGTTGTTGTTTTTAACAACATAAGGATAGTAAACAAAGTCTCTGTTATTCATTTTTTAATTAAATCATTAACTGCCAATCGTTTTAAAATCCATTGAAAATCAAGAGCATCCAATGGCATCAAGAGTTGATTGTGTGCTGGTCATGTTAATTAATGTCTAATTGATAATTTATATTACATTTAAGGCCTAAAGAAAGGCCTGCAATAGGCAGATTTAGCTCTTGCGAAATGGATCCATAAATTAAAGTTATGCATAACATTGAAGCTAATGAGATGATTTCCTATACCAGGTCATTATTGTCAGGGTTATCTTCTGATGGAAGTGTTGATTATATAATGATCTCTGATAATATTTTGATTTAATATTTTAGGGACCATAGTGGTGGCAATGTTAAATTAAAGACTGCATTTCCTACTGTTAGAATATATGGTGGTGCAATGGATCACATACCTTGTGTAACACAGTAAGAGAATTTCATTTTAGAAATAAAAACTATGTTGCTCTATAATACTATAATAAATGCAGTTAAATGATTTTGATTTTTACTAACAAATACAATCTTCTGATATATTTGGGATATATTTTCCAATGGATGGTTATGTATTAGAATATCAAAATATTACTGGGGTTTTCTTCCTGTCAGCAGCAAAATCTGTTCCTCTGACCACATTGCTGCTCTCCATTGTTTGTGACAGAGTTTACTGCTGAACTATCTACAATTGAAACAGCATGAGCATTCTAACTGTGTAATAGTCGAATCTGAATTGTTAGACTATCAGATTATAATTTATATTTTTATGAATGAAAAGTTATATTTTATATTGTTTGCTTTATAGTGCCGTGGCCGATGGAGATGTGATTAATTTTGGTGAACTGACTTTCACTGTTATTTATACACCGGGTCATACTGTCGGCCATATTGTATATCTATTAGATGGGTCACATTTTGATGCTCCGGCTTCACTTTTCTCTGGGGATCATTTATTTCTGTCAGGATGTGGTAAGTAGTGTGATAAAAATGTCAGACATCAACACATAGCTTTTCAGGTACCAATGTTATTTATACCCCTTTCCGACTACAAATTAAACTATACCCCAAAATATTTGATCTTCTTTCACACTACATGCAATTCTTATCCAGATCTTTGTGGAAGTTTAGTCCAAAAAACTAACTCCCAAGGTAATTCTGAATGAATTAAAATAGTTTTATGCTGTAGTGTGACAGCAAACCAAAAGTAAATCAGTTTACTTTTCGCATGATCACAGAATACAATCAAGAAAATATTTTCATGTCTGAGATGTGAAAAGACGATTTTTTGATCTAAACCAGTTCCATTATGTTGTTAATTTCTTTCCCACAAAGTATGTTACTATTAATAACTGAAAATTTTATTAAATTGTTCATCTTTACTTAAAGCTGAACTCTGGTTACAAAAATACCGAAATAATGTAATAAAAAAAAAATTATGGCCCTCAAGCTGCCATACTTGTTTCCAATTTGTGAAATAAGTATGGCGGACATGGAGGTGTATGACCTGGAAAGGTTAGCTGATCTCACTTCCAGTTTGTTTCTTGTCAGCCAGCTATACACATCCGGCTTTATTCTCTTCACACAGTTTACTGAGTGCTCTATTTTTCCTCAACAGTATACCAAATTATTGAACATTGAAAATGTCTGATCAGGTAAGACTGTAAATGATTATATGAACTGCGTCTACTACAATATCAATTTCTTCCACCTTGGTAAAATGGAGAAAAAAAACATAACATCAATAAATTTAGCACTGTCAAACACTCCCCAATGAGAGCCGCCCCAAAACATGTAGTTATGTCCCTTGATCGTTTTCATGAACTCTATTCAACATATGAAGAAGACTATAGTTTGTATAGGTGATTTGTTTTGGTTGAAAAACAGGTTGGGGTAAGCTATCTTTTTGCATCTTTTGTTTTGGAGTAAAGCTTAGGCTATATTGTTGTAGAAGCAGTTCATATAATTATTTACAGGCCTACCTGATCAGACATTTTGCAATCTTCAATAATTTGGTATACTGTTGGGAAAAAAAAGTAATCAGTGAACCGTGTGAAGAGAATAAAGCCGGATGTGTATAGCTGGCTGTCAAGAAACAAACTGGAAGTGAGATCGACTAACCTTTCCAGGTCATACGCCTCCATGTCCGCCATACTTATTTCACAAATTGGAAACAAGTATGGCGGCTTTAGGGCGTCAACTTATTTTATTTCATTATTTCGGTATTTTTGTAACCGGAGTTCAGCTTTAATTACAAATTATTTCTTTCCCACAAAGTATGTTTTTATTAATAACTGAAAATTTTATTAAATTGTTCATCTTTACTTAATTAGAAATTTTGTAAAAATATCATTTGCCAAAATTTTTAAAAAATATCATTTGCCAAAATTTTTAAAAAATATCATTTGCCAAAATTTTTAAAAAATATCATTTGCCAAAATTTTTACAAAATATGAAGCTCTTTTATCATTCTCTGGTATATGTACATTGTGACAGTGGTCTGAGTAGCTTCCCAATAATTTCTACCTGCTAAATATATTTTATCACAAATGTGAGCTGAATATTAAACATATTTCAGGAAGAATGTTTGAAGGAACACCAACTGTTATGTTACGATCCTTAGATAAAATCAGTAATTTAAAGGAAAACACATTAGTATGGCCAGGTATTATGAAAAATTTATTAGTAACCACAAAATTTGTTTCAATATTTCTGTTGGTTTAAACAATATTTTATTTCTTAGTGAATCACAGATATATTTAACATACAATATATGGATACAATAACAAGCATTGCTGCTTATGTAAAATCGCTTCCATAAATAATGATCATTCAGAAGTGGACGACTGGATGTATTTGATTAACATATTTTACAGAGTGCAGAAGGTGAAGGAAAAGAAGGTAAAGACGGTAAAGATCCCTTGTTAAAGCTCTAGAATTGTTGAAAGAATGGCCAGTTTTCCCCTTTTATGCTACAACCTCCTGGATGATATAGTCAATGCCTGGTTGATTTACCTTAAAAGTTTATATAAACAGCTGGTCATACTTGCTATAATAGTGAATATAGTGAAAATTTCATTAAAATTACTTTATTCTGAGCCAAGTTATCACTGTCTGCAGTTTTGACAATGGCATTGATTGTTTATTATCGTATTGACATTATTTGTTATTCAATACAAGGCCTCGCTTCTCCATTTTAAAATTAAATCTTTAAATGGATGAAGCGTTTGAATCTACTTAAAATTCGAGCTTAGACATTTAATTATTGGGTTGTCAAGCAATAGGCCAATAATACATAATGCACCTTTATAAGAGTGGCTTGATGTATGCTTTAAAACAATAAGCTCTTCTATTTTTTAAAAAGTTTCATATAGTTGATCTATGATCCCGAGGTTCGCTTAATAGATCTTAAGCTGAAACAATTTCTTACCATAATATATATTTCATCATTCCAATTTTTTTTTTTTGTTTCTGTAGGTCACGAGTATGCAGAAGATAATTTAGAATTTGCATGTAATATTGAGGCAGAAAATGAAAATGCTCAGGTAAGCTCACAGTTTATATCCATACATGTTGATATATTTGTCTGCATGTTTTCTATTTATCAGTTATTGTCATTATAATCTAGACCGAAAACAAACGGTCACATATATTTTTCATATAATGGGTTTGTTTGGTTAGTGGTAAAAGATTGTGTGCTGCATATCCCGTACAAAATTTATGGGGTTTTGTTGGGATCATTTAAAAGGGTTAAGAGACATTATGCAAGTGCTATACTCGCATATTTCCAGACGTTTTTCTGACTTCAAAGGTTATTATTTGGACATTTATTCACATGACACATCACGATGCCCATCATATCTGTGTCAAACGCTAATATGGCTGCCATTAAAAAGACTGACAAGTGAGATTATGATCTGTGCACAGAGTTTCCATTTGCCAATGTTCAGCAAATGATAGCTATTTCTTGTCAAAACTTTAGACATTCTTAACTTTGCTTTGAATTAAAGTAATTGGACTAAAAACTCAGTATATATAGGTATCTTTATTGTGTACAATTGCAATTTTATGAATCGATGATATTGTATACATGTAGTTGTTTTTCATCAATTGAAGATGTAATAAAGATAATTTGTTTTTATTTATTCAAGGAAAAATTAGATTGGACAAAGCAAAAACGTATTGTCAAGGATTGTACAGTAAGTAACAATGGTTAATATTGCATTCAAATTAATCCTAGACTCACATATTGATCTAAGTGCAGGGGGACTGCACCACACACACACAAATCTATGGACACACAAATCAAATCTATGGACAAGACACAGTATGAAGAAATCACAAACAAACATACATATCAGATTAAGTAAGGTATTTTCCAAAACTTTTCTGTAAACACCATGAAAATTTGGCATCTCTCACAAGTTGCAAGTTACTTCTGAAATTTCACATGCAGTACACTCTGATTTAACATACCCAATTTACCTGCATCGTTACATCATATTAAAGGCCTGATTTAAAGATGGGTTCCCAGAAAACTATTTTTATCAAGTGAAAGTAGAGATATCCAATCTTACTAGAAAAATACTGGATTCCCTGAAAAACACTCATGGAGCGTATACAGGACAAAAATGTATGGGTTCCCTTAATAGTCAGTCTGACGATTAGGACAATCCGCACGTGTAACGTTGAAGGCTGCACGCGAACTTGAGCGCTTTGTGTACATATTGATAAACTTTATGAAGAGTTAGACATACAGCACTTTCTGAGATAAAAATCACAGAAAAAGACGCGGGAAGTAGATAATCCGAGAATTTAATTAGGATTCAATATTTGTAATAAATAGTCAGCAATTACAGACAACATCGTCTTGGTTATGTATTAGTATGCAATGAATTCTACCCTGTTTCCGCTGCCGTTGCTATAGGTACGGATAGGGGTAATCCCCAATCTGTTTCACAGAGAATTACTTACGAATTATCTCTGTAACAGATGAATGTCCATAACACGTGCGTTGACTGCAGACGGCGCCAGTCATTGGCTCAAAGGCTCGTGCAATGTTTACTTAACACCTAACTGCTTCGGGCAAAATGATGCATTTTACTCGTTTTAATACCCATTTACACTAAATAGGAAATATTTTTTAACTTCAAATACTTCATAAGTCTTTATTTTTCTTTTACCTCAAAAAAATGTTTGAGAATTTAATTTGTCGGAGTAAAAAAGTTAATATGCCGTACTTATTAAGCCTCGTCGATGTCATGCTTATCAGTGATTGTAGCGGCCAAGCGAATATTCACTGCGGGATCAGTTTGGGTAATCCCCTGACACAAACATGGCTTCTTTTGATCATTTTTTATAGCAGGGTATACTTGGCAATTACAATGTATTAAGAAGGATTTGAAGCAAAATTATGATTAATTAATTAGTTTGAATATGTTTTTAGTCCTAAGATATCATTAAATCACCCAGTTTGTACCCAGGAATGTAACTTTAACTGTCTCGTCACATTTTACTAACAAGGAAATTTCTCAAATCACAGTTCTGTCATCAAAGCCTTTCAATTACATATCAGAAAATGAGACCATTTTGTGCTTATGTCTTATAATGAGAAATTTGCAATTATGTAAATTGCTGGAGAAAATCAAAAATTTCCCAAAAAGTAGTTTAAATTTGTTTGGTTTGTAATGTTTGTATGTATTTGTCTGATCATCTGTTTTTTTATAGTGCCCATCAACAATTCGTGAAGAAAAATCATATAATCCCTTTTTACGAACTGGAGAAAAATCAGTTTTACAAAGTATCGGAATGATAACCAGCTCAGACACAACAGAAATTACTGACACAATTAGAGCATCTGCATTGGCTGAAGTACGAGAACGAAAAGATCAATTTAAATATAAACTGTAGAGAAGACATTGGGTATTGATGATAAATATGCTGCTTTATGTCATGATCCGTTAGAACTATCGAAAAAACATTATTAAAGTTTTAATTAAATTGCCATGGTGACGAAAGTTATAATAATATTAATCTCATTTCGCTTTGTCATTTTTATATCTTATGAATCTCATTCATATGTATATTCATCGATGTATAATAAAACTATTATATAAAATGTTATATTGTTAATATCATGGTCCTGACCATGTTGTTATTGTGGGACCAATAAATATGTAATGTTTGATAATCATAGATAGAACCGAAAAAATAAAGATTAGATGAATTAGAAAGATATACTGTTATAAAGGCATTACAACTTCAGAGCATTTATCTGTCTTGCATTATGTAAGAGCTAAATAGGAGTCAGGATGGCCTAGTGCTCTAAAGTGTCACCTTTGGCATTAGCTGGCTGGTCACCACTGACTTGCGGTCTGTTGTTTCAATCCCTGCTGTGAGCGTATGATGCTTGGAGATAGGGGCACCTTCCTAACCTTGTGGGTTTATTACGAGTACTCCAATTTCCTCCCACAAAGACCCCTGTCCTGTGTGTCAAGATATTAAAATGAAAATATGACAACATGTCTGTGATATCACTTCTAGTGGAAGCACACACAAGGAACAACAAGAGCTAAATCTGCCTTGGCTTCAAATGCTATATAAAATATTATTTAGACATTTATTCACATACCAAGCTTATAATCACCTCTCTACACTATTGGATGGCAGCGATTTATAGGATAGGTTCATGAAAGCAAGACATCCTCCAGAAAATAAATTAATTTATATAATTTTAATTAATAATAAAAATTCCACTGAAAAATATATTTAATGCATTTAATTAGTGACATTTATTGAATAGAATAAGTCTTTTTTATTCTATAATCATGTGCAAATACAAGCTAATATCATTGAATACAGCCATTAAATAACCTATGGTTGTATTCAATAGCTTGGACACATATTACCTTTGTCATTTATTACTTTTGTCCAAAATGACGTCACTTTCAGAATTACGTCAAATTTAACCCTTAGAACCCGAAATGCTGCAAAACCGGCTTGACGTTGTATCGCATATACCCGAAATGTCGGTTTTGCGGCTTGGGGCATGTTCAAGCTCCAATTACGTTAACGTCATAATAATATGACGTCCTGTAAATCCAGGGAGGGACGTGCAACACCCCATGTAAAGTCAGTGTTCAAAAGGTTAATTAAGCAACCACAATTTTTGTAAAAAGGAAAGAGAAAAAAGGGCAGAACCTATAATGAATTTTAACATTATTGGTGATGACGTTTTTGATAATCTGGATAGTACAGTGTATTTTGAGATTTGCATGTAGTTATAGAATAAAATTAGGACTCAATGACCATTCAATGGTTCACTCAAGTTCTATCAATTGATCTTTAAAATTTTATATTTTTTTAATTCAACTCAAAAATCTTTTTTGATAGTGTATTTATAATGAGTAAGCAAAATAATGGACAAGAACATGAACATGATTTAAAAATGAATGATCAAGACTTAAGTCTTTTTTGTCCAGTACTGTTGGCAGGTGCTACGATAATAACAGCCAAAAATCTTCAACACTTCATAACTTCGCTCAGAATAAAGTAATTTGAATAAAATTTTCAATATATTCATTTTTCATTATCTATATTTGAACTGTTAGAACAAGAATGGCTAGTTAATTATCTAAATCTTATATACTACTGTATCCTTATTAATCAAATAAAAAAACAGGCATTATAACCACTGTACAGTACAAACTGGATATAGTTTTTCTATGGGCCCAAATACATGTTTATATGTACTGAATGAGCGAAAAAAGGGGTAATTTTGTCTTGAACAAAATGATTTTACATAATGATACGTAGTTCAGCAGCTAATAATATTTGATGTCATAAGTAAATTGTTGGCAGCAATTACCTGTATAGGGGGATAACTGTGAGGAGAATTGCCCTTTTGTAACCTTTACTTATGTGGTGTTCTGATCGATTTAGGTGGCATGTCAAATTTACGGTGCTTCTGCTGCGGGTCATTTACCCAGTCCATCATGTAATGCACATAGACAAACAGAGCACCCCCTATTGTTAGGGTGCTGTCAAAAGCATTAAAGTGATTTGAAATGTCACAGGTAGCCCAGTTCTCGCACTGACATTAAAGGCAATGATCAAAGCCTTATGACAAGCATTTGGACAAGCATGGACCTCAGGCGCGGATACAGAGGGGGGCGCACCCGCCGCACGCCCTCTCTATTTTTTGCGGTGGCGAACAATTTTTAGCTCCATATATTCTCGCGGTAAAGGAGAACAAACAGTTTAGGTTGGAAATCGTAATTTACAGTACTAGTATGAAATTAGTCCTTGTGGGCATTTTTGTCCACTCAAAAATCACGGACCAGGCTACGCACTCCCAACTCTGTGCAGCACGCCCCCCCTTTCTGAAAATCCTGGATCCGCCCCTGGACCTTATAATGTGTTATAAGGTCCATGGGACAAGGTATAGCTATGCAGAAGAGTTGAGTGAAGTCAAAAATACCTTATTACAATATATGAAACCTTTAACTGCAATAGTTCATTGCCTACAGTTATTAAATTACATTTCTTGGTTTCATAATTATGCTAAAATGTTGCATGTTAAGTTTGTTGAACTGTTGTCTTTTTTTTCTATATTATGATGTTGCTCCATAAATGTACATTTGGGTATATTAATTAGAGCTGAATTTGTTTAATAAATGTTATTCCTAATTGGTTGTACTTTGTTTTTTCCTTTTATTCATTCATATTTCAAAGCTTTGTGACGCTGGGAATTACCCTTAGTGTGTATTATGTTAAGCTGACGGTATAGTACGTAATTATCACGGATCCGCGTCATTGAACGTATAAATGTATATAGACCTACGCAACATCCGATGAGTAAATATTGATATTATTGACAACATTCCTGTGTTATCCGCTTTATGTGGTATCATTTATTTGTTCACTTTATATGAGTACCGGTATGAACCTGTGACGGCAACTGACTCAATCGTCGGTGCGCAACAGGCGGGTAGAACGCAAGCCGTTTTGAGGCTATAATAAACATTCAAATTGTCTCGTATACATTTGGAGATTATTTCATCCCTCTTTTGACGTCTTTCAGTTGTAGGCTACATGTTTTACCCACTTCAGGGAAATATTTGATCAACACACTTGGACCACACCCACACACATTGAGTATTGGAAAATATAAAATTATGAATATGCACCTATGACTGGTGTCACGAAAAAAATAAACATGCAGAGAGGACGATCAGAATGCTATAATAAATGATAAGGTCTTTTGTAAAACAAAATTCGTTGCTCAATCTTTTAACCCATGATCGTCGATCAGAGGAGTGGAAAAAATTAAAATCAGAACTCATCATTTGTGTCAAGTTTGAATAAAAACGATTACAATATTCCACATTACTTTTTATATAAACCTGTTCTATTTTGGCGGGAAAATGGAAAACGATCGGGGGACATTGTTTCATAGGTTTAATAACTTTTTACGTTGAAATATTAAGACAATAAGTATGTCAAAGGATTATTTAACTATAAAGAGGATTTTAATGCGTTTTCTTCATACTTTTCACGCTAGTCGAAAATAAGACGGGGTGGTATGCCAGGTTCATGAGAAAATGTATAGGCCTACCCCCCCCCCCTCCATCCTGGAAATTTTTGAGAAATACATGGTCTCTATCGTCATTAAGGTTTTTAAACAAAGAAATCCAGCATCCCGCCTGATGTCATTTCTGATCATTAATTAATACGATGACATTGTGATTCAATTTCATTGATACAAAGTAATAATTCAATAAAATTGTGATACAACACATGTCTTTATCACTATCTCGCGCTTAGGGTGCCCATTCCGTCCCACCATCTGGGATATAGCACACGGTCTATAAAGTGTTGTTTTACAAAAAAAATATATGTAGCTGTGCAGATATATAGTCCTCGGTCCGACCATGCTCACATCGCTTTCCAGCTATTTAGATTCTTTGTATGGGGCAGAGGCTGTGTGTGTCGGAGGCCCAGGCCCCACCATGCCTCGTTTTTACTCCGGCGTTTCAGTTTTTAATAACCGCAACAGCTCATCCAAGATATGAATCGCTTAGCAAAGCTTGTATGAACAATCCTTTCTTTTTGGAAACAGCGCACGAGAATGTGGTGGGCTGGAGGGCACGGTTCAGTGACAGTTTGGTCGGTCACAACATAGTATACGATCTAAGGTCTACCATGGTCACAATGACTTTTATTGGAGTTGCTGAACAGGTAGGCCCCGAAGAGGTATGCGACGGGCGATAAGTTTGAGTGCGAAGATAAGGGGGTCAAACAAATACTGTACAACATAGAAAGAAATCTAAACAGTACGAGTGACTACAGAGTGAACATTACAAAAAAAACCCATTTTAATCTGAGAATACGGATTAACAATCTAGTGAGGATTACAAAAAGGATAAGCCAAGCCTCTTGTTGATTTAAACTACAGGTTAGTTTATTTTCGTTCCTTTAATTCCGTGTTGTATATAGGTCTAACTGTATCGTGCTTTGTTGCTTTCTCGTATCTAAACAATTATTCCGTGATTAATATGCAGTAGCTTAATTAAGGACTTTGATACATTACAAGTTCAAGTAAGTCAAAAGAAATGAAATATTATAGGGTTTAACTTGCTACTTTTCTGCACCTATTATGGTAATAAACACAGGCACACCGCAAATGAAGGGAGATTTTACTGGAGCAGCAGCATTTTACCACACACTTCTTTGAATTGCAACTACCAATGATTATTTTACATGGTGCACAGTACAAATGACCTCAGTTTTTGGTACCACCCGAATGGCTAGACGCTACTCCTTACACTAAAGAAGCAGAAACCAGATTGGAAAATCCAAATCCCTAGGAACTTTATCACATAACAGCATGCATGGTCGAACTCGGGACGTCCTTGTTAATGAGCCAGCACCTTACTCATTGGCCCACTGTGTCACCCAGATGTCCAAAGAAAATGGCAGGTCAGGATGTTGCATAGCCGAATGTTCAAACACATGTGGTTTAGACAATTGTCCATTAGCATGGTTTGGATTCCAGCTTATATGTAACAATTGAGTAGGGTCGTCTCTTCACACCCAGGTTATCTGGTTCCCTCTTGGTAAAGACCCCTCTGTGAGGTGTTGCAATAAAACTAAAAGTGTATATATCTATAATCCGCAAATTTCCATACACCTATGTATGAACCATGTTACTCCGAAATTACCTAGTTTGTGTCAGTGGACGTTAAGCCCTATGTCTCTGTTTCTCTCTCTATTTGTCATATAGTATGCTTTATCAATAATAACAAGTCAGAATGAGCTGAACAGTGGCTGACTGATCGTGTTTAACCTAGATTCATCAGAAGTGTTTTTTATATACAATCCTTTGTGTAAATATATCTTTACTTAGAATCTCAAATATTCATTTAACCAGTGATTGCATGATGACCCATTAATATTTAACAAATATTAGAAATTCCTCCTAAAAATTGCAGATGATGTAGACCCAAATATTTATAAAGGCTAATTGCATATCTTGACCAGAATACCAACATAGTTTAGTTGGGGTCATCTTTTGACAGTTTGCCATTAGTATTTATATATAGGTTTTCTAAGATGGCCTGGTCTCTTCAACTAAAAACTTATCTAACATACATTCTTGTCTTTTTATCTAAATTAGTTTCTATGATAGTGTTGACATAAACATATAATTATTTGAGACATTTAAAACAATAGTTAAACAAACTTAAGGGGATCAACCACTTTCTTGCCATCCTGTCATAATTTCAGTGGACTAATAGTTTAATTGCTGTATGTCTCCAAACATTAAAGAATATTAGAATATAGATTTGAAATTCAAAGGCGTTTTATAGCTGAGGCGCTGGAGGCGCCAACCTCCTCGGGAAAAAAAATCAAAGAAGTTGAACAAATAAAACGGGAGAAAAATGCTAAAACCGATGAGAAAAATGAAATGTACCCTAGTTAGGGAGGGCCCTAAAGGCAGACACAGGGGCCCCACGTCTGACAAAAGGGCCCCTCTGGCCAAGGGAAAGGGCCCCCAAGTCCGAGTCAATCGTTTTCGTTACACTGTTACTGTTGAATCCACTACTGAATGTGAATGCAGTCATTGCACTGGTATGAAAATCATCAATCACGACCCCCCCCCTCCCAGGACCCCCCGCGAAAGAGGGCCCTCAACATAGTATAGCCTCCGCCATGATAAACCTTAAAAAGCCCCTGTTGAAATTAATAGCGAAGCTAAATGAAATAACATAAATGTAGGATGTTAAACCCCATTTGATTTCACTTCTGTGGACAGTTGCACCATACTATGACAAAAATTTGAAATATTCTTTCATCCTGAAATTTGCCTTTTTTTTATTTATTTAAGTGAATCCAACCGTTTTAAGTGCACTAAAAGTTGTGACCGATTTGTACGAGATTTTAGGAATGCAAGTTTTCTGGTATCCAAGTGAAATTGTTTACACATGTGTCAAGGGTTATTGTGCGAGTTGTTCATTCAAGTGTAGAAATAAGTCGGGTTTATTTTTATTTATCATTAATAACAACTTTATGTTCAACTCATTCATGTTCAGTTATGTATGGAAACACTCAATGCTTGTTTTTTTACCATCAATCAATAAGAATAAGTTTATTTCTAATAGGAGTAAATTGTGGCTTTACAGCTGAAGCGAGTCAAGGGTCTTTTTTTTTACTGTTAATAATAACTTTAATTCCAAAAGGTGAAAAAATACACAGTGCAATATTATATGATACCAGTCTACAGTCGCCTGTACGAAATGTCAAAATAAGTAGATGGTAATTAATTGCACATTTGAAGTACCTGGTAGTGAAACTATACACCAAGTTTCATCACTCTCCATCAGTAAGAGTCAAAGCTATCTTATCTTACATGTACCTGAAGCAATGACCACAAGTTTTACAACATAATAGACATTGCTAGACTGGTCTGCAATTTCCCGACCTTATAGCTGTGTTATCTCCCTTTAATGCAGTCACATGAACAATAAAGCGTCCAATCAGAGGTTTTGACATGAACACGATCAAATCCAACATCGTGACCTCCACGGAAACCCTGACATTGAACAAACCTTGAACTTTGCAACTCGACTATCACAGGTAGACATTTTAGCTGATATACCCGATGATCGAGGAATCTGATAGGCTCCCCAGCTGAGTCAGTGTCCAATCGAAATTAGTGCTGAAATATGCAGGGTATTATGTGTAGGGATTGATAAGATGTACAGAGTTAAAGCAAGATTAAAGCATCGACCTGATGAAAATCTACACCAAGTTCAAACAACCTAACTCAATTTAAGGTAGAGTTGTTCTTTGTTCAAAATTCTAAACCAATCAAATGCTGATCTCTGTTTAGACTTAGTGGAAAATGTGCATGATCGCGCTTTGTCAAGGTATTCATCTAACTGGCACTTACACCAAGTTTAGATATTCTAGGTCAATTACAAGAAGAGTGTGTTCCAAATTGTTCAGACTTTCCTGGAATTTAATTCATTGCAAATGATACAAGCAAAATAATATTATAATATCCATATCTAAAAATAAAAAAAAATAATAACAGTTCTGAAATCAATAAATATGTTTAAAATCTTTTTTTGGTTAGTCTTCGACATAATTTATGCTGGTTTTGGCCCCTAAAAGTTGTAGCCCA
The DNA here is from genome assembly GCA_963678685.1 of Patella ulyssiponensis. NCBI lineage: Eukaryota > Metazoa > Mollusca > Gastropoda > Patellidae > Patella > Patella ulyssiponensis. Next base: position 81,481,356 of record OY783225.1, on the reverse strand, counting down.
GGTGCAGTGTGCCATGGGTAATCTGGCACTGGGTGGAGGTGGGATGAGTTTTGTTTAATTTTGACATATATACACTGTGAAGATCTGTAAATATTTACACATCAATGTTTTAAAGGGTAAAAATCTTTAGTTAAATATAGACCCAGAGATTATCTGTAAGTATAATCCCCCTAGATCACTAACATCATATTATGGTATTCAATGTTAGTCGTACAGTCATCAACCTTTCCTAATGTAAACCTGACTTAACAAGATTTTATGTAAAGATAAGCCTCCTTCGGTGTTACTTTACGCTTTTGCACAAATTCTTATTGAAATTCAAATATTGAATCTGTACATTATAGTTATACAACATGAGTTTGAAGCGGTTTGGTAATTCAAAATATTACATTAAAACCGTTCAAAGACTTTCACAGGGATTTACGTTCTGAAGCTTCTTCTAAAATTTCTCGTAAGTTGAATTTTTTATTTCCCTTAAGTTGTATCTCTGTCTTTCAGTGACTTCCGTGCTGGAAGCGCTGTTAAACAATCACATATTTGGAATGAGAGAGCATTCTTAAAAAGATACAAACGGTCTAGATCTCTTATCGGCACAATACTTCAGTCATTTTGAGTCAAAGGTATGGTCATTTTTATTTCTGTGGTTACATATGCAACGCGGGGTAGCGGAAATTCAGCTCAGAAATCAGGTGCCACTATTTTCATTTGTTGGGGTATTGTTATGATGCATTTCTGAAATTTTATATCAATCTGCATGAACAAAAGACTCACCCAACCTGCAGAGAAGCTAGTTAGCATTTAGTGCTGGAAGGTTAGTTGTCTGTGGTCTTGCATATTACAATGAGATCATGCATTAACATTATTCATGTGAGGTCACAGATCATTGTATAACTCGTTTACTCGATCAGAGTCTTGCAATACATGGTTACATGTTTCTCAAGCCTTAATGAATGTGTAATTGTTTCGAGTCTACATGGACTAGCCAGTAAACATCCTGTCCCAATATAACAAACTTTCAAACAATATGAATTTTATAGAGGGGTATGCAACCTACATGTACGGCGGCACATATACTTTTCCAAGTAACACATTGCATCTCCTGAAAATAATGCTCTACGTCATATAAAAACAATTGAACTGACACTAAATACAAGCTGCGTACCAGCGTGGTGATATAACAACAGAATTGAAAGTTTTATTCAGATAAATAATACTATCTCTCTTGAAATATGATGTTAATTTGAAGACCATGGACATTTTTAAAACCAATTTAAAAACTCATTTATACAACCAAGCGTATCAGTAATTAAATGTATATATGTATTATAATTTGGCATATGTCACGCAATGTGATATCATGATTGTAAAGCGCTTAGAGCATCTTAGGACGATGAGGTGCTATATAAATGTCTTCTTCTTCTTCTTCAAATTCAGCAACATAGTGATCCAAGGATGAGTTTTTGGTCGGTCCTTTAGGGATTTTGTGTTATTTAATGAATTTTTAAGCCCTTGCAAACCACAATATTGTAATAGTTGAATTTCTGTAACAGAAATATCAGTCCAAATCTAGTTCAATTTTTATCTGTCTGTCTTAGACAGAAGTTGATCTATAGAGGGCAATACTAATCAAATATGATTAGGTAACTTATATCGCGATAGTATCTGCAAACAAATCCTGTTCGATTTATAACTTAGTTCAAACAGACATTAGAACATTCTTGACCCACCTTTTAAAGGAACAAATTCAATTTGAACTTCAGTGTTCAAAGGTAGACGACTTCAGATATGGCCTTGTAGTGTCTTGACATAAGTTAAGAAAAGTCAGAGACCATACCTTTTCGAATGGTAGCTAGACTTTTGTCAATAATAGTGATTTATGTGGAAAGCTTAAGAGTACAATAAATACACAAGGTGTCTCTTTAAATAATTAAGCAGTATATCTCCAACATTCATAGGCCTGTAACATTCAATGACTGCATTTTTGACAATTGCTATAGAATTCTCAAATAACTGGTTTTATTTTCCTGACCACTTGCTTAATGTAAAGCAATTGTTTGATGGGTGGAGACTTCAGTAAGTCTTTATGTGTTTATTTGGATAATATATTAACTGAGTATTTATATTAAGGGTTTTGATTACATGTTGAAAGGAATGATTTAGTGGAACAAACTTTCAGTATTTTTAGTCAATTAAAATGATAGCTGTGCCACTCCAGCTGTAGTACATATGTCCTAATTAGAAGTGACAGAGTGGCATTTTTTAAAAGGTGACTCTATGGGAGTGGCAATGGGTGTCCTAGAAAGAGTAAGCAGACCTTGCCCAGTACATTACATGTACAATTTTTGGACCGGGAATAAAACCTGGAGCTGTTTTTACTCTTTTAAACTGGTACAACCAAGAATTAATTTGTGTGGTTGCTCTACTTTCTTTTTTGTCCCCCGGGTTCGTCCGTCTGTCTGTCTGTCCGTCTGTCCGTCACACTTTTTGGGACACAATAACTCTCTTCCTAATTGAGCTAGAATGTTCAAACTTGGTGTATGTGCTTATTAGGTCAATGCCTTGATGGAGTTCGAAGATGAGCATTTTCCGCTTAGGGTAAGCAGAGATAAGCAATTTGATTGGTTGATGCTTTGGGACACGATAACTTTAGTTCTAATTAAGTGAGAGTGATGAAACTTGGTGTGTAGTTTCATTACAGTAATACCTTGACTAAGTTCGATAATGAGCATTTTCTGCTCAGGGTAAGCAGAGCGATATGCAATTTGATTGGTCGAGACTTTGGAACACAATAACTCTCCTTCTAATTGAGTTAAAATGTTCAAACTTGGTGTATATGCTTATTAGGTCAATGCCTTGATGGAGTTCGAAGATGAGCATTTTCCGCTTAGGGTAAGCAGAGATAAGCAATTTGATTGGTTGATGCTTTGGGACACGATGACTTTAGTTCTAATTAAGTGAGAGTGATGAAACTTGGTGTATAGTTTCATTACAGTAATGCCTTGACTAAGATTGATAATGAGCATTTTCTGCTCAGGGTAAGCAGAACGATAAGCAATTTGATTTGCCGAGACTTTGGAACACAATAACTCTCCTTCTAATTTAGTTAAAATGATCAAAATTGGTGTGTATGCTTATTAGGTCAATGCCTTGATGGAGTTCGAAGATGAGCATTTTCTGCTTAGGGTAGGCAGAGATAAGCAATTTGATTGGTTGATACTTTGGGACAAGATAACTTAGGTTCATCTTGATTGATGATTTTTATGCCAATACAGTGACTGCATTCTCATTCAGTAATGGATTCGACAGTAACAGTATATAGAAACGACTGACTCGGACACGAGGGCCCTTTCCCTTGGCCGTGGGGGCCCTTTTGTCTGCCTTTAGGGTCCCCCTAACTAGGGTACATTTTCATTTTTCTCGTCGGTTTTAGCATTTTTCTTTATAAAACACTTTTGGATGACACTTCGTGTACAGTTTGATTGCTCGATACGTTTGAAAAAAATAAATGTGCGATTAATTAATATGTGTCATCTATTTATTTTGGGATTTTTGCGGGGGACATCAGCCTCACTGTTGGCTTGTTATTCTTAAACATACATTATGCAAGGGCTATATATGCCTATTGTAGGTCTTTCTTTAGGCCTGAAATGTTATCTAAATTATTTATTACACATTAAATATCCAGACCATAATCAACTCTTGATGACATGGTTAACCTACAATATTTACTGGATTAGGATAAAACTAGCGAATGTTTCCCATAAAATTTGGGGGGGGGGGGCTAATTATTATTTTGTACATAGACTGATTTCAATTCAGATTGTTGTGGTATTACATGTGTAATGTCACTAGAATGGTGTGTATATATGAGATAATTATTAATTAGATGTGATGATGCATAATACACTATGAGATCAGTCAGTTTAGTTCTTAGCGAATTTCGGGGGTTTGGATGGCCGAATGGTTAGTGTGCACCCACTGTATCATACGGCCTGCCATTGAGTCAACTGCCGTGATTTCGAATCCCCGGTTGTATGTGACAATGAGTAGGGTCGCCTGTCCAACCTCGTGGGTTTTCTCTGGGTCCTCTGGTTTCCTCCCACTGCTAAAGACTCCTACGCGCATGCAAATTATGGAAATAAAATTAAACCATATATTATGTTAGTCCCGAAATGACCGTATTTTGGGTCGAGTCGACGTTAAACGCCATTTCTCTCTCTTTCTCTCCCTTTCTTTGGGCCTGAAATGTTTATAAACTGTATATTAGACATTTATTAACCCTTTTTGTGTCAGTTTTTCACTGGATTTATTTGCTGCTAACACATTGATGATTTATCCCAAGAATAGATAATTTTCAACATTTTCTAGCTTTCAACTATTACCAGATCTTTATCTTATCTTGCTGGCCAGTCACCTCTGGCTTGCGGTTGTGGTTTCGATCCCTGGTGTGAACGTATGTGGCATGGAGATAGGGGCGCCTTTTCAACCTTGTGGGTTTCCTCCGGGCACTCCGGTTTCCTCCCACTGCTAAAGACCCCTACACGCAAGCGAATTATTGAAATAAAATTGAATTCATATGTTAGTCCCAAAATGACCTAGTTTGTGTCGAGTGGACGTTAAACCCCATTTCTCTCTCTCTCTTATCTGATCTTCCATAATGCCCCTTGAATTCTTTTTCATTGCAATTATGCCTCCCATTTTACTTGCAACAATGCCAATGTTAAAGATACATTATGGGAGATTTTTACAAGGAGTTAGCATTCTTGCTATAACAGTTCAAAAATAGATGCTCAAACAAGAATATATTGAAAATTTCAGTCAAATTACTTTATCCTGAACAAAGTTGTTACCACTATAATTTTTTACTAGAAATGGGAGTTAAATTCATCGACACCCTTTTCCCATTATGGCCGATTGTTGATTGACAGGCGTTAACTCCACCTATATAGTCTCGATTATCAAGTAATGTTTACAATGACTAGTACTGATAGCGTATTCGGTTTGAGACAGGACTGCAATTCAATTCGTATACATTTATTTTTTACTATAAATTAGAATTAAGATTTTAATATATAGATAAGAAGAGAAAGTCTGCGATAGGATACTAAAGTTTGAAAGGAATGGGCCAAATCAACGAGGCAGTATTGTAAATAAATTATAATAAATAGCCGACTTCTTGCGTTGCCTGCGTGTACTCTTTTGTACTTCAGGTAGGCCTAAGCGACTCCCTAAGCAGACGAATTGAAAACAGTCCGGAAGTATGATGACGTCAACGTCACGGAGAAGCCCCGCCCACGACGCCATAGTGATTAAATCAGTTAACGAAATCCTGTTTTAATCCGAGCCCAATCCAAGCCATCCGTGGGTCTACATAGTTCATTTTAGGCTTGTTGTTTAAATAAAGATCTAATTTATAATTTCTATGACTTCTGAGGCCCAAAGGAAGACCGACAAAAGTCTGTTTTTGCTCTCCCATAATGTATGTTTAAGACTAAACTATACTTGATGTTGTTCACATTTGTATTGTATTGTATAAAATTTAAATCTCACTTTATGGAGACCATAGACATATACTGTATGTTATTTACTGTATACTTAATGTAAGTAATGTGTGCGTGACGTAGTGTATGAAGGATTGATGAATGTTTTACCTATTTACCTTATATTGTATATACGACTCTACAAGTATTTAGATAATACGTCACCTGTAAGTAAATATATGTCATTCTGTTTTACCTTAATTTTTTTATACCCATTAGGTAAAAGGGTCATGAATCGTATTAAAAAATTTGGGACAAAGCCATGTTTAGAAAAACACCCATAGATCGTGACAATTTAAGTTTATAGCTTTGACTGCATTTCTTAAAGATACATTATGGGGGATTGTTGTAAGGAGTTCGTCATTCTTGCTATAACAGTTCAAAAAAAGGTGATAAAAGAAGAATATATTGAAAATTTCAGTCAAATTACTTTATTATGAACATAGTTACTAGGAGTGAAATGTTTGACTAGAAATGGGATTGAATTCCATCTTCACCGATTCTTAGTATGGCCGATCGTTTGATTGACAGGCGTTAACTCCACCTACATACTCTCGCTGTCTTTTGTCTGCTGTCATCATATCCGAATTTGTGTTTTACTTTTTTGGATTTTTATAACAATTGGACAAAATGAGTAAGACGGTAAATTTTCGTTCTTACTTGTATTTTGGGCATGCGTTAAATCAATTGAATATAGGACATAATATTATAATACAATTATGATAAATTTCAAGGTATACACCAGGGGCGTTGTGCCTATTGGGGAAATAGAAATATTTTTATTGATATTATTAAGACAGAAGACCTGTCCGCCTGTATTAGTCATCACACAGTCTCCAGGAATTGTATAATTTGTCATTATCTGTGTTTAGTTTATTGCACTTTTAATAGTTTAGATGTCATCTTTGTACAGTACACTCATTTAACATCGATCTGGGAGTATGACGTCAACTCCTCCCACGACGCCATTTAAAAATTAATTAGTAAACGAAATCCTGTTTAAATCCAAGCTGGATCCAAGCCATCCGCAGGTCAACAGAGATGATTTTGTGCTTGTTGTGTAAATAAAGATCTAATTTATAATTTCTATGACATCTGAAGCTGAACAGTCTATACATTACAAATTTGAAATTCAATATTTGTTGATAGCAAAGTTCAGAGTTGCAGAGCAGTGTCCTCATTTTTGTACATGCTCATAAAGGTTGCGAACTCTCTACGCTCAACAGGAAAATCACTGTTAAATTTTCAAATTACAAATTGCGAAGGTGTTTTGCCAATTTATATTTTGACTTTAAAAACTTGTGATGTAGGAACTATATTGAATTTCAATATTTTTCAATCGCAAACTTATGTGGAATCTCATGAATGTGATACAGAGCAGAATAATCGAAATGAACTTGTGAACCCAGGGGTAAGATTCCTCAACAGAAAGCCCTGTCCAGAAATGCTTTTTAAACTTGTTCAGTGAGGTTATCTTTGTGTTCAGATTTAACTATTAAAGCTTTTATATCCATGAAATCTATTAAATGTGATGCAATGTAATGCAGGCTTTCCAACAATATCTTTCAGAACCTGTTAAGATTGTTTATTTAATGGCATTGATAAATAAATTTCAAAATTTTGGAATCATGAATTTCAAAGATGCTTGCAGGGTTATCTTTCCATTCTCATTTTAACATTTAAAGCTTGTAAACAAGCTACAAAAAATACTCAGTAAATCTTTTAATTCTTATTAGATTGTTCAATAAGGCATACCAATATTAGTGTGAAACCTTTTTTTTTACTTTTAGATTCATAGTTTATGTTTTGGAAGACTTACTCTGTGGGATTTGTTGACAATGATTTAATATTTAGTAGTCCTACATCAAGCACTCACTATTTCAAATTTTGAAATAGGATTAACTAATATTTTTCTTAAAAGAATTGATACAGGGTTATGTAAATTTATTGGAATTGAATTAAGGATTGTGAATGATACAGGGTTACAATGTTGCATGCCTATATACATGTACTGTCATCCAGGTCAACTGTATACTCTTAAAATAAGTCTAATTAAAATTACGCACTATAACAAAGAGATGATTCATCACCAATATCAGAAGGTTTTGTTTATATATTTATGGTATAACAGTATTATAAACAAGCAGGATCTGGGTGATACAGTTGTTATTACTGTAGATCCACACCTTACATTTAAAGACGTATAAACCATACATATTTAGGTTCTGCCAACAGGTTTGGTCAGGATATATGACAGTATTATATATATTCCTTTCATACATTATACCATATTTAATATACCACAGTAAGGAAGTAACATTAAAGTAAGTACGAATGTTATTCTACTACAAGTATACTGGAATATTTGATCTGGGGACACTAAATTAAATGAATATACCAAACATTGACATTCACAATTTATTCTTTGAAAAATATATAGTTTTGTCCTACCAATGAAGAATACTAAGCGAGTGAATTATTGGAATAAGGGATACCATAGTACATTAGTCCCAAATTGACCGATTTTGTGCTGAGTGAATGTTGAACCTCATTTATATAAGATAAAATAAACTGACAAAACCTATGCTTGTATTTACAAAATGGGGGGATTTGATGGCAGAATGGTTAGCACGTGTACGCTGTATCTCATAAGGTCTGTCATTGAGTCAACTTTTGTCAGTTTTGTCTTAATATGGGTTTGATTGCAGTGTTGGGCATTTGTGGTGTGGGAATGATTCTTGTGTTTACACCACCACACACAAAAAATACAACTTTATACAATCCTTACCGGTACATGAAAATCTGAGCAGTTCTACTGGGAGGTCACAAGCAGATTTTGACCCTATGACATCAGACATTGATTAATCAATCAGTGTTGACATTTCTAATAGTAATATAAGCCTTTATCCACAGTTCTGTGCAGATTACGCCAAGAACCTGTTGTAACAGACCGTTTCATGGGCTAATTCCTCTCTTCAACTAGAACGCCTGTTACGTAACAACACTTCCAGATCCTGGTGTTGTGAAGACAAGTAAGACGAAATTTTGAACTATAAAAAACAAAATGAAATAGGATCTGTGTTTTATCAGATTGTGTTTACTGTTGTCATGGAAAAAATACAATTGTAATTCATCTAATGCCACAACAGAAAAAAACTTTTATTTTACAGTGCAGTAGAACAAAAGTGTCATTCCTCAATATATGCCACAGGAGATGCACCAACATGTCTGCTCTGTGAATTAAGAAAATGCATTATGTAGGTTCTAAATCTGCCTGTTGTCTTTATTTTGGTTTCAAATGTTATATAAATTATTACCCGTATTTAAACATAATATCTACAAGACAAGCTCATAGTCAGCTCTCTAGAACATCAGATGACAGAAATTCTAATGGATTTGAACGCCCGCTAGATTTTGAAATTTAATGATAAATTGGCTCAAGGTGACTGATATCTTCCGAAATCATAACTTTGCTCAGAATAATGTATTTGAATTAAATTTTAATATATTCGTTATCTATTTATAAACTTTTATAGCAAGAGAGGCCTGCACTTGATCTAAATCTTACATAATGCATCTTTCATATTGTAATTTATTTGTTTGTTAATGTCATTGGCCACGCCTTTCAAAGTGGGTTAAATGCATAGCTAGAAAATGATTATCAGTATCTAGGAAAAATTATTGAATACTTATTTCAAATCAATAGACAGTGATTGATAGATTTTTAAAGGAGCCGTTTTGTACCAGCTCATTTCTTATTGATAAGCCTTTCTTTTTATACGCCCACATTTTTATGTGGACGTATATTGTCGTCGCCCCTGTCCGTCCGGACGTCCGTCCGTCCGTCCGTCCACAATTTGTTTGTGGACTCTCTACAGGTCACAATTCTTATCCGATTTTGACGAAACTTGACATATAGGTTTATCCCCAAAAGATCTCGGCTGGCATGTATCGGATCAAAACTTCATGGATTATGGCCCCTGATTGTACGAAAAATCACGTTTTTAGCTTGTGGACCCTATAGAGGTCACAATTTTGAACCGATTTTGATGAAACTTGACATGCATGTTTGTAACCCAAAGATCTTGGTTCCTTTCGATATTTGCGGCTATCGGAATGTAATTTCCTGAATTATGGCCCCTGATTGTCCGAAAAATCACCCTTTTTAGCTTGTGGTCCCTCTGGAGGTCACAATTATTATCCGATTTAAAAAACCGTTCGATTATATCACCGTTACACCCTAGGGAAGGTTGACTTCGAATTTCGGGAAAATCGGACCAAATTTGCTATGCAAAATGGCCGCCGTTTGTACGCGAATACTGTTAAAAAATGGTATATCAAGGTTGTGGACCCTGTGGAGGTCACAATTTTAATTCGATTTTGATGAAACTTGAAATTCATGCTTATAACCCAAAGATCTTGGTTCCTTTCGATATTTGCGCATATCGGATCGTAACTTCCTGAATTATGGCCCCTGATTATACGCAAAATCGCCTTTTCTTAGCTTGTGGCCCCTCTGGAGGTCACAATTATTATCCGATTTAAAAAACCGTTTGATTATATCACCGTTACACCCTAAGGAAGGTTGAGTTCGAATTTCGGGAAAATCGGACCAAATTTGCTATGCAAAATGGCCGCCGTTTGTACGCGAATACTGTTAAAAAATGGTATATCAAGGTTGTGGACCCTGTGGAGGTCACAATTTTAATTTGATTTTGATGAAACTTGAAATTCATGCTTATAACCCAAAGATCTTGGTTCCTTTCGATATTTGCGCATATCGGATCGTAACTTCCTGAATTATGGCCCCTGATTATACGCAAAATCGCCTTTTCTTAGCTTGTGGCCCCTCTGGAGGTCACAATTATTATCCGATTGAAAAAAACGGTTGATTATATTACCGTTACACCCTAAGGAAGGTTGAGTTCGAATTTCGGGAAAATCGGACCAAAATTGCCATACAAAATGGCCGCCATTTGTACGCGAATACTGTTAAAAAATTGTATATCATGGTTGTGGATCCTGTAGAGGTCACAATTTTAATTCGATTTTGATGAAACTTGAAATGCATAGTTATAACCCAAAGATCTTGGTTCCTTTCGTTATTTGTGCATATCGGATCGTAACTTCCTGAATTATGGCCCCTGATTGTCCGAAAAAAATCGCCTATGGTCCCTCTGGAGGTCACAATTATTATCCGATTTAAAAAAACGTTTGACTCTATCACCGTTACACCCTACGGAAGGTTGAGTTCGAAGTTCAAGAAAATCAGACCATATTTGCCAGAAAAAATGGCCGCCGTTTGTACGCAAACAGTGTAAAAATATGGTATATCAAAGTTGTGGACCCTGTAGAGGTCACAATTTTAATTTGATTTTGATGAAACCTGAAATGCTTGTTTATAACCTAAAGATCTTTATTCTTTTCGATATTTGCGCATATCAAATTGTAACTTAATGAATTATGGCCTTTGATTGTAGGAAAAATCACGTTCGGTATTGCTTGTTCTCTGTCTATCTCTCGAACAATTATCTGATTTAAAAAAAAACTCTGATTATATTACTGTTGCACCGTAAGGAAGGTTGAGTTCGAATTTCGTGAAAATCGTACCAAATTTGCCGGACTAAATGGACGCCGTTTGTACGCCGTAGTGTAAAAATATGGTATATCATGGTTATGGACTCTATACAGGTCACAATTCTTATCCGATTTTGACGAGAAGTAACATTTCTAGTGTGTACCGTCACACCATAATCATTGTCGGCTTCGAATTTCATGAATATAGGACTGGAACTGACCAACAAAATGGCTGCTCCCAATACAGTATGAAATACAGGACTTAATGATGTAGGAAAAATCACTTTCGGTATTGCTTGTTCTCTATCCATCTCTCAAAAATGTGGGCGTATCCTGCCTGGCAGTGCCAGCCTATCTTTTTTATTGTAACATGCTTACAACAAATCATATGTAACTAGGTCATATTAAAAAATAATATGGACTTATACGATTTATTGACAATAAGCTTTCAACAAATCAATAGACAGTGATTGATAGATTTTTAAAGGAGCCGTTTTGTACCAGCTCATTTCTTATTGTAAGCCTTTCTTTTTCTTATTGTAACATGCTTACAACAAATCATATGTAACTAGGTCATATTAGAAAATAATATGGACTTATACGATTTATTGACAATAAGCTTTCAACAAGCACCATTTTTTTCACAAACTGGTGTTGTCCATATACGTGAAGTGAATATATATACATGTATATGTAGTTTATGCATTCCTTCCATTGTTATCTAAATTACTAATGTGTATTTTCTATGGTTGGGATTGGGAACTTCCCAGATAGGGCACAATTTTTTGTGGCCTGCGAATAATGACCCTTTGTCAGTCACTACGATATTTTATTCTGTACAATTTCAAATATTTTTTGGTTCAATAGGGGTGGGGTGTTTTTGCATGCATTGTAGTTAATAAAGGCTGTCATCTTTGCTATTCATGGGTTCAATTCCAGGTTTGCACTGCCAAGGATCATAAGGTCATCTGGGGTTTCTCTGGTTTCCTCCCTCTCCTAAAGACCCACATTAAAATAATTACTGAAATGAAGATGTGCCATATTAATGTTAGGTCTCCTCTCTCTCTCTCTCTCTAGCTCTCTCTCTCTCTAGCTCTCTCTCTCTCTCTTGCTCATTCTCTCTTGCTTGCTCTTAAAAAACACCCTTGTTACCAATGCTTAGGTCTGCCCAAGGCAGTAAATATTATCTAACCCTAAATTAGATCTGGCTTTATATATTTATCTACAACTAACTACTTGAAAACTCGGTGGGGAAATGATAATAAAGACAGAGTGTATAGGTTAACCATATAGGTGGGATCAAACAATCTTATAACTTCTAATATAAATAACCTTGGATAATGCTCTTTACAAATCATACTCTGTACAATAATATTTCCTCATAATTTATAGCTTCAAATAACCTACCTTATTTCTTTGGCTTTGGGAGCAGAAAAGCAGGACGTTAATCCCCATTTCATTTTATTTTATTTCTTTTGCTGTGGCAATGTGTGTAGTACGTGTTGGATTGCACACACAGCGTATCCTCATAGATGGGATTTATATATTAATCTTATAGACATAAAGACGCAATGACTGTGGTATTGTTTGCTAGATATTCCTAGGGTGTTAAACAACTTTATTAAGGTTGGACAAATTTATTTTGTTCAAAAAGAACAATGTCAATTCGGAAAAGTGAAAGCCATTTAGAAGTCCACAAAAGTAGAAACAGGATCGCAGCACATATATATTCTTGCATTTTTTATATAAACTATGTATATTTAATTCTCTGAACATGATTGAGGAACAGGCTAGGCCTATATTACCTCTATTGCATTTCCATTATCCCATTGGAGCTGAACAGTAGGACATTAAACACTATTTATTTTCATTTTTATTACCCCTCTCCTAGCCAAAATAGTTATTTTTATATACCATGCTTTTGCTTAACAGAACCATTTATCACCAGATATGACAATTAATGATTGCATACTAATGTCTCTTGGATTGTTTACAATTTTGTTCTTTGTGTCGTATTTCTGTTTTCATATCTATATGTTATATGCGTTATATGCCGCCCCTTATAAATTATAGACACTTTGATAAGATATCTTATCATGCATCAAAAGACAGTAGTTTCAAATTTATAGAGCTGTTTGTCTTGGTTATGATGAAGAGCTACCATATTATAAACTTTTCTATGAATACATTGAATGGGAGTGAGTAGTTCTATAACGGAAAATGGCCGGCCTTTAGGAACTATTTCAAGGAACTGTATAAAAGGAAAGTAATATACCGGTAATAATGTATGTGGAGCAAGTTACTTATCAACAACAATGTCTGCTCCTTGTAAAGATAACTACTCCCGAGCTGTATTTTTTACGATCATTTATCATGCTTTCATGTACATTCATCGATCATGCCTTTCATATTTGGGTCATCCAAAAATATGATTTTCACAGACACACCCAAAAGCTTCATCAAAATACAATGTGGTTTTGTTGATAATTAAACTCTAAACATTATGAGAGAGAGAGAAGAGAGAGAGAGAGTTTTGACACAAAGTAGGTCATTTTGGGACTAACGCATGGTTCAATTATATTTCAATCATTCTCTAATAATGGGAGGATACGGGTGGTTGGACAGGTTGTTTTAGAATAAAGTCAGTGATTTATATCCCATACAAATTGTGTTCTATTTAATTTATTTCTCAATGACTAAATATCAGTTAAAGGTTATCCCCCCCCCCATCAATTAAATACTAACTTATGAAGCATATTATTGAAAGAATGGCCCCACCCCCTTTTAGAGTTTTTACTAATGATTAGGATTGAAAGAGGAATTGCGGTATTTATTGATTTCAGTTTTTGAACTTATTAGATCAGTCTACGAGGTTACTAGTACTATAGATTTATTAGAAGTAAACTGTTAACCAGCACCAGCATGCCAAAAGTGGGACATTTTCACTGTCCAAAACAAAGGGACATTTTGTACTATCATGAGCAGGTTGCGACAGTTTTTTCATATTTTCAGGTCAAGTCTTTGTATTTGCAGGTGACGTTTTCATGCTAACACCCAGCATTCTATACCATTATAATAAAGATGTCGAATGACGTTCAGTTAACCCATATGAAGCAGATTGATAACGCCCCAGAGGATGGGCATCAACCTTCAAAACCTCATATAAACGATGCCTATGTTGATTCTATAGAATCTTTAGTAAGTAAATTTTCTACTCTAGGAGATTATATCTTTAAACATCTTAGTCTTTTTAGTTATTTAAACCTTAGTTCATTTAGTAAAAGTGGGTACCTTATAATGGCAGCCCCACCTTCTCCTATCTCTGTTTAGGAGACATTGGATATCCATATCAATAACCAGCGTGGCCCATTTTTTAAATGCTGGAAATTTCTGAGTAACAGCAAAAATAAGAAACAAGGTGAAAGTACTAAATTACATTCAGGTGTAAAGCAATTTAAGGTTATGACTTTTCTCTATTTCACCTCGAATTAGATATGACCAGGCAACCTAGAAATTAATGCAACTAGAATAAGTTAAAAGAAACAAGAGCTAAATCTGCCTGTTGCAGGTCTTTCTTTTTGTGTTGTATAATTAAATATAAAAATTAATAATCAATTGAAGCAAGCCTAAAATCGAATCGCTAATATCTTGGTTTAGAGTTAAGCTCCTTATTTAATCTTACCTAATGTCTCTTTTTAAATCCGAGATTCCACTGATAGTTTTTTTTTTTTTAGATATTAAGCTCCATTGCACTAAATGTTATAATATAGTTCAATTTCATCAAGATCTGGGGAGTTGGGATGGCCTAGTGGTTTAGAGTGCCGCACTTCGACCTCTAGCTGGCCTGTCACCTCTGGCTTGCAGCTGTGGTTTCGATCCCTGGTGTGAGCGTATATGGCATGGAGATAGGGGCGCCTTCTCAACCTCGTGGGTTTCCTCTGAGCACTCTGGTTTCCTTCCACTGCTAAAGACCCCTACGCGCAAGCGAATTATTGAAATAAAATTAAACCATATGTTAGTCCTGAAATGACCTAGTCGAGTGGACGTTAAACCCCATTTCTCTCTCTCTCCGTCAAGATCTAGTTAATATATTTAGCCCCATTCCACCAAAATCACAAATTTACAAAATGAACAATAGACCGTCAACAGATAAACTCCATTCCATCAAAATGACTAAGTTGATCAATTGTTATGAAATATAAAACTCTAATATTTTATTGTTAAAGGATAAAGTTGATGGAGATGATGTAAGACAGAGAAATGGTGGAGATGTAGTCAAAGATGTAGAAAAACAAAATGCCTATGATAGTGTTGACGATGTCGACAATGATGATACAAAGGACTATAACATGTGTTCACGTCAAGTTTTAACCATACAATCAGCTCTTGTCAGCTTGTATACCAACAACGAAAAATGGATTTGGAGAATTTTTTATATACTACTTGCGATACTTTTTGTGATTTATTTTGCTTTTGCAATGAATTATCATTTTGGTGACGAAGGATCTTATCGGTTGCTTGGATATACAGTCCTGGGTGTATTTTTGTTATTCATGCATTTTGCCGGGCCTTATATATATCCAGCTATATCACGGTGTATTAAAGTGTTTGAAGGTAAAAACAGTGCAAGGAATGCTAGAATAATAAGATGGTGAGTAAATATTGATATCATGTTAATTAGTAGGCAGAGTGAGGAGTGAGAGAGAGAGGGAGAGAAATGGGGTTTTACGTCCACTCGACACAAACCAGGTCATTTCAGGACTAACATGGTTTAAATTTTATTTCAATAATTTGCTTGCGCAAAGGGGTCCTTAGCAGTGGAAGGAAGGCGAAGGACCTGGAGAAAACCCACGAGGTTGGACAGGCGACCCTATTCCTTGTCACGTACAAGTACAACCATGGATTCGAAACCACTCAGTTAAATCAAAGACAGGCTTTATTATACAGTGCGCACATGCTATTCATTCGGCCATCCACCCCCCCACCCCCCCAGACAGAGTGGGGAGCCATGGTAACTCAGTGATTGAGGTGCTCCTTCACTAACAAACAGCTCCAGGTTAAATCCAAGAGTTGGCTGAGAATGTTTCCAGGAACTGTTCAGCACGGTTTATCCTGGTCAGTGGTGCTGGTAAGGAACAGGATCTAGTTGTTAGGATGGGTCACAAAAAAGAGGCTCTTTAGGCCTACATATCTTGGCTCACTGCATGGTGTAGGCCTATCATCATAAGCGTATGATGTAGAAGTCATGCAATATAACTCGAACTAGTAGTCATAACACCGAATCCAGTGGCTGAACTATGTAAGATCCAACAGCTAGTGTATATATAACAACAGACAGGTTTATGGATAACATTCACAAGGTTTATTAACTGCAACGTTTCAATGAGGTTAGTGTCACCATCATCAAGCATGAGAGTAACCTCATTGAAATGTTGAAGTTAATAAACCTAGTGAATGTTATCCATAAAACTGTTTGTTATTATATATATCGCTTTCACTAAATGCCCTTTAAAGATAGCTGGTGTATATAGTTCATAAAATCCCTTTGCCGTAATTGTGCTGTATCCTAAAGCTTCCAAAATAAAACTCACAAGGGCATATAGTCTGTGGATTATTTTTTGAACTTGGTTATTGTTTCTGTCATATTTACAAGTTTTGATTGACTGAGAGTGAAATGAACGACTGGAGAATGGATCTGAGAGTGAAATGAACGACTGGAGAACAGATCTGAGAGTAAACTTATTTGCCATAAAATTAGAATATTTCAAAGCACATCAATTTTAGGTAGATTTATAGTGTAACTGTAAAGCACTTTTTTATGTAATATTGAAAGAAATATTTTGGTAACCTGAGTTAAAGAAAATGTTTTTTGAAAGAGTGTGTCTACACTGTCTACAAGTAGATGAAGGTTTTTGGCAACATTTTTTTCTCTCTTTTCAGGCTTTTATATATCATAGCAGCCGCTAGTATTGTTACAACTTTAATTATATATGTTGTCCTGGAAACACCAGATAATCTGGTGTCTTTAGCTGGATTAGCAGCTTTCTTATTAATCACCTATATTACATCAGTTAATCCTGCCAAGGTAATGTCTGTTTCTTCATTTTGATTATTGACATTTTCTTCCTTATGCATCCATCACATCCACCCCCCACACCCCCTTGATCATTTTTTCCTTTCAAAGGTTGTTACCATTGAACTGCTGATGTATTGGATTACTATTCCATAAGTTCATGTAATGGCACACAGATCACAATTACCTTTTGCTTCCCCGACACCATAATTGCATATTAGGTGAAATTACTGTAGTTGCTTTCTTCCACATCATAAAGTCATGACACAAAATTAAGAGAGTATGACTTCTAAGCTATTCGATGTTGATTATTTTGGCAAAACTCAAATGTATATTATGATATATAATATTATTTGTGTCAGTGACGTTGTTTGTTTGATTATCCCGTACATTGATAATAAAGGTGATTTGGTGTCTTATCAGTTAATAAGGCATTATCCGTAATTTTGTGTTCACATTAATATTTTTATTTTCAGGTCAATTGGCATCCAATTTTCTGGGGTTTAGCTCTTCAGTATTTCTTTGCTCTGATCATATTGAGAACACAACCTGGTTACGAACTGTTTAATTGGCTTGGTGATAGAGTAACAGAATTTTTAGAATACACGGATGCTGGTTCTGAATTTGTCTTTGGGAAAAATTTTAGAGATCATTTCTTTGCTTTTAAGGTTAGATTTCCTTTAGTTTTTTTCAAGTTTTTTTTATAATGAGTTTGATTTATGTATTTAAGTCTTCCATTTGATGAAATCTAAGAATGAAGTGGCAGACTGTGAAATGGAAGTCAAAACTGTTCCCAATTCTTTTTTTGTTTCAATTTTTCACTTGACCATATGAACCACATTTGTGTGGAATAATGCAGTCGTATGACAGACAGAATGTTTGCTCCAATTATTAACATAAGAAGGTGATGACGGACGAGTGTAGTATGTCTATTGCTATGGAAAATTCCTCCACAGATCTGATTCTGCTCCTTCTGTTAAGTCCTTGGAAGTGAGACAAAAACCTGATTAGATTAGTACGTTTAAACTAGTATTTTCCTAGTGGAGGCCATTCTATAAGAGGACTAAACAAACTGATTTTAAGGCAAAACTGTATTAAAGACAGCTAGGGGACTAATGGGAGCAAATTTAAGAGCACACCCCTTGTGATGGCAGAACAATCCCTTTAGTAGAACTAAATCTGCCTATTACAACTCTTTCTTTAGACCTGAAATTTCAATTTTTTTAATTCTCGGTTCATAGTGGAACAATTTGACTGAAATTTTCAGCAAATTACCTTTACATTATCTAGTTTTTAACTATCATAGTGAGAATTTCCAACTCTTTATCTAATCTCCCATAATTTATGTTTAAGTAAAACATCAAGTAATTATGTTCTACAAAGACAAGATTACTCTGAGTTTAAAGATACTAATGTTGAAATGAATACAATCTCTTATCATTTGTCTTAATTGTTATCATTGACAGTTAAAATTATATTCATATTTCTAACTTAGAATTCCATTTTGTTTGTGATCGATCTATTTTAGGTGATGCCAGTTGTGACGTTTTTCAGTACATTTATAGCTATCGCATATTATCTTGGTGTCATGCAGGCGATCGTTAGAGTATTTGGCAGATTTCTCAGTTTTTGTTTAGGAACAACACCAGCGGAATCACTGAATGCTGCTGGAAATATCTTTGTTGGTATGGTAAGTTGAAGATAGTTTATTGACGCTTTTTTATCCCTTGTTGTAGAAAACCTGATACAACTTCTTTTATATTATCAGAGTTCACAAAGTTGTCTTAAACCACTTGGATGTTCTGTGTGTCATGCAATTAAGTGTCATTGAATGTTCATGGAAGATTATTTTATACTGAGAATTGGCAGCAAATATGTTTGTTTATATAACTCAATAACAATTATAACACACAATCAGTAACAGATGATGTATCTCATCTGGTTTTAGTCATGTAGAAACTAAAATTATGATTAGATCAAATAAAATTGTTTGCAAAAAATAATCCAAAACGAAATTAACCGGAACTATAAACCCAAAGAACCAAATGAAGCAGCTACTATGTTGGCCTACTAGATTCCATACTCTGGCTGAATGAATTAGACTGAAAAACGTTACCTTAGTAAAGAAGTGTAGCATGAAGTGTGACTTTATATTCAGTGAAAACTAAATGGACGTAAAATGGCTTATGTATCTATTATTACATATAACTATGTTTTAAGTAAAATAACTTTTCAAAATATTCAATTTTTGTTTCTTTTAGACAGAGGCACCTTTGATGATTAAACCATTTTTACCTATTATGACATTATCAGAACTACATGCAGTAATGACCGGTGGATTTGCCACTATTGCCGGCAGTGTGTTCGGAGCTTATCTGAGCTATGGGGTAAGGAAAAACTTTGTAGATCTAGTTTTTAGTCTATTAGATGGCTTATCACCTTATGACACACCCCTCATCTGTAAGTAATTATGATAACTTTTTAATACAAATTTAGTTATTTCCCATTTAAACAGTATTTTGTAGGAATATTGACTTTGCTGGGGATATGCAACAGTTTATAAATTTAGTTATTGCCCACTTAAACAGTATTTTGTAGGAATATTGACTTTACTGGGGGTATGCAACAGTTTATAAATGTCCATAAAATGAAAATTCTGGTGCATTAGGGATGGAAAGTAGGTCATTTTAGGACTAACACATAGTTCAATTTTATTTCAATGCGCTTGGGCGTAGGGATCTTTTAGCAGTGGGAGGAAACCGGAGGACCCAGCGAACACCCACCAGGCGACCCTACTCCTTGCCACGTGCATCCAGGGAATCATAACCCTGCCAATTGACTCAATCCTAGACCTTATGATACAGTGCGTATGTGTTAACCATTCGGTCATTCTTGAAAGTGTAAATGTAGATTGTTATGTTTGTAGTATCTATCTGTACATATATATGTGTGTAACATAAAGATTTGAACATGCAATACAGAAATTATTAATATACTGATAGAGCTTAACCACCAGTTAGATTCTTGTTTTAGACTCATTGTGTTGCCATTTGAAAAAAGGGTTTAGTTAAAGGTCCATTAGTGACATTAATTTCAATATCTTCCTAATGATTTTTTTTTTTAAGGTGCCAGGAAATCATTTACTGTCTGCATCTGTAATGTCAGCACCAGCAGCTCTAGCTATATCTAAACTCACCTATCCTGAAACCCAGAAAACACAATCCTCTGATGATGACTATAACAAAATGGTGAAAGGGTATGTTCAATATTTATTTCTCTTGGGAGATTTACCCAACTTCTCAAATTGTTGCCCTTTAATGAAACCTTTGGGATCCTCAATTGAATTTTCCATAATTGAATTCTCTCAATCCCCAAAATTTCAACAATAGAGTGAAGAAAGGGATTTTGGGCTACAATGCATGCACCTGAAATATTCTACAGGTTATCGAGGTTATATTTAAGAAATGATTGGTTGGTTCAGGCTCAGCTGGTAGTGAATTTGAGTAGCAGTTTCACCAAGAGTTATTGCTCCTGTCACCGAAACATTGTAAAACAATACATGACAGAGTTTTTAACATTAACATTTGATTGTTTTTATACGCCCACATTTTCATGTGGACGTATATTGTCGTCGCCCCCATCCGTCCGTCCGTCCGTCCACAATTTGTTTGTGAACAGTCTACAGGTCACAATTGTTATCCGATTTCAATGAAACTTAAAATATAGATTTATCACCCTAAGATCTCGATTCCTTTCGATATTGGCATGTATCGGACTGTAACTTCATGGGTTATGGCCCCTGATTGTACGAAAAATCACGTTTTTTAGCTTGTGAACAGGGTAGAGGTCACAATTTTGAACCGATTTGGATAAAACTTGAAATGCATGTTTATAACCCAAAGATCTTGGTTCCTTTCGATATTTGCGGCTATCGGATCGTAACTTCCTGAATTATGGCCCCTGATTGTCCGAAAAATCGCCCTTTTTAGCTTGTGGTCCCTCTGGAGGTCAAAATTGTTATCCGATTTAAAAAAACGTGTGATTATATCACCGTTACATCGTTATGGAGGTTGAGTTCAAATTTCGTGAAAATCGGACCAAAATTGACGGACAAAATGGCCGCCGTTTGTACGCGAATAGTGTGAAAATATGTTATATCAGGGTTGTGGACCCTATAGACGTCACAATTTTGAACTGATTTTGATGAAACTTGAAATACATGTTTATAACCTAAAGATCTTTGTTCCATTGCATATTTGCACATATCGTAACTTCCTTAATTATGGCCCCTGATTGTACAAAAAATCACACTTTTTAGCTTGTGGTCCCTCTGGAGGTCACAATTATTATCTGATTTAAAAAAACGTTTGATTATATCAGGTACACCGTAGTTTTGGGTGAGTTTGAATTATGTTTTTCTGGTGATCACTCTTGTTGACTCCCCGGACGATTTAGCTGCTGTGTGGCGTATGTTTTGGTTGCCTGGCAACCTATTTTTTTTGCTAAGATGGTTGGGCAAAGCATAAAGAGAAACCCAGTCAAAAATCTGAGATCTTCATCAATTGTGTCTACAGAGTCAGCACTTCTGTTACTAATAAATCGCAAGCCTATGGATCACAAAGTTACTCTTTATTATTTGTGGAGTTATTGACCTTGACAGCATTGGTTTTGTGTTACTGGGTATATGAGGATGAGTTTGCTAGATGTGTGTGTGTGTGTTTGTAGACGTCTGTATTAATCATTTTATCTTTCAAGAAAAACTTCAGACAATCCTACAAGCATAAATTAATTCTTATTTATCTGTTTAATTACAGGAAAGAAAGGAATGTGATAGAAGCTGCATCTGCAGGGGCATCACTATCAATCCAACTTATAGCCAATATTGTTGTTAATCTCATTGCTTTCCTTGCTTTATTAGAATTTGTAAATGCTTGTTTAACATGGGCTGGTAATCGTGTTGGATGGGAAGGTATCACCTTTCAGGTATGTTATTTATTATAATATTTACAATTTATGGTAAACTACTGAACTGATATTAGACAGAACAAGTAGTATGATATCTGGCCCCAGTTTCACAAAGCATTCTCCGACTTATGTTGAGAATTTACTCAACTTTGAATCACTGTTAGTGAGAAATATCTTTGATTCAAGAACACAAAAATTTGCACATATAGAGAATCTCCTACGAGTTTTTTTTGATGTCACAAAACACGAGTTGTAGATTTTATTTATCACCCAATCCTTTCTTACATGCACAAATAAATAAATATAATTCTTTGGTTTAGATTTCACTTTCACTGAATCTAATTACATTACAGCGTTGTGATATATCAGTTTTTTGACAGCAGTTTAGCTATTGCAAAGTCCTATATATTGACCCAGTATTTCCTTCAAGGTCAATTAAATAAAAACAGTTTCTTTCTAACAAAAAGTTCCTTTTTACTTGAAATAAGTTGTTGCTTTAAAATAAAAGAAAGTAGTTCCTTTTTAATTGACCAATCAAATTCATGTAATTTTTTCATTATTTAAAGGAATTAATCTACGATCAGTTGATAACACCAATTCTACTGAAATTAGAACAATGCCTGGTGCCTGTATTGCTAATGTGATTGACTATATTGACTATTGCCATTTTTCTAATACAGTATTAAATATTGTTTTTCTTATTGGCTCCAATGATTCAAGTAATTCCCCCTATATAGACTATACAAGATCCCAATATAATTCCCTTATAGAAAAGTGTCATCTTAAATTCCCCAATGCAGTCATCAAATTTGTCAAACTTCTACCAAGAAAATCCAACAAAGTAAATAGTGTCATAAACAGAATTAACAACATTCTTTATGATGTTTGTAAACAATATACCAATGTTATCTTCTTAGATCATTATGCTCTATTTTATGATTTTCCTGCTCACTTCTATAAAATTCACTTGTATCAAAGTTCCACACATTTAAATGCCACCGGTTGTAGATTATTAAGTGCTTTTATCCGTAATAATCTTCCTAAAGTTCAGCACCATAGTGGTTACTATTCAAGATTCTTTTAACATGTCACAGCCATGTAGCAGTCCTAATACTGTAATTTTCATTACTTGCATTTGGTCTTAATTGATATTAATTAGTGTATTATCTGTATCTAGTCACATAACTGTTCTTATTGTGTGTAACCTTATATGTTATATTATTTAGTTTACAGTTAGTTATTTATGAATACAGTTCTTACTAAGAAAGGACTACATGTTTCTCATTTGAATGTCTGTCACTTTGTAAACAAAATATCTGAACTTAGCATTTTTATTCAACAATTTGATATTTTTGGAATATCAGAATCTCATTTACATAACTTAGATGTTAATACTTCTGATTTAGCTATATCTGGTTTTAGTTTACCTTATAGAAAAGATGATTGTAACTCAAGTCATTCCGGAACTTTAGTATATATTAAAAATCACCTCTCAACTAAAAGAAGGGAGGATTTAGAAAACTGTAATATTGAAGCTATTTGGTTTGAAGTGCATTTTACTAATTCTAAACCACTATTATTGTGTAATTTATACCGAAATCCTTCTTCCACTAGACAATGGCTAGATTCTTTTACTATTATGTTAGAAAATGCCTGGAACTGTGACTATGAAATTTTACTATTTGGTGATATAAATATTGATATAAGTAATAATCAAAACCTATTTTGGCCTGATCTACTTTCACTTTATGGTTTATATCCAATAATTACTACACCAACTCGTATCACCAATTCATCTTCTACTATTATTGATCATATTTTTGTTTCCTGTCCTGAAAATATTATAGAAACCTCTGTTCCAACCTATTCAATTTCTGATCACTTTCCAGTATGCTGTACATGGAATAAGAAAGGTACTAAAATCGCTAAAATTGGTCACACTTTTATTACCTATCGCTCTTTTAAATCATTTAATAAAGAGGCTTTCCTGCAGGATGTAGACAATGCTCATTTTTATGTTTATGAATTTAATGATCCTGATCTTGCCTTACAAAGTTTTTATTCTACATTGCAACCTATTATTGACAAACATGCTCCAATTAAGACAAAGAGAGTTAAAAGTTATTATAAACCTGATTGGCTAACATCTGAAATATTAACATTAATTCATAGAAGGGATAAGT
The DNA here is from genome assembly GCA_963678685.1 of Patella ulyssiponensis. Lineage (NCBI taxonomy): Eukaryota > Metazoa > Mollusca > Gastropoda > Patellidae > Patella > Patella ulyssiponensis. The sequence goes on along the minus strand of OY783225.1, from coordinate 81,457,018 downwards.
TTAAGAAAGTAGGTGATATTGCAAATTATAAAATATTAAGAAATAAGATTAAGTCTAAAATAAGAGATAATAAGAAAAAGTGTCTAGAATCTTTAATTAAGGATAGAAAAAACAGCAAATTTATCTGGAAAGCCATCAATACAGCTAAAACTGAAGGAGGTAATAACAATACTATTTCAGATATTAGTGCTGATGATTTTAATATTTTCTTTATTAATGCTGCATCTTCCATTATTCCAAATTCTACTACTCAACTAAGTAATAATAATTCTAACTTAATCTCTAACTTTGTATCTGAGCATATTGATAATCAGACATTCTGTCATGTTCCATATATGACTATAAATCAAGTATATAAACTGCTCTTTTCTCTTGATCCAACTAAATCTGTAGGATTAGATGGAATTGGTCCCTTCTTTATCAAACATGCAGCCTATTTTTTATCTGATTCATTAACCTATATTTATAATTTGTGTATTGATAAAAATATATTTCCTTCTTCTCTCAAACATGCCAAAATTCTACCATTCTACAAATCTGGTGCTAAAAATGATCCTAGTAATTATAGGCCAATATCTATTTTACCTACATTATCTAAACCATTAGAAAAACATATTTCTCAATCCATTAATTCTTTCCTTGAGAAATATAATTTGCTTTATTCAAATCAATCAGGATTTAGATCCAATAGCTCTTGCCAAACGGCATTAACTAATATTTCTGATAACATTTATCATGCTATTAATAATAATCTGTATACAGGTATGGTATTTATTGATTTCCGCAAAGCCTTCGATTTAGTAAATCATAATCTTCTACTTCAAAAACTGAAATTATATAATTTATCTTATACTCTTATTAAACTGTTAACTTCCTATTTATATAATAGACAACAATGTACAAGTATTGGACAAACTTATTCTGCCCCTGCTATGATAACTCAAGGTGTTCCCCAAGGTTCAATCCTTGGTCCTTTGTTATTTAATTTATTTATTAAAGATCTACCTTTACATTTACATGTTAATAGTGATTTATTTGCTGATGATACTACTGTCTATTCCTCATCTTCTGATGTTACTTCATTAATTACCACACTGCAAAATGAAACTTCTATTATTCAAAATTGGTGTTCCACAAATGACATGGTAATTAATGAAATCAAAACTAAAACAATGATTATTACACCTTCTTCAAGGCGTAAATTACTTTCAACAAAATTTCAAATTCACATAAATAATTCACCTTTAGAAAATGTCTCTACATTTAAACTTTTAGGCATCATTTTTGATGAAAATTTCACTTGGTCTCCACATGTTGATCATTTATCTAAACTTCTTCGACAGAAAAATTTTCAATTACACAAATTAAAACAGTTGCTTCCTACTGAAGTACTTAAATTGTTCTATTTTGCTCATATTCAATCTCATATTAATTATTGCTCCACTATTTGGGACTTTTGTTCGATTACATCTATATCTAAACTTGAGAGAGTTCAAAAATTATCCTTAAAATTAATTTACAACAAACCTATCTCTGAGCATTCCTTCTCATCTAATTATCAATTTTTATCTTCATCTTTAAATATTCAAACTATTTATCAAAGACTTTTAATTAACAAATATATTTTTGTTTATAAAATTATTCATAAACTCTGTCCATCATATTTACATAATATTTTTCATTATAACACCACTCCGTATTCATCTCTCAATAATAGACTTTATATCTGTAGACCTAATAATGAAATATTTAAATGTAGTTTACAATATAGAGGCACAGTCCTTTGGAATTCTCTCCCATTTTCACTTAAAAATATTAAAAATCTTCATTTATTTAAGAAAAATATCACTAAGCATGTTATTTCTTCTTCTTAACCTGTAGTCTATATTTAATATATCAACTACTTACTAGTTACTACATATTATCCATCATTTTACTTTTAGTTTTGAAGCTTATCATATTATCATATATATTAGAATGCTTTGTTTGTGAGTAATTGTTAAGTGTCTTGTTCTATTACTGTCTTTTTCATTTATTTTGTTATAAAGGGCAAAATTGTAAACAGGCTTTAAGCCTAATTTTTCACCTTTGAAAATAAAGATATTATTATTATTATTATTATTATCATACAAGCGATATCTACTGTCAAATAAGATATTGGGTGATAAAGTTTCTTATTGATGTATTTGACACAGTTAAATAACAAAAGGGCTATATTTTAGTAAAAATAAGACAAACAATTTTGAGTAAATACTTAACTTAAGTCTGAGAATGTTTTGTGAAACCAGGGTCTGATCTTTATATCATTCTGTTTCGTCTTGTCTGCAGGTTTGTCTTGTTGATATTGTTTTGCGTGTTGTGCTGTTTTAGCTGTTTTTTAGCGTTTTTCAAGATTCTATCTGAAATTATTGCTGTTATTGTTAAAAATGTTGGACATCAATTTGCAGATTATTGCCATTATGGAGACTTATTATATTACTATTATATTGTCCACCTTGATTGGTTCAAGTCAATTCTGCCAATCCAGCAGTGTCTGTTGATTGCCTAGGTGGGAGTTTGGGTCCAGTCACTTGAATATAAATTTCTTATTGACCTTACTGTAGTGTGAACAGCTAAAAAGGGAAATTTTAATTGGGCCTTGGAAAAAAAATTCTTAATTGTAAGAAATGGGTGTGGTGAATTACAACCCAAAATTATATTGTAAAATATTGTGATACAGCAAAGTGTATTGTAATATGCAACACAAATTTAGGAGAAAACCTTAATAGGGTGATCAGACTGCAGCAAATATAATTTTACATTTTGGAATTAGATTACTTGCTTGTCATCGTCTATGAATTTTAAAGAGGTTAATAATAATAAAAAATTTGTTTTCACAATTAAATTTAGAGAATCATCAAACTCCCTTGATGCCTTTGCCATTTTATTTTTGATATAGTTTTGACAACTTGTTTTTATTCTATACTTTCAGTTTATTTGTTCCTATGTGTTGTACCCTGTTGCTTTATTTATGGGAACAGAATTTGCTGACTGTCGCCAGGTTGCCAAATTGATTGGAATTAAAACATTTACAAATGAATTCATTGCCTATGAAGCACTGTCTGTTTATATAAATAATAAGATTGACTACACAAAGTATATAACCGCTTTTCCTAATATGACAGACACAGATTTATGGGAAATGAGAGGTGATGACATGTATTTAATACAAACCAATGAAACTCTTGTAGGAGGCATCATGTCTGTAAGTACTATTTTCAGAATTAAACTCAAAATATATTTGACTTAGATAACAACTATATAATCAGAATCTGCCAAAATGCTGTCTGTTGTGGCATTACAAATTGGAAGTACTCTAATTAAATGTCCCTAATTACTCTTTAATGCTAAGTATTTTAATTAATGCTAATTTTAACAAAGGAGTGATGTGGAAAAGGGAAACATTAAATCCTTCAACTCAATTTCATTTCATTTCACAAATAATTGTGATGTTACTAGTAGTTGTAACTGAACAACTTTAAAGCTTTTTATATATATTTACGAGGAAACCGTTATTGAATTTTTGAAACGTAATACAAAGTACCTTTAGTTATGGACCTTTAATAAATCAATTAATTTTATTATCTTTTCCGTTTTTCAGGAAAGATCAGAAATTATATCCACTTATTCTCTGTGTGGTTTTTCAAATATTGGTTCAATGGGAATATTATTGGGTGGGTTATCTGCCCTTGCTCCAGAAAGAAGATCAGATTTATCATCTATCGTATTACGAGCTATGATAGCAGGAAATATAGCTTGTTTCCTTACAGCTTGTATTGCAGGTAAGTCTTCTTAGGAAAAAATAATTTGCAAACTTCATATGCATATGTTTTCTTAATCAATTTTGGGGGTTTTGCCAAATCAAAAAAAAAAAAGAATCTGTATAGAAATGTCCGCATAATTGTAAACTGTACTCTGTGTTCGCATTTCATTTGTAATTTCCATGACTATCCACAGATTGGTAAGCAGTTTGGCAATAATAGATGTGGATTTATGATGTTAATTTCACCGTTGCAAATACACTAGTTAAAAGTGTTGATTTATGGGAATTCGTGCTTTCTGAATTCTTTTGAACTCTTGTTGGAAATTCATGAAACATTCTGAGAATATTTGTTTGACTGTCACTATATGGTCATCACATTTTCTATGCCAGTGTTAAAGTCATTAGGGCAGTATTTCGTGCAAAGGGATTTTGTATTAGCTGAATGTAGATAAGCTCAAATTTAAATAATTGCTGGGTGAAAGTTTTGGATGCAGGAATTGATACTACTTCATCACTTTGAGTAATTAACACCCACAAAGAATAATTACCCAGCCATAACAACAGAAAAACATTATATTATGACAGAAGTAGATAATATAAAAAAAAATGTAATCTAATCGTTTTCCTGCAGTATTCTTATTATTTTAGGTTTTTGGAATAAAGTCACTTGGACCATTTTTTCCTCCAGTAAAATCTTTTATTAATCATAGCAATTGTTTAAATTGACTCAGAGAAAAATTTAATAGCAGTAACAACACATATGCCCAAAATTGCCATCACAAAAGAATAGCCATCTTTTTGCATGGTTTCCATTCCATATTATTTCACAGATTTTTATGAGATGTTTTATAAGAAATTTTGTCTGATCAAAATACATGTTTTTCTTTTCTTACATTTTAGGTCTGTTCTTCCAGCCAATGGCATAAGATCTGCTTTGGAGATTCGTTGAAAATTATGATCAGCAATACCTGAATATGTCAAAAAGAAATATCTTTGAGCTAGTGCTGTGAAATTAAAACAAAGCCTACTGGTATATAACAAGAAAATCACTGTCTTTCAAATTCATATTTTATTTCATTATGAAATGTTTCATAAAATACATATGTACTGTGCATATAAGAAACTTATTAAGATAATTTTTAATATCTAATATTAGTCTAAATGGTTGTATATTATTTTTTTTTTAATATTTTGATTTTTGAAATATTTTTGTATTAAAATAATTTGATATTTTAAATTTTTATAGTATTTAACATATGGATGGATATTGTATTTTATAGATTAGTTTAAGTATTAGATTTCTGAATGATCAGAAGATATCATTTGCTATAAAATATCATTTTGGTATTTTTTTTAGATTTTATAGTAACGATGATATTTTTATATAACAAGTTAGCTAATATTTTAAAAATAGGGCGTTATAATTTATACATGACAAAATCATTTACATATTACTGTAAATTGAAATTTTATATCATCTTACTGCTGGGAATATGTTTTATAAACAGATAAATATGTGATTTCCAAGGTGATGATAATTTTCAGTTGCCCAGGCATCTTCTCAAGACAAGTTACGATTTATACCTCACTATCATATTGTAATACGATATGCAATACTTACCTGCCAAATGACTAGCGCAATGTCAATTTGCAAACATTGCAATAAATTCAACCAATCACAGCTTTTTTTTGGTCAATTTTTTAATGTAAATCAGCTTTCTCCATGGAAATTGTTATTTCAAATTTGAAAGCAAGATATTACGCTATATAACCAACAATGTACATTTCTGTCAAGGAAATCCATGTTTTAACGTGCATTATCATGGAACATACAACTTTGACTCCTGGATATTACTCTTTAGGACAAAGCAGCCACTTAAATGACTACCATAAAATTTGAATAATTAATTCTAAAGATCTGCTCATACATATCATTTTCTCATTATGGGTATATAAATGTAGCTGTATATATCATTATAATTATTTAAAGTGAAATTTGTGTTCTGAAAACAAACTGACTGGTTCATGTAATACGTCCATTATTTTTATACATAAAGATTGCATATATGAAAAAATATGTTAATTAGGTTGTGTTATTATCTGTAATATTTCATTGTTCCATATCAAGTCTTTAAAGTAATTTGCTCATACACTCCCAGTTTAACACATTCAATAGAACATTCCATCGAAATTTTAAATAAATTTTGTCTTTTTTAATTAATTATATTATCTTATAAAATGTTAATTACAAAAAGTTGATGCTATTCATTTAATTTGTATTTACATATCATCCCATTCATGTTTATTGGTAATTTTTTGTAAATAATATACTAAAACATACCTTTATCTTTTATATCAACATTTATATATAATAAAGTTATTTTTTTAAAGTTGTTTTTTGTTTTTGTATGCTTTTATTTTGTTGAAGATTATATAATTTGAGGGATAGGATAGATTCTAGGATCTGTCCTGTCCACCACTCAGATTAAAGGTATTGTATGAACAGTAAACATCCAGGATACAATTGGTGAAAAGTGCCTATTATTATCGCTCCCTAGAAAATATTGAAGTTTGCATCTAGAAATAATAGCATCAACAAGATAAAGCTGTGGATGCATAGCCAGAGGACATCTCCTTTCATAGTTAGACATCACAAAATTACAGACTGGATTTTGTAGTCTAGCTCTGATAATTGATAACTTTTTTTAAAAACTGAATGGACTATAATTACAGTTATACAAGACTATGGAGTGGAAGTCAAGGCATAATTGTAATACTTAGCCTAGTAATGTAATGTGTTTTCCCAAAATGCTTACATCAAAACATGTGATTTCTTATCAGTACTTACATACAGTAAATTGGCTGATTTCTTATCAGTACTTACAGTAAATTGGCTGTTTACACATGTAATATAAGAGTAACAAACTATTACTAATTATCAGAAATCATTTTGAATTCACTTTGCTTCATGTTCTGCCCCATGCTAATGTTTTGTGTACAAACATGTAATATCATGAATTTAGCTGTTTTTGTATGAAACCATCAGAAATGAATAGGCTTCGATGTGTCATTACCTGTAACACAGTGTATAAATTTAAAATCAGGTTTTTCAAAGCAATCAAGGGCAATAACTTTGGCAGTAACTACCGGAAATCGCTACTAACTTAAACCACAAGAGCATCTACAAAATTTATCAATGTGATCAAGGGTCATAACTGGCAGTAATATTGGAAATGACTGAATAATCAACTAGGCTTCTTTGTCCCATGACCATAGGCCCTGTACAAATTTGTCAATCAATCAAATAATAACTTCAGCCTCTAGATCGACCACAACTAATTATGTATGCCAGACATTTCAACGTGTGCGGCTGTGCGCATCGCATAGTAATGCTAATTTATTAATGGGAGGTCTAACACAGTTTAATTTTAATTCATTATATCACTTGCACAAAGGGGTCTTTAGCTGTGGAGAGAAAAATTGGGTTTAACATCCACTCGACACAAATTGGGTCATTTTCGGGACTAACATATGTTTCAGATTTATTCAATAATTTGCTTGCACAGACGGGGTCTTTAGAGGTGGGAGGAAACCAGAGAAAACCCATGAAGCTTTGTCACGTACAACCGAGGAATCGAAACCACACCAGTTGAGTCAATGACAGACCTTATGACACAGCGTGTACATGTTAAATATTCAGCCATCCCAAACCCTTTAGTTGTGGTTGGACCTGCAGAGATCCCACAATGATGAACAGGTGACCTAACTCCTTGTCAAGTACAAACGGGGAATATAAACCACATCACTTGACTCAATGACAGACCTTATGGTCTAATGCACACTTGTTAACCATTCGGCCACCCAATCAAACTTCCAGCTCAAAGATCAGTCTGTTGTAGTCAAGTCGTACAAACATTTAACGCTCTAATAAAATGCTTGCAATAATGTGTTGTCTTGGGGTCTGTGATAGAACTGTTTTGTAACAAGATCTAAATGTCCAATTTACAAATTCCTTCCCCAGGTCAATTAAAACTTTTATATATAAATAAGCAAATGTCTTTATTTACATCTTTTTATTCCTTTTTATTGTATATCTATATACACAAGAAATGTAAAAGAATGTTTTTTTTAATATATCGAAAAAGATTACGATGTGTGATGAGAAATGTTATAAAATATATATTACATAATGAAATAATTGATATACATATTATTATCTTCAAAAGTCCAGCTTTACAAAACATTATCCCTATAAAATTAAAAACAAGCGGTTGCCATGCAAGATACGCCGACACTTTGGAAAAAATGGACAGAGAACAAGCTAAAAACCCAATTTTTCGTACAGGGGCCATAATCCAGGAAGTTATGCTCCGATATGTGCAATATTGATATATCTGTGGTATACAAACATATCTTTTAAGTTTTATAAAAATTGGGTAAAAATTGTGACCCATAGAGTGTCCATAACCTTGGTGTTACATACCTCTTCAAATTCGAACAGGGGAGTTGCCATTTTGTCAGACTATGGTGTACTGGTGATATATTTGAACAAAGAAACCAATATCTTTGGGATAGAAACCAACGGTATATTTTAAGTTTCCACAAACAAAATTTGAATGGACGGACAGGGGCGATAATATACGTCCACATGAAAATTTAACCGTATAAAAACATGTTTCCACAAAAATACAATAGCACGGTTTGGTGTAAGGCAACTGTCAGCAATGTCATAGAAACATCCTTGTGTATAATATATAAGGTTTTCTCTACGACACAGGTGTATTCAGGCCACCCCAAAATCTAATCCGCCCCACGACATATCTTCGTTTAGAAAAAAAACCAAAACATTTGACAGACAATTTTGCACCATTTTGAATTTATGAAATGATCGATTAATCTACAATATAATAAAATTCAAACTAGCAAAATTGACTCAAAAAGTTCAGAGCTCTCAATTATTGAATGTAAATGTATAGTTGAGATCTTGGTTAATAAAGGATTTGTTTCCCCTCTTAATTATTATACCAAGTCTAAAAATTCACACAAATATATTATTCAAGTTGCATACTGAGAATTACATTTCTTTATCAATATTAAGCATTCAAAAATTTGCATAATATTAAATATTTCGTATCGAAACATTAAGAATTGATGAGTATAATAAAAAACACAAATATGCAATACAAAATTTACATTTTAGAGTTAAAAAATCAAACTCTCAATATACAGAAGTGATACAAACATTTGAATCTACAGATCAACTAAAACAAAGCTTCATTTTCATCAGACGTAAAAAATAAACAGGAGAAAAAATATCACAAAATGCAGGGAGTGTATTCCATGGTTTAATATAAGATTTATGTACATAGCACATAAAATATAACTTTTGGGGGGAGGGGGAGATAGTTCATTTATAAAATATTGAATATTTCTAACAGCTCAGTTACACAAGAAATGTATCTAGTGAAAAAATACTTTGAAATTAAGGTATACTAAATTTAAAGCAGAGCTTTAAAAAGGTAAATTTAGTTTTATTTGTGTATTTATTACAAATTTATGGCATAAGAATTGTGACTGGAAGTTTTCTCAGCAGATATTCACTTTATATGTACTTTAATTGTGTAATTTAATTGTTTGTACTGAAAGAAAAATTCAACATTTCCACCAAAACTTTCCCATTTTCTATTCAAGGATCTGATATCATATAGCCAACTATATATACAATTGTTTGGGAAATATATTACACATCTCTGGAGTGGTATATTATATACATAAATTATTTAATTACAATTTATTATTATTAATTTTATCTATACAGATATTGTATTCTTAAAAACTTAACTTCAAGAAAACTATAAATAAGAATGAAGAACAATTTCAAAATGTTACAAAGAATGACAATGAATGTATGGCAAAAGCATGCTTTTTTAAAAAAAAATCATCCAGTTCTTCAGTAAACATCTAAATCAAAAATTTTCAATCCTTTTATTCTGATTGACCTTCCAAAATTTGATTTTTTAAATTTTTTCAAAACCAATTTAGGATTTCAATTGTTAGTTCAATTTAAAGAATAAACCCTTAGCCTTCAGGGTTTAGGAATAAATAATCAAACAGATACAAAGCAATATAAACAGATTTCAATTATTATGTTCACTTGTAAATATGTACAAATAATCATAAAAAAATTTTAATGCGGGTCGGCATCGAATATTTCTAGGATATTTGTTAAAGCACTTGAAAACATGATTGATGTGTTGACACCTGTGACCTCTACCTTATTAAATGTCACAAATATTTTATAAAAAAAATATAAGTGAATATTTATTGTCTCTTATTTCATAAGTAAGAATAGCACCTTTAAGAGTAGAAAAAAAAGTTTCTAATATTGCAATGTGACACATTAAGCTCAGCCTTAAAATAATCCAGTTGGCTGTTTCAATTGTCTCTGTTTCCACGATGGTAATGCATAATATTCTTCTTTTGACATATGTAATAAACTCTGAAAAATATACAAAAAATTTATCAAGATATTTCATTAACCAACAAGACTACAAAAAGATATCAACAGCAGATTCCTGAAGACTAAAGGGAGATAATCTAAACACGCTGAAGACTAAAGGGAGGTAATTTGCACTAGTGGTACATTTATTTGTGCTTAGTATTTTTGTAACATCTGATACCACTTCCAATTGTCTAAGAGGTTTATTTAGCTAATAAACATCATCTAACAAAGCTTTCAATTTTGTAAATGCTGCCCTCAGATTTAATTTTACATATTAAAAAAAGAGTCTTTCAGTATCATTTACTTCTGCACTGCATGATGATTAACCACCAACTCACCTGAAATTCCTCATCATCAAGGTATGATTCCAGTTTAGATGCATCAACACCTTCTGGTAATGGTCGTTCTTGAAGTTCAGCAAATGTATACTGTGTTCTCTTTAACTTAGCTAAAATTTCTTCAGCAGATTCTAAATAACCTTCTCTTTTACCATCCTATTTTATAAATAAACAAATATACATATAATACTGACTTTGGTTAGGAGACGATAACTGCTGAGAAAAACATTGGGGATTTCTTAATCCCATTTACCAATGCCTAGTAAAGTACATACAGAAAACTAAGGAGAAATACATGGTAACACAACTCTCGTTACATTGCATATGTAACCATAAGTATTGTGTAATAAAAAGTTAAACCCTGTTCTAAGATCACTGGAACATAAAACTTTCAATTTAGGATTTAAAAAGAGAATGCTGTTGGAGAAATTACTTTTTACCTTAATATTCAGTTCTTTTGCCTGTTCATCAACGACCCAATAAGGAAATATATTAGTAAACTGTTGAGGTTCGACACCACCATATACTATATACATCTTCGGCATACGTTTTCTACTTTCTGTTGATAAAATATAAATAAACAGTTAAAATTTCAATACATATATATTCACCATACCAGTTTCTTATTCAATAGTTTCTAAGTGTCTTTGTATAGTTTCTTCTGACGTTTTATGTTCAATGCAATGGACTGTCCTTTTCTGTTACCCAGGGGCGTAAAAATCCACTAGCCCGACGCCCGGGACTACCAAAAATAACCTACGGGCTAGTGACCTATTTAGCCGTACTAGTCCGGGGCTAGTGCCCTTTCATTGCTCATTTTTTCTGTGATTTAAACTACATAAATGAGATGTGAAATACTGCACTTTTATTTCTCCAATCCAAACGAAGCATAGCATAACAATAGTTTTTTCTGTGACTGTAGCGAACACGGGAAGGTTGTACCTCTTCTATTTATAGTGGGGCTAAATATAGATCTCAGTCAATAAAATCTAAAGTCATGTGATAATCTAGACTACAATGCATGATGGGGGATGTAAGAAGCACTCCCCACCTCTCGCAATTTAAAGTCATGTGACAATCTAGACTACAATGCATGATGGGAGATGTCTACTTTAGTTTTATCGTAGAAATAGATAAGGACCTGCGTTGTCCGCTATTTATCGGATATATTGAAATAAAAACTAGTTCAAATTGACCAAGAACAAAACTCGGAATATTAATCAAATTAGTCCTTCATTTATAAACTGATTATTTTACATTAATTAATAATATAGGCCACTTTCTGTTGGCGTACGTCGGCACAGTATTGCAGGAACGGTATCCCATGCGATAATTTGATAAGCGGTAGAGTTGAAAAACATTCGTCATATGGATTGAGGCCAGGAAAAACTGTATACTCCACATCGACTCATGTACCCCGTATATTATTGAATACAGTTCAGTTAGAAAGAGTACATTTAATGTGGTCAAATGGGTGACAATCTGCAGTGTACATTATTGACGATTAAAGTTTGTACCTTTTCCAACTACGGACTAGTGGAACTGGATGCCGGGCTAGTGTCTGACAGTAGACTACTAGCCCGGGGCTAGTGGATTAAAAAATATTTTTACGCCCCTGCTGTTACCCCATGTAACATGTTACAGTATAAATACAAGAAACATTCTTAAATTTAGCTATTGTCTAGGTAAATGAACTTTGTCAATAAATTGCAATGATTTATCAATGATAAATATTCCAAGACAAAGTCAATTTCATCTTTTAGTCCTGCATATCTTATTCTTAACAAAATTTACCACTAACAATGTCATTTTTCTATTATTGTACTTGATGCATGCGTGAATATTTACCTCTACAGTAATTCACCATAGTTTCTAGAGCACACTTTCTGTCTATATTAAATCTAGCTATAGCTGATCCTGTGTGCACATTTTCTTCATCTTCTTCACCCTCCGGCCACCAACCATGCCATAAATATACCTCACGATGATTATCAACTAGGAATAAAGCTGAAAATATACAACATAAAATAATTGTTGGCTTTGCATTTAAACATCAATCTTACCAGTCTATAACTAAAATATATCAACGACAAAACCAAAATTCTCCACGTTTGTCATCTGCTGTTATTGTTAATCTTTCATTTGGCATGATATTTGTCTTAATATATCATTAGGCACGATATTTGTGTTAATGTATCATTGCGCACGATATTTGTTAAAATATCAATTGAACAATAATTGAGTAAGTAACTTAAGACGGGGGGCTCTAGCGATACAAAAAGCTTGATCTTCGATTATCATGTAAATACAACGCTATGTCCATAAATACATATTCTTCTAAAAGAAATATTATCCTAGTTCAATTTTGTTCAGTATTTAGAAGGACTATTGTAACATTTGTCAATCTCTGCAGACGATATATATACTGACTGAATCGAACTGGGAGATTAACACAGATTTTTTGTTTTTTTTATTTTTGGTAATTGTGAAATAATCAATTGTGGGATGATTTTCAGTCGTGTAAAATTAGATTTCGTACCCAAAATGACAATGAGAGGCTATAGCAAATGATTTTAATATTAACTAAAAATCAAAAACCTACCTGGTTGTGAAACTTTATAGAGATCAGATTGTAAAAATGGGAATGGTGTATAAAGATCTTCACAACGCGCTGGATTTAATAATTCTATCACTTCAAATACACCTGATACACTAGTCATATGGAATAAACGTACAGTATGTTCTAATGATCGAGGCTCTGTAAAATATAACCAATATTATACATGATACAATAAAATATCACTTGTTATATTATATGGTATGCTTACTATTTCTAGAACACTTGATAACATTTCTCAAATGTGTATAATGAACCAAATTTGCCTATTATTACTCTGATATTGGATCTGAAATCTGATCAAACTGATTTAAGGGCGTTGAACAGTCTAAGATTCGCACTAACTTTTCAACGCCAATCTTATTAAGTCTTTGCAAACTTGTTCCACTTATAAAATAACTCAGAAAACTCTCGAAAGTCGCGTCGTTTTATGTGTAACAATGGAGATACGAGGCGGAGGAATAAAACTATTTATAGCAAACGAGACTGATTCCCCGACCTAGATCAGGTGTTGAATAAATTATGACGTCGTGCACGCCAGTCACGTGATCAACACAGACGTGGCTTCAACGGGAGTGGAAGATGTCACGTGACCAGAAGGAATTCCCTGTATGACGCGATTATCCAGGTCTATTTATCTATCACGAAAGGAACATGACGGATTTTTTTTTTATGGTCAAAGATTACTATTTTTTGAATGCATAACATGATTTAGAGTGCGGTGGAGTGGTGCAGTGAAGTAATTATTTACTTTTACATCCGAATTGTTGTATTTTAATACTTGTTGTCGACGTATTCAAAGAATTAACCCAAAATCGCAAAATCTCGTTTGAAGGTAAATAATGAACAACAATTTTAAAATACTTTGAGTTGGTATTTTTTAACGTTTTTGGTGTCGAAATGTAGCTTATAACCTCCACTTTCGATCTACTGGTGGGATTATCAATAAATCTTTTGAGCTTGTACTAATAGAATTTCCAAGAAAACGCATCGTTTTTTTGCGTTTCCATGGATACAAGACAAACCACAACCTATAGCCAAAAATTGACCAGTGTATTTTTGGGACTTGCTATTAGCATTGTTCATGCGAAATTTGATGAAAATATCTGCAGGCATAACTGAGAAAATTCTACTTTTGTTGTCATCAATACCCCTTTTTATCATGCTTTTGGGCCAAGTTTGGAACATAGTTGGTAAATAAAATTGGTATTTATTTGGTGATTAATATGTAGTTTATCACCCCAAATAACAAAAAACGTCATATCTTATCAACAAAAATTACAGTGCTAGCTTTAAAATTTGCATTTTAGACTACTCAACGCCCTTAAATTAAAGTATAATGAAAAATTAAAATCATTAATCAAAATCACAGAAGATTATTGTATTCCTTTCAAAGGAATAGTTGTTTGATTTATATATTGTTGCTGCAACATACATGCACTTTTTCAGAACATAACAAAGATTCCAAGACTCCGTTAAATTATTTCTAGAATGAATTTATTTACCATTTAATAAGGACATATACAATGATCTATCACGACTTTCTAATGCTCCCCAGATCTGTGCTTTCTCCTCTCCTTCTTCCATCTCAGTAATCAAAATACTAGCATCTTTATGTAAACCAACTTCTAATGGACAACTACAAATATAGTTTAGACATAAAAATAAATTAAAGCCCCAATAACACTCTTGTTGTAATTGAATAACATGTCCCAATCTTTATTCTGGTCAACAAATTGTATTATTTTAGAATATTCAAATAAATTGATGATACAAATTTCATCGTAACACACCTAATTTAAAAAATTGGAAAAATTCAACTACATGATTTGAAAAGGTTAACGTAAACCTTTTCAAATGTGACTTGGATTTTAAAATATTTTCGAACCCTCCGGACAAGTAAAATATGATGTAATGGATAATTTACACAACAGGTAGGACACATAAACATCTGGTACTTAGAATAAGACTATTATTTATTTTCCAGAGCTGCCAAGCCAGCAAGAGTGTTATTGTCCCTTTAATATCGTTATAAATAATTCAAATATCATCTTAGATACAGAAAATTGAAATGATATATTAAGGTATTCAAACATAGGTATTCAAGATCTGAGGAAAATTCGATTATTATTTTGGTAATTCATTCACTAATTTGCAAAGATTTTTCACAATAGAGCAATTCAACTTAAATTACGAGAATTGATCCTGGATATTTAGAATCGATTGAATTGCAATGAATTGTGCTCTGTTCCAATAACATATGTTGTACAAGTAAAATCGAGGTGTAATCAACCGTTTCATCTAAAGGGAATTAGTCCAGATATTACTGGATTCATTTGACTAAGGAGGCCATATGTTTATTCCACTGTAGCTTAATACTCAACTGTCCCCTTTCGTGACAAGAAGACAATTCTATTCAAGAAGTAGTACATACATTTTTACACTCATTTACTTGTACCGTATTTTCCAGGGTATAAGTTGATGCAAAAAATACAGTACATATTCTGATTAATACTACATATTACATGCTGTAGTCCAGATTTTGGGCCCTTTTCCAGGAAAACTTTCAATATCTCATCCTCACATTTCAGTATTTTATAAATGAAAGAATTATATATGTAAAATAGACTTACTTGTTTTTAAGTTTATCAGCAACTATTCGTGCATTTTTTCTAGTATAATCTGGTGATTTACAGCCATGCCATATATACAAATGTCCAGTTTTCACATTTAATAACAATAATGATGAACGACTACGTAAATTATCAACACACAACTTAATTTCTACAATACACAGTTCATTTTCTAATTCATTACGAACACAGTATAATCTCCATGGACCTTGTGTATTTGATTCTTCTTCTTCACGTTTACCTATATGTACAATCATACTTCCATGGAATAGGTTTAAAAAACATGGTGGTTCTTTTCCTTGAATAACACGTATCTAAAACATAGAATTATAGGCAAATGGTAGCAAGTGTTACCTCTAATAAACAAAAATATAATCAAACTGAGGTCTGAATTAAGACAATTCCATTTATCCCACCATTTTTCATAGATGCCCTGCAAACATCCTAAAGATCCTCTACCAATAGAATTTTTTTTTTAATATTTGCATTCAAAACATACTGGGTATTATTGCAACAGAATTAAAATCTTCTTGATCCCATCCACAACTAGATTATTCTAAAACATGAAATCCCCGTCTTATTTGTAATTTCAAACAGAACACTGAAAATCTACAAATATAACAAACGATCTTAACTAATAGTCACAATACCAGTGGATTAATTGGGTACCATGAGAGATTTCATCAGGTGCCTCATACACTACACCTGTCATTACCATGATACTCTACCATAATCAGATGAAATGAAATAATATGAAACAGGGTTTAACGTCCAACTCTTCTGCTCCTAAACTGGGCTAATGAAGATGGGCATACGCCATACAGTGTGCTATGAGGGAAATTTTGCCTGAGCAGTGGCGCTACAGCATACCAACTGCCAAAGGATCTTTTACGTGCATGCCAATGCGTATATGGGACATCAGTTTTTCATGCTATCCGAGCGACTAGACAGCTGTCCTTGTCACATAATCCAATGAGGTACCAGTATATAAAATTACCTGGGGACCTCTTTCTTCATCCAACTCAACTGTCATTAAAGCTGAAGCTCCTTTCTCATTGATCGTAGATTCTTTACCTTGCCAGAAAAAATATGCATATCTTTCTCTTCCTGTTACAGATTTACGAGCTGCCTGGCCTTTTAATGATTTTAAACCTGAAATTAGATGTTGTATTTAGTAATACATATCAACAAGGGATATAAAATACATCTTAGAAGTAACATTTGATATCGCTCAAACAAAGAAAATGTTTGAGACTTTATTACAAGGGACAGGAATGAGTCTTCCAGATCTTATCAATGATGTAATTTGCTCTGTTTGCTATGTTTTTGAAATCATTTGTCGTTTTCTTTCTCATTTCATATTTTGTATCTAATAGTAAATAGCCTGGGACCATGGCCTATCAACCAAGTCTAATTCAAATTACAAATACTGAGAGATAAAGTCAATTTTTTTTATTGTTAGTCTCCATTTCTCTTTACAGCCAGTTATCAAATACAAAATTCAATCTTATTTGACCAGCATAATATCTATTTTGTAGAGGAGTGATCAAGGTTATTTCCTGGTCAATCTATTAAGCATCATCCCAGACCAGATGGAGCTGGCCTTTGATGATATATTGATCAGTAGTTTCGTTACTAACAGAAGAAATAAAATACCTTACCAGCATTTGAGATCATATACTGCCACCTAACAACATAGGTATCACCATCATGAAACTGTCCATAACTTGTTTCATCAACTTTATAATGATCATATTCCATAATATGCCACATATCAACACCTAAAGTTACTATCTCAAATTCTCTCATAAAACCCTGCATATCCTCTAACCTAATAATCAAAATAAAATGTTAATACAATTATCTCAATCACAATTACAAAATGACCAGGGACCTCACAAGACTATGAGGAGTCCCAGGCCAAAAATTCCAGTGCCCCTCCACCCCCCTGGGTTTTACTGTGAAGGGTTAAACTTATTTCTGTATCAAATTCTGTTGGTGACAATACCACTGTCACTAGAACTTTCATCTACAGTTAGTGTTTTTTCAGTGGAAAGATATTACATTCCACACATCAGGTAATAAATAACCCCCAAGTTTAGAACAGAACGGATGTCATATAGCTCTGATTCTGTAAAAGTCAAAAGTTCTACCCTGTTCAGGGAGTTTAAATGTTAATAACTATATCTTACCATTTAGTTCCTCTACCAACATGAGAACCTTCTAGAACTAATGTAACAGGTGATTTATTTATAGGTACCATTTTATCGACATCAAATGCTTGTAATTCTGCTACTTCTACTTTCTATAATAGTCAAATATAAATTATTATAATTAACCATAAGTATATCAACATCAATTATACACTAAAATTAAAAGAAACATTGGTTGGCATGCAGCAAAACACCTCCTCAAAATTTAGAATAGATCAGATCATAACTAAAGATTCTAAGCTTTTGTAATAAAAGGGAATAAATACACAACATAAAATCTAAAAATGCACCACAGTCATACTTTTGACATTTCTGTTTATTGCAGGAAAATTGAAAACAAATTGTTTAGACCTTCTTTTGGGGTGTTGCAGTCCTCTCTAGCCCTACCCTACCACATGAAACAAAAGTTAATCATTGAGACATCAATTTCATTCACTGTGATGAAATTTTAATAATTTGAATATTTTGCTATCTCACCTTTTCTGTCTTCTCATCATCTTGACCTTTAACCTTAATAATTCTAGCATTATCTGGCCAATCAACAAACTTCTCTTTAAATAATAATGTTTCCATTCCTTGATGTACTTTACCAAATAACGCCCAATCGGGGCGAGTATTACTCTTGATGGGTATAGATCCTGTGTCTTCAGCTAAATAAATGTTAACAAATAATGTACACATTTCAACTTCAAGCAAACACTTTAAAGGAGCTCTACCACTTTGAACATGGACAATACAAAGAACTGATGACTTATTTCGATTAAAGATGAGATATCAGTTTTATAACATCAAATTTTCTTTTTCGTATTTTAATCAGAGTTGATTTGTTTATTAATTTTTGTTTTGGCTTAAAATGTCAACCACAATATCAGTTAAATTTCAATAGGAAATTAGACAGATAACTACTTCATATATGAAATCAAAACATCAACTTTAATTAAATTGACAATTATAAGCGTCCTATCATTTCAACTCGTTATTAGGTTTTGGGCAGCAGAATTTAAATCACAGTGCAGCAACCACCTTCAGTTTACTTCCAATCAATTATACAATAAAAACTCACTATGTAACGGAGATAGAGGATTTATATCACATGGTGTATAATCATATCCTCTATCCCATAATTGTTGACACAGCAGACGGCCAATCTTACGGTCTTCAGGTGATACTTTTTTACCCAACCATAAATATAACTCAGCACCAAAATCAAATGCTAATGTCTGAAAAAGATAATAAGTTGGCATAAAGCAAAGTCGAAGCAAATTCAAACAAATATCTTTTTCAAGTGCATGTTAAAAAAACATCACTGCTTTATTGTTATACAATTTTGAACCTAAAATTCCCCTAAAAATATAAAAATAATGCAACAAATTAAATATTGTACCAGGCATAACAAATGCAATAACTCTTTATGGTCAGTTTATAATAGCGCCATTCAGGTTCTGGGCATGTCATTTATTATTAAGAATCTACCAAATATTCAAGAATTACAGGCTGTGTGTTTAGTAATTTCAGAGAACAAGATTAATGGTTTACGTAGACAACTTTAGTCATTTTGAGATCAACAAGATAAATTTTATTTGGTTATGGAGATTGAAAAACGGGTGGGGTGGGGGATTTAGCCAAGACAGCAGAGATTCTGATACTCTTCATTGTATTCCAAAGGTTTACTTCACATCATATAAAACCAATTTGTACACAATCTCATTTTTCCCTCATTAGATTTGAGCAACACCCACTTTCTGCAAGAGCTTTTAGAAGATTTAAAAAGAAAACTTACCATTTCTGGATCTAACATGCTATATTTTAAGGCAGCACCCCAATATTCCTGATATGGCTTCAGAGAATTATCTTCTAGTTTAAACACCATATTGGTTTTATTTATGCAAGTCTCATATATCTCATCCTCCTCTTCAGGTCCTACAGCTATAATAAAACATAATAAAATACATGTACAATGCTTTTATTATTCTGAGACTAACATATGGCAATTATGATTTCAATTTATAGGGAGTGGGGGGGGGTGTAAGCCTAGACAGAAGGGTTTTTTACTTATTATTTTTGTGACTCATCTTTTCCTTTCTTGATGAAAGTACATTTGAATGCCACTTTAAACATTAACTAATATCAAGAAGACTGATGAATTCTATATGTATCTGATAATCCTGTTAAATAAAAACAAATAATAATGTGTAGTTTTAACAGCATGCCATCTGTACCAACTGTGTTCTATTCTAACAAACATATGGTGATATTTATGATACCAGTGGAGCAGTTGAGACTGATGATTATATGAAACATACCTTGATATTCTTGTTGACCACCAAGAGCGGCCCAGAAATGTTTTCCTGCTCCAAGACGTTGTTTTTCTTCATCTACTGTCGCTGAGACAGTCGTACTTTTACACCCCATATCTCTCTTCTGATGTATATAATTTGTTATGTCTGCCGACTGCAAAATATTAAATTTGATACTTAAATAAATAATAACATTTAGAAATGGTGGAGTTTTTCTCCTCTTCAAATATTAAGGTAAGATGTATATGAATGGATGGCTCTACTATCTATCTACCATACAGATATCAACAAATTTGTCATTTGAATAAGCACATATTTACCCAAGGAACAGAATCAAATTGTCAGAGATTATGTCTGATATAAAAATACTTTTCTATGAGATTGACAAAAATAAAACACGACATCACAAAAAGTAATGTGATCGGACATTCATTCGTTATTTTGCAAGGTCCAATGACTGAAATATGAGTTCATTTTTCTTTTTTTTTTTCCTTAGTTTATATTATATTCTTCAGCATGTTGCTATGATCATATTACATCTTCCTTAAAATTAATAAAAGACATCTTTTTGATTGTTATTTTAGTGCTGGGTAAAGGGTATTGGTATGGAGTGGAAAACCTAAAATAAACTACATTTTAAAAGAGTTAATCACAAGTTTCTCTAAAATGAATATTATCCATTTGAAATAATACCCTTATCAACAAAACTTTACAATTCTAAATCTAAGTATTTCTAACCATATCAAATTACCTTAGCTTTTTCAATAACGTTACTAAATGATCCAATCCAGTTAATGATTTTTTCTGGTGTAATAAGAACATAACAATCTCCACTATTAATAGATATAGATGTTGGTTGTACAAGACGAGTCTGAACATTTCTTCTTCCTGTAATTAAAAATTAGTAAAAGTATTGTTATCGTTTAATTCAAGTTACATTCCTACTTGAAATGCAAATAGGGGACAATGAAATATTATAAAAGTTCACTCTCCTAGTAGAATAGAAAAATATAAAGATAAAACTGTGGGGGAATTATTTTAAAGTTTGCATTATATGGAACACCCCATATCACTCTCACAGGTAAAAAAAACAAGGTCTTCTGTACTTATTGGCATGCTTGTAAAAGAACCTACAACAATGGGAATTTGAAATAAAAGTAGACCCTCATGCTGCTGTTCAAGCAATATCTCCTACATAGTACAGAGTTCGGTGTATACCCATTTTCATTAGCCTCGTTGCTGTAGAAAGTAGGACGTTAAACCCCATTTTTTCTTTTCTTGGCCTACCACTTTGCCACAGTTGAATTTAAATTAACCTACCTTTTACATGTAATAACATAATATCTTTATATGGTTCTAATCTATCTTTACTGCCTGGTGTAGAAGTTACATCCATTTTACGTAAAGCTACCTTCGAAAAATTTTCTTTACTAGCTAACCCTGCCAGTGCTTCTTGAGCAAAACCAGTATTATCTTTGGCAACTAGTGAAAAAAAAAGTAAAGAATTTATACAAACTATTATCATAGAATTAATGACAAATTCGAAATTCCATTCGAAGCTTAATTCTCTTGATTAATTACACTGTGACGTCATTATAATATGGGTTGTTATAAAGTGGATTTCAGTATAAAAGTGTCAGTACGGCACCTTGCCCCAAACAACATTCTACGGTAAAGCTTGTGTACGTCATACATGATTTAGGGTCTGGCTAAACAGACATAGAAAACAGACTTCACAATCAGAATTATCATGAAGTGATAGTTTTCTTTAAATGACTTGTTACATGTGCTGACAACACTTTGACTTATAACATTAGAAGACAAGGTTGCTTACTTTTTTCAACTTTGACACGTTTTAATTCCAGTTCTGCTAGACCTGTAGTAACTTCTGTATACTCTGTTTTAATCTCCACAGACATATTTTTAAGGGGGTTAGCCGTTCTTGCTGCTCTTTTTCTCACTGGACGGATTTTTTTCACGGATGGAAGTCTGAAATTATTAACAGATAAATGTGATCACTTCATGTAAAATTAGAATAAATGTATCTTTATTTTGTTTGTAATGGTAACAATGTACAATTATAAAAAACCAAGTTCTTTGAGAATATCGTAACGTTGGGTTAAGACAAATCCTGATAATCTTGTCAAGACCTTTGACCTGAGAGCCACAAGGAACACCTAGTCTTGTATGAGTAGTTCACGACACAAACACTCATATTAACCAAATTTCAGGTTTCATATCAGTTTTATGCACTTTGTTAATACTAGTATCAACTCTACACGATTGGTTGAAATTTGAATTTTCTTCGCTAATCAGCTGGGGTTCATGATAACCAAGTCTTCTTGTCATCTTGACAGATATAGAGGTTATCCGGGACTTTTATATGGTTCAATTTTATCTTAATACTTCGCTTACGCATCATTTTAATGTCTTTAGCAGTAGGAGGAAACTCGAGGACTTGGAGGAGTAAACTCCTGAGGTTAGACAGGCAACCCCACTCCTTGTTTCAGTCAAACAGGGAATCGAAACCATGACACTTGACTCAATGACAGACCTTGTGATTTCTCGCACACATGTTAAACCACTAGACCTCCCCCCCCCCCCTTGACAGAAATATCCTGTAAATAAAGAGACTTTATCAAATAAATGTTAATAAACGTAAAATAAATGACACTATTCAAGAGTATCTACTCACATATCATTAGAATTTATGAATATATCATTAAAATCATCTATATCTAAATCTATTCTTTCTTCATTTTCATCAGGTAAATTAAAGAAGGCGTCCACATCAGCAGAACTAAATTGAGGTATTTCGACAGTGACAGATTCTATTTTCCGTGATGATGTCGTCTCATGGGTTTCTGTAACTGTTTTAACTTTGGTTACAGATGTTGATGAGGCTAGAAAAAAGATATGGAATACAGATAAATGAAATTTCTATGCATAGAAGTGTTGTGCTGGGTGGAATGATTTCAAGTTACCCAAATCATTTAGTATTCTTCAAAGAGTAAGCACTCACTGTCTTGTTATGGCACATATTACTAGTTATAGCATGATGCTGTACTAGTGAAATATAAATAATATAATTACCATGAGTGATGATGTCTTTAGGAAGTGGTATTCTTTCATGCGTTGGCGTCGTAACTGGAGATTCATTTGGAGAATTTTCTTTAGAACCTAAATCTATAAAAGATATAGCCATGTCAGAATAAAAACATGTTCGAATGCATTTCAAAAAGGTTTTAAAATGAATAGTTATTTATTAAAGCCCCCATATGCCAGATGACCACTAGTCATTTTTCTTATCTAAAAAGACATGTAATCGATTTAAATTGTAAACGAAGAAACTAAGAAAACTAACTTACCTAAACTCATTCCATTTCTTTTATTTTTTAATCTTGAAACGAGGGGACTGGCAACTGTTCCGGCTGAAAAATGTATTTTGACCAAAGTGAACAAGAAGAATGCAATAATAACTAGACAATACATTTCCTTTTACTTTAAAGAGATCATCCCAAAATTTATACGAATAGTAAATCTCTTTTACATTTACCTGTTTGACTTATTTTTCCTGCTACTGTAAACTTGGATGTATCTTTTTCCTCGACTCTTTCTTTCCATGTTGTTTTATTCACATCCAAAAGACTGAGTCGATCAGCTAGACTCACAGGTCGACCCTCGATTAATAACCCTTTCTTCTCGCGCAACTTTATCTCTTGTGGACTTTCGAAATCAAGAGATTTAGGGACACGCTTCTTCCATTCTTCTTCTCCACTTTTTTTCAAAGCACTTAATCTGAAAAAAAAAAAATCAAAATGCAGGAAATTTTAATTTTGTAAAAAGAATGTTTAAGACACAATCCAAATATTAATACGAAAACATATAAGTTTTCATAAAACACCTTGTCCATATAAAAAGTAGACAAAGAATAAACTGTTAGAATCTTTTAGGCAATATTATTGAAACCCTGTCCTAAATCATTCTTCTATATTACATGCAATAAAAAGACAGAAAAAAAACTAGTGAAAAAAAATGATGACTGGCAAAATCTGAATCTATTACAAATAAAAAGTATGTAAATTTTGGTATATATCTGGAAAGAAGAGACACACAATCCTACAAGAAAATACTGGGTTCCCAATATAAATCACAAGGTTCAACAAAGTACAACATCGGACATAACTTTAGAAGTTATAAACAGAAATTGCTGAAATTTAATTGGCAACTACGTTTTACAAGTTTAAATAATAAATTTAATATACATCAGATGATAACTAAAAAGGTTTCTTCTTCTTCTCACTGATGTAAACAATATATATAAATTTCAAACTGATCATATAATAAATGTAGTCTGTAAAACGTTCACAAGAATTGTAGACGACCACATTTCCATGTCCCCACCCCCTTCTATTTAAATTTTAATTCTGACTTTTGTATTCATATTTACTAATCATTTACAAATATAAGTAAGTGTTCCATGACATTATGCCTAGGCATGTTTTATAACTTTCCACTCAATGATCAAGAATTAATTTCTTCATGAATGGTTTCTCATGAGAATACAGTTGACTGACTCCATTCTAAGCAATTGGTAGATTATCATTGAAATATATAGAAAATTTATTTATACCTGTCTGCCACCGAGCCTCCCTTCATTGTTACTGGGGTTGTTTCTTCTGCTTCTTTAAATTCATCGGGTGTAACTGGCTGCGTCATGTGTCGACCCTCATACTTAATTCTCCTCTTACTCTGAGGAGATTTCTCTGGGGTTACTAATTCAGCAGGTTGAGTTAAATATCTGAAAATAGAATAGTTGAGCACATGTAATAGTGACATCAACATCTAACCAAAAGTTGTGTCCATAAAATAATGACATCATAATCATCAAATAGAAATTTGATTGTATGACTGACAATAAATTCTATGAATAACAATTATGTCATTCAAAATATTCATCATAGAATTATTTCATAAGATTCAAACTGGTACAGTATGTTTAAATTTCCGACGAAAAAAAAGCAACAAAATTCAATAATAAACAAACACTTCAACAATATCAAGTAACAATTCAAACTATCTCTTTTGATCAGGAAATGGAAAGAAGATAATATATTTGAAGAGCTTCAAACCTGATCAAAATGCTAAAATGGTTGATGTATCTTGGTATAAAATAATATACAGTGGCTAACATTACACCAAAGATCAAAAATTGTATAAATGAAGAGATCATATTGTTTCACAAGTTACACAGAATAAAAGAAAACCAATTCATTTCATCCCTCCTTCTATGCAAGATCAAAGTAAACAAGTTGTTATCCAGACAGCAAGGTGCCAAAATGAACAATATGGCCACACAGAAATGCTATAATCCCCATATGATATGATTATGTACGTAGGTATAGATTACTTAATTAATTAAAGTACAAGACATATCAGAAAATAAACTATGATCTGGCATGCTACAAGTGTTGTGGTATATCCTAATCATTACTTTTCCCATTCAATTCTCCTTACATTCACAATCAACTCAAAGAACAGAACTCAAACAGGCCCCAACAAACAATATTTACAATTACAGAGATGAATGGAATCAACAGTCAAAAGACCTTGCAGTCAAAAGACCTATCTACAGAGACAGATGGGGTCCTTTTTCTAATATATTATTAAAAGAAAACATAAACTGCTGACTCTGAGAATACTACATGAAAAAGAAAATCCAAATAAATTGGAAACAAGAGAAATCAAAAGACATTTCTTCAGACACAGATGGTGTTCTTTTTTTTCAACCTTCAATACTTTCATCAAAATAAAAGTTGAATAGAAATTTTCTGACTACAATACTAATTTGGAATATTGAAGAAATATGGAAGAAATAATAAAACCTTAACGTTATGGTCGTCTTTGTTGAGGAATGATTCTGCAGGAGTTGATTAAACATCACTGAAGGAATGGTACCAGATTCTCCCATTATAACATTACAAATATCAACATGCACGTAGGATTAGAAATTATTCTTATATCATTTATCATGAAGATTCCTTATAATTCAATTAATTATCCAAATTAATACAAAGCACAATCTTCAAATAGTAATCACAGAAGTTTGTTGTTTCTACACCTATTTGAAATTCTTTACACTAAAAAATGAACATGCGCATAATATTCAACTTTTGTCACTTTCTATGATAAAAATCACAGCTTGTCCCTGCAGTTGCAACAAACGTCTGGCAGTAACGGTCCAACAGAAGCACCATGTGGTGACTAATCCAAGTACTGCTGGACTACAACATTATAATTAACCATTGGCCATCATCCAATTTAATCTCAGACTACCCTCAACAATGGTGACCAGTGAACCATGACGTGACCTTTTTTGACCTGGAACCAGCAGGTCATCATTATGTCTGACCACTGGCTACTTAAAACTAACAGTAGTATTGGACAGGTTGTCTCCAATATCACCCTTGGTGGAAGTGGATGGATCAATGAAATTAAGAGATTTTAAGGAAGATTAGAGGTGCTAGCTTTTTACAATATCCTGTTTACATCTAACATTGGCTGATACTTTGTTTTTGTTTTCTTAATTAATATTATTTAATATTAAATAATCAATCCGAGTATATATTTAGCAAAGCCAAAGAAAAAAAATCAAATATTGTCCAAAGAATTCACAATCAAAGACTATAATCAATTCTTAATATTTCTGTGATTCAGCAACCTGACATTAGTATGCAACAAACCTTGGAATTTCACTTATACCCCAAGTGGCTATTTGAATGCTACCAGATGGTACTGTATGTTGGTAATTATAAGTCTATTATTTACAAAATCTCTGCTCAGAAGCTGACAATCACCCCAAGTGTATACATAAATACATATATAATTCATAAATATCTTTGACCATTGTCTTCTGCCAGAAAGTTCTAGTGCATTGTTCCATATGAATGGTGTTGAGGTCATAAACTATGTATTAGACCGCAATCAAGTACATAAAGTAAAAAAACTAAAGTATTTATACAGGAACACCCATATTCAGTACATTACATATCAACATGTACAAAAATAATTTGTTATTTAAAACTAATATGGGCTATACTATGATACCATCTCATTTGAGGAACTCATAAAATTTTAAAGATGTATTATGAAAAATATAGATGAAGGGCTGGCAGTTTCCTCTATAAAAGTTTCACCACAGATAACGAAAAGGGAATATATTGAAAATTTCAGTCAAATCATTAAATGGCAATCATGTTTTATCCATTAAAAATCACCACTCTCCAATGTTCTAGGTGGTTGATTATTGACATGTCTAATGTCTAATTAATACTATATATAAAGCATCTTAAGCCAAAATAAGGACTTGCAATAGGAAGATTTAGCTCTTACATATTTATCTTTAACAAATATTATTCGCACAATTGTATTAGTTATATCTATCTGAAATTAAAATGAAAGTCAACTTCAAGTTAGAAATTGAAATGCTTTATAGATAATTATCAAATCCCAAACAGTCTAATTCTAAAATAAAATGGATCATGAGGTGAAAAATGAAGAATTTGAAAATCACAGAGTCAGATTTTACAAAAAAGTGAAAGCAATATGCTTTAAGGCCAAAGGTTTATAAACATCTTTTGAGAAGAAAAACCAACATTAATCCAGATTACAATCAGCTTCAATACCACTATATTTAGCATCATCCACCTAAACCTCAACTTATAAACATTTTTTTCAGAAACAAAACCCCAACAGTTAAAACAGATTACCATCAGCTTCAATAATACTATATTTAGTATTATCCACCTGAATCTGATCTTTAATCACAAAAGCCCTACAGACAGTATTAGCTACAAAACAATAAGATTTACTTATAAACTTGACAACAGCTATTTTAAATAACATAAAATAGCAATAAAAAGGGGAGAGGTAGAGTGAACAGTTTGATAAGAGTTGAAAGATCAACAGTATAGAATTCAGCTATTATTGTTACAATTTGTATGTCTTATTCACACCTTTCCCATGTTCTCTTCTCACAGTAAACTTTAAAATACTAAACTTTAAAACTTATATTGTGGTACAAATATCTCATACAGTTTCTGGATTAAATACAGATATTGTTCTTTTGTATATTAAATATTCATGTTCTTGAGTATGGATTTAATTTGTGTACTAAGTAGTTCTTGTGTATTAAGTACTGTTCTTGTGTATTCAATTCAATTTGTGTATTAAGTACTGTTCTTGTGTATTCAATCTAATTTGTGGTATTAGGCACAGTTCTTGTGTACTGATATTCTTTTTAATTTGTGTATTAGGTACTATTCTTGTATATTCAATTTAATTGTATGTTGTATATAATATTTTTGTGTTTGAATTTTATTTGTATATTATTATATAGATTCTACAATTTCATTTGTATATTAGATATTCATCTAATATTATCATATTAGATATTATCATTTGTGCATCTAATTTAAGTTGTCTATTAGATATTGACCCATAGAAAATTAATATGTATACAATGCAATGTTATTCAATTCAACTTATATATATTAATATATTATATGTTTTTTTGTGTTTATAGTTTATATTAGAAAGGTTTACACCATACAAAATAATGTTTTATATTCTGACATAATACAATTTTATATGCATATATGGTAATTTCTAGAGCTCTGTTATATACCATATATAATAACAAATACAACATACTGAATAATATACCTAGATCTAACCTTCAACTTTGCAATTTAGTTGTCTACTAAGCTTTTAATAATATAAACAGAGAACGGGCACAAGGTTGATCAAAGCTAATCAGTGATAACAAATCATGTTTCGAGATAAATGTTTATTATGTTATAAAAGTTAACATATAATTATCTTGGGGATATTAGGATACAAAGCTTTATTATACATATGTCAATCTATTATTATCATGTACAGTATATCTACTTAGAATAGTCTTTTCTTGATGATGAGACTGACACCAGAGTGGCAGGTTATTGCCAAGGGCATTACAGAAAGATGTAGCAGAAAATGAAAATAATCTTATCCCCAAATCAAACCTATATCAACTTTATGTACCATAGTGTTTTGTTTTTGTTCAAAGTAATAAGGTCCATTTCAAGAGTAATTTTAGAAAAAAAATCCTCTGATATCACAAAATCTCACACGAACAGATAACACCAATTGGTACATCTTCCACTATTACATTATTAGTAATAATTAGTATTAAAACTGTGACTTTTAAGGCTTTCAGAAATAAAACCTGCTTCATAACCAAATTTTCATGACATTTATACACATTCAAATAAACTATGAAATGATATATTTCTTAAAGAATGGTCAAATTTCATAGATCATTTTAACCATTAATGATACTTTTCTTTAAATGTTATTTAAATACACCACTTTAGGTGCCATTTTTGCTTGTACAGTGGAATCGTTCACTTCCGACATCTTATGCAATCGTTAAAATATGCCGGAAAACACAGCATGACGGAATACTCAATACCAAAAGTATTATTGTATCTTCGAATACCGAAAGTATAATATTCTTCATCTGTATGTATTTGGTAGTAAAAATTGAATATTTACATTGCTATAATGCTCGCATATTTATCACACAATGATCGGTCCGGTAATGCTCTAAAATTAAAACAGTTTTATCACGATTAAAATGTTTTCAGGAGAATAGTCTTCAATAAAAGATTCAATATGCATGCAGAATTCTTCAACTGTACCGAGATCAAAACTCACTTTGCCACTCACATTAAAGGCTCATTCGGCAAACCTAGACAGACTCTGGTACCCTAAATTGGCCAAGCTGTGCAGATTATTTAATGACTTTGTCTTGATGGTAAAACCACTCGTGCATCATTCTGTTGATATCAGGGTAATCAACAAAGACCGACACGAGTGTTAATCCAACAATAATTGATTGGTGATTGCTTGTCAATCTTTTGTAGGTGAACACTGACAGATTGTACAATGTTATTTAAAACAAATCATGAGACGGGACCACTGACTGAAGGCTGGATTATCCAATGTTAATTCAACATAAATCAGATGACGCGACCGCTGACTGATGTCATAATTTGTAATATTCAGAATACAGATAACTCAAAAACTTTTGGTTTGAAGTAATAAGGAAATATATCGGGACATGAAAATGATGACAGATTTCACAGAATGCGGTAAAATTCAGAAGCCAGACGTGACCAAGTCCACTGTATATTACAACAGTAGCAACGTCAGTGAAAGAGTCATATGACACTGACTTCCTTGCATTATTAATCACAATATCTTGGTTACATATGTTTGTGTAAGAGAGCCATAGATTGATTTTACAGCATTGTTAATAATATTCAGTTTACATCGGGAGGGTTGGATGGCCGAATGGTTAGCGTGCGAGCTGTATCATACGGCCTGCCATTGAGTCAACTGGTGTGGTTTCAAATCCCCGGTTGTACGTGGCAAGGAGTAGGGTAGCCTGTCCAACCTCATGGGTTTTCTCCAAGTACTCCGGTTTCCCCCCACTACGTGCAAGTGAATTATTGAAATAAATCAAACCACATGTTAGTCCAGAAATGACCTAGTTTGTGTCGAGTGGACGTTTAACCCCATTTCACTCTCTCTCTCACATCAACTTCCCTATTTGTATTAGGCCACAATCGAGTTGCAGTTCATTGTCACATGTTTGATCCAGGTACAAGTAGAAAGTCAGCAATTTTATTAGCCTTGGTCAATTTAAAGAAGATGAATGGAAATTACCCAAATATTGTGTCGAGATATCATATTCATATTTCAATCTTTAAATATTTATCATATCTCTGTATATCTAACCGAGACTAAGTGTCTATTGTCTTGTCAAATTGTTTTGAGAAGATAATAAACAGTAGACGCTACTATTTGCAAAAACGTCAAATAATCATAATGTCACACAGAATGAAGTAATTTGATTGAAATTTCCAATACATTCATTTTGTTCCCTTAAGATCACTATATATTGTATTACTTGCTTTTAAAACGATCAAATCTTTTAATTCAGATATACTTGCTAACACAGTAATGAATAATAAAAAATATGCATGACATCAGAAGACAATACTGATATTGTAACTTGATACTGTCTATTAAAGTGGTTATATTATATATACGGTAAACAATATACTTACAAAAAACAACAATATATATCACAGAGATTCTATTCTACCATCAAATACAAGATATGTTACACATACCAGTGCACAACAACAATTGTATAATGTTGAGTTACTGAATGAAAACTGGATACAACTACTAGTATTTGACACTTCAGCAAAGGGCAGGTATCACCAAATAATTGTTGTATGTGTCAATAAAATAGATTCAAAATGTCAACCTTTGTTTCTATTCCATGGTTTATAAACTCAATCATGTTTGGATTATAAATAAACCATAACTACAGACAGATGTTTAATACTAAATGACTCATTCTTATAGAGTTAATATTATCCTAGGTGACCAACTCCCAAGTTTTCTTCCAGTCAAAAACTTTTGTTATTCTCAATGTTCAGCAAGTTTGGGTACTAGACTACATTACAATATAGACGGTTATATAAACTGAATGATATGATCAATTATTAATAAATTTAACTGCCGAGCTAATAACATAACTCAATGGAATAGAGTTTACAATTGCTCCATTCAACTCAGTCTTTGTCAGAAAACCTAAGTCACAAATTAAATGTATAATATTTTCATTCATTGCAGAAACTTACTTTGTCGACTTTGATACCATAAAATCGTTTACACCCCTTCTTAAAATAAATTTAGGTTTTTTGTAAATATTATAAGTCTACTCACACTGTTGTGTATATAATATGCTGACTATTCTACGGATGGTATATGATGAACATGTAACAATGAACTTATATATTGACATAGACAGGGAGGAAGTTATTAACTATAATTGGTAATAAATTATCTACTTCATTACATATCTGAACATCAGCTTTGTTCTATAGACGTCTAACAATTTATTACCTCCCTTGGACCTATATTGTAACTTTTCCTCACAAGTTAATTTAATATCAATAGCATAATGTCCCACTATAAAGTGCTGCTGACAATTTTGAAATCATTACAATACTAAAGGAATAAGTCTACACGAAGATCTGGCCAGTTGTACTGGAAGGTTGCTTCATGGGTTGTATGAGTGACTTTTGACCCTATGAGGTCAGGAGTTTGGTCACAGATTTTCTTAGTAATACATGAATGTAAATCTATTTTATAGATTACCCACCTGTTAATTTGATAGACTCTGTTTCACTTATCTTTAACCTTTTATATGTACAAGTTGACCACAATGTCAAACTAATCTCATTAAATCAGCTATAATATAATGGTGCCTACAGCAACACGTCAATAATCAATCAAATATATGACAGACAATCCAATACTAACAAATACACTTGTAGATTCCCTCTAGACAAAACAGCCTATTGACAGATATTGATAACAATACCAACAGTTTTAATCTGGGCACAAATTCAAATAAATGTATGTTTCTTAAAAAAAAAAGACAATAATTTGTGTCTTCCATAAAGAGATAATTTTCAATAATTAAGACATTTGCATAAAAGTAAGGCAATTAAGATACTGAAGTAATAAAACTGTAAGTTGACCAAATTTATTTACGTAGGTATTAACAAGATATTTTTGTAGTCAAGCGAAGCAACGCTGAAAACACTTAAAATGTAAGTAGACAAGCATCTTATAGAGTCAAATGCGTACATCTATAGTTTAATCAAATACATGCTATATGTAAATATTTTTATCACACGTTTTAATTACATAAATTTCAAAATTCTAAGGGAGTGTAAGAGGAGTATAAGCATGACATATATTACCTACGTACATGTTGATACACACATGAGTAATCATTGTTTAAAGATACCATATGAAGCAATTCAACTCTAATGGGAGTGTTTTAAACATTTAGTACCATTGTTTAAGTGAAAATAATCATCCAAATGACATGTTTTACTATAAATATTATACTTATCTATATATAAGAGCTCTGGTTGACAGAATGATATTTATCAAATTTCAAAATACAGTTCAGTTTTAGTCATAAGCCCAGTAATATAGCCTATGTGTATATTTCAGTCCTATCAATCAAACTAATCATGTAAATTCAGTGATAAAAATAGAACAATTTTATGACAATTACCGAGTTGTGAGGTTGTGTATGATATTCTTGCCCTGAGGAATAAATGTTGATTTTGAAAATTTGTCCTTATTTTCTTTTTTCATTAGAATTCAAAATAACATAATTCAACAGTATTAATTAAGAAATACAAAATTTTGTATTTTTAAACTTACAGATGGATAGTTGATGAAACAGTGCATACTCTGTCCAAAATATTGTTGGTTTAACATTTGACTATTAGTATTACTGTGCTTCGTAAGATGAGGGGGGGGGGAATTAAATGATATGATCAGAAATGATCTCAAATGATTCTCCCAAGTTTGTCCTATGACTATTTCAGATCACAATTTAACCACCAACACCTTGTTGCAAATTCTCTATGACTAACACCTATAACATGTTTTCATTTTTTGAGTCGATAAATAAATGAACTGATCAACAATAGAATACCAGACAAGATATATATTGATTGTATAGCCATGCATACACTATTACAACTTTAATAGGATACAATAGCAATCAATAAATATTATGCTTCTCATATCCTCAGACCAAATTGATAGTTTTTTATAATTTCAACAAATGATTGGAATTGGTATTAGGCATTCTATACTACCTTGTGCATGACACCTATAACACAGCATATTGTTTGGAATGGTGTTTTTAAAATCATACCATCATAAAAAATGATGGAAATCAATACACTACGTCAAAATATTCAGCTGTACTTTTAAACTAATCAATTGGTGTCTTTTTAATGGAACCTGTAGTTTTATGACCTAGAAAATGTCAATTCAAAAGTTGATCAATTTAATCACCATAAAAACTCATGTATCGTGACCAACTCCAGTTAATTTACTTCCTCAAATTTCAATACATTAACCTACCTTTAAACTTCAAATCTATTAATCCAGATTAATCCTAAGTTAACAGCCAGCATTCAGAAGTTAATCCATATAGTTAATATTTGTAAATTCAACCTAGAAAATAATCTAGCGTCCTGTATGCAAACTCATGTTATTCAACTGTCAGGCATCGGTGTGTCAGTATTACTATTTGTCCTATATAACCAGTCTGTTGCCAGTATTTATATACAAACAACAACTCGTATTACACCTGTTGTGGATCGGCCATATTGTATTACAATAAAAAGTCAGGTCACATTAGTCAAGCCACAGCTGAGCATGTATTGTCCTAGGTAATCATCATTCTCCACTCCAAAACCATGGACCACGAAAGATTGAAGAAGATCGATATAAATAGAAGGTGATGACCTTCATAAATGATGTTGTTATAAGAAGATACAGGTAACCACTAGCAGACGACAAGTTGTATGTTTACAGATGATACATATATGAATTATGAATGAACTTGTCTTACTACCTTTAGTGTCATGTTATTAGTAGGTAAACAGGCATTGTATGTAAGTAATAAGTTCAACATTGTTCTATAAAAGATTAACCAGATTATTTTGACTTATTATTATTTATACATGTCCAGATTTCTGCCAGAAATAGGATTGACATGGTTAACTTGACACATGAATCACAATGTTATCTTTCATTGTCAGTCTGCCTTTTTAAAAGTATTTTCAGATATTTACAAAATGGGCTATAACTTTAACACAAAATATAATCTAGAGAAGATAAGCTATCAGTAAAGTCATACTATAAAGCTATATTACGCTTAACAAGAAAATTTTCAGTCATTTTTGTGTTTTAGTAAAAAGCGAAATGAAAAGAAATGAAATAAGATTTAAACGTCTTACACATACAGAAAAGAAACGTCAAATTTAATCAAATGTCCAAATACCCATTTCCTTTTTTACAGGAAAGTGGAATTTAAGCACAAAAAGCCAGTATGAGAGTGTGATTCACATCAAATAGAAAATAGAGCAATCAACTTAAAATTCGACCATAAATATTTGAATGAAAACAATAGAGCGACTTGTTTATTTTCTTTAAAAATCTACAGAAATGAACTTCAAAAAAAATTCAAGATAATCTACTTCTTAGCTTCTTGTTCACAATAACGATGTTAGAATAATGTGATAAATCCTCCTAATCCTAGCATAAAACACCAATATTTACATTTTAACTTTACAACATGATCGAAGAGTGTTTACGCAAGTTGATCATAAGCCAAACCATCGTCAACAAGTGTTCTTAAACCATTGATCGTTTTTTCCCTCCAAAATATACAAACCAACCTTGAAAGCTTTTGTCATAATTTACTTTGGAGCAGGTTTCTGTTATAAAAATTTTCAGCCAAAAGATCAACATGGCAAGATAATTGTCAACTAAACTTTTAGAAGAACAAGGCAATATTTTCATAAAGTGCTGAAAGGAAATATTTTCATTTTTTTTGTGACTGCTGCCAAAAAATTTGTTTATTTTTAAATATAGATTATTTATCAAATCAATGCAAATATATCTCATTAATTAAAATGAGCACTTTCTCTCTTCTAAATGTTACTGATCAGTAGTAAAATAGTTTTCTATGACTATTATCTAAATTAATTTCATTTTACACTTGTCTTTGTCATCTTAAAATTTTACTGTAAGGCAAGAAATTAATGTATATAAAGCCCCCATCAGACCGGGGTGGCGCCTTACGGCGCTGCTGTGACTATACAGCAACCTGAAAACCAATAAGGTTGTCAGCAAACGTGAACACAGCGCGAAAAAAGGTCCCAAAAATTACAAACTCGAAAAAAGTCGCATTCTCACAGCTTTGTATGCCACATCACAGAACCGTGGCGTTTGTTTTGAACATGCTCAAAACAAACACCATGACTCAGCAATCATTGGCGACCATGGAGACCACAGCACGATATCTGGGTTTCCACCACGCTTATGGCGATCTGGAGGCGCTGTGAGACCATTTTCCTTCGCCATAGCAGCACAGCAAAGACGCCAACCCGGTCAGACAAGGGTATCATGAAAAGAGGTGAAATGAATCTATGTTGATATTTTAAATACAACCTGTAAAACCCTACTCATTTCTTAGATCATAGCTGGTTGGCTTCTTAACTATTAATTAACACCCATATATCAGATTACATCACTGTTATGTTTGTACATTGATTGACCTATTATCTAATTAATCCATGTTGATTATTTTATTGCTTTGAGAGGTGTTGACTTTGACGATACAATTTAACTGGAGAAATAAGACATCACTGATTCATATTGTCATGAAATAGAAAATACAAATACTAATCAAATTGTTGATTCTGTGAAAAAATTGAAACAAATCACTTAACCCGTCGCGGATAATTTCTATAATTCTAAGAGTATTTTGAGACATAAAATTAATTATATTCATTCTTTAAGTGAAAGAGATACCACCTTTTTAACATACATGCTCCTGATCACGCAACGTCTACAAAGATAATTAATCGCTTGTTCTCAAGTTAACTAACGATAAATATCCAAATATCGAAAGCGAAAGTCTTGTAATCTTTATTATAATCAAGATATTTAAATCTACTCTTATTTATATCACACATACCAATATCTTATCTGGCTATTACTTACTTTATCATACCCTTTTAAATGGTTTATCTTTATCACTTGATAAACTGCTAATAGAACTTAATAGAACAAATTGAACATGTCTGTCATTATAATCGTACATATACACATTCATTTTATCAATGAAAATAGCTGGCTGTCCAACAGCAAAAAATAAACTACCAACAAAAAGCAGGAAATCTGACCCTATTTTGTTGCAAGTAGATCTGTATAATCATTTAATTCAATATCACAGGCACTTTTCTACCACTTTAAACATTTAACCTTTCTAACTGGAAATGATTAGATAAATAAATCAAATCGTACACAAATACTGATTCTTTTATGCAATGAAAACTCTTTTAAAAATCTGCATATTATTGACTAAATCCTCAAAAAACATATTTCTAATTTACTAAAAAATTGTATTAAAAATTATTCCTCCCTGCTATGGTAAATTTGAAAATAATTTGATAGCTACAAGCTGTGTTATGTAATAATTATACCAACCTTGAACGAATCTCGCTGAAAGCTGCGATCCTACAGTTGATAGTACACATCTTTAAACAAAGATAAAGACCACTTTCACCAAAAATCTAAGTT
Source organism: Patella ulyssiponensis (assembly GCA_963678685.1). Classification (NCBI taxonomy): domain Eukaryota; kingdom Metazoa; phylum Mollusca; class Gastropoda; family Patellidae; genus Patella; species Patella ulyssiponensis. The sequence goes on along the minus strand of OY783225.1, from coordinate 81,419,303 downwards.
TATATTATTATATATCACAGAAAAATTTATCTGTTAAATAGCATGTAGATATACAAAATACAGTTGCTGTCTTATATACAACAAACAGTTCTTCCTGTGTATCTAACTCCAATCAATTCCTTTTGAGCAACAAAAGTTCATATCTCACAAAAAACCTGGAAGTGTTAAATTACAAATTACAGCCACTGTCTTCTGATGGATCCATGTTGTTTATTTTAACTTATAAGTTGTTCATAAAATCTTGCACAAGACGAGAACAATGTCATAATGGAAGTAAAAGTTCACACATCCCAAAGGAAAGTGTTAAATCACAAATTACAGCCACTGTCATCTGAAGATGGATTTATCTTGTTATGTTCATTTTCATGTAATTTGTTGAGAAACTCCTGCTGGCTATACAAGACCAGGATAACAGTTCGACTTTAAAGGACGTTTTTAAAAGAGAAAATACAATTACTGCCTTGCATGTATTGAAGATAGATTCATCCTCTTTGTATCCCTGTACTATGTTACATACTTCCACAAAATCTTACATAACACATGGTGCAAAATAAACACAATGACTGCTTGCAATACCCTTAATACCATCGGCTATCATCCAAGTCATACAATTCATTTGACATAACATGTAAATCAGCTTTAGTTCTGGTTCTCCCCTTGTTTCAATAAGATTTTTTTAAAAACTTCTAAGTCTCCATACAAGTAGACAAAGTCAATGTAAAGCGACCTTTTTTTAGCTGATGTTTATCCTCTAGCGACAAGTGTTCTGTTGTGTAAGATAAAGTAGCTAGTGGCTGTATACATGTATATAGGAGGCCTACAGTGGTTTGAACGTTTAATTTGTGTTCCTCAGGAAGTCTTCAATTATTATCTTAACATATGTACAACTTTAAAGTCGCGTCATGGTTCAATCATGCTAGACATGTAGAGTGTACATTTGTAAACAAAATCTACCAAGCCTTTTCATGTGACACAATGCTTTAAATTAAAATTAAGTACTAATTGCCTTCCATAGATGTTCACAGTTATAACTTATTTCTCAAAATTACTAATCAATATATATTCCTCAAAATGACCAATTAATATTGATTCCTCAAAATTACTTATTTTCTAAACTTCTGACAGTTTTGTCAAATGAGAACACAAAACAAATAACCATAACGTTCACGCTTTGATCTTGTAAAACTACTATCTAAATAACATTTTTTTAGTCCTATTTGCCTACAATTTAAATTCAAATGTCGGCGCTTTAAACATAGTTGACTTAACCTGTTAGGAATTTGAAATAAACTGTGATCCACTCTTAAATTTTATTAAAATTAATTCAGTTTGGACAACAGCTGTTTTTAAAGCATTTTAAATCAGAATGTATAAATTAGGTTACTAGGATAAAGACGACTGCCTAATTGTCAAATGATTTACATAGGAATACACACTGTTATTCGAGTTAACTGGCTTTTAATACCAGATGAAATTTCAATTTAGTTACAATTATAAAAAAGTTTAAAGGGAAGCAATCATAACGTTCTTTTTCATTTTATTTTTCTATCATCACTTATGGAAATGAAATAAGGGGTTTCAAATCCTAACTGTAAGACAGGACCTGTCCATCTTAACAACTAGACCCATGTCTTTGTCAGGTCCTGTCCTGCAGCCGTGACAAGAGGGAAGTCCTGAGGAACTTTCTTGGTTAACACCGGGAGCAAACCTGAGAGATGGGTAGCGAGCCAAGGCCTTATTAACTGAGCAACTGTAGTTTCACGTCAGTTTTGACATCGGAAAATGCATAAATGCAGAAATGCATCAATAAATTGTATATAAAATATTACTTTTTCTTATGCAGTTGTTTTCATGACAAAACTCTTATCTGCAATGTGACAATATACTACATAGTTCAGTAACAAATCATGGGTTCAATCGTATAATATGCTATAATGTATTCCAATAAATTAGGACGTGTTGAAATCATGTACATCCCAAGTATAACTAGATCCTGATAACGAGAGCAGAACTGAAGTGGCATTTCCTAAAAAATTGTAAACTGCACTGTCTGCACTGCCAGTTTGTTATTGTTAAGAGTACATGTACATTGGCCGCTTTATGTCAAATATTTTTACCCATGAGACCAGACCACCTACAAATATTAGGAAATCCACCACAGCAGATGAGTCATCATCGCATAGGTCTATACCATTACCGGTAACTAAATTACATCATTAATCAGTCACGTATTGCATATAAATGTCAATTTAATTTCTGTTTAACTACTTCAATTAGCATGTCACAAAAGACTTATGCAAAACTAACGATATTTAAAAATGCTAATTGCTATTATTAAACACACATTTAAATAAATTCAAATTCATCAAATTAAGAAATAAAGAAATTGTTTAACGTGAAGATAATGAGCAAGCTGAACCAGACATTAATGTTTCAAAATTATCATTTATAAAGCTTAAACATGCCAAAACAAAATTTAAATATTGAGTTTTTACCATACACATTCAAAAGTACTCATAGTTAAAGTTTATATTGGATGTTCTATTGATTCCAAGGCACCATGTTTTCTGTATTAGACAATATACATGTAATAATATTCAATTTCAATCTATCTTTTCCACACAATTGCACATTCATTCTTCATGGAGAGAGAGAGAAATAGGGTTTAACGTCCACTCACTCGACACAAACTAGGTAATTTTGGGACTAACATATGGTTTCAATTTTATTTCAATAATTCGCTTGCGCGTAGGGGTCTTTAGCGGTGGGAGGAAACCAGAGTGTCCGGAAGAAACCCACGAGGATGAGAAGGCGCCCCCATCTCCATGCCACATACACTCACACCAGGGATCGAAACCACAGCCGCAAGCCAGAGGTGACCGGCCAGCTAGAGGTCGAAGCGCCGCACTCTAGACCACTAGGCCATCCCAACCCCCCACCATTCTTCATGGAAGTTTAATTAATTTTTTAATACACAAACATGTGCATAATCACTTAAATATTATAGATTATTTTATGAGCTAAGTTATGAGTGCTTGAAGGTTTGACAAAATGTGTGGATAGTTCCTTATTGTAGCAATGGTACTTGACAATCCAGACTATATGTAAGTCTCAGTTATCTATTTTATCGTTCAATTTCTACATCTTGCAGATGTTCTAAATATACTAATCCATTTAAATCTCGGCCATCCGATTGATCTAGAGAGTTGATTATTGGCCTGTCATGTGAATAAATATCTAGATAATAGTTGAAATAACATTTGAAGGCAAAATAAAGACCTGCAATAATAGGCAGATTTAACTCTTACATGATGCATCTTTGACATCATTCTTGCAATTGTATTTTGAAATATTGTATGAACAATCTCGCTTGGTGTGCCTTTAATTATGTTTTTACAGTAATTATGTACTAGCCAGAGATACTGTACTCTCATGTCCCGGTAAGTAGTATAATTTGACTGTCTTGCTAAGTGTGTTACATATAAATCACATGAAGCTACACTAATTTCACCCGATTAATTAAAATTCTATTCCACATCTACAAACACTTAAACTAATAAAGGGAAGTTCACATTCAGAATATCACAAGAGGTACTTAGTTCAACTAAATAATACATTAGAAAAACAAAGTTTATATTCTTATGCGAGAAGAAATAATTATAATCACATTAATCAAACTGCATCACATTAATTAAGAACGGATTTCCATGAACCTTTTTTGAGGTCAATTTTAACATCAATTCATAAAGTAATTCATTTCCAATGTCGGTGTGAATAAAAGCATACTACATTACAGCTCCATACAGCTTACTGTATCCTGCAAACTCTTACATTTTTGTCAAATACAACATTCTCATATTCAAACACAAAGCAATTTAACTATGTATATACACCCATTTTATGTTAATAATACATATATATATACAAATTATATAGGTTAAGCCTGTTTAAAAAATAAAATTTAAAACCTGGACAAAACTTGAAACATCAAGAAGTCTTCAACACAATTTCCATCTTTTAAATCATTTATGCGTCTGATTTTTGATTGCTCTTACTATTATGAATAATAAATGAGAATGAGCCAGCCATACATCGTCAAATACAGGTTAATTACAGAACTAACAATCAAATATTTATGCAGAAGTGTTGTCATTGTTGGAGAATGAGGAAAATGACTTGAGTGGATTGAAGTAAATAACATTTAATGTAATAATCTGAACCAGTCAGGGTTTGATAAAGGAAATCATTTTTTAAAATGTCAAATCTAATCGTCACATGGAGGAATAGGAATGTTTGCCTATGTATAAGTTAAAATGATATCAACAGTGATATCTTAAACAATTGTTTATTATTTCAACTGTCTGAAACAAAGAATTAATACATGGTTTCTATCAAACATATAAATGATATTACTTTTTATGAAAATATTATCCAGGACTCCATAAATGATATTAAAATATTTGACTTACCTATCATTGTGTCTTGATCTTCGTTTGGAACCAACATCAGATGAAGAAGCTGCCGATGCAGGGATCGATAGAGAATTATCCAAACCATTTTCATCATCTGATAAATCCTTCTTTAAAATACTCCTCACTGGACTTTCTTCACTTCTGTTGTCAACTTTCTTTAAAACACCCCTTTCTGGTTCATTCTTTTTAACCTCAAAGCTACTATCTTTCTTTAAAATGCCTCTTCCAATGAGATTTGAATCTTCATGCATTATTGTTCTTGGTTCAGATTCGGTTTCTCTGGAATCACGAGACCGTCTGTTTGATTCAGGACTCTGAGAATCACCATGTTTGAGAATACCTCTCGTTTCATCAGATGGCTTGCTTGTTTCAATGGTTTCTGCACGTTTTAGTATTCCCCTTGGTTCCTGATCTTTTCTCTCTTTTTCTGTTTTTAGAATGCTTTTTACTTCGAGATCAGGAGATGACTGACGTATTTCTGTACATCGTAATATTCCAGGGTTCTTCTGAAGATCTCCCTCAGACTTGGCATGACTTACTGTAACTAAAAACGTTGACAGAGTTTTAAGGCTAGGTAGATGCTATAACAGCCATCTTTTACAAGGAAGCTAATACTATAATACCACTGAATTACTAAACAATTTATAATTACAAATCAGGAACAACTAGTAACAATAATTTGAAAACGCACTGACTAAAGTATGAAACTAAAGATAATATTTTTTTCTGATGCAAAATGTGTAATCCAATGGAGAAAACTATTGCATGGACAGTGGAGTTTTATGTTTGATCTTTGCTGCATAGGGTAACAGTCAAGGCTTCCTTTACATAAATGCCAATATTTACACAGGTGAACTTAAGATTTTTGTCCCAGCCAAATGACTGGACAATATTTTCCTTCTTGACCTGTCAAGTGGGAACCAGACAGTTTTGAGACCACAACATTTCTGGCTTCTCTTTGAATTTTGATTTTCAATGGAATTTTACAGGTACTCGTACATGGAACCTAAAGACAAAATATTTATATATTTTTTCCCATTAAGTTGGATTTTGTAGTTCCCTCTCAAATCATTAAATAGCCTAACTAATGCTGTTCCCTTCAGAACGATATATACCATTCCAGTATTGATAGTACTTACCTTTTTCTGATGCCATGGGTTCTTCTTCTGTAAAAGAAGCTCGTCGAGAACCAGGCTGTGATCCAGGTCTGGAATTTGGTCTAGAGTTAGAACGTGAACTTGGTTGAGACAATGTTGCCTCAGCATGACAGGCAGCTAATTCTCGTTGTGCCTTCAGTGATAATCCTTTCAGTATTTCAGGATCTGGTGGTTTCACTAAACTCATATGAAGCGGGGAGATTTTAGCTGCCTTTTCCACTTCTTCGCTGGTTATAGGCTGAAAAAATTGTTTATGCTTTGAACTTGGACCAATATGGATATGATTAAATTCAAATAAAAACAGGAATGGAATTTCTTATGAGAGTTTGATAAGGGTAAGCTTATAAGACGTTCATTTTCAATTAAAAGTAGAAGAGAGAGGGAGAAATGGGGTTTAATATCCACTCAACACAAATAAGGTCACATGGCATTACCTTATTTCTAAAATTTGTTTGTGCAAAGGAGGTTTTCAATGCTAACGAAAAAAACCGACAAGATTAGGCAACAACACTACTCATTGTCATGTACAAGTGTAGGATCGAAACCAAACACTTGATTTATTGACAGATCTTATGAGCTAAAGCCCATGCATTACAAATCCCCCCTTCCCCCCCCCCCCCCAAGAAAATAGTTTCAAGAATCATATACTAGTAGAACACATTTCTTCCCCAAAGAAATCCAGATCAAACAGTCTAAACAAACCTACATTTCCTTAATTACCTCTTAAATATTTATACAGATGTTCCATGTTCAAATTATTTTTCACTCATAATATGGTTTGTATCTTTAAATAAATATAACCTACATATAATGTTCAACTGACTTTATTTACCAGCAAATATAACAATAACATGCTTAGATTACTTAACATTCAACTACATAAACAAACTCATTCACTGTGAAATGAAATCTGTTACGGATCAGCAACAACTGATTTAATTTAAGAAATATTTCAATACATGTAACTAAAACTACTTGCTCATGAATAAAGACCCTACATTTATCAATTCATTATTCCTATGCCTGATTTTTCATGTGGTAATAGTGAAGGTTTAATTATTGACTAAAAGATGTATATAACTAAAACTACTCGTTTATGAATAAACACCCCTAAATTTATCAATTCATTATTCATATATCTTATTTTTCATGTAGTAATAGTGCAGGTGTATAATATAATAATGTTAGGGATATTTGCATCAAATTAACAGATCATAACCTTAATCATTTTGTTAAACATCCCTAAAATAATTTAATGATTGATCTTTAATAAAACTTGAATAAAGTACACCTTTAACGATATAACTAGAAGATTCTCTTTTAAGTAACAAATTTAACGCACAAGGACTTGTTCGTAAAGAAGAACACCCAACCCAACTTTCCAAGAGATGGTTTTTTTTATGTGTGTTAAAAATGTAAATAAAGACGTTTTTGAATATCTGCCCTTTTTAAGTTGGTCAAAGCCCCCCTTCCTCCTCTTAACACCAACAATTCCTGGATCTGCCCTTTTTAAGTTGGTCTAAGTGCACCCCTACCCCTTCCCCCTCTTAACACCAACAATTCCTGGATCAGCTCTCAGTGCATTAAAAATGGTATTAGGCTATGTGAATTGTAAATAAGCCTACATATACTATATATTATATTTCAATGTTATAACCTTTATCATGTACATGTATCATCTAACAGGATGTCTTCACCTGTAAACATTCTTACAATCCAACATTTTATTACAACTTACAAATGTTTGAAAAAGCAAACACTACAATAAATCAACTTTAAATGCCTTTTAGAAAAGTTTCTGACATAATTGTTTTGAGGAATGCCAGGCGACCAAGGAAATGGAACACAGGTGTCAAAGGAACATATCCTTTTCTAGAGTAGATTATATATTTAATACACTTAACCTCACTAGGAGTAGAAAATCATTTTTTTTTAATGGATTATTCAGATCAATTTCACACTTATAATGTTTAAGTTTAACGTTTTTCATAAAGTGTCAATGCATTGTGTTTGATGTAAAATATATCCTTGAAAAACTTCATGGTTAAATTCAGGTGATGAAAAACTCAAATTAAAGTATTGTTAAATCAAAACTAGATGTATAAAAAAGTAGTCAACATCAAACTTTAAGAGGGACAAAAAAAGCAAACTATTTATGCCCAAATAAAATCCTTTGTTTGCAGAAGATAAATAAAATCTTTCGTTTGTATCAGAAATGAATATTTTCAAGCTCATGATGTTTTTCTTGTGTTATATATTGGTATACAGATTAGTCCGACAGAGACTTCAAAACATAAACTTAGTATGTTTATCAAAAATAAGAAAGCAGTATACTTTATGTCTTGGCCTCTTCACTGACAAAATATTTTTCATATTGTTATCTTCTTTACTCAAGACCTGAGGCCTGTGTCGAAAACAATGACTGAATAAACTACAATAGACCCTGATCAATGAACAACGTGATAAAGGTCTGGATGATCATCCTTACCTGTGTACTGAATCTTGAAGCCTGTTTACGATTACGACGTCTTGGCATCGGAGCATTCTGTTTTGGTGGCAGTGGTTTTTCTTCTTCTTCCTTCTTGTTGGCGAATAATTTTACTTTATCTTTTAAACTTAATCTGTAAACACACGAAGATGAAACATCGGCATTTAAATCATCATGTTGTTAACTCGCTGTTGATAAATTACAAGTTGCCTTTATCAAACATAATTCCTCTATCCTGGAGAAATATCTTTATCTACAGATATGTACTTGAGCTTTAATCTAAATTAAAGCACAATGTACACAATGTATTACATGGACTCTAATCATAAAGGTATACAATATTTTGCTTAAAGGTACAGTTCCTCTATAACTGCAAAAGCAATAGTATTCCTCTATAAAAGGACATTAGTCAATAATACCATGTTTTTTTCTATTGTCCTTGTTGAGGAAAATTAGTATCTTGCCTATAATATAAAATTAACAGAAGAAAGGAGATCAACCATGTCATTTTCGTTAAAAATTCATTAAATGTTGTTTTTGTTTTTTTATTTTTCCTACCATAACCAAAAATAAAACTTATGCTTGAAAAAATTATCCTTGAATCATTTGCTTAATAAACTGAGAGTGTCACTTTAAAATCAAATTTTCTGTTTTCTCATCCATGACAAAGAACAAGAGGTCAATTTTCTTTTCTAAATAGACTAGCAGGGAAGAAAACTAATCTGAAAGATTTTATACTTTATTAAAGTTAAGTCTACCAGAACCATTTATTATTGTTACTCTACTCCGTAACAGAAACTTATCATAAATCAAACAAAACTAACAAAAATATAATTTCAAAAAATGTTTCTTTTTGCATTGGGGCCCTCTGTCATCCATCAAATCACAAGTTTACATGCAGAAAGATCTAACATCAAAATGTTACTAAAACAAAATGAGTGTATATAGTAAAATATGGGTGTAATTGGAAATATTTCCATCATTAGGCAGAACTTTACAGCTGTTTGCAATATTCGCTATTTTCTCAGTTGAAACTATAAATTTGCTTTGTGCAACAAAATAATGAGTCAGTATAATCAAAATTTAGCCCCTATTCTGTAATCATGGGTGTAACAGAATGAATACAGTCAAAGTTTCATACATTCAGCTCCCATCTGGTGAAATATGCCAGGATATCAGTCTATGGTAGTCAAGACATCACAGTGATAATAACTCTGATCTTTATGTCATTTGTAATGGTTCTGGTCATTCAATTTAATTTTATTCATGAGTGATACAACTTATACTTTAATGCTGCAGCGGGGTCAAGATTATCAGAAATTGAAAGGGATTGAGGAACAGGCATAGCCTATATGACCTCTCTCCTTGTTTATGTGTCATAATATTATTAGAACCTGTATTATGTATTACATTGCATCAAATCATGTTTTTTAAAATTCGGAAAAATTCTTACTTTGTGAGATCATCATCTTCAACAGTAGAATTACTAGAATCCTGTGGTTCAACAGATTTGGCACGATTAACGACTTCTGGTACTGGGATGGTTACTGTTTTCTGTTCGTCATTATATTCTGCTGCCGTTTTGACTTCTTCTTCAGTAATTGGTTGTGTTAAGTATCTTTCTCGTTTTTTACGATCAATGTATCTTTTAGCCCCACTGGCCGACCCTTTGTACCTTTCCTTGGAGGTTTTCTCATCAATTTGTTTAAAGAATGAGGTCTTCGAGGAAACATTATTTCGCGAAGGATCATCTTCAGGTAAATCCATTTCAAGACTTAAGCTACGCAAACTGTCTGAAGCTGCAGAAAGATTTTCATTATCAGAACCTGACAATATTCCTGAATCTGCCTTTGAATCTTGACGCCCCCTTGCCATAACTTTTGACCTCAGTGTGTCCGACTCCATCATTTCGTTTTCAGGGATACACATTAATTCTGCAGCCGTAACAGGAAGTGTCTGATATCTTTCACCTCTACTTCTACGTTTTTTCTGTGGTTGAAGATGTTCTGGAAATTCAGACTTCTTGTTTGCTGGCAACTTTGGTTTTTGTTCCACAAGGTGTTCAAACACACTAGTTGATGCTTTTTTCCTGACCAATGATCGAAATGTGTTGACAGAATCCAAACTGCAGAAGAGAAATAAAAGGTATAAACCATATGTTTGGGTTTTATTTTTAATTTTAAAATGGGAAGGGTGTAAAAATGTACTTCCGACATATAATTAAGTTTGAAATTTTTACATCATCTGCCAAATGAACAAGATCATATAATGTAATAATTTAGGGCTATTAAGAGATTCATTTTAAAAGGTCATAATACTTTATAAAAAAAAATGTCTGATGCTGCCACGAAATGTGTTTTTATTCTCAGCTGCAATAATCATTGTAAGTCTTGGTACAGTAGTAAGACAATTTCCTGGCAAAACTTTTGAGCATATACTAAGGAACTCTTTGGTGCATTTAAAATCAAATGTCTTATTTATATATCATGAGTTCAACTTCCTTTGTGAACTAACAGACATGACCTTAGACTAAATATCTGTCAAATTTGCATACAAATTTTAACTTAGCAAGATATATAGCTCTTTTTGTTGTGTAAAGTCTGAAAGTCTAGGGATCTTTTACGTGCACACGAAAGTGTACACTGGACCTTGGTTTTCCGTCCCATCCAAATAACTAGACAGCTGTCCTTGTCAGGCCCACCATCCTGCATCACTGACAAGGGGGAACCACGCCGGAAAATCTGGATGAACTTTCTTGGCCAAGCAGGGATCGAACACCTGACCTCAAGGCTAGCGAGCCACCGTCTTACCCACTTAGCCACCATGATCCTCCACCCAATCATTAAATACTGGATTGGTAAACTACGTAAACAAGGCAACTTCCACTTAAAACAAAAACAATGTAAGGTAGAGATTGTCCAGTCACATCCGATCAAACCAATTATTAACTCAGTTCTGACTTAAACAAACAAGCCAACAGTGAGGCTGATGTCCCCCGCCGAAATATATTAATTAATCGCACATTTATTTTTTTTCAAACTTATCGAGCAATCAAACTGTACACGAAGTGTCATTCAAAAGTGTTTTATAAAGAAAAATGCTAAAACCGACGAGAAAAATGAAAATGTACCCTAGTTAGGGAGACCCAAAAGGCAGACAAAAGGGCCCCCACGCTTGACAAAAGGGCCCCTCTGGCCGAGGGAAAGGGCCCTCGTGTCCGAGTCAATCGTTTCTATACACTGTTACTGTCGAATCCATTACTGAACGAGAATGCAGTCATTGTATTGGCATAAAAATCATCAATCAAGATGAACCTAAGTTATCTTGTCCTAAAGTATCAACCAATCAAATTGCTTATCTCTGCCTACCCTAAGAAGAAAATGCTCATCTTCAAACTCCATCAAGGCATTGACCTAATAAGCATACACACCAATTTTGAACATTCTAGCTCAATTAGGAAGAGAGTTATTGTGTCCCAAAGAGTGTGACGGACAGACGGACAGACAGACAGACAGACAGACAGACGGACGGACGAACCCATTTTAATAGTCCCCCAACTTTCTTCGAAAGGCGGGGGACAAAAAGATCAATATGACATATACCTGTCAGCTTCAGTTATCTCTTCCAATGTAATAGGCTGAGTTCGCCTTCTACTACTGTCACGATCTGGTTTCTGCACCTTTTTGAATCTTCTTTGTGACTCTTCCAATTTCCTTCGTCTTTCCAAAATAGTTTCCACCTTTCCATCTTCGGCTAGAGTTGTCAGTCTTTCCATTAAAATCTCACCTGTAAATGTTGGGTCACCATCTTGAGTAAAATCGTCGAAAGACATTTGTTTTCTAGGAGATACTGCACCAGATCTGTGAAAAAAAGATGCAGAATGCATGTATTCTTCAATATTTGAGAGAGAGGGAGAAAGACAGAGAGAGAGTTTATGCCCACTGCCCATTAGATTGTTTGGGAAGGGACAAACAGTTTTGGCTATGTGGAAATGTACCGCAGATGTTTACTAGTATGCCTCTTCCAGTTTGTGTATTTCCAGATTTCAATGATGACAGATGAACCTCATGAAGACAGATCCATATGTTACTCAGTTTGCAGCATAAAGCATACAAGGTACCGGTAACACAAATCTGAAGAAATTTTTGTGTCGGTTAAAAAGACAAGAATTAACATTAAACACATTGAGAAAATCTATGGTGCTCTGTGGCCAAATGAGAACCAATTGTTAAATACATTAACCTAAGGAATGGACTAACTGATGTAATTAATTTCCTGTGGTGTAACTAAGTCACACAAGTAATAATCTATCCTATCCATACCTAATTCTGAATGGAGATTTAGGTGTTGCTATACCAGAACGAGATCTTGGTGTGGCTGCATATTTTTCTTCTTCTATTTTTGTTTGCATCTTGAAAATTCTCTCAGCGACAGATAACTTGGATTGTTCATCTTCTTCCTCATTGTCTTCATTCTCGGGTTTATTTTCCTTTTCTCTCCTTAAAAACACAATATTCAAAAAGATATAGCTCATATGCAAAAATATTTAGTCTGAAAAGTTCAAACTAGTTATTTCCAGAATGATGATGGAATGGGGGGTTTACAGTCGGACTATTCACATTTTCCTAGTGAACCTCTGAGACACCCACCCTGAGTTGACAATTGTAGGTGATTCTTGAAAAATATGATAGGTTCTTCTCAACCCATTCAGTGTGTCCTGGTCACTCATCAACCACGACCTGCACTAAATTTTCAAAATACTTGCCAAAAGAGGGAGACTGACTCAGTTGGCACAACATTAATGTGGTTTAAATAATGATTGATTTTTTTAATGACTCTTTCATATGCAAGAACAAGGTCTGAGTGAAAAATATTTTCGAGAACTGTAATAATGTACAATCTCATATATCCCTGTTTACAAGTACAGGCTGAAGTTTTCTCATCATTGTTATGTATGATGGAGTTCTTTCCCTTGTTTAATAAATATAAGTGACAGACCTGTTGCTGTTTAGTAGTTAATAAATCAACTTTAAAAAATAACTAGTGGATCTTTTTTTATAGACATTCATAAGTTATAGTAATAGGCAGTATTTATAAAAAATTTTAATCAACTATACATCTGCAAAACAAGTCTCAACATTTTTGTTCCTTTTAAACATAGATATACATATGTATAGACGGTCATATATACTACTTGTGACCTTATATTTTTGGGTCTACAAATGTAAACATATGTAAAGTATATCATTATTTTGTTTGTGTACCAAATCAACTTATTAAAAACAAACAACCTTCTCCTTTTATCTTTTAAACTGAAAACATTTATGTTGTTTAACTCAAGTGGCAAAAAATTTTGAATATATTGAAAATTAGAATTATTAAATTTATCTATAGAGATGGAAAATTTGAAAAACATAAACATTATAATACAATTATTTTCCATATATGTTTTTGTTGTGTTTATCATTATAAATACTATGACACCATTATTTTTTTCCATATATTTTTTGGATGTTTTTATCATTTTTTCGAAAATATACAGCCTTCATAGAACTAACACAGATTCCAGTAATATTTTGTAATCATTGCTGAAGAGGACACCTATGGTTAACACTTGAACTTGGTTAAAATTTCATCACCACAACAATCAAGTCAGCCATGAGATCTTTGATGTAAACAGTACTATAATTGTGTAAAAAAGAAAGATTTTTAAAAATAACGTATGAAACTGTCTCTAAGGCTGACTTTTTAATATTTATTTTTAGTCTAGCTGAAGTGTATAGGTATTTAGGATGATTTCATTATAAATCTAGGTGAAGAGTATTTATATTTAGGATGATTTCGATGTAAGTTTAGTTAAAGAGTACCGTAGTATCATACATATATTTATGTTATAGAATTAATTACACGATATACCGATATGACTGCCAACATATATAGTAATTATAGCAGTCTAATTATAAACAGCTAGACGTCGCTGTATGTTTATAGGCAATTAGATCTACCATAGTCAGTAGCAATAGGTAATAGAGTTACTTATCACACACCTACATGTATAGTACCAGTATATAATGTAACTGTTGCATGACATGCACACATAAACTAACATAATAAAATATTTATAAATTCCCCTGATATTCATAAAAATAAAATGACGTGTTGGCAATAGCATGCAGTATGCTTTGTAAGTATCTAAAAAAAACTTTGGACAATATTTTTCGAAGAGCTTAAAAATCAATCAACTACCAGTACATGTACATTAAATGTGTGCAATGTTCATAGGCCAGTTGACTAAAAACAGATTCTGCTTGGATTTTATTGTGTTTTGAGGTTTACATTTTTTGGATTATACAAATGTAATTAATCTACCTTTTAAATTAATAACTATTTTATTTTCTTTTGAAGTTTATATTTTTTATTAGATTCAACAAATGCAGGCCTATAATTCAAATTACTTTACTTTTTTAAATCAAGGACTTTAACATCAAAAAAATCTCCACGCAGCTGTTAAACATATTATTTTTAAATTACCTTTTTTTGCTCAACGGATAATGAATCAAAAACTAAAAGAAATTTGAATGCAGATTAAAACCAACAGTGACTTGAATTCAAAAAGTTGCTTCATGAACTTGCAAATGACTGATTCAATTAACATTGGGTTGTTTTTTTCAAACCGAGAGTTCTACTAACCTCATTGTTTCAAGAATTTCGTCTGTAACAGATAATCGTCTACTAGGTGGTTTCTCTTCTTCCTCTTTCTTAGCATCTACTTCAAGTGTCAGTCGACGTTGTTCCAGAATCTTGGCTAACTGCTTGTCAACAATTGGTCCTGAAGGCTGTTTTGGAAGTGAAGGAGTCCTTTTCAAAATTCCCTTTCGTCTCTCAAAAGATTCTGTTCTCTTGACACCAGATGTTTTTAAAGATTCTGATCTATTTAAAGGTTTTGATACACGTGACCCACCTGTTTCATCCGTGGAGGTTTCACTTAATTCAATTCCACTAGAGGTGAGAATCGTACTTTCACTTACATCCAAATATCTACCAGATGACACACTGAGTAGATCTTTTCTTTTGACAATATCCGAATGAAGCGAGTCAGTATCACTTTGTAAACAAGTAGAGCTGGCAATGTCCCCAGTTTTAGTGTACACATCCACATTTTCTGCACAGATATTCTTAATCACTTCACCTAAATTAGTGTTTGTTTTAGAAGCAGTGGAGTGGGACTTCACGAGGCCAACAGCACCATTCCTATCATTATGTTCAACTTGATTCTTGTTGTTGTTGGTTTTATTAGAACTGGCCATTGTTGATCTCTCACTTATTACATCACGTCTGCTACTATCAATTACATTTCTGCTAGAATTTGAAGAGGATGAAATCCGGTCCTTGTTAGAATCATGTAACTTGGCATCATTTTCTTTAGCACTAATAGTTTGATCGTTACGCATAATTACTGGCGGAGTAGAAGTAATCGCACTACTTATTACATCATCAGTTGAAGATTCATCTAATGTAACATTACGTACTTCTAATGTTTGCGTCAGTTCAGGTTGGCCATATGGTGCACCTATGATATGAAGAGGTCTTGGTTCAGTCATTTTTGTTTCAAGGGTCATACTGGTATCAACTGGGGTTGTTTCAGAATGATCATTAATTTGATGCAAACTATCATGAGATTTTGAGATGGATTTTGATATGCGAGTGGAAATGGACATTTCTACATCTTTGATATATTGCACAGCATCTGATAACGATGCAGAACTTGAACGGCGTTTTTCTGGGGATATGGGGCCTAAATCTGGTGATATGTAACCTTGTGATATAGTAGATTCAGGTTTATCCAATTCTTCGGTGACTCGAGACAATTCCGCCAAACTGGAGTCTATTTTATACAATTTACTTTTAGAATTTGCTATATTGTCCGATATAAAGGAATCACTTTGAGCCTGAGATGAAGAAATGATATGTGAAGATGATTTGGTATCAATGTCTGATTTTGATAAACTTTCAACGACAGAGTCTGTTTCTTTACGACGTGATTTTAAAACTGCCGAGAGTTCCTTATCAACAATAGTCTCTTCCAGAGTAGTCACAATCTTTTTTGTTTTATCTAAATTATCATACTTATTTTCAATTTCGGTATTATTTTCAGTCTTGTCATTGCGAGACTGTAAAACAGAGGAAAGTTCTTCAGATGGTTTATCAGTTGCCTCGGATTGAAATCTTTTGCTCATGAAACTAGATTTAAAACTCGATGATCTTTGAACTGGGGATGATGATTCATCTTTCTCCTTCACTGTCCGAAGTTTAAAACTTTGGGTCCTTTCTGGAGTCTGGCGTTCTGTATTTGACTCATCACTACTGCTAATACTAACAGAACGTGCTTGTCGATTACGGTTCAACCCAGATCTAGAACTGAAATCTTGCTCTGACCTTTCTGAACTCGAAAGCTCTGAGCTGGAGAATTTTTGCAGCAGTTGAGAGAAGTCATTGCCTCTCTTGATAGGTTTGCTGTTAACACCTGATTCATCCACTGTAGATTTACTTCCATACGATGTCTGCAAGACAGGAAAAAGAAAAATTTGGAAATATTTGGTTTGGATGTAATTATGATCTACATGTATGTCATTTCTGAAGACACATCAGAAGCAGCTCAAAACGAAATAATGTGTACTGATTTATCTTCCAAACCTGGGACCCATTTCATAAATTATTTATAAAGTTACACATAGTTATGTTTGACTTCAGAGAATGCAAGTCCTAATGAGCTTTGAGAGTCAGAACCCACTTATTCCACGACTTATGTGCTAATTGTTATTTGCATCATCCTTCAGGTGTTCAAAGGGAAATAGAAACACCAGCACAAAATCACCAGAAAGTCATATCCCTTTGGATGGCAATCATTTGCATTATAATTTTATTGTCATTTAGAAAGTTTTAGACGTGCAATTCATGCAACAAGCAATTAAATTCTTATTAGTAGTGAAACTTAATGGTCGATGTTCATACATGATCATGAATCAACACCTGAAATGATTCTTATTTTGATTGACAAACCTTAGAGCCAAATCTGTCTGGAAGTACAGAATGGGTTGTTTTAAGGGGAACCTGTGCTGTTGACATGGAGGTGGGTGTAAATGTAGGAAGAAGTTTTACTACTGTTGATTTGGTTCGTATAGATGATGTCTTTCGTTCTTCATCTGCTATCTTCTACACAAATATAAATATGGTTTTAATGGGTTAGTATCACAGCAATCACGAAATTCACGTACCAAAATGCATATAGTTTTAAGATATTTTATTACTTTCAGCATGAAAGAACTATTATGCCGCTGTAAACTGATTACGACATTGTCAGGCACAAATTATGACTTTGTCCAGCACAAAGTTAAAAACCTACAGCACTGATTCATTATTGAATGATTTCTTTCAGGTACAACTCAAATCATCATTTTGAGGCCTGTTCTCAACTTAATGTCTCTTGTACATGTCGAGATAGAAAAAAAGAAAGTATGTGTTGACAAAGCAAGCTGTGGTGTAAAACCTATCATGATTAATCTGAGGTCAACTATACCAGGTGATATTTAATTCATATAATTGATTACATGTATGTTAGACGAGACAGCTATCTATTCTCTACAATGTTAAATAAACAACGTACATGCACATTGTTTGATGACATAATACACATCTTTGGGTTGACTAGTGCATGATGGGTGGGTATATTATAGTAAGTAATAGAAATAATATGGTATATTATAATAAAATAACACTCATAACATGCTTTAAGTAGGGATGTAATGCATAAATTTGTTGCACAATATTTTTTTTCTCCTGCTCTTGTGGATTGACAACTAATATCAATTATTCAAATGATCTCAAATAAGCCAGTGGCAAGGAGTGATGAGTGTTGTGTTCAATGGAGAGGATACATACTCGTATTACACGAGATATTGCACTCATATTTTACCTCAAGTGCTAAAACTTTATGACTGAAATAAAATGGGGTTTAATGTCTTAGTTTTCTGCACCAACCATGCTAACGAAGACAGACATGCACATTCCTATACGATGAAATTTTTCCTGGACAGCAGCGTTGATTCCTTTGTTGAATTGCAAGGGTTTTTTTAGTGTGTGCCAATGAGCTACAGTGTGAGGGCCCATGACTGCCACTTCATGACTAACAGGGTCAATACTCAATACTGTGAATGCTGCAAAATAAAACTTCTAAAGACATTTGCATACAGAACAATTAAGATTACTTAGTTAAATTGTCATGCCATATCAAAAATAAATTCTTACTGATTGTGATGTTCCTCTATATGTATCATGGCTTTCACCTGCCTTCTGACCTGAAATTATAACAAAATCCATCCATAAATATATTTTGTTAAAATAAAATCTGTGCCTTGCAAAAAAAAGAACAGAATGTTGTCCATTAATCAATGACTTACCCGGTTGAAGAAATATGTGTGTGTATGATGAAATATAAATGTGTGTATCCATTGTAACTGCAGGTAATTTTTTAGTCTTCATACAAGATATAGTATATCCAGTAGTATTATTATAGTAGTTAGTATATAGATATATAGCTGATATGTTTAAAACAATACAGGTGTTCTCACATTATCTACACTCTTATTGATTATAATCAACAGGTGGTTATTTTACAATATTCCATGACCTCGAAGGTCAAATCATTTACTATTTTGTTCACTGATGATAATAAGCCTACACAATAAAAATGTCTGAATTTATCACTAATTGTTCTGGTTATAGCACAAACATTTTTCGTAATCTTATAATAAACCACCAATCCAAGTTCCAATGATTCTGTATTTTCAGCTAGATCCATATGGATTTTTGAGATTTCACAAGTTCACATTTGACAATTCGTTAATGTCAGTTTCATGACTGTGGATTTACAATCTGAATTATCTACAAAACATAACAATGTTTTGCAACCTAGTATAAGATTACAGTTTAAAATATTCTTCCACTCTATACCCTCACAATACCTAAATCTATGAAGTAAATTTTTATAAATAACATTTTTAAAGATCCAAAATTGATATATTATTCACACATATTTAGTCCAATTCATAGAAATTTAAGAACATCACCATATCCCTTTCAAAAACCCTCTATAAATCTATCCAGTTCTATTATTAATCTAATGGTAACGACAAATCACATTTTTTAAGATCCCCAATTGATATATCATATGCACATATCTAGTCCAAATGACAGAACTGTAAGCACACCACCATATCCCTTTCAAAAACGTCTATAAATCCATCCAGTTCTATTATTATTCTAACAATAGGTGCAAAAACCAACAACATATATAGGGATGATCTAACAAATAATAAAATAGTCGACAACAGTCCAACATCACACAAAACTAACTCGGTAGTTCAAATTGTTTATCTAAGGTTGCTAACTAAACCAATCCTTTAAAACATAATCACACTGTGCTAATCCTTTAAATTTTGATTAGGTTCTTCCTTATATCAAATAAACAATTCCAGATTTAAAGGACAAAAAAAATAACAATAATTCAAAAATGTAAACCGCTGATTTTTTTTTTTCTAGCAATATCATAGACAATGGCATAAATAATACGGTATCTGTTAACTATTGACATGTGACTCTGAATTATTAATAGATTCTATCCTTGCGATTTAGGAGCAATCCCAGTATCTTGAACAAAATGTCAACACTGTACATGTGTATATGTATAAGGATTGCACTTTGCAAAACATTAACACATAAAACTTAATTTCAGTGGGGTTCTGAGTTGATTTATGAAAATTATTATTTCAAACATTACCTTGCAAGGAATTTGTAAGTGATTTACATAGCTCAGTGATTACTTCACCAAATTTGAAGGAACAGAAGAGTATACGTTAAGAAAAATAGAATTCTAATTTCATAGCATGTATATATAATTAATATTAATGGACAAGACAGGAAAAATGCACAAGCACAACAAAACAGCAACCAAACAAAAAATGTAGAATTTTTACATCACCTTATGTAGATACGACCACAAATTAAACACAGACAGACAAAACCACTTAACCAGTGAAACATAGGGAAAACCAAATTATATGTAACACAGAATCAGTCTTAAAAACTATAAGACAATATTTTACATATTTTATACAACCTATTGCCTATAAAGTTGCCTGGTACAGTTTATCTAATACCTAATAACTCAAAGCGATATACTGATTCAGATAATGTTATAAACATGATTCAACTAGTCGCATCCTCATAACATCACATTGTAACATTAAAGCTGAATTGATTCCACACAAATCTCTAAATAAAATCCCAAACTCTTGTCATTCTTGTGGACATAAATCCATTAAATTAACAACTAGGTGTTGAATGACTGAATGTCAATACTAGACATGATGGCAGCAACCTGTTAATCCAGTGAGAGAACTGCGTGTCATCAGGTAGTTAGGCCAGGTAGTGAGTGGATCAATACACACACGATCTGATTTTAACCTCGTTTCGTTATAAAGGAGGCTGATAAATGTGGGTAGGGCATAAGGTAATGTTTCCATCTTCTCTAGAATGTAAACACAAATTGAGCAGGGTGACCTGCGTATTGAGGATATGATGATCATTTGATTAAAGGCATAATATCAACGTATATTTCAAAGGCAAAAACATGAACTATCCTAATTAAAAGTCTGATGTTACAATGTGATTAAGCACATACATGTCTTGTTCTTATTGGGTTCACAAGCTTCAAAAATAAAAATGGAACTTTACAAAACATCCAGGGCAATTATTCCAAGATAAGAATATTCTTGAGTTTCTTCTTCTAATGTCCCAAGAACAATCCCACTAATTTTTTAGCTTTTCCCTGTAGAATGTTCACAAGCTTTAGTCTTAATTCAATTTTATGCGGCACAGGACTTGATAGATATAAAAGTATATATCTAAAAAACAACAATTATATATGTGTAAGAATAGAAATTCTACATCTACGGGTAATATATACTATCAGACCAGAAACTATCCTTATAATCTACTCATCTAGTTCAAATACCAATCACTGAATTAGGATAAAACACATGAACTACTGACACAGATATTTATAATATATTTATATCATATATAAGTTTAATATTTATTCTCTATTGGTATTTTCCTTCTGGCTGTCACAGGGTTCTCCCAGTCATAAAATACTATTCCAAATACATTCATTTATTTCCCACCTTTCACTTCATTGATTAAATTAAAAGCCTCATCTACAAATCACTATAAACCATTGATTTATGCGTAAAAATGTCAAAACTTAGTATATAGTATGACCACATCTTCATTGTAGACAATTTATTTCAAATTACTAAAACTGAACATATTCACCAGGGTGTGGTTGCTGAAAAATCCCCGGCTAAAGTTTACACACATTTCCAAATAAATCAAATATAGTTCCATTTTTAAAAATCAATTCAGGGAAACACCTATACTGAGAAATCACAATATGTGCAACCTAGCCATAAACAAAAATGATTTTTGTTCAATTGAATCTGGAAAGATATCTATTATCATCATTCCCAACACAATCATAAACATAAACACATTATGTAAGTAATCCATTTCAGCATCTTGTAAAAAGTTTTCTGCATTTTAACTTAAACTATGCAAATTCATCTTTTTGTCACAACTGTCCTGCCTAATGACATGACACATTCTCACAGACTGTTATAACAGTTAATTGAAATTTCCTGTTTTTCACCTGCCTTGTGGCTAAACTAGGTCTGATCTCTTAACAAACACAACATTGTTAATGTTAGACACAACACCCAAATTGTTTTACACTTTGTAACTTCACTATTCTCAATTAACAAAAATCTAGATTTTGCTGTGGTTTAATTTACACTCTTTAATTAAATAATGAATAAAAACAGATAAATTCTGAAACTTGAATACCAAACCAGATCCCTTAATGTGTCACATTTAACAAAGTTCATTGTTTATATAGTAGTCTTATAGATTAAGGTTTATCTCCAGTTTACTAAAAATATATACTAGATATATCCATATAAGTATAAAGTTGATAAGAACCACTTACCTTCTCTCCTTCATATCCACTAAAATAAGGTCAAGTTACGTGGTTGACATTTCACAAGACCTTATAGACAAAATCTATCAAATCAATATCAAAATCAAACCTAAGTTAAATTGAGTTTAATAGAAGCCGAAGTAATAATATTTTACAAACTACTTTTAAAGTGTTATAAACCGTTCAGACAATTTTAGGTAGAATATGTACCAAAATTCCTCATTTAAAATGCTGCATAAATTACTCTATAAAAGATGAAAATGAAGATAAAGACCTTATAATTCAGAGTTCATTTTGGGACTAACACAGTAATTTTGGTAGAATATGTACCAGAATTCTGTAATTATAATCCCATATAATTTACTTCATGAAAGATGAAGATTTAAGACCTTAAATTCATGGTTTCAAAGCCTATTTATAAGGAAACAAACACAATATACACAACAAACAATAGCCTATGGACAAAATGTCCCTTTAATGTCAAAGTCACACTTCTAGGACAAGAAAATAAAAGTTCTTGACGCATACATAATTAGTTAAAACAACAGCTATATTTTACATGTTGCGCGGAAGAAAAAGGAGAACATGAAGTATTTACATGTTAGCTCCATGGGAATAAAGAAAGTAATTAGCTACATACACCTGTACATAGCGATACACATCAATGTTAATCAATTAATCATAAATTGGATAAAGTTAATTACTTTCTTATCATCAAAGAATTGTTCACGACAGACATTATCGTTTGTGGGAAGAAATAATAGTTGGGAGCATTAATGATTATGTGGAATATGTTGATGATATGAATGATTATAGTAACAATGTTCTTGCTGCATGATATGAATGATGATTATAGTAATAATGTTCCTGCTGTATGATATGAATGATGATTATTGTAATAATGTTCCTGCTGTATGATATTAATGATGATTATTGTAATAATGTTCCTGCTGTATGATATGAATGATGATTATTGTAATAATGTTCCTGCTGTATGATATGAATGTATGATATGAATGATGATTATTGTAATAATGTTCCTGCTGTATGATATGAATGATGATTATTGTAATAATGTTTCTGCTGTATGATATGAATGATGATTATAGTAATAATATTCCTGCTGTATGATATGAATGATATGAATGCTGCTACTCGAAGTAAGTGATGATTATAGTCATTATGCTGCTGCTGCTCATGCAGGATGTGAACAAAGTGACCCCTAAATACCTGTGTTAAAACCCCAATAACACTCTTGTTGTAACTGAAAAATATGTCCCAATCTTCATTCTGGTCAACAAATTGTATTATTTTAGAATATTCCAATTAAATGATGATATAAATTTCATCTTAACACACCTATTTTGAAAAATTGGAAAAATTTAACCAATTGATTTGAAAAGTCTAACGTAAACCTTTTCAAGTGTGACTTGGATTTTAAAATATTTTCGAAACATCTGGACAAGTAAAATAGGTTGTAATGGATAATTTACACAACAGGTAGGACACTTAAACATCTAGTACTTAGAATAAGGGTATTATTTATTTTCTGGAGCTACCAAGCCAGCAAGAATGTTATTGTCCCTTTAATATATGATGCTACCCCACCCTGCATGTGATGATATAAGTGGTATGTATGTATTGGTCATTTCTTTTCTTTTTTTACAAACATATCTAAGTGTTTCCTGTCAATTTTCCTCAAAAACGAATCATGTAACACAACCATTCAAATATTATCTTTCTCACTTACATTCTATCTCTCCACCTAGTGACACAAAACCTTCCAAGAAATTATGTGAACAAAAAGTTTAGTTTATGATCCTTATTGATTGTCTTAATGGAAGACAAAACCACAAATATAGATCTAATTAGTTTGTCTTACATGGAGAATACATCATTGCAATCTGTTTTACAAGAATACCAGCATGTAATTGCATATAACAGACTGTCAGTTCAAGTGGATTTAGCTGACCTCAGCACAGAAAACCAAACAGGTTTAGTGATGACAAATTATAATCAACATCATATTTATTAGACATTTACAGGATCTGCTTGTATCTAAATGTCATACCGTTACATGCAATGGATGCACATAAATCATCTAAATGCAAATAACATTCTTCTTCCCATCATTTGAATAAGAATAGAGAGGATGAGACAAGGTGTCTAGATGTAAATGAGTCACTTGGTCGAATGCTCAAGTTGTGTGTTAGCTATAGAGATATTCAATTTTCTTAATTCTCCATCTACATGAATGTTTTGATGGTTTAGATTTAGATTTAGATTTCCTAAATTTTAATGTTATTTTTTCACATTTGATCCTAAGCTATGAATACATGTATAATTTGACTTGAATCAAATACTGATTTAAAGGTTAAGTGGATTCAGCCCACTAACTGTTCCAGTATTAAAACATATCATATTTAAATGATATTGATATTGAAGAGATAAAACATGTACATGTGCAGACGTTTCTAAATCTTACACATTTATGTTTTAAAATTCAAAATAAAATTAAAATAGGTTAGCTTTAAAAATTTAAATTAAGTAACTGGCATCAATATGTAAATACACACCCCCAGATTACACATTAAAGTAGAATTGCAAACCCCAAAAGACCATCCTCTTAGGTACTTCAGTACTTAGATTTTCCATAATAAGATGTGCCTAAGTTTCCTTTGAATTAAAACAAAGATCTAATATGTTCATATTCAAAGATTTCTTCCTTATACCCTAATGAACAATCCCCACCTAGTTAAGAACTTCCTGTAAGGTGTTCACAAACACTTCCCAAGCTTTCATAAGCCTAAACTCTGAACATAATCAGAAGACATACTCTGTAATTTATGACCTAAAGGGTAGAACTTCCTATATTAAAATGATCAATTCCTGCAAATCTAAACACAATAAATTATTGACAGAAAAATTCAATTATTATGTTTATGTTTTTGGTGAAAGTGGTAATGCATCTTTAATTATCGAATACTGCACATTAAGTAAAGTTATCCAGATGTTGTCAAAATAGAATGTAATCCACAATGTAAACTATTCAAGCTATTTCAATCTAAACTATCATAGGGACCACACCCATTACCGGGTACATGGTTATAATATTGCATGCTCTGTGCATCAGGTTACTCTTCAAGTTCTGTGGTTGTGCATCGGGTTACTCTTCATAATTCTAAGTCAATAAATAGTAGTTGGTCTTCTCCAAGAACAACATTCTTATAAGATACAAATCAAACGAACATATATAAAAACACTTATGATAAGGACTGACTAAGTAAATTTACAATAAAATTGAAATGGATTCTGTGTACATAAAGTATTATAATCTTTTGTGGAAAAGTATGAGTATCCGCTTTGATTTTTTGTAATACATACTGAAGACGACGAAGATGGAACAAGTCTTTTAACGACCCCATATTGTTTAACAGGATAAACATACGGATCTTTGTTCGATACTTTAATACATAAATCATTCAGAATGCATTTTTTTGTCTGCCAATAAAATCAGTCTTTGAATAATGGATGGTGTTTTTTCTGGACAAAACAAATTATTCATGGAACTTTTAATAATAGATAACTTAAAAACTTTACGTTTCACAATCTGTAATTTTTGTATTCTGATTAATTACGGTTAGATGTAAATTCTTTTAACCTTTCCTACCAATCTATGCCCAGAATATATAATTCATAAATATTTATTTCTTGCTCCTAAAAAGCTTGTTTACCATATCTTTGAATAGGGGGAAAACCCAACTGTTTGTCGAGAGAATGTTTTTCTGTAAATATTTATTACAAATTGAAGGCTATAATCGCCTATAAATATGGATATAAATTCTTGGTAGATTTTCTTTCAAAATCAGTGAAGTGTAAAATAATTTATTGTGTATGGCCTAGCCCCTTTCTATTGTGTGAACTCTATAACTAGCATAAATCATAAAGAACAAAAACACCTCATATTTTACATCTTCCATACACAGTAACTGGTCTTTATTTTACAGTTAAAGGGACTCGAGCATGAGTTTAACAAGACTATTTTGTCAAGTTAATGACCTTCTTGTAAGGATGTGAAAATAAATAGCAATATTGTTCTATATACATGTATGTGTTCAAAAAAATGAGCATTGACTGACAACTATAAGGTGGTCGGTGTGCTGTTGAACTGAAGGTATATAGTTATCTAAGTAAGTCATGGGTTAGTTCCTGGGTTTATATGTGACAAGCTTGTCTAACCAAATGGGTTTTAAACGGGTACTCCCGACTGTCTCCCACTTAAAACGACCCACGTGTATAAGTATATTATTGAAATTAAAAACATAACATGTTAGTCCTGAAATGACCTGAACAAGAATATTTTAAATATGTATTCATATCTATTTTCAACCTAAACTGTTTCAAGACCTGACATGCACCTCCCGCCATTGCATATTTGGCTAAAATTGTTTGATATTAAGTTCATGTATCATCCATTCTGGCTATCATGTGGCTTAGTGGGTTAAGACGCTGCCTTTCTAGCCTGGAGGTCGGGTGTTTGATCCCTGCATTGGCCAAGAAAGTTCATCCAGATTTTCCGGCGTGGTTTCCCCTTGTAAGAGATGCAGGACAGAGGGCCTGACAAGGACAACTGTCTAGTCGTTTGGATGGGAAGTAAACCAAAGGTCCTGTGTACACATTGGCATGCACGTAAAAGATCCCTTGGCAGTTGGAATTCGATATAAGAGTAGGCTGTAGCGCCGTTGCCTGGGCAAAATTTCCCTCATAGCACACTGTATGCCGTATGCCCGTCTTCAATACCCCAGTTTAGGAGCAGAATAGTAGGACATTAAACTCCAATTTCATTTCACTTCATCAACCATTCTGTATAGAAAATAAATCTATAATTTAATTCTAGAGAAAAACATAATAACTTAAAACTGCAAAATTTCAGTTTAAATAAAACTACTCCAATTTTCTATCAAAAAGGAATTTTTTAGTAAAACTATAACCCTGTCAGACAAGATATATAAAGATGATATATATACTAGATTACTTGACACAGTAAATTAAAACTATACAAACTAAAGTCGCAAAGGAAAATAATAACAAGTTGTTTCGTCTGACAATGACAATAAATTGTTTTTCCAATAAACTGCTTGCATCATCTTATTCTTAAAAAAAGGTTCGATAAGCATGTACATAAAATAAGCATATTATTCTATCAGTATTTTTTCAAATTCAATGACTTTTTCCTTGTTTAAACATGCATTATGCAAGAGCAAAATCTACCTATTGTAGGTCTTTCTTTAGGGCTGAAATGTTATAAGATAGGTTGCCAGGCAACGAAACATACGCCCACAGCAGCTAAATCGTCCGGGCAGTCAACAAGAGTGGTCGCATATTTTTACTTTTTTCGGTAATGAAACATTTATAATACACTAAAATCTGATTAAGAGTAACAACTCATTAAGTAATTATCAGAAAATCATTAGAATTTGTTTGGCTTTAATAAAGTTCTCCTCCACGCTAATGTTTAGTATACGAAACATTTAATATCATAAATTGAGGTGTTCAGGTTATCAAAATTCATTGAAAATCAATATACTTGTTCGTCTCAAGACCTTAAAATCTGTGTATCAATCTAAAGTGAATCATTATCGGTTGAAAATCAATAGGCTTCTTCGTCTTATGACTTTAAACACTGTGTATAAATTTAAAGTCAATCGGATATTAACTTTGGCTTTTACAGTGTCCACAAGATTTTTTGAAGTGATCAAGGACCATAACTCTTGCAATAATTATTGGAAATCGCTGAAAATCAATAGGCTTCTTCGTCTTATGACCTTAAACACTGTGTATAAATTTAAAGTCAATCAGATTTAACTTTGGCTTTTACAGTGTCCAGAAGATTTTTTGAAGTGATCAAGGGCCATAACTCTTGCACTAATTATCGGAAATCGCTGAAAATCAATAGGCTTTTTCGTCTTATGACCTTAAACACTGTGTATAAATTTAAAGTAAATCGGATATTAACTTTGACTTTTAGAGCGTCCACAAGATTTTTTGAAGTGATCAAGGGCCATAACTCTGGCACTAATTATCGGAAATCCCTGAAAATCAAAAGGCTTCTTCGTCTTATGACCTTAAACACTGTGTATAAATTTAAAGTCAATCGGATATTAACTTTAGCCTCTCGAGCATTCACAAGATTTTTCAAAGTAATCAAGGGTGATAACTCTGGCAGTAATTATCGGATATTGCTGAAAATCAATAGGCTTCTTCGTTTCATGACCTTAAACACTGAGTATAAATTTAAAGTCAATCGGATATTAACTTTGCCCTGTAGAGCATCCACAAGATTTTTTGAAGTGATCAAGGGCCATTACTCTGGCAGTAATTATCGGAAATCGCTGAAAATCAATAGGCTTCTTCGTCTCATGACCTTTAACACTGTGTATAAATTTAAGGTCAATCGGATATTAACTTTAGCCTCTAGAGCGTTCACAAGATTTTTCAAAGTGATCAAGGGACATAACTCTGGCAGTAATTATCGGATATTGCTGAAAATCAATAGGCTTCTTCTTCTCATGACCTTAAACACTGTGTATAAATTTAAAGTCAATCGGATATTAACCTTGGCCTCTAGTGCGTTCACAAGCAATTGTGGACGATGGACGGACGGACGGACGGACCGACGGACGGACGGACCGACAGACGGACGGACGGGGGCGACGGCAATATACGTCCACATTTCTATGTGGGCGTATAAAAAACTATTAATTAGACATTAATTAACTTATTCAGACCATAATCAACTCTCGATGTCGAGGCAAGCATGAGATTTTTGTTGGATTGTAGTTCGATTCGCTGAAATATTTTCCTTCGCGATTTACCAATAAAAATGGATAACCGAGACTACTGGTTTTGTCTTACCGACTTTAGTAATGATGACCGAGGCTAAGTGGAACTTTCATTCGCTTAGTTCTAAGTTAATAGTGAATCAGTTTGAAATTTTCAGCAAATTGCCTTTACATTAGCTAGTTTTTAACTATTGTAATGAGAACTGCCAACTCGTTATCTAATCTCCCATAATGTATCTTTAAAAGCAATTTAACAATATTATACATTAGACATCATATTCATACTTCTGAAATCTGTTGGTCTTAAAAAAACAAATAAAATCTTTAGTTCAAGAAACATTATCAAGTTATTTATTTGCACCACGTAAATGAGGTTTATTATTATAACATGCCTATTCAATCTATTGAATGCGATGCATTGATCTTTTCAAAGGCATATTTTAAAAGTGTTTGCTGTTTGAGGATATGTATATACATATACCTTATATATATTCAATAGGTGTGGACATGTATGTATATATATGCTGTAATAATATTTATTATATATTACCTGGGTTATTGAGTATAAAGTAATTAAAGACAGATTATATTCAATGTTAAAAGAACAATATCTATTCCAACATACAGCTGGTGTTATGCAAAGTATGTAAGATAAGTTGCCAAGCAGCAAAGCACATCAAGTTGTCCAGGCGTTAATACGATTCCACAACATAATCAAGGGCAATAACTCTTGAAGTAAGAAAAGCAATATATAACCACATTTTAACCTGTTTCAGGGTTAAGACACTTTAACATATATTACACAATTCCTATGATTCAAGTACGGCAGACAAACGATGGCAGGCAACAGTAAGGCTTGATAAAATTCTGTGAAGCAGTGTGACTTTTAATCTGTAAAATTTTTACTTGCTCTTATTCAAATATGCATATTGCAACTCTTTTTTCTGGCTCCAAATGTTTTATAAATTATATTTTTAAGACATTTATCAACTCTCTTGATATCGAGTGGATTATGCAATGGCCACCATATCTGCATTAAACAATAATACATGTATGGCGATACTGTCAATGATCTGTCAATCAGCAATAAATGGACACAATTAACAACATTTCTTGTCAAACATTAATAACTACTCTCAGAATAAAGTAATTTGACTGAAATTTTCAATATTCATTTCTTATTATCTATTTTTAAACTATTATAGTAAAATCGGGCAGCTCTTTATCTGAATCTGCTTTAATTTAAGACACAAAACTATTTATGACAATATATTTATTCATGTACTCTACCTAGTGTAAAATAAAAATCAAATACTTTTATCATATAAATCTTTTAACAAAGTGTTGCTCTTGAGTTTTGACATACTTTTGACGCAATGTAATACATATTCATAAACTTATTATCTATGTGGAGGTTTATAAGTCAACATACCTATTGATATTTATATAGAGCTAAACATATCTATATATGGTATTTATTTACAAATGATTTTTTTTTCTTTTAAAATTAGTCAAACATCAAAAGCAGCATTTATTCCACAATTTCTCTCTTTTACCAAATGTAATACATTTTGCCCATTCACTTATATTTGTGTTTATAATTTATTCCTTATTCAAAATCAAAATGGAACGTCCCTTTAATTTCATAATTCAATTTCAAGAACTGGAGTACTGGAAGGTTATTAAGATGAAAATATTTTTCAAAACACACAAAAATCATATGAAAATCAGACACGTACAACTGAAACGATTTCCTATATTATAATTCCAACAATATTGATGTAATACTGACGGCAGGCCTTCTGTACTAGACAAAGGAATTATTAATAGTTTGTGTAGACTGCCATCTCCTTACATGTATATGGCACATAAGAAGGTTATCACCAGAAAACAACAAAATTAAACCAACCAAATTAAATCAAAATATTTTATAGCAAAATAATTATTTATCATACCTTTTTAAATGAAACTTGCCATGCCCAATAAAGCTTAATCATATGAACAGTAGTGATAGTAAGTGGTCTGGACTACTTGAACACATGGTTCTGTATAAAATACAAGGCTAACAGAAATAATCAATATAGTAACAGCCCTTTCTACAACAACCTTAAAACTTGCACCTTCTACATTCATGCATCTTAGCAAATGATATCCTGATTATCTGAAAATGCTAAATAAGATGAGACCGGGTAGGTTGATTAATAAAGATTTCTAAAACAAATGGATTTTTATACATGTATTAATACAAGACCTTGGGGGGTACCAATTTAACAGTAAAAGACTGGATTTTTTTAAATTCAAGTTCTGTCAACTGTGTTTTTATTTCAGATTATCACTAACTTAACTATATGAACCCGGTCCTAGGTTTAGGATAAACATTAACAATACTACCATTATCATATTGCATACTATTATTGCCTTGGGGTATATTCACACTTAATTGCCCATATACCAGTATGTAAGATATACATAACATATTAACAAATACACGTTATATCAATATTATATTCAATATACTTACATTACATATCAAAACAACCATCGCAATGACAGTAGACATTATAATAAATATGAAAAATATGAACGAATTTGATTATTGATTTTAGTTAGTCATACTTATGACAAAGATTGGAATGTCAAAGGCAATTATTCATTATCTACCAATATATTCAATAAAACCTTGCACATACATGTTGGAAAGTAAGGTGTGTACAGTTAGGAAAGTAAGAAAAGCATAGATTGTAAAATTCACACACTTTGTCATCTGACTACAATATTTTAATAGCTGAACTTAATATACGAGTAGGTGGAATGAATCAACTATCAATGTAAAACCCAATATTAATTAATCATTTTTTTGACAATAGCCCAATTTCTTTTCAAGACAGTATTTCTTTCTATCATCTTTTGGAGGTGGATATGGCCGTTTACACATGTTAATATACCAAGTAACTAAAAATCTTCCTTCATATCATAAACAATTAAAACTGACTGATGATATTAATCTCATTCCTCCATTCCAACAAATTTCTGTATTCAAGTTGAATGTGGGTACAAATAACATTTAATGAGTCGTCAACAAACAAAATTAATTTTAAAAAAAATATTATTTATAAAACATCTTAACTTTTCTGCAACAACAACAGCCAATAGAAACAAGCCAATGCAATGCTGTGTGGTACAAGTTAAGGGAAATTTTGCTGAGGCAGCTGTAACACAGTGAATTTTTATTGGTCAGCAGACACTGGGGTCAGACCTAGGACTTCCCAGTCAGAAAAAAAATATGCAACCAGTCACAGTGACTCCACTGATTATTCATGACTGCGTTTCCTCAATCCTGTTGATCAAAATGTTCCGTGCATATTTCTCATCCTTTTCTGTAAGTGATAGCTGACGCTACTAAAATACATATTGCTATCTAGACTGTGTGCATACCGTATATCAAGTCTGTTTAAAAGTTTTAACTAACAACTCCTGTTGTAGGACAAATTCGTTATAAAATAGAGGGATCATGGTGGTTAGGTGGGTAAGACACTTGCTCGCTAACTTGGAGGTCTTCTGTCCGATCCCTGCATTGGCCTAAACAAATATCATTATACAAATACCCCCAAAATATTTCAGAAAATTTGTTCCATATAGCAATAAGCATATTTTTTTGATATCATATTATTATAACATTTAAAGAAAATAATTATCCTTTTCTCAAAAAGGTTATTATTATAATATTTTGTTAATATTTTGTATATAATCTATCATACAGCTTACTGTTTTTACTTGTATGTGTTTATATTTATTTATATCTAGTAAACAAAACATGGATATAGTCTCATTTATCATACTGGCAAGTAATATCTTTTTTATCTTTATAAAAAAAACAAGACTCATTTATATGCAAATAAATATTAAAGGTAAGTATAAATACTAACAGCTTGTGATTTATCAAGAGTATAAAAGTTTACCTGAATATCTGCCACTATACATGATATATATATATATCAGGCATATATATAATATATAATCCTAAATATGTATGTCTTCTCAATGACAGTCTTAGGTCCAATTGAATACCTGTTCTAAATCCACAGTGTATGTAAGGCACACCTCATCCAAACAACCTTACTACACACCATAATATTGTCTGAACGCCTTATAGAGTCACCTCTTTATCAATGCTTGAAAGTTATATAGGTACAGTTATAACCTACATGTCCTCCATAATTTGCTCAACTTGCAATTCATGCTCACTGAAGAGGAAAAGGATCTTTTTTTTGTCCCCTTCAATTTAAACACATATAGACATTTAAGCAGAGCCACGGCTTGAGACAGCTGTGAGTGCATTTAAAAGATATATAATGTCAATTCGAGTCAGGTATCTGACATCTTGTTTTTTTTAAAGCATAACTTATAAAGATAGGATGCCAATTGTCTCTTAGTAAATACCTTATTTCACCTCTAGTGTGTAACTTTTAAATTTTCACTTCTTAGTAAAACCTTAGTCAAGTTAGATGTCAATTTTCTTTGTTTCTTAAATTTTACTAACCTTAATTTTTCTGAAACATAACACCCTATTTAGATGTTAAAAAAGGAATTAATTTTTCTTTGTACCAAGCAACTTTGTCTGTGATATTAGCAGTCTGCAATTATCCATTTTGTTACATGCCAAAGTCAAAAAAATAATCCTGTGGATGTGTTGATTAAATGATCATCTTCACCAGACCATTATTAAATAACATTCTAGACTATTTAAAATTGATAGTATGGAGTTAATAAACTTTATTTTTTACGTAAGTATCACGCAATCAGTTACGTTACCAAGTCAAATGTCAAATATTTTATTTTCCATTGACATATTATTCAATAAAATAACTGAACCTCCTAGATACAGACATGTTTCTTCTTTTCTTTCATCCACTTAAGGTTAGTTGTTTGCAGCAGAGAGTGAAAAAAACTCTTTTGATTAATAACAGCATGAATCATAATTTATTCAAGTCAAACTGACATAAGGTATGAAAATTTTTCCAACCTGAAGATGTAAAATACAAATCTGAATGGCTCTGTCAAATTAAATAACTAAAAAATATCGGATGCAATCTACTTTTCTGCACTAACTGGGCTAATGAAGACAGCCACACAGATGTCATACAGTTTACAAGGAGGAAAATTTTGCCCTGACAGTGGCACAATGGCCTACTCTTAATCTTATTTTGAATTTCAACTGTCAAGCGTTCTTTTACATGCACATCAATTTGTACAGGACCTCAGTTTTTCATCCCATCCAACTAAAGACTGTCCTCCGTCTTGAACCACTGACGAGAGGAAATCACACCTAAAAATCCTGAGGAACTTTATTTGCCAACACGGGGAGTGAACTCGAGACCTCCTGTTTAGCTAGTTTTACTCATTGAGCCACAGCAGTCTCAATATCTACTATGGGATTGGGATGTATGTATAGCACATCTCTTAAGAAATCAGAGATTCAACATCTTTGTAACCAATATCAGGGTGAGTGTTTTAAGAAGAAAAGAAAATATGATGCTATGCATGAGAGAAGACATCCTCATTGCTCACTCTATCTTGGAAATTTGACACTTCACATTTGAGGAGTTCACATAGCTAACAAATTTGTGTTGTATTTTTTTGTTTCTGGGACATTGCACAAAAATTTGTCATTTTCTTTGGGAAGATTGTCTTGTCTTGTAGTTGTACAGGTATCCTGTACGCCTATTGTTCAAGCTAGGTATAGATAGCTATAGGTATAGTATGTAAATAAACTTTGTCTATAGATGTATGTCAATATAGATGTCCTATTGTGAATACAGATACTCAATATATAGTAGATGGACATCTAATCATCCATCACGTACCAACTTTATGAGCATAGGCGTACTTGCTGATTTTACTTGTTTGCCCGAAAAATGAACGTAGATAACTTGAGAAGATGGTGCCTGATCAATAATCAGTGAAATTCACTAATCCACTCGACACAAACTAGATCATTTCAGGACTAACATATGGTTTTATTTTTATTTCAATAATTCGCTTGCGAGTAGGGGTCTTTAGCAGTGGGAGGAAACAGAGTACCCGGAGAAAACCCATGAGGTTGGACAGGCGACCCTACTCCTTGCCACGTACAACCGGGGATTCAAAACCACGCCAGGCCGTATGATACATGTCAGGCCGTATGATACAGCGCGCGCACGCTAACCATGCGACCATCTACACCCCCCCCCACCCCCGAAATTCGCTAAGAACTAAAATGTTTACACTGACTGATCTCATAGTGTATTATGCATCATCACATCTAATTAATAATTATCTCATATATACACACCATTCTAGTGACACTAAACATGTAATACCACAGTAATCTGAATTGAAATCAGTCTATGTACAAAATAGAAATCTGGCCTCACAACTCTTTAGGCTGTACATGAATTTAATCTATTAATTATTAAACTGGTTTATACTTAAAAACACCTGTATATTAACATTTCACAAAAATTTTATATCTAAAGGAAATTTACATGACTCAGTTAGTACAAGTTCACATAGCTAACATATCTAACTATATTTAAAAGCTGTTTGGTGACTGTATTCTGTCTGACCATTGACTTAAAGTTTCAATCTATGATACAGACCACAATTCTATGAAATACAATTACTGCTCATTACTGAGCAATGTTTCAACTAGGCTTCTCTAGTCATTATAAAACCTGATCAAATCATTGTCAATATATCTATTAATCAATCTGTTATATATTCAGGTAAAATCGTCTGTGTCATATTAGACATTATCAGTATCACCTTAATCACATTCATAATTACATTACCGGTACTTTAATTAAGTTAGGTTTCCAGTGTGTCTCTGGTTGGTCTAATTTAACCAATATTGTTGTTTACATGTATATATATTGTCTTGTTATATTTTATCATTTTTAGCTAAAACATAGGTTGCAGTAATTATCAAAAATTGTCCAAAATCATTGGGCCTCTTCGCCTGATGACCTTTACTTTAGCCTCTAGAGCACCCACAAGCAATTGGGGACACGGATAGACTGACAGGGGCAACGACAACATATGACCATATTTCAAAGTGGCCGCATAAAATATATCAGATACATCTATCTACATGAAATAAATTTTAATGGGGTTTAACGTCCTACTTTTTTGTGGCAACTGGGCTAATGAAGACGGGCATATAAATGGCATACAGTGTACAAGAATTGTAACCTGTATATTCAGTTTAATTACTATGTGCCATTGACACAATTTATGAAATAGCTGTGACTTTGGGATCTTTAGTCATTTGGCATTTTTAGAGGTTAATTATGATGGGCATCTGTTTTGCATCATGCAGAATAAAATCTTTAGATTGTATAATTTCAAAAAAATGTTACCTAAAAAAATTTTCAGCAGCAAAAGATGGCCTCTAAGGAAGATTACATAAAACTTTAAAAGTCAAATTTAGTTTTCTTATTATTTGTGAAAATGATCAAACTGTTCCTCAAATATTGTTTTAAAAAGTTGGTTAATGAGATGTCGTCTGATCAACGGTAGAAATAAATGTGTTAATACATGAATATTGGAATAATAAATATTACAGTTTCAAATAAAATGTTTCACTGGAGTGGCACACTTCAAATATTGTAATACACTTGTGTAATTTATTCAACACTATAGTCCAAAAATTATTTCGTTTCACACATTCTACGCACTGATTCTCATTTCGACAAGTAAACAAAAGAACTTCTGACATGATCACATTCATTATAACATTCAATCTATTCTGTTCCACACGTCATAAAAAAATATTTTCAAAAGATCAAAAATCCTGCGTTCCTAATAACTACCTTTACTTGAACTAAGATGAACTTTGTATACAGTTGTCATGTTTCACACTTATTTTACAATATCTATAGGTATTTCTCTCATTCCTAAACCAAATATATATATAAATAACCTTTGATCAAGATTCAATTAAGATTAAATGTTAGACAATATTTTAAAATTGATCAAAAATCAAAATACAAATAGTGAAATATTCATTCATTTAATACCTTGCAAATTATTTAACTTTCAGCATCCTCATTCAATATCAAAACAACAGTAAATAATAAATACATCATGCCAAAATTAAAAATCACATGACATATGTAAATAGCGACTTGTCAGAAAATAACTTAATAAGTGATTGCTCGCTAGGTTTACATGACGAGGTGTAGGTAATATTTTCTGATGCATCACAAAGTACAAGAAAGCTCCTTTGGTTTGCATGGCAAGATGGGCTTTAAATAAAATCTCACTTAATCATGAAATGCATCTTCAAAAAGTCAGTACATGTAAACACCTATGATATTAAATCATAAAAAAACTGAACCAATTATCGAAGCAATTAATAATAAATGAACTGTTCTGATAACAGTTGGCTCCAATCATTCTCACGTTTACAGTGGATTTAAATTTTATTACCCACATTAACTTGAGATATTTATAGAACAAGTCTGGCGTCTGCTGATCCAAATTTACATGTATGCAAACTTAAAGGGACTTTTTGTTATAAGCTAGCGTATACTGTATGGAAATGTTTTCAATTGGGACATTCTTAACAAATTTATTATATTATAATAACATTCTTTACAGTAAAAAAGTACATATTTTGTCATTCTTAAAATACTGGAAACCATCTGACATATTGGCTTAAAGAAGATTTTTCATGATATTAATCAAAGTTAAAGACAATATAATGCAACCTAAAGTTTCTTTATTGTATTAAAACGATTAAAGAATACTTCTTTAAATCAATAAACAGCAAGGAAAGGATGGTCTCTAACAGAATGTTTATTGAAATCACGGCACAAAGAAATGTTTTCAATCATTTTATTTGTTAAATTTAAATAAAAGAAATTTTTTTATTGGCATTACAACTTTAAGTTCTTTGATAAAGCTTTCTTTGCATTCCATTTACTTCTTTTTACAGCAATTTCTATAATTGTTAACCTTTCACCTGTGCCAATTAAAACTTGTAATGTTTTGGTAAACCGTCTTTAAAATAGATTAGGTAATAACACATAATCGCCTATAAAAACTAAAAACCTTGCCAGCTCAGCTGCTTCATATTTCAATGAAAGCAAAAAATTAAATGAAATAATCTAAGTATGAAAGAAATACTTCACTATCATCTCACATCAAAAATACTTGGATGTTTCTAATTAGAAAATAAATCAAACTAAATACATCAATGATATAAACAAAGTCTAAATAAGATCTTTTCAGTATGTGAGGTTTGAAATGAGCCAGTAATATTTCTGTGATTACCTGGAAACGCTTGAAAAGGGTTGCAAAAGGGGCACCGATATGACATCCCTGTATGTGAACCCTGTTATTTTTATGTTTAATATCTGTATCTGGGGTATTTTGCCAGTAATTTGTTACTGGTTAGATTTAGCTATATTTTAGATGCCTTATAAATGAATAAATTGTCATTATCCACTAATCCAGGGAATATAATATGTATGTAAATTTCAGCTACATTCTACATGGCCCATATTCTGGGCATGATTGTTAGATCCTCTGTGGTAGGGTAGTAATTGGTGGTCCATGGATTCTGACACGTTTAGTTAGTAAATATGATTACATCGTAAGAGTTAAATGATACTGATTAGATTTATTTCATTATGAAGTTCATGTGTATCACCTGCAAACTTCAAACAACATTTAGTCCAAAAATGACCTAGTTTGTGTCAAGTGGACGTTAAACCCCATTTCTCTCTCTCTCTCTCAAACAACATATTGCACTTAACAGTCATCCTATGATATTACATGACTACTGGAAGTGATACATGATCAAATATGTTTTTATAAAATACTGATTATCCTTTCCAACACTAGTAGAAATATGTTGGTATTCATAACCTAAACAAAGTTCAAAGTTTTCTTCTCTAAAATATATTAAGATCAAAGTTTTATTCTCTAAAATATATTAAAGGTAACCTACTTGCATAATTGGACTGTTTTTAAATCTGTTTTAAAATCAGCTTTTTAGAAGTTTGCGAATAAATTCTATTTTCTGAACACATCTGTCAGGATATATATATAAAGACTGCTTAAATAGATTTCTAAGTATTCATTTAGTTGCCTAAAAGGCACTTGCTAAATCGAAAAAATAATCTGTTATTAGAGTTTTGTATAATTTTCTAATGAGCTATACAGAATGAATGAATGTGTGTTGGTTGACCAAGAGAATTAGATAGTCTTGAACCACTGGAGATAGAAGTCAACCATGACACTGTTTAAAAATTTCAACTAAATATTTGTGAAGTTAAATAATGGTAATATCTCTATTGAGTTGCATGTAGAATACTGTGTGAATTTATATCTAAAGATATGCTTTATTAACAATTAGATACTACTTAAATTATAATTTATTTAAGCGTTAAATTTCAACATTGACCTTTCTAATTTTGGGTCATAAAAATGAATCAAAAAGGTTTTTAACACACAATCACATATCAACTTGTTTTATCTCTATACATTGATTGCAACCTTTTTTTTTCATTAAAGAAAGGTCAATTTTACACATGATTTGTAAAAGATGAACAGTCTTTCATATACAGATAGGTCATACTGATAGCACACATGTAATTTGTGTGTATTTCTCTCTGTTTTTTTTTTTTTTTTTGCATAATGTCAAGGATTTTTTTCATGTTTATCATACATAAATGATTAAATCTTGGCTTTCAAATAGTGTCTTTAAATATTATGAAAATTTTATATACCTGTTTTGTCAGATCGTTCAATTTGTGGTGTGGAGGGTGCTGTATTAAATTCTCCATCATCACTGTCATTGACCGTTTCTTTACTTTCAGACTGCTGTTTAACAGTCGTACTGGAGTTAACTCCCTTTATGTCATTGGTATTTAGCAGGTTCTCATTGTTGCCATCTGGTTGACTTTGCCTGAAAAATTATTAAAACTAATTGAAGAAACATTTCAAATTCTTAGCTTAACTATATTTTATAGCAAAATGCTAATTTAGAAATACCTGATGAACAAATTCAATCTCAAAACAACAGTAACTTTTATACATGGAAGCAAGCTTTGCTAGTAAAGGTCAGTCATTGTTTTTTAAGGCGAGTGATCATTCTCGAGTGCCAGTCGCTCACCTGAATGTCCACCGAAGGGAGGCTTTTATCCCTCAGCTTAAAATTGAAAATCACTCTCCTTTACAAAGTCATTGGGGGTTTATTATCATTTATCAAACCAGGAATGAACCCATGCAGTTTTTGATCTTCAGAACCATTTCCCATACACATAACTAATCACTCTCCTTAATATCAGATCACTCTCCTTAATTTCTAAATCACTCTCCATAATTTCTAAGCATTCTCCTTATTAAAACTGGGAGAACAATTTTTTAAGGGAGCGACTTTTTCAATTTGTTGATTGAGGGGAGCTTTTTTTGGCTCTCCTCTGAAATAAAAAAAACAACGACTGAAAGGTAGTTTATTTTCTCAACTTTAAACAAATGACATTACTTTGGCCATTTGGAGAGTATCAAACCAAGCATGTAGATGACTTTCTCTGGTCACATGTGTGTAATGTGGCCGGAAAGATCCTTTCTTGAAACCTATTACAAATTTCTGTCCGTATTCAAATGACTGGAGACAATTTCCATGTTAAGGACACTCTGATCTGAAAATTCCTAACTCTGATGATAGTCCAACAAAGACCCAAGGCCAAAGGGGATTTTAATCATGATTCCAGCCATGATACATGTACACCACAAATCAAAGAATAAATACATGTACACATGTTGGCCTAACACCAAATCAAATAAAGGGGACAGTTTTCAGTATACCCTACATTAAATTGTGCCACAAATCTTTCACACAATATAATACATGAAAATTCTAATAAGTGAAATTTGCAGGAAGCATTTGATAATGAGTAGAATATGCTGTATAACAGTAATATCTAGTAAGATAAGAAATCAGTTTACACAATGATTCAATATGGACAACAGCCAATATAGAGAGACTTATCTTAATAAACAGTTCTAATAATAACACAAATACTGTCATATTTATTTATATTCGTGCCCATTTAACTGAATGGAAATAAACATCAAAAATT
The DNA here is from genome assembly GCA_963678685.1 of Patella ulyssiponensis. Taxonomy (NCBI): domain Eukaryota; kingdom Metazoa; phylum Mollusca; class Gastropoda; family Patellidae; genus Patella; species Patella ulyssiponensis. Next base: position 81,378,121 of record OY783225.1, on the reverse strand, counting down.
CAAAATTAGAAGTTTCAGGTTTTTAGAGACCAATAATATGAATTCCTATTATTTGTATCAGTGGACAGGAATCTAAAATTCATATCAGCAAACAATTTCCATGTAGTTTGTGCGGATATTTTTTCAGTAATATTATGCGTCATATAAAATGTCTCTTCTGCTCAAATAGAACCACTTAAAGTTAAAGTAATAGTTTAAAAAAATAAAGGCATGCATACCAAGCTCCCATGACTGTAGTAATTAGGTAAAGGTTATTTAATCCAAGGACTACATTTATCTATAGCCCACAGCTAATATAATACAGCTAAATACACAGGTACATGAACAGTTAATCTATCCTACTCATAAGACTTAACAGTCTAGATCTGGCAGTCTAATAGCAATAACAGATATTTGTTCGTTAAAAACAAAAAATTTCTTGGCACAAACAGGTAAACTTATTGCTCCTGTGAAATTCCATTGTGTTATTTTATCATACTGGTGCACAGTTTAACAAGATATTCAACTTTTCATTCTATAAATAAATATTCACATCTTGAGAATTTGTCCAAAATGAATGCCTCTATCTCCGATGACAAGTAGTCCCAAGTCATGACTGATACAATTGAGGTAAACCTGTTCTGTAAGATCTTATCCGCATTAAGTAGTCTACAAAATTAATGACCTACTCATTGTTTCTATCAAATATGTCACATACACTGTATTCCCACTAAAAAACATATGTAGATATGTATTTACAAAATGTTTTTAATTTTTTATCAGATTAAAAAACAAAAAAATATGTATAGGCCTAGATGGATTTTGTTGAGATAAATAAATACTGTTTGTATTTGATCTGTGAAATCTAAAGGTCATAGCTATTTGTGCATCTGATGGCCTGTTGGGTGCAGCAAACGATGTATGTATTTTAAGAAATGATTTGTGTAACCTGCACCTCCATGCGAAGTTGGAATAAAGTGCACAGTAATTGGATGATAAAAATACGTGCAGTTGAGGTAGGTTCAAATATCTTAGTGCAGAAAGTCCAACTGTTATTCCACCCAAAGAGAGAGAGAGAGAAATGGGGTTTAATGTCCACTCGACACAAACTAGGTCATTTCGGGACTAACATATGGTTCAATTTTATTTCAATAATTCGCTTGCGCGTAGGGGTCTTTAGCAGTGGGAGGAAACCGGAGTGCCCGGAGGAAATCCACGAGGTTGAGAAGGCGCCCCTATCTCCATGCCACATACGCTCACACCAGGGATCGAAACCACAGCCGCAAGCCAGAGGTGACCGGCCAGCTAGAGGTCGACGCGCGGCACTCTAGACCACTAGGCCATCCCAACCCCCCTATTTTCATTTCAATGTACCAAATTAAATCTAACATTTATCATATACACACCTATCTTTAGTAGTCCATAATAAGGACTATTTACTTTTATATCAGAAAATGCAAAGTAAAACAAGTTGAGGTATTGCAGACTAAAGGCAGCTACATTGATTGAGTCTGTAGGATAAATTAGTACTTCTGTATGAGACAAATAGAATGACATCCATGTTGTATAGTTACAACAATAAACAATACCTATCAATAAACAAATACTTATATATCTATAATTATACCACAAGTAGAGATAATGGTGCCAACCATAATATACCAACCATAATAAACATAGGTAAAACACTTAAAAGTTTCACAATCATATCACAATGTAAAGGAACTTTCTTATCATTCCAATAAGCACAAACATCATATAATTTGATCACTGTTTTTTAGTACTAAGTAACAAAATTTCGATCACTAGAAAGGGGTTGCGCAGGTGAGATATAATGGTCAATATCACCCCCAAACATTAAAAATGGTCAGCAGGTCCCCCCCCCCCCAATCAAGGGCTATATTTTTTATTCACATGTTAAGTATTAAGCAACAACAAATGGCACTTTTTCAGTGAGTCAGGCCCCCATCCTTTTTGTATTGTTTTTTTTTTTTTTTTTTTTTTTTCAATTGGTCCATTTATATTTTTTTTCAATTGGTCCAAAATGTCCTGGATCTACACTTGTCAAGTTATTGCACAGTGGCTGAAAACCACATTTGGTGACTTAACATTTGTATATACTAACATATTATTATCACACATAAATAGCTACCTTTTGGTATATATGTCATATATTTGCATGGTGTTGCTCGGGTTTTATTCCACTAAATTTACGTTAAATGTACACTCCTATTGTTAATGGAATATTGTCTCAAACAAACATGTGGGTTATTTTGGCAGTACACGATATTGAATCATCAAGGTGTGATCCTATAATGTACACAAACATAACATATATCATGAATAAAACTGATACTTTATGAAAATCTGTGATGACATTACCTCTGTTTCCCCTCAAAACAAACAAAATGTAAGAACACATACAGTGTTTGTAAAGAAACTCTATCTTAGTCTTACTCATCTATTGTTATAGTATTTTTACACAATGAATCAGCCAAAATAATCATTGTAACTACTTTCATCAAACATTACAAGTACATGTATCATACACAAGTGGTTGCCATGCAAGACATGTCAGGGACCACAAACCAGGTTGTTGAGGTTCGACATGCATCCATAAGGGTAAAAACATGATTTTTTGTACATCTGGAGGCATAATCCAAGAAGTTAAGTTCAGATGTGCTAATATTGAAATGAACCAAGATCTGTTGAAAATAAACATGAATTAAAGTTTCATCCAAGTTGGATAAAAATTGTTATCTCTAGAGTGTCCATAATCCATGAAGTTACAGTTTGATGCATGCAAATATCAAAAGGAACCTACATTTTGTCAAAATCAAATAAAAATTGTGAACAAGAGCGAAGGCATAATATGTCCACATGAAAATGTGATTGTATAAAAATGGAAACCAATAATGAAAATTAGCCATGTTGTTACCGATTGATAAGGCATGTTGGGTGCACGATTGGTCTTAATTTGCAATGTATATCACAAGGTCATTCATTCAGAAATGGAATGATAAGAGGTTGAATGTCCTACTTTTTTGCACAAAAATCGGGCGAATTGAAGAAAAGGCATACCATGTGCAGTGTACTATAAGGGAAATTTTGCTTATAGCCTACCAAACTGTCAAGAGTACTAAATTTCTAAATTACTATGGTAATGATCACAAAATTGTGGATAACTGTAAGTCCTGGTTGGAGTGTTTCAAGTACTGTCAAAATTAAATTATCAAAATTTTAATGTGGCAAGAAATAATTGCAGATTGGCACAGGTTCTACTTTAATCTTTCAAATATTTCAAATATCCTGGGAAAAAGTGCTAGTCGAAAATAAGTTTCTAGCCAAATTCCAATAACTACCGGTAAACACCTTGAATCAAACCTTAAAGTATTTAATTCCAAAATCACTAAAGCTTCTACTTACCCTTCTTTTATCAAGCTTTTAAAAGGAGCAGACACCATTTTATCACCTGCTATTGATCCTTTAGCTGTAGAAAGATTCTGTCCATTTTTAGATTTACATGCGGGCGATGGTGTCTTTAATATTGAATCATCTGATAAATAATCCATGTTCTGTTTCATTAAATCATCAAGATTACCAGGAGAAGCTGGAACATTGACTTCTATTTTAACTTTTTCTTTTGGTGTCTCAGGTGTCCGTAACAAAGATTTGGATAATGGAGAAGCTTTGCTACCATCAGCAACTTTGCGCTTGGAAGGTGACGCCAAAGGTGATTTGGAAGCATCTGACTTTGCACGTCTTGCTGCTGGTGAACGTGGAGGATGTGGCCGTTCAAGACGCCCTTCTTCATCATCAGATGAATATACACCAGATGAAGGTTTTCTTCCTGCAATCTGTGTTTTAGCAAATCTCTCAGAAACAGTTTTTCTGCTGACTTTCAAACCATCTTCTGTCTTTTTAATAGTTGGAACTGCACGTGTATGCCTCCCATTTTCATTTTTTGCAGGACTCTTTGTGACTTGCGGTTTATTTGGGGAGGATGGTTCATTACCATTTTGAATAGATTTCTTTGTTATTCTTGGAGATGGTAGTTTTGAAGTTCTGGTTCTGCTTGTATCTTGAACAATCTTTTGCTTGTCTTGTGAATCACCTACCCTAGTTCTTGGTGGTGGTGACTTTTCTTTCAGAGTGCCAGTTGTCTTCTGTGCTGGCCTTTTGATGGCATCTGCCGATTGAGAGGTCTTTGTAACATCCAGTGTTTTTAATGTCTTGGTTTCTGATTTGTTTGTCAGGTCTGTTATTTTTTGGATTGGCTTTTTAATTTCTTGACTTTCCAAACACTTTGTAACTTGTTGTATTTCAACTGACATTGTTAATTGTTCTGGTATCGATGGCTTTTTGACTGTTTTTGTTTCATGTATCTCTGTAACAGATTCGTGTGGTTTGACTAGTGCTTGAGAATTGGATTTGGTGCTAAGTAACCGTGTGGGCTGGGGTATTTCATGTGTGGATAATTCCTGCTTTTCTATGGTTTCTCTAGCTTTAGGTTCTTCTTTTTCAGTTTTACTAGTTTTTTCAGGCTTTATTACTGGACAACTTTTCTCTTTCAAATCCTCTGTTATTTTTGGACTATCTGTTGCTGGTAAAACTGCCTCTTTACTTTCCAGTAATGTTGATATTGATTTGTTTCCTTGTGATTCACCTTTACTTTCAGAGCTTGAGTCAGTCTGCAGTTCAATTTTAGTTCCCATATTTTGTAGCTGACGACGTCTTTGTTCTTTGTATTTTGCAATACGTTCAGCCCTAGTTACTTCTTCACTAGCAGATTCTGTTTTAGGTGTAGAAACTTCCCTTTTTTCTGGTATTTCTTGCAATTGCTCTTTCTCAGAATATTTATAACTCTTTTCCATAAATTCCACATTTATATTGTTTCTAGAATCAGCTTCATTATTTTGTTGTGAAGATATATCAGTGATCTCCGTTAAAGCAGGAGTACAGACTACTTCTTTGGTTTCTAACTGATCAAAATTCTTGTTATCCTGAACTCTGGTTCTTTTGGAAGACACTTCCGAGGAAACTGGGGTACTTGCTTCTTTGATACTGTCAGAAGCAAATGATCTCCAACGCGTTTTATCACTGACACTCTCATTTTCGTTAGTTGAGTTACTGTTGATGGATTCTAAAGATTCCTTTCTTCTCCGTCGTCTATCAGCAAATGACTCATAACCAGTGGGTTCATCATCACATTTCTGAGTTGCTGCTTTTCTGGTTATTGAAGCATCTGAGTCTGTGCTTTCTGTAGCAGTTCTGTCCAATTCACGTCTTGTCCTATAAGACAGCTTCGCAGCAGATGTAGGATTTGGTTCAGTTGCGGAGGACTTTTCCTTGAGTTTTTTCGCTATTCCTTCCTCATGCTGCTGTTTGCGTAAAGCCCTTCTGTAGGAATATGAACTGACATCTCCATTATTATTATCAAGAGAAGCTGTTCTATCTAAAGATGATTTATAAGTATTTGATATAGATTTATCTTTATCCACTGAATAATGCCTATACTGAGATCGTGGTATATCATTGTCTTTCGTGCTCTCAACAGAAGAAGAGTCCCTTAACGACGTTTTTCGCGAAGATTTATAACGATCACTATCACTATCACCAGTCTTTTCTCTTTCGAGACGTCTGCTAGTATATGAACTTTTCTCTGTTAAACTTTCGTCTTTATATGACGGGCGTCTACCAATTGCACCTAGAATATCAGATTTATCACTTCGTAACGATCTACGCCTACTACTGTCATATAGATCAGTGTCTAAGGAAATATCAGAAGTCAGACTAGAACGTGAGCCTCTACGACCAGAGATGTCGTCAGTTTTAACAGGAATGCTTGTACGAGAGGAACCATAAGATGAAGTGGTACCACTGGTGTCATATCTGGATGAGCTGAAAAAACAGAAGAGATGGATTCTGAGTATCAGATGAAGGAGTGTTACATTAAAAACAAGAACAATTTTGATACTTGCTATTGTTTATACTACTATAAAATAAACCATCTGTTTCTATATATCATTGACAACTACTTGGATCAAAATATAGACTTATTGCAAGCACTACCATTAATTTAAGAATACAGTAGTGGCATTACGAAGCTTTAATTAATGACGCTTTGTCCACTTTGTTTATTGACTGTTAGTCATGTTTCTACACTTTCCAATTAACAATATAGCTAGTTTTTAGTTCAGTGATGAAAGTCAGCCATGAAATATCCCACTAGAGGTAAATAGTAGTGCTGGGTATTGCGACTGCAGTCACGATACGATACGTATTGCGATTCATGTACCACGATACGATGCGTATCGCGATTCATAACTAAGTCATAGATTTATCAATAAAACAACAAATTAAATATGTGATTGTGTTTTTAATGAAGTCACTAAAACCAGGAAATAAATAAACTTGATTAGGCCTACTATTTCGTAGTAAACTCTAATCCTAGCAGACGAACTTAGACAAGAAGACAATCGCCACTATAGACACTATCGTGTCTTGTCAAGTGAGTGCTGAGATTGGTTGTATTACCACAATATTTTAGAATAGTTTTGCATATTCTACAAACAACTTTCGTTGTGTCACCCTTTAAAAACTCAAAATGTTCCCAAACTTTAGATTTATATTTTGCTGGAGGAATTGTTATTGCAACTGTCTTTACCGCCATTTTGATTTTTACAAGAGCTACTATCTATTATATTTACGTTCTAAATTTATAAAATTTGAGAGTAAAATGTTGTTTTATGTATTCAAATATGTATGTTTTATTAACTAAGCCTTATAACAAACTTTAAAATTTGGAAACAGAACGAAAAGACGTTAAAATGTTGTCAATCTTAAAGGGACAATAACACTCTTGCTGGCTTGGCAGCTCTAGAAAATAAATAATAGTCTTATTCTAAGTACCAGATGTTTATGTGTCCTACCTGTTGTGTAAATTATCCATTACATCATATTTTATTTGTCCAGAGGGTTCGAAAATATTTTAAAATCCAAGTCACATTTGAAAAGGTTTACGTTAACCTTTTCAAATCATGTAGTTGAATTTTTCCAATTTTTTAAATTAGGTGTGTTACGATGAAATTTGTATCATCAATTTATTTGAATATTGTAAAATAATACAATTTGTTGACCAGAATAAAGATTGGGACATATTATTCAATTACAACAAGAGTGTTATTGGGGCTTTAACCTACGAAACTAACGGTAATTACGGTTGTGCGCTATTTATAGTAACACACGTCAAGACCACTGGACATCGTTTGAGAAGTGTCATTGTTTCAAATAAAGTTTAGGGTTGAGGATATAATTTAAAGTTTTTAAAGTTCATAATATATTTGATAAATAGCAAAAAAAGAAACGTGAAAAATCGATTCGGCATCTCGCGATTCAATACAGGTATCGTGAGACGGTGAATCACGATACATCGATTCAACGATTTATCGTGCCAGCACTAGTAAATAGTGGTAATGTCTCTTTAAATATTGAGTATCATTTATTGCATGAATTTCTCACAGAAGATATGGTTTATTAACTATATCATATTCCCTAAATTATAACTTAGATCAGTTTTGAAAATAAACATGGATCACTCTACTTGATGATCAGAACCAAAAGATTTACTGAGTAAATCCATGTTATCATATATTTCACTCTGTAGCAATGAGTAATTGAAAGTCTTGGCTCTCTACTTACCTGACACCACTGGTACCATATCTAGAAGAACTACCGGTTAAATCACTGGTATAAGAAGATCCACCATAGCGACTTCCGCTACTTGAACCATATCTCCCAGAATCGAAAGATCTCGAACCACTATATGATCCACTAGTGTACGAAGAACCAGAGGTGTATGGTCGTGATGATGTAGTATCGTATCGTCTGGAACCAATACTGCTGTCATAGGTTCGGGAGGAATAGCGGGACATACTGTCTGTTACATAATCTCTAGAGTAGGTGGTGGAATGCCGATCAAAGTCTCTCAGACCTGAAAAGAGAAAACAAATATGTCTGTACAAGTTAAGTTGGTTTCGATTCAGGCTGTAGCTCAGTAACCACAAGATCTGGAGTTCAAGCCCAGTGTTGGCTGAGGAAGTTCACTTTGAATTTCCAGCATAGTTTCACCTTACCATGGAGCAGGGTGTCTGACAAGGCACACTGTCTGGTCACTCAGAGGTCCCATGTACATGTTGCTGTTGCTGTTACCAACCCTTAACAGTTGGAATTTGAAATATAGAGTAGGCATTAACGTGAAATGTAGGATTTAATTTCACTTTAATTTCCTTCCAAAGCTGTTCTAATTATAACACTATATCCTGTCATTTTAGCACATTTTATTTCCTACATCCACAATTCTTCATCGATTGCAATAAAACAAAACAATTCACATTTTCAAACACAGATTAATCACAAATCCTCTTGACACAAAACAAATATATCTAAACATACTTCAAAGCAAAATCTTATACCATGCAACAAATGAATGGGATGAGGGAAAATCGAAATAAACTAAATAATAGAGGCCGGTCGATCAACTTAAAATCTTGCTACTCACTAAATAAATTACAAGGGTATTGACAAACGAGATTGAAGAGAGATATTTTGCATTCGAATTCCTGGGTATAATGAAAGATCCAGCTTAACCTTCAAAAATATAATAAAAATTAAAAAGATTTCAGATCAATCATAACAATAAGATGATCAAAGCGAAAAAGATACTGTCTATGACCTCTTCTCCTGGCATTTGTATTATCACTATGATGATCAGGTTAAAAGGTGAGAGGTCGTGGGTCACCATCTAGACAAATATTACCTGCCCTGTTTAATCTGTACCTGTATCTAATGAAACAGTCTACCGGTATATTTACATTTAATTTCAGCTTACTCTACCTGTCTGTCTATTGGTATATCATTAATATCTCAATTACTCTTATATTTATAAAGGGGCCGGCTAGTCGAGTACTAAGGGCAATGGACTCTTGTTTAGAATGTCTAGGTATACAATCAAAAGAAGAACCCTTGGATCTTTCAAGCCAGGTTCCCCTGCACTTGTCTGGGTTACTGCTTAGTCTTTACCTCACAAGATTTTTAAAAGTTGTTAAGAGCAATAACTCCAAAGTATTTCCACACTTCTTCATGTCATGATCATAACCATTGTGACTAAAAAAATATATAACTTTATATCTGCATGTTGTGGTCAAGGACAATAACTCTTAAAGCGAGAGAGAGAAACAAGGTTTAACGTCCACTCGGCACAAACTAGGTCATTTCAGGACTAACATATGATTTTAATTTCATTTCAATAGTTCGCTTGCTCGTAGGGGTCTTTAGCAGTGGGAGGCAACCGGAGTACCCCTACTCCTTGCCACATACAACCAGGGATTTGAAACCACACCAGTTGACTCAATGGCAGGCCGTATGATACAGCACACGCACGCTAACCATTCGGACATCTAACCCCCCAACTCTGAAAGCAATCATTGATGTACATATAATGGTGAATCAATTTCAAGATTTCAAACTCATCAAGGGCCATAGCTTCTTCATTGCATTAACTTAAACACTGTCTCTTAAAGGCTGTTAACATGCACTTAACACTAATTAGGTATTTTTGGGACTAAGAAGTTGTATAATTTAATATTTTACTAGCAACTGGGTTAAGCAGACGACACTACTCTTTGTCACAAGCTTATGATGAAACTCCTGACTTCAAAGATAACAAATTCCTCCTTAACACAGTCAATTTATCAAGTAATATCAAAACTATTTCAAAGAGGTGCCAAGGAAACAGTGGTGAATTAAACCAATATTTGACAGTCTGTATTATTTTAACTTCTAAATTCTAAATACAGCACTTCAGACTGTGTACATACACATGCAGTTAGAGTTTAAAAATAAAACTAACTAAATAAGGGCTTTATTTACAATTAGAGAAGAGAAATCAACACACAAATACTTATAATGCACCATATTATCATTCGCAAAAGACTGCAAAATACTAAAATTCAACGCAAAAATGGACAAACAAAACAGTGAACAGTCTATTCTCAGCTTGACTTAATTTCTGAGAGGCAAATCTTATCAATTTTCATTCCTGATAAAAGGCATGGTGACCCTGTTTCAGAAACAATAAATAAATTGAAACAAGTTTGTGAATAACCTATCGACAAACTGACTTGATTACTAATAACCATCCTTCCATGTGTCGAATACATGCAGACCACGATGTGACAAGGGCTTGTTGATATTTACACAAGATAGTAGATGTAAACCAGTATATTTTATTATAATAAATAGACAAATTAAATGTTCCATACACTAAGGTTGTCATGCACATACATTCACCTGATTTCTTTATTACAGGTACAGTATTCCAAACCAAAAGACTAACATAGAACTTCTGATCATGTCGGAACTAATCAAGTTTTATCAAAACAGTATATTGGTCAAAAAATTATTCAAATCAATAAAATCTAAAATAAGTCATGGCCATGTAAAGTTCTCATTACTGTCTGGAGATTTCCTACTGCCATCTTGTTTTTCTCCAAGACTGTTAGTCATATAATATGTCAACAACATTTTTATTTAAATAATTATTATGAACTATAAATCTTAACATGGAAAGTGAATGTTATTCAGTTTTCATAAATACTCAATGATTATATATGTACATGTAATTATTGTTTTCAAATTAAAATTTATAGCAGATTTCTGAAAATTGCTCAACCCGGATACTATAAATAAGTCTTCACCAATATTACCTATAATCACATTGGCAGTTCTGTAAAAGTTGAAAAGTCAATGATTTAGCCATAAAGACCACCAACAGAAAGGATGGCATTAACCCATATGGCTAATCAGAATTCACACATATTTCCAAAAAAACAAAAGCCAATTCAGCTTCTGAACCAACAACCGATTAACGACACAACTACATTAAAAGATTTGTATCATGAAGTGAACAAAATAGAATATGCACTTAGAAACTTGCACTATCTATGTATATGTTTTCTTATACCATTGTGTAAATATTTGCTTGGCTAGTAACTGACAATAAAATGATTTATCACCTGCATAGACATAAATACCTATTTTACCTACCCTAAAATCTACCTAGCACTCCCTAGATTCAAAACCATACCATACAATTCAATGATATAATCAGTACTTCTAAAATCCTTTATCAATTTTAATTGGTTTGATAAGTGCATTTACGTCGGTTATTTATTCTTGTATAAATCTATACATATTACTAACCCAAAGAGTAGTCTTTGCCATAAGAACTATATCGATCTACAGTAGATGGAAGGCCCAATATGTCTCCTTCACGTACTGGATAAGTTCTTCTTCCTGCAATGATAAAATAATACACATTTAGGTAAATACAATGTTGAAACCTGTATTTCTAACAGATTATTTCATTCCACTTCTGACATCTGTAATTCTTGAAAATCAACATACTAATTCCGAACTAGAAGTCAATTCTGATCTAAATAAGTAGTGACAGTATACTGCCAGAAACAATGAAATCCCAGCTCTTGACTGTAAGATCCTAATTATGATCAAAACACCAATGTTTGACTCAAGTATGATCCAGATCATATAATATGGATCATCACATGTTTTATGGGCTGTGTGTTGTAGAAGACAACTTACTCCTCATTGCCAATTTTTTTAAAATTTCAGCCTAGAATGTTGGACATTATTAACATCAGAAGTAACAGATGTATATCAAATAAAACCTATCAATACCTTACTGTAAATCTGTTGTGAACTATATATAATTTAAGACAAATCAATCAATCTGTAACAAATGAAATATCCTCTTCCTGCTACCTGAACACATAATTCTAAATTTCTGCTATGCATGGACATGTGTAAATACATGAAATGCTTATTCTCTAAAAGTATTTAATCCTAAATAACCTTTTCTAGGTCTCTTTTGTTAAATTTTCCTACGCTAGACCATTATACTTTTATAGACTAATGGCATATATAACATAACTACTGGTATGCAATAATAGATATGTCATAATACAGTATTCAACTATGCAATTAACAATAACACTTGCTTAACTCATTTGAAAATATATCAAACAGTGTCATTTCTATGTAAATTCTTTAACCTGGTTTCATTCAAAAATAACCCACGCCAATACTAAGAATAGTAATCTCATCATGATAGCTTTTATATAGATTCATTGGCAATCTAAATATATTTTATCAATAATAGCAATTAATACTTATATACAATATTGTATTTTATCTATAACATTATTTCCTACAAAAATTAAGAAAAACATGGTTTAAATTAAATAGAAATACCAAGTTTCGGTCTATTTGATTAAAGTTGAGATAATTCACATGCAACAGCAAAACAAAAACTTTCAGGGGTTAAAATGACCAGACTACTGGTACATGTAATTAAAAACGTCTACATCTCTGTATCTGACATTTGTATGCTCTAACAATATAAGAACATCGGTAAGTACTGTATATTATGACATCAACTTTTATGTACGTTACCTATAAATATCGTCAAATGAGGCTAATATTGACAAAAACAAGCTGTTAAGATTATTCTGACACATATCAAGATGTTTGGTATATTTATCACTGCACACTAAATAACCGTATCTTATACCGATTGTCTACTAAGACAGTGTCAAATATCACAACAGCATGTCACTACTTCCTTTAAATAAATCATCACATTATAATATAGGCTAGGGTATAATAATAGTTCATTTCCTTTCTCATATCCTCTTACTTAAGTAGCTAGACAAATTTCAAGAATATCAAATTATGTTGTTTGAATGAAGCACTGAAAGAGATGAACAGAAAAAAAGAGTTCTGCAAGTAAAATTACTTACAACTTGGACAAGTGGCAGTGGCCAATTTATTTTGCGGATATAATATGGCTCTTTGTGAGAAAGTTTAAAAACCCTGATGTTTTTAAGCCTGGAGAGAGTAGTGTTCACACAGACTATAAATTATAAATAAAACCAGCTTAACTATTCTGACAGTCACAGTCAGGGGTTTAATTTAATAATGCAAGAAGTAGTATCCTACTACCACTAGAAGTAGCGAAACCTATGGCTAAAGATGCCTTAAAGATACATTCTCGGGTACAAACTGGGTGATTTGATGATATATTAGAACTAAAAACATATTCAAACTAATTATTTTATCATAATTTTGCTTCAAATCGTTATTAAAACATTGTAATTGACGAGTATAGCCTGCTATAAAAATCTATCGAAAGAGGCCATGTTTGCGTCAGGCGATTACCCCTCGCCGTAACCAATGGCAACGGCAGCGGAGGACAGGGGAGAATGCATTGCATACACAAGACGATGTAGTCTGTAAGCGCTGACTATTTACTACAAATATCGAATCCTAATTAAATTCTCCGATCATCCACTGCCCGCGTCTTTTTCAGTGATTTTTATCCCAGAAATTGTTGAACGTCTAACTCTTCATAAAGTTTTTCAACATATACACAAATCGCTCAAGTTCGCGTGCAGCCTTCAACGCCGAGCGTGCAGGTACCCTTATTCGTCGGGTTGACTATTAAGGGAACCCCTTACATTTTTGTCCTGTATACGCTCCATGAGTGTTTTTCAGGGAATCCAGTATTTTTCTAGTAAGATTGGATATCTCTACTTTCCATATATACCAAAATCGTCATACTTTTATAGGCAATAACCACCCGATAAATACTTATCTGGGAACCCAACTTTAAACTAGTTTTGGTTATCTTGAAATGGTTGTTTTTTTCTATGGTCATGTGTGCAATGCTAGAGATAAGACTGTAAAAGGCTCTTTTAAGTGTACACCAATACATACACATCTGAACTTCTGAATGACTAGACTAAGTAACACTTCCTTTTTGTTTTTCATTTAAAACCATGGCAAACTCATGGATCAGCATGTATAAAACAAATGCAGAAAATACAATAATTTGTTTGAATTACTTAGTTTGTCACCCGATCTGATTTAAACATGGATCCTATTTTGTTTCCTTTTTTTATAGTTCAAAATTTCATTTTACTTGTCTTTACTACACTAGGATTAGCTAATGAAACGGTCTGTTACGGCGAGCTTTAGGGGTGTTTTGCACGGAACTGTGGGTAATCCACTAGAAACATCAATACAATCAAATATCTGACATCTTAGGGTCAAAAGCTGCTAGTATGACCCCCAAATAGACCTATCACTACAACCGGTCAGATCTTCATGTACATGTAGTGTCGGCCATTAAAAGGGTAAAAAAAAAAAAAAACGAATTATATAGTTTTCAGGCGCGGATACAGAGGGGGGCGCACCCGGCGCACGCCCCCTCTATTTTTTTGTGGTGGCGAACAATTTTTAGCTCCATATATTCTCGCGGTAAAAAGGAGAACAAAAACAGTTTAGGTTGGAAATCGTAATTTACAGTACTAGTATGAAATTAGTCCTTGTGGGCATTTTTGTCCACTCAAAAATCACAGGCCGGGCTTCGCACTCCCAAGTGGGTGCAGCACGCCCCCCCCCCCTTTCTGAAAATCCTGGATCCGCCCCTGGTTTTATATCTTAATCAGATTGTTTGTCACTTAATGATCTCGGAGTACTATATTTGGTATTTCAAGGATATGATGAAGTCATGAAGCTTCTAAATGATCTGAAGGGACATGTTTAAGTCCAACAGTTATTTTTGTAATAATCTAATTCAAGCTTACAGAATTGATCCATAATAATATTAAATTTTATGCCTTTCTTTATCTCTTTAAGAGCAAGTTCAATATCAACAATGTCTTAATATTTAATAAAGGATTAATAAAGAAAATTTACTTCAACAAATAAATTGGTCAAGAGTCTATAAACTGTAAAGACAATATAAGTATATCAACCTTTTATTTATGTAAGTAATAAGGGGTAGGTATATAGATATAGATAAGTATTTACTGGAGAAATAGATCTGAATTTGGCACAAGGTCAAACTTCAGTGAGTGTCAATATGGTTTCAATTCTGCTGCTTTACCTGGGAGATGGGTGAGACTAATGACCGAGTAAGATTCCTTTGAAGAGAAGTTTTATAAATAATGTATTTAGTTCTAATATAATGTAATTAAAACTATGAATACAGAGTTTAGTATCAAAATAATAGGTCATTTTAGGACTAACATACAGGACTATTTCCATACAGCCTCCTTTTATGCATAATATTAAATGATTCTTATTATTTGAACATAATTTACGGAAGTAAATGCCGTCCAAAATATCCTGATATTTGACCAAATATATATTAATAATGTAATGGTTTATTTTTCCAAGCGAGATAGATATTGACAAGAACATCTGATACCACTTCTCTATAATTAGAGAAGTTCATATCAGTACCTTTCTGTTATAATTCTTTGGTCTTCAGTACTAAAAAGTTTCAATTTTCCATGTGCCTGCCTTAAAAGGAGACAAAAACAACAGTGACATTACCGAATAGAAAAAAAGCACGTAACAATATTGAATGACTTCAATTTTTAATGATATCATGATCAGTTGATGATGTATTCCTGTCGAGAGTAAATCAATGGATGTTCTAAAAACAACTTTCTGGCATAGATAATACAGATATCAATACTAAAACATAGTCAAAAAACAACCATATTCATGGAAATGTCCCCAGCATATGAGTGAAATAAATAGATAATTAGCCAAGTTATCGTAAACTTACAGAATATATCATCCAATCAGCTCTTATTTCTCATCAAAACTTTCTTTGACAACATATGGTTAATTGATGCTCAGAGAATGTATAAAATCGATGAAATATGCTTAGTAAATATGCAAAAAATTCAAGAATGCATGTGTGTATATATATATAAAGGTGGGTTAAAATAATAAGTTATTTAGGGAAGTTAATACATACATGAAAGTCAAAGTCAACCATTCTGACTGACCTAAATCAATATTCTTTAACTGTGAGGTGTGAGGACAATAGTTTAAGAGGACAAAAAGACCAAATAGTGAATTAACAGAATGCGGGAGATTCCTGAATCTGGACACACACAAAATGAGGACATTGTTGTTGACACTATCTAGACAATATGGTTCGAAAAAAATATATCCTGTACACAGAACAGAATGATGTTCCAGCCATGTCGATCAGATTTACGTTTAACTAACTAGTTTCTGTACTTGAAATGAGAATCAAAAACTTCATTCCAAATAGCTATAAAAGGTGATAGGTGTCAAACAAAATGCAGAGTATGCTACTCATTCTAGAACACATGATATCAAGAAACTTGTAAAGCTGATGGGGTTTTTTAATTCTTTTTAATATTTTCCAAAATTTTAACATATTCAGAGCCAGAGAAGGTCAAAGAAAAAATTTGAGTCACATTGACAATTTTACATGATAGTGACCGAAATGCAACCATATGCAAAATAATTCATTATTTCTATTTAAAACTAAAATGTGACCCCACTGTAAAATGATAATCATATGTTGGATGTTGTGTAACTTACCGCTTGCTAACCAGGTATATCCATCCCTATAAGTATTTAAATCCATTTTCACACCTATTTAAACCTCCATAATCACAAAATATACCACAAACAAACCATTTCTTAACAATCTTTGACAAGACAAGAAACTCCTTTTAACGACTTCCCTGTCACTGTCAAACTTCAGCCACTGTTTACAATACCATCCAATTGTTTAACTAGTTGACGTAGTGGTTCAATCAACAAATCAGCGACCAGAAAATCAGGGTCGTGATGTTAAACATTAAACAACGGGAATCAAACATCAAGTCTACAAAATCACGTTCAATTTATCAATGAGAAAAAAATATCCGTCTGCCAAGAACTGGTCATCCGAGATCACGTTCCGAATGACTTGCTCTATTTTTAGAGAACTAACTGTATCTGAAATACCACATTTCCAGTCTCTTCAACATCTGATTTCCCTGGACAAACGTGCATCTTTGTCACAGAAACTTCGTGTTATTTAATTAGAGACAAACAGGAAACTAGACAAAACAGCTGAGGTGCCCAGAATGACTTATTTCTCCTGGTTGCTCGTCAAGGTATACCAAATTTGACAATGGATGAAAAGTCATGTAGGAACCTGTCAACGCAAATGATCATGTAAAGTATAGTCTTGACCAGAAGCATGCACACATGGAACTTGATACAGTACTCATCTATATATATGACTCATAATATCCAGTTTGAGACGATTTTTTCTGACAATATCTTCTGCATGTTATCCTTGTAGCTGTCGTCAGCTCCGGTAGAAATTTGATCAGGGTTAGATTAGTGTGTTAAGGTACACACAGTAATCAGTAGTATTGATTATATATCTACAGACAACACCAGACAATAGATACTGTTTCTTTAAGACAATACTAGTCGGTGCAGAAAAGTAGGGGAGAGAGAGAGAGAGAAATGGGGTTTAACGTCCACTCGACACAAACTAGGTCATTTTGGGACTAACATATGGTTTTTAATTTTATTTCAATAATTCGCTTGCGCGTAGGGGTCTTTAGCAGTGGGAGGAAAACGGAGTGCCCGGAGGAAACCCACGAGGTTGAGAAGGCGCCCCTATCTCCATGCCACATACGCTCACACTAGGGCTCGAAACCACAGCCGCAAGCCAGAGGTGAACGGCCAGCTAGAGGTCGAAGAGCGGCACTCTAGACCACTAGGCCATCCCCCCCCCCCAGAAAAGTAGGACATTCAACCCCATTTAATTTCATTTAAGACAATACTAGTTAGGTGATACAAATTAAGATAACATTCCTTTAAGACATGATTAAATTTGCAAAATTTAATTTACATAGGCAATGGTTAAATAAATAATTCAATTATCATTAACTTTTTTATGCTTTTATGTCTTCTGTTCAGACACCAAGGTTTCTAATTCTAAAACAACACTAACTTGAAGAAGCGCACTAGAAACAAGCACACTTGTTCCAGACAGAGCTAAGCTTGTTATCTTAGAGTATAATATTTGTAACAACCAGAAAAAAACCAAATTAAAAACAAACATCTTCTTACTTGGTTTATAGAAAAAGAACTAAAAAGACTTCCTTGTAATTTATGTCATTCCTGAATGGTCCAAATATTATGTTACATGATATTCTGTTGTAAATAAACATGATTATAGTGTTTTTATGTATGTTGATTACCAGAATGTTCATCACCAAATTCCATTCCAGATACATGTACATAAAACCTGTATACTATCAGATTATAGCATTTTTTACATTAGATTATCCTAGTTTTACTTTTCTTGTAAAAGTATGCATTATATACTGAAAATGGGTTGGCATTACAAGCTTACTGTATTGTACATATCATAATTTAAAAATCTTATAAATGATAAGTTACTTTACAATAAAACATTATTTCTTGAGCCAATCAATTAAAAGTGATTACAGTAGACTCTGTCACTTCTGACATCTGAATACTACAGCATTCTGTAAAATCTGTCATCATTTTCAAGTCCCGATTTATTTCCTTATTACTTAAACCTAAGAAGTTTTGAGTAGTTCGGATTCTGAAAATTCCGAATTACAACATTAATCAGCAGTCCCGTCACACGATTTCTGTTCAATTAACATTGGCGAGCATAAACCTACATCAGTCTTTGTTGATTCCTGCAAAGCGTGCCAGTACGGATTTGACATTATAGCAGATTTGGAGAAAGTTTCACGACCTACACACTACACAGAAGGAATGAGCCTTTAAGTATTCAATTGGCCTTACACACAGTATCCAAGATTTTAAAGATGAATTCAAACAGAAGTCTGCTGATAACTTTAACATCCATAAGAAACGATGTTACTCGGACACTAAATTTGAAGACATCCACAGGATGACGCACAATTGGTTTAAGGGCGTGGACAAAGGTACAATAATACTTCCAGTATTGAAGCCACGCTGTATAATCCACAGTGTAACCAAATTACCATTAAGAAAATTAAGTTACCTTATAAGTTATATCTGTGTACTGCATGCAGTTTCTTAAATCACATTCTTTGTGTGCCATGCACATGTTGGCTTACATACATATATTACGTCAATGAATGTGTGTAATGTTGCAGCACCCCAAGTAACTTTCTTACAACCGTATTGCACATGATCTTAATAATCAATTCAATACTTGCCAAATATTCTCCATCGTTTGTTCCAAAGTAGAATGACATCTACAGACGGTTAATGTACAGGAATCGAGCTGCTTTGTCGACCTTTTCAAAAATAGTTACACAGATATTGCAATGTTAAATACTGCACCTGAATGTTATATTGTCTAACAGAACAGATTTATATTTCACAATGGCTGCAAACAACAGACGCAATTCTCAAATGTTTCAACACTTATAAAATAAATAAAGCCAACATGATGAAATGCAATGATATTGAGCAAAGGTTAAGATAACAAAACTAACAGGTTACATTTC
This sequence comes from Patella ulyssiponensis, assembly GCA_963678685.1. Taxonomy (NCBI): domain Eukaryota; kingdom Metazoa; phylum Mollusca; class Gastropoda; family Patellidae; genus Patella; species Patella ulyssiponensis. The sequence goes on along the minus strand of OY783225.1, from coordinate 81,358,688 downwards.
TTCGAATTAAAAAAACAAAATTCAACATTCGCATAGAAACCTTGCATGATATAAAAGTAAGAGAAAAAAACTAGGCAGAAAATGAATGTAGTTATTAGAAACACTTTTCCTTAAAATAGAGTATTTCTATTTTTCCAAGAAGGCATTGAATAATAATCTCTGAATGAAATGGGGTTTAAAGTCCCACTGTTCTGCTCCGAAATGGGCTAATGAGGACGGACACACCCCATACTTTGTGCTATGAGGGAAATTTTGCCCAGACAGCGGTACTACAATCTACTGTCAAGAGATCTTTTACGTGCACGCCAATTAATGTGTTCACGGGACCTAAGTTTTTTCTCCCATCCAAATGACTAGACAACTGTCATGCCCTCGGTCCTGCATCACTGACAAGGGGAAACTACGCCAGAAAATCTGGATAAACTTTCTCTGCCAATGCAGGAATCAAACACCCTGCCACCAGACTAGCGAGTCAGTGTCTTATCCCCCCCACCCCCGTAGTAACAAAATCATCAAATGCAAACAGATGATTTCATCATTACCAAAGGAGAAAGTCATTGTGCGATTCTCCTAAACATCGCACATATAATGTTTTTCATCCGAACGTTGAAAGATTTTAAGTTTCTTTGCTTGTCTAGGTGTAATAAGTATGTTATAAATGTGTTAATAAATTACAAGATTGCGACAAATTATCTCCTTTTTAAAAGTACAGACTGCGAGTGGAATCTCACCAATACAGTTACTTATAAAAAGAAATAATCCTCCATAAATAATCTGTAGTAAAGTAAATATACCCAACCAACAAAGCTGAATTCAAAAGGATAATTACCAATGTATATGATCATTTAAACATTTGTTTTTAATCATTCTAAATATTGGTAGTCTTTATGTGGTCTACGAGACTATGTCTTGTCAGTCTCTGTTCTACTATATAATAATTGGCCGTCTGCCTAATAGCCGCAGCATGCAATTTAATGAACTGATGCAATCAACACCTGTTAAACTTTCAGACTTTTACTACTGATTAGGTGGCTTTGAACCTTAAAAGTTTCTTTTCCTTGTTTGCTTACTTCTTCCGGAACACAACCGGGTAATGATATTTGGACATCTTTCCTTAAGAAAATTACTTACTACCGTCTTGATTTTGCTATTTTATGAATTTTTATACTTGATTATAGCACTTAAAGTTTTATTAATGTAATTACACTCTTAGAAATTTAAAGTAAACAATTAATAATCGATGAATCCTAATTGGACATCAAAGGGACTAAATTCCAGAGTGTTTTCATATTTTGAAACTATTGATACCAAATTAAATAGCTCATTAAAAATTGAATTTTTCGGAAAATATTTAATTTCTCACAGTTTAAAGATGAATCATGTAGAATTTAGATAGAGAGCTGACCGTTCTTGCTATAATAGTTCAAAAATAGATAATGCAAAAGGAAGATATTGAAATTTACATTGAAATATATTGAAAATTAATGTTGTGTTAGGAGTATCAACAAGATACATGTATGGAATAGAAAGTTTATTATCTTAACAATTGTACTTTTTTTTTTTATGAGACTTGCCGTCCATGTTTTAATCTGTATAAAGCTCCACCATCCAATGGTCTAGAGTTAATTATAGGGTCGTCATGTGAATAAATGTCTAAATAAAGACCTGCAATAGGCAGATTTAGCTCTTACATAATGCATCTTTCATTCACACTTGATTATTTAACATTTAATCAAGAAACATACAGAAGGCAGTGTACCATTAAATACACTTGAAGAAACGGTCACTGTCAAGATTGGTCGCATTATTTCTGTTAATTCTTCTTTTTTCGTAGATCATTTTTAGTGAAGCCTGTACCATAACAGGCCTGGGACTGTACAGCGCAGTGGATGCTTACGGCTGGCCCCCCGGATCCATTCACTTGATTTGATATTTGTTGCACCATGTCTTTTTACTGTCTTGTACACAGGTTTATCTTGTAGATTTTTGTTTTGCATGTAGTGCGGTCCTCCTGCACTTACTATTAGAGGGAGCATTCTCTTTAGGCTGTTAAACTTATTCCCTTTTGGCTACTTTAAGAATGAATTGTTTATTTTGCTTTCCTACAATATTTTCACATATTCTGGTTCGAACAGTATATTCTTAGATCTATGGTAACAAGCTTTCATTTCCAGAATAGAGAGTGGTCGCCCAAAATAAATCAAAGCATCTCTCTCTAATATGAAAATCATCCAAATAACAAAACATTTTCAAAGCCTTCAACTTTGGTTGTTCGTTGTCTCTCAAATATTTTAGGGCTGGTACAGTGCCACAGTCGTCAGTAATTCTTTGTAAATCGTTGCAGAATTCTGAATTTCAAAATGGTACCTACACATCCTAAGGTGCATTATGAGTTTTAATTGATATCAAATAGATAATAACAAACAATCAGTTTGAATAATATAACCTTGAAAAACTATTCAAATTAGAATATTTGAAAAAGTGATAGAGCACTACCAGTAGGCCTACATGTAACATTATGATTGATACCTTATTATAAATTGTCTATTAATTAATTCATCATCCTTAGGCTATATAAAATCTAATTACTCATTTCAGAATTAATAAAATAGATGTTACAAAACACAATAATCAAGTACTTCGTTAATGTAGGTCAAAAGCGTTGAATTGTCATGCTCTTATTTTTTTATTTTTGATCAGTAAAATATGGCATGCTTTTCCAAACCATAGTAGAAGGATCTGAATATTTTTACAGATTCTGTCTGTGATACATCTTTACATTATACACAGATTTAAAAACTGAACCATTTTTACTTCTATTCCACAATATATCTATCTATATAGATGCTATTACTTTGGATATAACTTAAAATACAAGTTGATGGGGATGATTTTTATCTTACTTTTCCAGGCAAGGGATAAAGATGAATATATTCATAAAAAGTGGAACTTAGGGAAAATCAGACACATTAGACTAAGGAAATTAAAGTCTATTTACAAAACTGCTACCTGTTAAATGTAGAATATAATATGTTCAAAACTTTAATGATTCAACTTGGAAGATCTTAATTAAGCACATATCAATTTTTCACTGGGGTGCTTTTTGTCCAAGAATGAACATATTTGTACTGAAAAATACTGAGTCAATAGATATAATCAATCTTAAAAAGGTACTGAATTTAAGCTTAAGATTATTTCAACAAAATTTAGAATTAAATTATGGAATAAAAAGACGAGAGATTAAGTAAACTGTACCACCAGTGTCATACCAAGATCAATGAGCAGCCAAAGTTTGTCTTTAACTTTAACAAAATCTGTTTACAATAAATATTGAATGAAAACTTTTGAACAGAAAATTACCCATCTTTAAAAGATTTTGAATTAAATAAACAGGCAATTAAAAATATATTATGAGTCACTGATATTTAGTGGGAGATTTAAATATTCAAACATTCAGAGTTAGTTCACATTTTTTCATTTAAATTTTGAAAAAACTACAGAATAATTGATGTTAGAAAGCCTTGAATAACTAAAGCATTAATAACTTGACTTATTGTATAACTCTGCAAGCATATTGAATAGTCCTGTTGAAATCTCGATAAAACTTTAGATTACAGTATGAACACATAGCAAATTGTCAACTGTATATTTATGATATTAAACAGGTTAGATTACCTTTCACCTTATAAACAATAAATAATTAACACTAACCTGATTTTAATTATATCCAAACACAAAAATAAATACAGTAATTCCAAAAAGCAATCACTTCACAGAAAGGTAAAAATTGAACTGTATAATGCAAACGACTTCTACCTGTAGTTTAGTAAAGGTAGTTGGTATAAAGAGAGAAAGGTAGAGATTGTGAAGTGAGCCAAGTATAATAGCCTCCAGCACACTAACACATTATGTTAAGGTGAGAAGCTGGCCTGGACTCCTGTATCATATTAAAGATATTATGTAAATCTTACTCTAGTCCAAACATTTAAAGGGGCTTAATCATCCTGAGCATGGTCAATAAATACAAATACAAATTGGCAAGTTGACTGGCAATGATTTATTGGTTCTGATTGTACCCTAAAATTCCTAAAATGTGGAGCTCATACAGGACTGACACTAGGATTGGCACAATAAACCTTTTGTACTGAAATCTCCTAATTTTATGAATCTAAAAAGCAAATTTGGCAAAATACAGGCAAGGTCATAGACAATCCCTAAACACTTGATTACTACAAACAGATCTTGAAAGATAATTTGCTGATCCTTTGATATGGGATCACCACTGACTCAGGTTGCACAGACTAGCTTAACAGAGCTATTTGTAGAGTGAAGAAAACCAATATTAACAAAATATTTCTTAAAAAATAACATTTGAAATCATATTTCTAATTTCAATATGATAATAAAAAAATCTTTAATATAGTAAAATCCCTTTAAATCAGATGTAACTGGCCTAATGTATGTAAAACTTAGCCTTTGTAAAATGGTTTATATATCTAAATTGTATAGTGAGCCAGTGAAGGGAAGCCTTATATCTTCTAAGTTAGGTATAAAAAGAGACAATTCAAAAGCAACATAATCACAATCTAACCAAGATAAAGAAAGATAGGTTAGAAAATAATTGAAATTATTACCACCTACAGATTCTATGAATAAAGAATCCATTGTAGTAATATAGTATATTGTAAAAGATAGGTTGCCAGGTCATTGCATTAATAAACAATGATCCACTGAACCAAAGGCCAAGAGTGACCCCTAGTTTTTTTGTAAAATCATTCAAAAATCATAAGACAAACACACTGAGAAAACCAGATGATCATCACAAAACTATCCAATTGCTTAAAAGAATCATTGGGCATTCCCATCACAATCTGATTAAAACACAGATCCTATTTCGTTTAGTTTTTTAAAGTTCAAAATTTCGTTTTATTTGTCTTTACTACACTAGGATCTAGAAGGATTACGGGGAGTTCTTAGTGTGCGATGCATGAAACTGTGGGTAAACTATTAGAAACATCAACGCTGATTGATTAATCAATGTCTGACGTCAGAAGGTCAAAAGCTGCTCATACGACCCCTGACACGACCTTCCAGTACCATCGGTCAGATCTTCATGTAGTGTAGGCCATCGAAAGTATAAAAAATGAAATATAGATCTGTATTTTAATCAGATTGTCCCCATCAATGTACATGTATGGTAAGAGTGGATAATTGTGACACCAAAATGTTTCCATAAGTAATTTTGAATGACACACCAAAGAGTCAATCACATTATACAATCACACTTTTATGTGTGTGTGTGCACAGCGAAAATATTGCACACATAAAAAAATCCACAAAATAATCTGAAAGAAATGATCACCACTGCACATAAGTGAAATGTGTTGGCAGATATCAAGCTATGATAGAATATTTCAATATAAACCAATTATGTTCTATTCTTGTACAAAATAGATAACAATCATTTCAACAATATATCTTCTAAATCTAAACATACATTTAGCCAATTTGTACTGAGGAATAAATTTGACACCAGATTTAAGCAACTCTCTTGAAGATACAAATAAAATACCATTAACCAACTTTTCAAATTTGTTTCCAGCTGGCAACACATTTAAAATTTGGTTGATGAATAGAAAAAAATGCTCAATACTTGGTTATTTTGATTGACATCTGGACGTTGCTAGACTAGTTTGCAATTCCCGAATTTATAGCTATGTTATCTCCCTTTGATGCAGACATAGCGCCCAATCAGAGGTTGTGACACAAACACACTCTAATTAACCATGTTGTCCTCCACAGAAGAGAGAGAGAGAGAAATGGGGTTTAACGTCCACTCGACACAACTAGGTCATTTCGGGACTAACATATGGTACAATTTTATTTCAATAACTCGCTTGCGCGTAGGGGTCTTTAGCAGTGGGAGGAAACCGGAGTGCCCGGAGGAAACCCACGAGGTTGAGAAGGCGCCCCAATCTCCATGCCACATACGCTCACACCAGGGATCGAAACCACAGCTGCAAGCCAGAGGTGACCGGCCAGCTATAGGTCGAAGCGTCCTCCACAGAAACCTAGACATTGGACGAATCTTGAATGCACCTGATTATCACAGGTTGACATTTTAGCTAGAAAGTGTAAGACTTGGTATTCAATCGTAATTAGTGTCTTTAACAGTCAATATTCAGTTCCAACAAAATGTTATAAAACCCTATGTACCATGTGGTAATAAACACATTCTCATTTTTCAGATGCAACATGTAGATATACATGTACTTCCTACTTTAGGAAACCCTAATTTTTTACACAACCAGGTTAAAGACCTTATCAAAATATCATCTGTCCATTACAAAAACATACAATTAATAACGAACTAATAATAAATCAGTGTTTACATTGCCAAATCAAGTTCATTAAATCATATTTTACAGTGTTTCATTTTTAATTGACGATCACATGCACTTTGCAGAGAATAATCTGAACAATTTCACCTGTTTAACATTCGAGAATTTAAATATGGTGTAACGATCTCTATCCTTGTTTGTGTTCACCTGAAATATTTGCAATATCCCCTAAATTATTCAAATAAATGTATGTACCTTTATACTCATAGAGAACATTTGATAAAATTTACCCAAGTGCAACATACAGACTTAGACTTAAGTCGACATCCAAATTTTCACTTTGTTTATACAAATGATTATATTTTCAAATGATTCCCCTATAAGTTCACTGAAGCTTTTCTCTGAAGACCATTTTGACCTTCACTAAGTTGCATGTATCACAATCTTTATTTACATTGCTTAGGAGTTCTAAAGGGTCACAGGTCAACATTTAAATCAGCTGACTACACAAAAACGCCAGGTAGCTAAAACATTGAGTAAATATTTTAAATGTCAACATGAGATTACATGTTTTAAGGTTTGTTATGTTGTGACTGAATATTTACTACCTCGGGTATATGTACATGTAGATGTATATAAATATAAACTTATAAAAAATAACAGTTATTATGACTATCCCTAGAACATAGCCACTTGAATGTATTTACTTTCTATTTATCCAAGAAAATTTCTTTGATAAACCACCCTAACATATTAAAGGATTGGCTGCAAGTTATCATTCAATTCAATTGAAATTAATACATAGTCTTTATGCTCTTGAGGAGAAGAATCCTATTTATTTGCAATGATTTCCAATAACCAAATCATTTAATACTCTACTAAGGAAGAACAGTATAGAAATAAAACAATGAATTTCAATGACTGTGTTTTGACCGATAAAACTTGCAAATGGGGAACAGGTAGATCTTTTCAGAACTGTCTTTGAGCGAACTTTCCTGACAGTTCTTATCCGGCCTTCTATAACTGCAGTATGAAAATACGGTAAAATATCGCTATTCCCCACCCCTGTTCTCAGGCTGTTTTAGAACCCTTACCGTCTATTTGTCACCACAATTCTTTATTATCCACCAAAAGGAATCATTTCTTACTATATTTGACACAAATTTATAATAATTCATCTCCATTTTCAAGTAGAATTTAGCGATGAAATAAACATGTGGTTGGCGCATGTCCGGGTCTCGTAATGTCTCTTCAGTTTAAACGTATTTGGTAATTTATAATCGCAGATTTCTACTTGAAAATAGTGTTGAATCTTTATAAATGTGTGTCAGCTGTGGCAAAATATGATTCCTTTGGCGAATAAAGTAGAATCAAGGTGAAAAATAGTAGGTAAGGATTCCAAAATAGCCTTAAAACAGAGGTGGGGAAGAACGGTATTTTCATACTGCAGTTATAGAAGGCCGGATAGGAACTGTGTAGCGAATATATCGTTCACTCAAGGACAGTTCCAAAAGGAACTAGGGAACAGGATGCAGTTCATAGCTGGATTTTCAAGATTTTGTTCAGATGTGCTTATATATTTATCCCTTTTTACATACTGAACATACTGACATATATTGGAAGATGTAAATAAAACTAAAAATATCATACCAGACCAGATGGTATAAAACTGATGGATAAACTTTTGTCTTGATGCAGTTTTCAAGCTAGTTTTAGCTGTTAGTTCGTTCTATAATGGGAATAGTCAAAGCTTTAAAAAGTTTGATACATTGATGACAAGCTCATGTCATAACAACAGTTGATATTGTCAGGTGTTAAAGGTCATTTCAATTATATCAAGGTACAGGTAAGATTGAGGCTGGGTGAACATAAGGTCTTCTTGTCAATTGTCCTATATTTTGATTGAATCTGTAACTGTAGAGGACAGTGTTATACAACTTATACTATAGACACAAATATAATCAATTATCTTACATTTATAGATTCAGACTAATGATGGCTAATGATCATCTTCACAAAACAGGATTAAATAAAGTTCTCACACTGACCCTTGTTATAACTGTTATTTCGTTATTAGTTTTTAGCCCAGTTAATATGGGAACTTTAATCCATGTATTACATTATGCAGTTGTGTTATATAATTAGACCTACTTTAATACCCATTTAACAAATTTGGTTTTTTTTCATTGTAGTGTATAGGCATTCATTCTCAAAGAATTATTGGTATTTTCGTCTAAAATTGTTGATGTAGGAGGAATTAAAATGTCAGTCAACTTGCTTCAAGTAGGGCTAATTGTAGACAACTTAAGTTTCACGTGAGCTTACAATTATCATTGCATTTTCTGTAACCAAATGCGACTAAATCACTGATCAAATTATAGATAGGCATGGTTCATATCCTATCAAATATACCCTATGAAAAATTGTGGCATCCTCCAAAACATCCTTTAGGCTATAATCTCTACGAAAATGTAACCACAGAAGGATAGAAGTACTGAAGTTCTTTTGGAACTGTTCTTGGGTTTGACACCTGTAGGAAAGGTTATCACAACAATGACCTAAGTATATCAATTATATGTCTATTTGTTTCTACTAGAAATAATCCTATTGACATGGCCTATTACATGGTATAAACCCCTTACACAACTAACAATTAATGAACCGTGAAATTAGATCATCTATTGATGAAGGACAATGAAGGTAAGCCAGGCCCACGGCCATTTCTCGACAAAGCCTGATTTAATGAATTCTAATGACATAAAGACTGTCTTCATCAGTGCCATATCACAGTTGTAAGAATAACATCTTTCCTGGGGCTATAAATTTTATATACAAATGATAGACAAGTCTGTAGAGGAAGGGCTTTTTATATGATTATCATTATAATGTCAGGTTGATTGACAAATGAACTCCATGACCTCCTTGAGCTTTAATACATGTACTTAAAGCTCTTGAATCAGTCTTTAAAATTTATTGATTGCAAAACCTTTCCAAATTTTCTTCCTTCAACTTTAAACAAGGTATTTGTATAAATAAACATATGTCTTCTCAAGAATGTCATTGCCCTGACATGATTCTACTAAAAATGACAACATGTTACAAAATTTATCTGTGATGGTAAATTTGACCAAATAATACTATTGATGTGTAAGTCTTGTCATTCATTTTCTTTGACTGTAAGACAAAAACAGAGTATACCTACATGTACCTTGGCCATCTCATTCTAAATCTAGACATGATATACATACATTTTACATTATGCAATAGCCAAATCTGCATATTGTAGGTCTTTCTTTGGCCTGAAATGTTATATAAACTATTAATTAGACATTAACTTCTCCCATTCAACTCTCGATGTCAATGTTAGCCTGCGATATTTGTTGGATTATGATCCGATTTGCTGCATAACTTTCCTTCATGATATATGGTCAATCGAGGCTGATTTTTGTTGTACCGACTTTAGTAATGATGATTGAGGCAAGGTGGAACTTTTACTCGCTTAATTCTCGGTTCACAGTGGATTAATTTGACTGAAATTTTCAACAATTTGTTTTTATATTATCTAGTTTTTAACTATTATAGTGAGAGCTGCCAATTCGTTATCTAATCTCCCAGAATGTATCTTTAATGAATATTTTGAAGATTCTTGAACTAACTGGCAATTAAAGCCATCCAATAGGATTGTTGAAGAAGCATATATAGAAGTTCAACAATTTCCGTTAATTAGTTTCAGAATTACAGCCCTTGGTCACATTGTAGAAACTTATGAATATAAACTGCAACATCATCTGATCAATTTTAGATTGATGTTCTTTCAATTATTGCAATGAACAATAATTTCTGATAATTACTTATAAAGTTAGTGCCCTTGAATATGTCATAGAATCTTTTCAAACACCAAAAGTACAATGTAAGGATCTTGCTTTTTATTTCCTATTTTAACATTAGGCATTGTTCACTTCAAGCATCTAAAAGATATTGGTAAGAGTAAACAAATGATCATAGATAGGTGTGACATTAACATACGCCTACTTTCACATATTAATATGTTGGAGCATATAAAATAAGATGAACCAGCTTACTGTGAGGTTGTACTCCCTTCATTTATACTCTCAGTAACATTTGACATATATAGATAGTTTCTAGTGCCCCACCTCTTTCCCATCACCCATGACCTCACTACCTTTTATCAATATGATGCGAGGTAAAAAAAAGCACAAGTGGGAAAATGGAAAATAAATTAAACTATGCTGAAATAAGCATAAACATGAATTTATTTCTTCATAACAAATTATTATTATTAGCAGCAGTAATGTCTGAAAAACAAATTTTTATTATCCAAACATTAGATTGTACTTTATTGTTTTATTTTTTGTATTTTTTGTATAATTTTCTATTTTTATTTGTGCTCCAATTATGTGCTTAAAGTGCATATGTTACTTGTGTTGAAATAAAATTAAACATTTGTTCAGCATGTCTAAAGGGAGATAATGTCATAGTTTGTTTATATTTCAGGGGTTAAGCTACAATAAAGTGAGTTTTTTCCTTCTTCCATCCACTTTTTGCGTATTTCTTTTTGTCTAGACTTGATTAAAAGGGTCTCAATTATTCAGAGGAGCTAATCACACTTTCTTTCAGGGAATTCCCAATGAAAAAATTACATTTCCATTTTAGGTTCTTTAGCAAAATTGCTAAGATTTTGTTTGATGAAATAACTATCACTTGGGCTCCTTGCTGAAATCATTAGTGCCAATTCTGATCAGTTTGAAGTGCTTACAATATCATGCAACAGCAGATGAACAGTCAGATGTTTGAAATTTTGTGATCATACAGTGTATTTGAATTTTGTACTATTTTCAAAACTTTTGACATATATATTCTGCCACCTCTAAACAATACAACAAACTGAACAAACCTATACATGTATTTCTCTCTCAAACTGGCATAAACAGTAATACTCCTTAAGCTTTGCCAAGATATCGTGAGATTTTTTTTAACAGTTCATTCACCTTGGCCTTCTCCAAGTTCTACTCTCTCTCACTTTGTCTTATACTTGTATAATAAGTGCAGGAGGACTGCACCACACACAGACAAAAGCCATAAGACAAACCTACAGACAAGACACACAAGCTACACAGACGAGCAATAAACAAAGTTATACACAGTCCAGACTACCAGACTTATTTCCTTATAACTTCAACCCAAAATATTTTGAGTAGTCCAGATTCTGAATCACAACATCAATCAGCAGTCCTGTCACACGATTTGCATTCAATTAACATTGGATAATCCGGCTTTCAATCAGTGGGTGTTAACCAACAAGCAATCACCAATCAATTATCTGTGAGCATAAAACACGTGTTGGTCTTTGATGATTACCTTTATAATTTTATAATCTCTTGTACAAGAGAGCTTGGTACTTGATTTGAGTGTCTCACGTCAAATACAGCGACATTAACAAAGGCGTTTTATAGCTGAGGCGCTGGAGGCGCCAGCTTCCTCACGAGAAAAAATCAAAGTAGTTGAAAAAATAACACGGGAGAAAAATGCTAAAACCGATGATAAAAATGAAAATGTACCCTAGTTAGGGGGCCCTAAAGGCAGACAGAAGGGCCCCACGACTGACAAAAGGGCCCCTCTGGCCAAGGGAAAGGGCCCCCGAGTCCGAGTCAATCGTTTTCTGTAGACTGTTACCGTCGAATCTACTACTGAATGAGAATGCAGTAATTGCAATGGCATGAAAATCATCAATCTAGACACACACCCCCCGCGAAAGAGGGCCCTCAAAATAGTACAGCCTCCGCCATGATAAGCCTTAAAACGCCCCTGGACATTAAATATAAATTGCTGAGATGAAGAATCACTATCATTATAATATTGTGTTCATAATGTGTGATTGTACAGAACGTACAAAAAGCGTTTTCATGTTTTAAGTTCTGGGTATTTGAGGGTGCATTATAATAATACTTCCAGTATTCAAAGGTATAATAATACTTGTGGTATTGACTCATTCAGGCAACTGTATATCAAATCATGTGCATAGTCCCAAGTAACAGCTGTAACTGTCCACTGTGCTGTGCAGTCACAGAACTGTAATGAAACAGGCTTCAATCAAAATGAAAGTAAATTCAAAATAAAACAGAAAAACTTAGCAATGAATACCAAATTCTGCACTTGGTCTACAATGGTCATCTGAATTTCGGTTTCTTGGCAGAGATAGTCTGCTAATTAACTTAGTAGTTGATAAAGATAATCCGGATAGAATTTCAGAAAACTCTAAAATAGTTAAAACAAGCCAACAGTGAGGCTGATGTCCCCCGCCGAAATCCCAAAATAAATAGATGACACATATTAATTAATCGCACATTTATTTTTTTCAAACGTATCGAGCAATCAAACTGTACACGAAGTGTCATCCAAAAGTGTTTTATAAAAAAAATGCTAAAACCGACGAGAAAAATGAAAATGTACCCTAGTTAGGGGGACCTTAAAGGCAGACAAAAGGGCCCCCACGCTTGACAAAAGGGCCCCTCTGGCCACGGAAAAGGGCCCCTCTGGCCACGGGAAAGGGCCCTCGTGTCCGAGTCAATCGTTTCTATACACTGTTACTGTCAAATCCATTACTGAATGAGAATGCAGTCATTGTATTGGCATAAAAATCATCAATCAAGATGAACCTAAGTTATCTTGTCCCAAAGTATCAACCAATCAAATTGCTTATCTCTGCCTACCCTAAGAAGAAAATGCTCATCTTCGAACTCCATCAAGGCATTGACTTAATAAGCATACACACCAATTTTGAACATTTTAACTCAATTCGAAGGAGAGTTATTGTGTTCCAAAGTCTCGACCAATCAAATTGCTTATCGCTCTGCTTACCCTGAGCAGAAAATGCTCATTATCGATCTTAGTCAAGGTATTACTGTAATGAAACTATACACCAAGTTTCATCACTCTCACTTAATTAGAACTAAAGTTATTGTGTCCCAAAGCATCAACCAATCAAATTGCTTATCTCTGCTTACCCTAAGTGGAAAATGCTCATCTTCGAACTCCATCAAGGCATTGACCTAATAAGCATATACACCAAGTTTGAACATTTTAACTCAATTAGAAGGAGAGTTATTGTGTTCCAAAGTCTCGACCAATCAAATTGCGTATCGCTCTGCTTACCCTGAGCAGAAAATGCTCATTATCAAACTTAGTCAAGGTATCACTGTAATGAAACTATACACCAAGTTTCATCACTCTCACTTAATTAGAACTAAAGTTATTGTGTCCCAAAGCATCAACCAATCAAATTGCTTATCTCTGCTTACCCTAAGCGGAAAATGCTCATCTTCGAACTTCATCAAGGCATTGACCTAATAAGCATATGCACCAAGTTTGAACATTTTAATTCAATTAGAAGGAGTGTTATTGTGTTCCAAAGTCTCGGCCAATCAAATTGCGTATCGCTCCGCTTACCATGAGCAGAAAATGCTCATTTCATTACTGTAATGAAACTATACACCAAGTTTCATCAATCTCACTTAATTAGAACTAAAGTTATCGTGTCCCAAAGCATCAACCAATCAAATTGCTTATCTCTGCTTACCCTAAGCGGAAAATGTCATCTTCGAACTCCATCAAGGCATTGACCTACATGTAATAAACACATACACCAAGTTTGAACATTCTAGCTCAATTAGGAAGAGAGTGTGACGGACAGACGGACGGACGGACAAACCCATTTTAATAGTCCCCCAACTTTCTTCAAAGGCGGGGGACAATTAACAATATAGGAATAAAGATAAATAGGGCGTAGTATGTAAATTTTAGCTCGAAATATTAACCTCTTAGACCACACAAAACCGCATGAAACTAGCAATCCTTAGAGCTTCATGAACTGCCTAAGTCACATGAATAGCTGTGACACTCCTCACGAACTACAGTCCTGCATACAGAGAGCTATTCAAGTCAAGGAATAGTCAAGGGAACAGCAGTTTCTGATGGTTTCTAGTTGTTCAGTGATACACCATGATCAACTATATCACTTTTCTCTAATGTATTTCTAAGAACTGTTGTAGTCATTATTCATATACTAATTAAACCATTCAAAAAAATGAATGCAAACAATGTTTAATGTTACAGAAATAAAGAATTTACTACATTATTAATTAATTTGAGTCACTTCACTTACTTGTCTTAACATCAGCAAGGTTTGTACATGTTTATCCAGACACAAATAAAGGGTGGAATTGGGAAATCTATAGCCAACAATACATCCAGACACAAATACATGTATAGTCTTGATTTGGGACACTTTTGCCAACCACACACAAAAACTAACTTTTTTCCAAAATTTATAACAAGAGTTTAAGATTTTAGAATAAAACTTAGTACTGGATTTTCAAACACATTTATCCAGTTTCAATCACTTGAATATGTATGCTCTATTTTGCGTTTTGCTCAACTGACATTTTACCAGAAGATAAAGAAGCATCTGCTTGATTGTTGATCTAAAGAACAACTGTAGATCCATTTACATTGGCAGATGGCTAGTATAGTAACAATTATATATCCATCACATAGAAAACAACACTTCCTATATAAACTAACAACTTTGATGTAGGCTGTAATTACAACGATAAATATGGGCAAGAAATGATTGTCCCATCTAATCTTAACTCTCTAACAAAATCTGCAACTTTGTCGATCAAAATAGCCATGGCTAAATACCGAAGTAAAAATATATTGTTATTTTCACCTTGATGAAAACATTTTGGAACAAGTATCGAGATAGGTTATCCGGCAATGAAACATACATCCACATCAGCTAACTTGTCCGAGTAGTCAAAGTGTGTCCAAGATTATTCTTTTGTAGGTAATGGGAGCATTATCAAAACATTAAAAAATTATCAAGGGCAACAACCTGTGAATAAATTATCAGAAATACATGTAATTAAAATTTGACAAACTTTTAGTTCTTTCAAGCGATAACATAATGGGTAATCACTTTAGCTTCCCGAGCTTCATTAAGAGCCTTCCAGGTGATCAAGATTTTGTAAGTCATCAAGAACCTTAACCCTGACAGTAATTATAGGAAATTGATGCATGGACATAAACACTGTGCATAAATTTTGAGTCCAGTCCATTATTTAAATGATAATTTTATTTAGAGCAGCTAAAGCAGGACTGACAGATGGACAGACGGAGACAGTGGCGATCATAGCTATTTTTGAATATAAAAACTGGTTCTCCGACCAAGTGACCTAGACCTCTTTTATTTGGTTAAAAACGAAAGTTTTGATATAATGGAATCTAATATGTTGATTTATTTTATTAGGTGGTTATTTGATAGAACCAAGGTTTAGAAATACCGGATTTTGTATTTAATTAAAGATGCATTAGGTAAGAGCTAAATCTGCCTATTGCAAATGGTTGCAAATGTTATATAAATTATCAACTCTCTGTGCCATCAATTTGCAGTGATATTAATTGGATTACAAGTAATTACAACCCATGCAACAATTAATCTGCTAACGTTAAAATGGAAATTGTGTCTTCATCTGTTATTGTAGCGATGACAATCAAGACTACACTATTCCTACAAAACTTGGAACATTCTTAACTTTGTTCACACTAAATTAATTTGAAATTTTCAATATGTTCATTTTTCATTATCTATTTTCAAACTATTATAGTGAGAACTGCCGACCTTTTATCTAAATCATATTTGTTGCATTGTTAACAGTTGACAGTCATGATGGTGCTGCTATGCCAAAGACTGCATCTCATTATCATGAAATAATCAATATGCTAATATCCAAGAACAAATTATATTCAAGATAATATGCAAACAAAAATATTATATTACTATTAACGGTATATATGTTGGATCATGTTGTACAGTGAAAGGATAAATCGGATAATTGTTTAATTCAATACCATCACTTTATAGACACAACTACCAAAAGAATATGAAAGAGGATTATCCATCTATACACAATTACTTTTAACACAATTCCTAAAAATCAGAAAAAACATATCTACCTAGTTAACACTGACAGGTTAATCCCAGCACATCAGATGTCAGTGCATTACAGTTGAATGTTCTATGTTACTCCAAGGTCAAAGGCTTTATAAATAGATTCTCACACAAAGTTTTTAATTTACTGTGTCGAGGTAATAAGAGGCTAAGATATCACCTGTGGTGCCATTTCTACCTGTATATCTGGCTAATTGAGGTATGCCAAACTCTACACTGTACCGATGCCCAAAATAGACTGACTAGACAACACACTATAGTAGTAAGACAATGCAAGAAATTCATCCTAGGGTAACAAGAAAGAAAATATAATATAAGAGATATAAGTGGCTATTAAAACATGGTAAATTCCACATATCAGTGACTAGTTTCCTTCGCATTGAATTCTTCACACTGATTGGACTCAAGTGGTAGGCTTTTATATATATACTATTCCTAAACACCAGAAAGGTTGCGGTGGTCACAAATTGGCAGGCAATTCCACCGTAACAAGACTTATATTTTGAAATCGTCATATTTTTATTATTTGCAATATTATTATCCAACCATGAATAATTAATTATTTTGGTTTTATATAGCATTAAAGATCCAATAACATATGATTTTATTTGTTCATAAACACTGGAAATAAATATCGGCTCTTCAAACTATTGGTAACAGATGAACTGAAATGAACGTCATGATTAGCCTGCATGAACATAGTTGTAGTACTGTGGAATTAAAAAGTTTTAATCCTTGTAAGCAAGCGCACTTATACTTAGTATATACTGCATGTGTACTGTATGATCACTTCTCACAATCTGATTCTTGTAGCCCAGTAAATTAGGAAATATTGTGGTAATTGACATATATTTTCTGCTAACCCAATACACACGATAAGTAAACTTTTAAATATTAATAAATAAATAATTTGAATTAATGGAGCAGTTATTTTTCTAACAACATTACTCCTTGGATAAAATATTTTGACTCTGAAATTTTGATAACAGATGTATTTACATATTGTGAGCAGTAAAAGACGTACGTCTACATCGTATGAAACCCCAAGTGATTCTGAGAATTTCGGTAAATAAATATTTTCTTCATATTGGTCTATTTTAATATTCCAGAGAAAGCCATACACCTTTGAAAGTTTCTGATAAAACTGGCTACCATGTTTGATGAACTTCAGTGTAAAATTTTTAGCTATATTTTTATCACATACTTTCGATAAAAAAAACAATTACAAACTAATACAATTCATGAACAACAGACAGCTACTCAAACTGACAGGTTCAATTTTTTTTCTCTCGATTCCACACTTCACGCGGTAAGTTATAACAAATACTGGTATACAATCCAAATAATATTTTAATATATGCAGGTGCTTATTTAATAAATTATATACTACAACGTTTATATCAGATTGGGTTTATTTACAATGTTAATTCATGTTTCTTAATATAATGTAAAAATTTTAATTTTTACATATTTCTTTAAAAACTGCAGGCCTATCTAACTTTTGAAATATCTCGCAATTTTATGCATTTGGATTCGCACAATAACATAATGCTTCCAATTATTGATTGTGGAACTACTATTAATTTGGCCACACATGGGCATAGCATACTGCCATGAAACAAAAATTAATCATCCTCCATCGTGTCTGAGACGGAAGAGATGGCAGATAATAAGGTTCTATTTCAGAATCGCACCTCTACCAGTTCCCGTGGTCGTAGAGACTTGAAATTTTTAGGCGATGTTCAGGTGGGCTAGCAATGACCTCACACCAAATTTCAGCCGAATCGATCAATAACTTATCGTTTTACCGACCTTGTACGTTCTGTTCGACGGATATCTTATCCGTTCGGCGCCATTTTCTTTGTTGACTATTTAGACTCTAATAACAAGACACTCAAACGAACTCCGACACTCAGCGCTCCGTGCCTAACACTGCAGTTAATAATAATAATAATAATTTTCGTATATTTTAATATATATACACCCACATGGAAATGTGGTCGTATATTGCCGTCGCCCCCAGCCGTCCGTCCGTCGTCCACAATTGCTTGTGAACGCTATAGAAGCTAAAGTTAATACCCGATTGACTTTAGATTTATGCAGTGTTTAAGGTCATGAGACGAAGAAGCATGCGGATTTTCAGGGATATCAGATAATTACTGCCAGAGTTATTACCCTTGATCTCTTCAAGAAATCTTGTGAACGCTCTAGCGGCTAAAGTCAATATCTGATTGACTTTAAATTTATACACAGTGTTTAAGGTCACGAGACGAAGAAGCCTATTGATTTTCAGTGAAATCCAATAATTACTGCCCGAGTTATGGCCCTTGATCACTTTGAAAATTCTTGTGAACGCTCTAGCGGCTTAAGTAAATATCCGTTTGACTTTAAATTTATGCACAGTGTTTAAGGTCACGAGACGAAGAATCCTATTGATTTTCAGCGATATCGGATAGTTACTGCCATAGTTATGACCCTAGTTCACTTTGAAAAATCTTGTGAACGCTCTAGCGGCTAAAGTTATTATCCGTTTGACTTTAAATTTATGCACAGTGTTTAAGGTCCCGAGACGTAGAAGCCTACTGATTTTCAGCGATATCGGATAATTACTGCCAGAGTTATGACCCTTGATCACTTTGAACAATGTTGTGAACGCTCTAGCGGCTAAAGTTAATATCCCATTGACTTTAAATGTATACACGGTGTTTAAGGTCACGAGACGAAGGAGCCCATTCATTTTCAGCGATATCAAATAATTACTGCCAGAGTTATGGCCCTTGATCACTTTGAAAAATCTTGTGAACGCTCTAGCGGCTAAAGTAAATATCCGTTCGACTTTAAATTTATGCGCAGTGTTTAAGGTCACGAGACGAAGAAGCCTATTGATTTTCAGCGATATCCAATAATTACTGCCAGAGTTATGGCCTTTGATCACTTTGTAAAAAATTGTGAACGCTCTAGCGGCTGAAGTTAATATGCGGCTAAAGTTAATATCCCATGGACTTAAAATTTCAGCAGTGTTTACGGTCATGAGACGGACAAGCATATGGATTTTCAGCAATATCCGATAATTACTGCCAGAGTTAGGACCCTTGATCCCTTCAAAAATCTTGTGAACGCTCATCCGTTCGACTTCGTATTTATACACAGTGTTTCTGCGACAATAATTATTGCCAGGCCCAGAGTTATGGCCCTTGATCACTTCAAAAGATGTTATTGACGCTCTTGAGGCCAGAGCTAATATCCGATTGACTTCGAAGAATCCTGTTGATTTTCAGCGATTTCCGATAATTACTACCAAAGTTATCTCCCTTGATTACTTCGAAAAAATTTCGTGACGTTCTGCAGTCTAAACCTATCAATGATTTCCTATTGTACAGGGTTTAAGGTCTTTAAACGAACAAGTACATGTATAGTGATTTTTGATGAATTTTGATAACTGAACAGCTACATCCATGATATTAATTGTTTCGTATACTAAACTTTAGCATAGCGGCAGAACTTTATAAAAACCAAACGAGAGAGAGAGAAAAATGGGGTTTAACGCCCACTCGACACAAACTATGTCATTTCTGGACTAACATATGGTTTTAATTTTATTTCAATAATTCGCTTGCGCGTAGGGTTCTTTGGTAGTGGGAGGAGTGCCCGGAGGAAACCCACGAGGTTTAGACGGCGCCCTATCGCCATGCCACATACGCTCACACCAGGGATCGAAACCACAGCCGCAAGCCAGTGGTGACCGGCCAACTAGAGGTCGAAACGCGGCACTCTAGACCACTAGGCCATCCCACCCCCACCCCCGTGACATAAAAAATAGAATTATAATTTAAAGCGATTTTACTATAAAATACCTTCCTCGATTTAATGGAAAATGTTGATGTCTATTAATATTAGATATGTGATAGAACTGGTTTAAAACATCTTTGATACATTCCAGTTATATCTGTATCAAAATAGATGTTGTAGCCAGGAATATTTTATTTTCATGTATGGTTCTTGATCGCAGACTACGTCCAGGACAAAAGCGTTTGGGCACTCCCCTCTCTCCCTTACGTGCAATCGAATTATTGAATTAAACCCATATGTTAGTCCCGAAATGACCTAGTTTGTGTCTAGTGGACGTTAAACCTCATTTCTCTCTCTTTCCCCGACAGACTGACGGACGGTAACATGTGGGGATATAAAAACTAACGCTGATGGAAACACGTTTTTCGGCCATGTGTGATGTGTAAGGGTCGATTTGGGACCCCCTACACCCCTGCTAGTTACGTCCCTGTGTTTCTATGATATTCCCCCCCCCCCCGACGTCTATGCAAGGGAAAACCGAAAACGGGTGTGCTCAGCATTTGAAAGGAATACAAGGGCTATGGTTTTTCGATCTACCCTTGTACCACAGCTACTCTTAGAAGATAGGTTGCCAGACAACGAAACATACGCCCACAACAGGTAAGTAGTCCGGGGATTCAACAAGGGTTGTCGCATATTTTTTCTTTTGTCAGTAAGGAGAACGTTTACAACATATGAAAATCTGATTAGGAGTAATCGCACATTAAGTAATTATCAGAAATGGTTAGATATTGCAAAGTGACCAAGGGCATAACTCGGGCAGTAATAATCGGAATTCGCTTAAAATCATTAGTATTCTTCATATCATAGCCTTAAACACTACGTCTAAATATATAGTTAATCGGATACTAACTTTAGCCTCAAGAACGTCCACACGATTTTTCAAAGATACCAAGAAATTATTGGAAATCGCTGAAAATAATAGGATTCTTCGTCTCATGACCTTAAACACTATGTAACACTGTGTATAAATTTAAAGTCAATAGGATATTAACTTCAACCTCTAGAGTTTTCACAAGAAATTACGGACCGACAGAAAGACGGACGTACCGACGACAATATACGACATTTTCATGTGGGCGTATAAAAACGGAGAAAGTGTCAGTTCAAAAGTGACTATGCTCATATACTGCCTGACCTTAAATTTATGTCGATGTCTTGGCGTTTAAAGATCCCCCAATTTTTTTTCCTACTTTCAAAAAGACCAAAAACATGAAATTAACCGGGTGATATATAATATAATAATAATAATAGCTTAATAATGTAATAATAATAACCTTTTTGTATTTCAAATATTTTATATTAAAATAAAAAGCATCAACTAATAACACAATATCAACGATGAAGCAGTCGATATTCTGGTAATCTTTATAACACATATACAAAAAAATGAAATATATCGAGAGAGAGAGAGAGAGAGAGAGAGAGAGAGATAGGATTTAACGTCCACTCGACACAAACTAGGTCATTTCAGGACTAACATATGGTATTAACTTTATTTCAATAATTCGCTTGTGCGTATGGGTCTTTAGCAGTGGGAGGAAACCGGAGTGCCCGGGAGAAACCCACCAGGTTGAGAAGGCGCCCCTATCTCCATGCCACATACGCTCACGGGATCGAAACCACAGCCGCAAGCCAGAGGTTAGAGGTCGAAGCGCGACACTCTAGACCACTAGGCCATCCCAACCCCCTATCAAATAATAATCACCGGGTAAATACACTGGGTGGAGGATGAATCAAGGCACGTCGTTATAGTCGGCCAATGCAACAAACTCACAGTCGACGTTCTAATCGAGGGGCCTATACAGGCGCGGTTCCAGGGGGAGGGGGCAGGGGGCCGTAACACCCCGCGTCAGCCCCAGTGACATAGTTGATTTTCATTTTCGTTTGCTTTGTTACTTGTAGTTCACATATCTGCTTTTTAATAGATGATATAAACATGATTTACGAATTGTCTCCGCCCAAACGATCCAAGGTTGCAACATATTACCCTTTGCTCCAATGTGTGCCCCCCCCCTCTCGACAAAATCCTGGATCCGGGCCCGCTATATGTTATTTAAAGATGTCATGTGTTGATTACCAAGTGATAGACTAAACAATCGCCCCATAATAGTCATATTAGGTGTTGTAACCAAGCGATAGACCACACAAACACGTTTGCGCATCTGCGCACGACCTTGCAATAATTTTTAAATTGACATTGCTAGTTTTATCGTCAAATCGTTCGGACGTATTTTACTTGTTACAAAAAACCAAATTCTTTTCGTTGCATTTCTGATCCATTTCATACTTTTTCTATAATCAAACCATAATTCTTTATAGTGCATTTTTCATTGATTTCGTATATTCCATATCGTATTTTTTCAATTCAAACAAACCATAATTCTTTCTTGTGAATTTTTCATTAATTTCGTGTACACCCTTTCATATATTTTCATCCATATTATTAAGATGGCTGCTGCCGCTGGAAATGTTCCAGATCAAGCTACCTTTGATTCCATTAATCTCATTCAGATTGGAAGACGTTTTTATAATAATATCGATGCGACGGTACAGTTTTGTAGGAACAATGGGCTTTTAGCCACCCAAATGGACTGTCCCGTCTGCAATATTCCCTGCAACGAGGGTGTTTTCAGACGCTTCAATGAAGGCATATGCTGGCGGTGCCCCAATTGCCGAAAAACTATAAATATCAGAAAAGGGAGTTTCTTTGAACAGTCTAAGCTAGAGCTCTGGCAAATCCTTGGTCTCACATACCTTTGGTGTCAAAGCTGTGGGTCCTCTCGGGGTTTAATGATTGAGCAGGTCATGAAGGAACTGGAAATTGGTAGTTGTTCAACTGTTGTGGATTGGCATCAGTTTTGTAGAGATGTATGTGTGCAGTATTTTTTAAATAATCCACAACAGATAGGGGGTCAAGGGGTTATTGTCGAAATAGACGAGAGTCTTTTTGCCAGACGGAAAGCTAATGTTGGGAGAGTTGTCCAACCCCAGTGGGTTTTTGGTGGCTATGAACCCACAAGGAGGATAGGCTTTCTCGTCCCAGTTCCAGCGAGGGATATGGCTACCTTGACCCCAATCATCCAGCAATGGATAGCCCCTGGTTCGATAATCTTTTCGGACATGTGGGGTGCCTATAACAACCTTGGAAATTTAGGTTATATTCACGGTACCGTAAATCACACGTTACATTTCGTTGATCCGGTTACTGGGGTTACCACAAACCATGTTGAGTGCATGTGGAAAAACGCAAAATCAAAACTCAAATCTCAACATGGACCCACAAATAGGCAGTTTATTGGTGACTACATGTCTGAATTCATGTGGCACCAAAGATTTTCTGACAGTTCATATTTTCACTTTTGGACGCAGATTGCCACAGAATTGTACGTTGTACAATAAAACAAATCTTCCAAAGTTCAATTCTCAACACATATCATCACAGTTTGTTTAGAAAGAGGTAATTCTACCACAACGCTCAATACATCATCACTTTTTGTTTTGAATAAGATATTATATCAGTTTTCTCTACATGCCATCACAGTTTGTTTTGAAATAAGTAATACTATCACAGTTCTCAATACATAATAACAGTTTGAAATAAGTAATTCTATCACAATTCCCAACTCATCATCACAGTTTCTTTTGAAAAAAGTATTTCTCAATACATAATCACAGTTTGTTTTAAAATAAGTAATTCTATCACAATTCCCCAACACATCATCACAGTTTGTTTTGAAATAAGTAATAATTCTATCACAGTTCTCAATACATAATCAAAGTTTGTTTTGAAATAAGTAATTATATCACAATTCCCAACACATCATCACACTTTGTTTTGAAATAAGTAACAATTCTATCACAGTTCTCAATACATAATTACAGTTTTGAAATATGTAATTCTATCACAATTCCCAACACATCATCACAGTTTGTTTTGAAAAAAGTAATTCTATCACAGTTCTCAATACATAATTACAGTTTTGAAATATGTAATTCTATCACAATTCCCAACACATCATCACGGTTTGTTTTAAAAAAAGTAATTCTATCACAGTTCTCAATACATAATTACAGTTTGTTTTGAAATAGGTAATTATATCACAATTCCCAACACATAGTTGTTTTGAAATAAGTAATTGATAAGATTGCTATAATCTGAACTAGTTTTACCGTGGTTAATGCAGTATCTGATACTCAGTTAGATCATGCTCAACTTTGTGATAGCTTTAAATATTTTAATCCTATCAGAAAAGATGAACTTAAAAATAGTATTCAATCAAAACTGACATCATGTGCACTAGATCCCACCCCAACTAGTCTTTTCACTCAAGTTTTAGATGTTCTCCTTCCAGTATTAACCAAAATAGTCAATACCAACATGAAGCTTGGATTTGTGGCACAGTCGTTTAAACATGCAATTATAAAGCCTTTTCTCAAAAAGCCATCTTTGGACCCGGAGCTATTAAAAAATTATCGTCCAGTTTCAAACCTACCCTTCATTTCTAAAATTCTTGAAAAGGTCATCAAAATGCAATTGGTTAGCTATTTGGAAAGAACTAATTCGTGGGACAAATTTCAATCTGCATATCGGACTGCGCACAGTACAGAAACAGCCCTGAATTGTGTTTCAAATGCAGCTAAGGAATCTGTTGATAAAGGTGAGGTGTCATTTTTGGTACTTCTAGATCTGTCAACCGCCTTTGATACGATAGACCATATGAAACTTCTACAGCGTCTCGAGTTTGAATATGGAATTAGTTCCACTGTTTTAAACTGGTGCTCATCATACTTTTCCAACGATCGCAAGCTGTTGTTGTTAGGCAATCTGTGTCAACTCCCGTAACCCTAACATGTGGTGTTCCCCAGGGATCTGTTCTTGGACCAATCATATTTTGTCTTTACACCAAACCTCTCGTAGACTTGTTAAATCGGCACTTGATCACACATCACAGTTATGCCGATGATACTCAACTGTTTAACAGTTTCCTCCCATCACACACAAGCCAAGTTGCTGCTTGTCATCAATTGGAAAATTGTATAGATGATGTCCAAAAATGGATGGACGATAACATGTTAAAACTAAATTCTGATAAAACCGAAGCAATTCTTATTGGTCCCCAATCACGACTTAAGAAGTGTAGAGTACAGTCCCTAAATATAAATGAATCTATCATTCCTTTCACTTCATTTGTTAAGAATCTCGGAATTCATATTGACTCTTCGTTAACAATGGAAACACATGTCAGTTACTTGTGTAAAATATCTCATTATCACTTCGAAATATTGGATCCATTAGACATCTCATCACTAGTGATGCAGCTGCCACAGTTGTTCGGTGTATGGTGATGTCTAGACCGGACTAAGGCAAGTCTTTTTATAGGAACCTCCAAGCAACAAATTCAACGCCTTCAGCAAATCCAGAATAAATGCGCCAGAATCGTAACGAGATCTAAACAAAGATGTCACATATCCCCTGTTCTTGATTCCCTCCAATGGCTTAGGATTTCAGAAAGAATCGAATTCAAAATCTTGTGCCTAACCTACCAATCAGTGTCCAAAATGGCTCCAACCTATCTAGAAGAACTTGTACACCCATATGTTCCTTCACGATGTTTGCACTCTTCTGATCAATTTCTACTTAAGACTCTAAGTTACAATTTAAAGACATTTCGTGCTCGGTCATTTTCCTACACCTCTGCAACTCTTTGGAATAATTTGCCATTAAAACTCAAGAATGCTAAAACATTAAGTTCGTTTAAATCAAACCCCAAGACCTATCTTTTCAAACGTTATAATTACATGAAATTCTGTTGAGTGATAGTGTGTGTTCGTTGTGTGGTCAGCGCTTTGAGCATACCCCTTTTGTGGTGTGGATTTTAGCGTTATACAAGACTCATTATTATTATTATTATAAGTAATTCTATCACAATTTCAAACACATCATCACAGCTTGTTTTGAAAAAAGTAATTCTATCACAATTCCCAACACATCACAGTTTGTTTTGAAATAAGTAATTCTATTGCAATTCTCCCCACATATCACACTTTTCTCAACAAGTCTACACAGTTTGTTTTCAATAAAAAAAATTCTTTCGCAATTTTCTCAACACATATCATCACAGTTTGTATTGAAATAAGTAAAATTTTTATCACGATTCTCATTATATATCATTACAGTTTCTTTCTAAAATAAGTAATTCTATCACAGTTGCTCCAAACATACCAATGACAGTATTTAGAGAAAATTTACCACCATACCAACAGCACTACTGTGAGTACACCTTTTCGCAGAAGCCGTGGGGAACATTGGATGCGTACATTATGTACTGCCAACCCATTTATTAATGCAATGTCAATGTAGAAAATTTATCTAGTCCGATGTGTAACAATATTAGGGCCATTCTCGGTAAAGACACAAGAGGCCATGTATGTAAAGGTGTTCTTTCGTTCAAAATCATGTGATCACCATTATTGAATTATTTATAATTCTTCGAAAAAAATATCTCAGTCTTTACCGTGGTAACAGTAAAGACACGATTTCCTTGGAAAAAAGAAAAAGAACAACACATTCTCATCTTTTGCTTCCTTGTTTTCAAGAAAACCATTTATCTTATCTAATATTTTATTATTTAAAATATCACCCCGTTCTTTGCCTCATTATTTCAGGTAACGATAAAGACAAACAATTTCCCTGACATGTGAAAATTGTGATTCTTTCCTTTGAAATTCCCTCCTTGGTAAACTTTTATTACCTTCAGAAATCGAAAATGGCCTTTACCTTAATCTTGAGGTTAACAATAGCCTTGTTGAATTAAGTTGAGATATCTGTGAAATACACAGCGAGGTTACGGTAGAGACATTTTGAAACAGAAAATCAGGACACGCATTGAGGCTCTCCTCATAGTAGGGATGGGACATTAATATTAGTTTATCAACACCGGGCATTTTTTCTGATGCCAAATTGGCTTAAAAAGAATCCGAAAGAATGTTTTTTTCAAAAATTGAATTTTTATAGTGGTGCAGTGCCATTCTTCAAAATGGCGGACATAATTGGCGTAAAAATGACAAATGTCTGGATTAGGTTAAACATCGCTTTAATGATGACTAAACATGGGATTTCCAGGGTCGCCGAAATCAAGTATGAGCTCAAAACTTAATTTCAAAAATCTAAGATGGCGGAAATCGAGCCTTCCCATGATAGCACTGAATCAACGTAATTTTAGGGCGTCTTTAATGAGTTCATCAATATTGTCCACAACGTTATTTCCTGGCTGTATTACTGATTTGATGGATTGTTTAGTCCTGCTTTGGAGAAGTTTTAATATTTAAAATGTCCATCTTGTAGTTTGATTTGGCGTTTTTGTCGAATGTCAGGGCAGATTGTGAGACGTACGTATGTAGCTGACGTCGGTGATGTGTTCACTACCCGTGAGTCTTTCTCGCCATTCAACCGATGTCGGTGTTACTGGCCCTCCGTGTCTCTTGCAAGACTCTAATACTTTCATAATTTTTTCGTTTCGATTTTGTTTCAGATCTTCTTCCTTCAGTAGTGCCAACTGTTTTGTCGTTTTTACAGTCGCCAGGAAGTCTTTCTCCACTTGTTTGACATCTAGGACTACTTGTGATGTTCGCCCCCATTTCCACCTCAAGCGCTTCCCGTTTTCATCTAATCATGTGAACTCTTGATTGACGAGAAGACCGTTGGTTGATATAATACTTTTGTCGGAATTAGTCTTCACTGTTGTCATGCCACCAGATGCACCAACTTGGTTATCGAGTTTTGCGAATCTAGATTCACATGCCAGATTGTGTAGTGGAGTAAGTTGCAGTTTTTCTAGATCAACCGTGACAACGCCGGATTAACCATGGTGCACAGGCCCCAGGGCCCCCCACATTAAGGGGCCCCCACAAAAATCTAAGTTGCGCGCCTCGAGCATGGTCGGACCGAGGACTCCAACGGCCTGTGATGCTCCGAGGGCCCTACATCGGAAGTCCCTGGGCCCCCCTCAATCCATGATGTGTTGCGATCGACATCCGAGAATTCGGTATAATCCGGTGATGGGTGAAACACATGGTCTTTTATTGTCGCGAGATCTTCTTTCGTATAACTCGAACAAATTACACGTTCCCATCATTTCGAGTAGCGGGAAAGCCCCCAGACCCCCCCCCCCCCTTGCGGAGCTTCGTGCCTTCAGTGATCAGGGGCCCCCACATGTTCCAGGCCCCAGGGCCCCCACCATCCTTAACTGGCGTTGAACCGTGATACGTTCTTCCGGCTTGATCTGGAAAAAGTTCATTTCCGAGAGGTGACGCTTGAGTGAGTATATGATTTCCGCCAACACCGCTCCTATCAGTCGTCCTTTACCAGTTACACTTCGAGAGAACTGGTCCTGTAGCTTTGTAGTTCTGGTAATTTCCGATCGAAGAATATTTGACGTTTTATCAGCCAACTTTGTTTGCCACGACCCCTACCATCTATTCCATGCAAATCCACCAGAGGGTGTATCAGAAGGCCTCCTAAGAGGGAGTAGACTTCCATGCTGCATAAGAACTATGGATTCGAAATGAAAGTTTATTCGCATTTTCATCAACGACAACCTCGAAGAGGTGCTTGATGTATTCATTTCCAATTTCCAAAATTCAGCCGAAGCGATTCGACTGGAAACCCCTAAAGGAAGCCGGATCTAGTCCATTATTAGTCAGCCATTGTTCGAATTGGTTGTATAAGGAGACCATGGCTTGGTGACATCAATTTGGCCAATTCAATCAACCCGAATGTATGGATGGAGAAAAGGAAGAATTCCAGTGCAGTATCCTGGCTGCGTTGGTAAATTTGGCGAATCCAACTTTTTGTTCGGTGTCCCTGAAAGTCTTTGTTCGACGCAAAGTAATAAGTGGGCGCAACATTTCAGAACCTTTGCTGGTTCAACACCTACATCCACCAACATCTTGGAGCAGTCGGTCGCTCTGTCGATCATCCAGAAGTCGAAATTGCTCTTTATTTCATTGACACTTAAACCAGCTAATACAGCAAGGCACTGTAATTTAAATGTGTATGCTTTTGCCCCGGCTTTACCAGCATGTTGTCAGATCTTTTCTCACCAGGTTTTGGTGATTGTGATACTATCAGTTTTGATGTCAAATAATCTGTGTCCGACTGCCTTAGTTACTAAGGCACCGTTCAGTCACATAATCATTCCAAAGTCTGAAGTTAGTGTTTATGGAACTCGCTTGCCTGGTCAACAAAGGTCCATTTACAATTCTTTTTGAAGGATTACTTAATGCAATAATTTAGTAGTATCGTCTTGCCCAACCGCAACAACAGCATCGCCTTTGGTCAGAAGGTGTCTGGCAACCATCTCTAAGTTCAGAAACGAAGCATCTTGAACGTATTTTGCTAGACATCTTCTACCGGGCATCACGAAGGGGAGATCACCCATAGTACGCATTCGTTGGTGTCATCCGTTTCGTGACCTCCACAAATGTTCATATCTTCAGCGTCGTCAATAGTGCCGACCATCTCCCAGTTTTGGTCAAATATTGGGTTGGTTATGGACACCGTTATTTCCATAAGGTCATTGGTAGTGACCTTATACTTTGAGAGACAGCGCATAAGTGGTTCATGTATGGTTTTATGACCAGATCTGATTCGAGTTGAGGGGAACTGTGTCTTTGTCGTATTATTTGGTTCTTCCACAGTTCTTGATCGGGTCATGGTCGGTGGTTCAAGTCTAGATTGCGTCCTACTCTGCAAAACTCGACAGATTCTGGAACCTACATCAAGTCTCGGCTGTATGACAGTAATTGATATGTTCCTACGTCAATACATTTGCGATGTGACTACCGCTTTACTTTAACGGGAAAATTTGACGCTATTAAAAAACAAACAAGACACCATGGGTGCGGCCATGTTTCATCCGGGACCTTTACAGTAGTTCCAATATGGCGGATGTAGGTTCCGGAATCTGTCAAGCAATGACGTAGATATATGTCGAAGTTTGTCGAGTGGATTGTGTCCTTTAAAATATTGTATGAGGTGAAGGTCGTACCCAAAGGTCATGTGTCGAAAAACTGACCTGTGTATAAATTTAAAGTCAATGGGATATTAACTTCAGTCGCTAGATTTTTCGAAGTGATCAAGGGCCATAACTCTGGCAGTAATTATTTGATATCGCTGAAAATGAATGGGCTCCTTCGTCTCGTGACCTTAAACACCGTGTATACATTTAAAGTCAATGGGATATTAACTTTAGCCGCTAGAGCGTTCACAACATTGTTCAAAGTGATCAAGGGTCATAACTCTGGCAGTAATTATCCGATATCGCTGAAAATCAGTAGGCTTCTACGTCTCGTGACCTTAAACACTGTGCATAAATTTAAAGTCAAACGGATATTTACTTTAGCTGCTAGAGCGTTCACAAGAATTTTCAAAGTGATCAAGGGCCATAACTCGGGCAGTAATTATTGGATTTCACTGAAAATTAATAGGCTTCTTCGTCTAAAGTCAATGGGATATTAACTTCAGTCGCTAGATTTTTCGAAGTGATCAAGGGCCATAACTCTGGCAGTAATTATTTGATATCGCTGAAAATGAATGGGCTCCTTCGTCTCGTGACCTTAAACACCGTGTATACATTTAAAGTCAAACGGATAATAACTTAGCCGCTAGAGCGTTCACAAGATTTTTCAAAGTGAACTAGGGTCATAACTCTGGCAGTAACTATCCGATATCGCTGAAAATCAATAGGATTCTTCGTCTCGTGACCTTAAACACTGTGCATAAATTTAAAGTCAAACGGATATTTACTTTAGCCGCTAGAGCGTTCACAAGAATTTTCAAAGTGATCAAGGGCCATAACTCGGGCAGTAATTATTGGATTTCACTGAAAATCAATAGGCTTCTTCGTCTCGTGACCTTAAACACTGTGTATAAATTTAAAGTCAATCAGATATTGACTTTAGCCGCTAGAGCGTTCACAAGATTTCTTGAAGAGATCAAGGGTAATAACTCTGGCAGTAATTATCTGATATCCCTGAAAATCCGCATGCTTCTTCGTCTCATGACCTTAAACACTGCATAAATCTAAAGTCAATCGGGTATTAACTTTAGCTTCTATAGCGTTCACAAGCAATTGTGGACGACGGACGGACGGACGGCTGGGGGCGACGGCAATATACGACCACATTTCCATGTGGGTGTATATATATTAAAATATACGAAAATTATCATTATTATTATGAACTGCAGTGTTAGGCACGGAGCGCTGAGTGTCGGAGTTCGTTTGAGTGTCTTGTTATTAGAGTCTAAATAGTCAACAAAGAAAATGGCGCCGAACGGATCAGATACTCGTCGAACAGAACGTACAAGGTCGGTAAAACGATAAGTTATTGATCGATTCGGCTGAAATTTGGTGTGAGGTCATTGCTAGCCCACCTGAACATCGCCTAAAAATTTCAAGTCTCTACGACCACGGGAACTGGTAGAGGTGCGATTCTGAAATAGAACCGATAATAACCCCTTCTCCTTTTGCAACTGAACAAAATTAAGAACCGTCGTGTTATCGACTTAAATAGGAATCTAATAAATATGTAAATACATACCACCAAAAACACACCATGCTATATCATCAAATTATATAACACAGTTACATATTCTTTAAAATAATCTGTCACTTCTCCTAAATTATCACCCGCACTATGTCTGTCGTTCGCTTCCGTTTTCTGACTCACGAAATGAAGAGTTCCACTTTTACTTTTGTGATACTGAGTAACCGACGAGATGCTGGCACTGGACAGCATTCTGCGAGACAGACACCAGCAGTACTAAACGCGAGTTAGAATAATGAATGTAATTTCACATACATGTCGCCTTTTAAAAAAAATTGCTGTAATCGAAATTTATATTTACATAAGTAGAACATTTTAATCCAAGATAATTATGTCATAAGAAAACCGAATTAAACTCTCGTCTAGGGCCATGCAATTGCGGTAATAGCGTAAAATGTTTCCAAAAGTGCAGTTCGATAAGATAAGATAAGATAAGATTTTATTGTATCGAAACATCCATTGCGGACAGCATACAATATAAACATGTAGGCCTACATAAAATAAAAACAATATGGCAATTATAACCCAAGACACACAGTATTGCATACAAACCTCCTTTGAGGACAACATACAGTCGTCAGTAGGACGTTAAACCCCATTTTTTTTCTTATTCGTTTGTTGTTAATGTGGGCATTCGAAAGAATAACTGATCAGGAATAACAAACCATGAAATATAATTCGAGATAAATAGTTCTTATACAAAACATGCATACCGGTAATCATAACTTTAGCTGTTCCTGTTATTGGAATTCATGAATATAATATACGGACTATAATATACACTGTACTGTTACTACTGTTTGCATTCAGGTCAACAAGATGACAATTTTGGCCGCTTGTTTGTTCACAAGATTTTGAAATTTGTCTCAGAAATCGTTGAAAATCAGTATGATTTTTCCACTCGTGGACGACAGACGAATGGAGGTGACGACAATACAAGGCCACGTTTCTGGGTGTCCACACATGTCTAATTATAAACGAGTTGAGAATTGCATATTATAATAAACAGTGATGAAATTTCGTGATTTATAAAAATGACATTCCAGAAAAAAAACAGCACTCGAAACGAGGTAGGGCGTAATGATTTTGGTTTTAAATGTCAGTTTGGATTTTTGTTGATATTGTATAATGTGTTTATTCACTAATTGAAATTTAAACAGTTAGCCTACGTGGTAGTCCTACTCGTAGATTTATGATTGATATCCGTGGATATTTCATTTTGAATGCAAGACGCTAAAACGAGTCATTCACGCGCTGTTGTATTCTGCGCATTTCTATTCTTCATGGTTTATGAACTGTGTAATTAACGGTACTAAAGGGAGATATAATAAGAATAATGTATAGCTATTCATTTTCGACTGTGAAATAGACAATACACGCCAGTCTATCAACTATAACCTATTCATAAGGAAAATGTCAACAGTGTGAAATGGTGTCAGGTTAGTATTCTACACATTAAATTAAATACTACTCCTGTTATATAGATGTTTATTTAATGGTAATGAAAAATACTCTGGTGTTTTCTTATGCAAATGTTTCCCCATGGGTGCATGTCATATCGATTGTTATGGCGCTAAAGTGTGGTGTATTATAAAGAGGCCCTTTGACTACTTCAAATTGTGGTATTTACGATAGGCTACTGTATACATAACCGGCTTATCTAAAGCTCATATCTATCTCTCATAATTATTTAACCCAGGACAGATAGGCCTTAAAACATGAGATCTATACGTGACAGATGTTGTTAACCTGCACATCCTTCAAAGCAGAAGTCCATAATTTTTGTTTACATGCCGTGAAGTAAAGTCAAGGTCTGCGTTTACTTGAAAGTGGACTTTACTAGAGAAGACGAATGTGTTGTGAGGACCGCGTTTCCTAGGAAAATGTGCTAACCAGCTGTAGTTGTACTCAAGCTGAACCAAGGTTATTAATAATAAGTGTGTCGAATATGGCTAGTCAGGATATATTGAATGGTATTTACAACCCTAATTTAGCCTGTGTACTAAGTCCTATCACGCTTCAGCATCTATCCAGAGAATGGTTAAAAGAGGACACGCCGAATTTCGATTATGGTGGATTTGTGGTGGGAGAGAAGATGGAAACATCGGTGGTGCTGCTAAAAAGCGCCGGCGTTCTAGCAGGCGTTCCGTTTGTAGATGCTATTTTCAAAGAACTGGATTGTACAATAGAATGGTGTTTCCCGGAAGGAACGTTACTGGAACCAATACAAACAGTAGCTACGGTCACAGGGAAAGTCAGACGACTTTTATTAGGAGAACGGGTGGCATTAAATGTACTGTCTAGAGCAAGTGGCATTGCTACTTTAGCTCGAGAACTCAACTCGATAGCACAATCGATAGGATGGAAAGGAGAAATAGCGGGGACAAGGAAAACGACCCCCGGTTTTCGACTTGTGGAGAAATATGCTCTTTTAGTTGGAGGTGTCTCCACGCATCGTTATGATCTGTCCTCGATGATAATGCTCAAAGACAATCATATTCTTACTGCTGGAAGTATAAAACAAGCCATAAAAGACGCCAAGGTAGTCGGGGGGTTCAGTACTAAAATAGAAGTTGAATGTCGGTGCGTAGAGGATGCTGTGGAAGCTGCCGAGTCAGGCGCCGACGTGGTAATGTTGGACAACGTTACTCCGGGAGTGCTAGCCACATCTGCCAACAGTCTCAAACAGCAGTTTCCGAATTTAATCATCGAGGCCAGTGGAGGAATAACTCAAGCAAGTCTTCAACAATATTGCATAAAGAACGTAGACGTTTTGTCACTAGGGTGTTTAACTCAAGGTTATAAAACAGTGGATTATTCAATGAAGATCAAAAAGGAGGGAAAGGACCCGAGAAACCTTCCAGTAGCGAAATGATGTAACTCCTCGGTTTCTTTTCGAAAATTAATTCTAGGAAAAGGACGTTTTTATGTAAACTACACCGCGGTCTTAAGTTACCAGGAAATTAAACTTATTTCGGGGAACGGATGTTTTTCTGGTATGCTGTATTCTTTTGTAACGTTTATGACACAAATGTTAGTAAGAGGAGAGAACACTGCCTGTGCTTATATCGAGAGGAAATGACAGCAGCATTATTACTAGCAGCTACTGCATCCAATTTGCACATTCTGTCCTACAACTGCCCAACTCCTAAAACCATAATGAGAACACTGACTAAATTCAGGTGATTATCTTTACCAGATTAGGAAGTGCAAAGCAATATTGTCCTAACATTTCTTGTATTTTATTTAGTTCACAAATAAAGGACAATGCACATCTGCTTTGAATAGTTTTTTTCAACACACATGCCAACATGCCGTTTATAGCCAACTTATTTATATTACGTTCAAGGTATCAGTGTCTAATGTATTACGTGTTTATATGCTTTCAAGTACAAATTGATGAAATAAGATATACTTTATACATAGTTACTAGATGTCTATTGATCAAATATAAACATTATTACTCCTTTGGTTTCATACTGTTCATACAAACCACACCTTCCTTAATTGGTATATTTTTATACCTGCATAGCATTATGAGATTGTATTTGTAGCATACAAAATTTGTAGGGTAAGCTAGCTACGTGGAACAATTCTAACCAGACACATTCTTTTGCAATCGTATATTCATTTAGTACCTACAGTTGCCTCACCTAAGGGCCCAGTAACCCTGGTTACCTTTATGAGTGATATGGTAGAGGGCACGACCACCTTCTATTATAAATTTGACTAGAACTGTAGTCATAACTTTCCAGACACTCACAAACAGCGTTGAATTTGGAGAGTGAGAGAGAGAAATGGGGTTTAACGTCCACTCGACACAAACTAGGTCATTTCGGGACTAACATGTGGTTTAATTTTATTTCAATAATTCGCTTGCATGACAAGAACTGTAGTCATATCTTTCCAGACATTCACAAACAACGTTGAATTCGGGGAGAGAAATGGGGGTTTAACGTCCACTCGACATATGGTTTAATTTATTTCGATTGCGCGTAGGGGTCTTTAGCAGTGGGAGGAAACCGGAGGACTGGAGAAATCCCACGAGATTGTCACGTACAACCGCGGATTCGAAACCACGCCAGTTGACTCAATGACAGGCTTTATGATATAGCGCGCACGTGCTAACCATTCGGCCACGCAACCCACTCGTTGAAGTTGGGAACCGTGGTCAACCCTAATAGTTCTTTTGTTTGCTTTGGGATTTTTTTTCACAAAGGATTGGGAGACCAAATGATGTAATCCATACCATTCCGATCGTAAGTTCTGCCACTGCGTCAAGTGCCGTGGTTTCGTCCCCGGGCTTGTACGTGACTAATTATGTGAGACTGCCATTTTTTCTGGCTTTGAATGTTATATCAATAATTATTTGGACATTTATTCACAGGACGAGCCCATAACCAACTTTCTAGACGATCCGTTGGCTTACATACATGTATAATATTGAGTAGAATAGACCATGCCCGCCATATTTACGTTAAACGATAATTTGGCGTCAGTCACGGTGACGGCCTATTGAAGGACTAAAAATCGAGACTTCGTTTATTGTCCTGACATTGGTATTTGACGACGGATAATTATGAATTGTCAATTGGCAATCGTCTGTCACCATTCAGGCTATTTTGTGAAAGATTCACAACTTCTGTATATTCATATTTTATCTGTTATACCCAGAATAACCAGCTCTTTATCTAAATTTTAAGTAGTGCCTCTTTTTTAAAAATAAGACACACTTATCAAACAACTGATAGACTACCACCTTTCTTTTGGTGTACTTTTGTAAAGTTCAATCATGAGTATTATCCAAGGACGTAATACTCGCTAACGTAATTTCACTGAATTCGAGTCATAATAAGAATCTGGTGAACGTTATTAATTCGGTCATCAACAAAATAAGGTCATTGCCATATTATTATAACCTACTAATGATGGTTTCATGAAGAATATCAATCACCTTGCTCTATAAAGCTATTATTCCATGTACCCTGTGTAATAAATCATCAAATATAATTAAATATATTTATTATCAATGACTCTTAATAATCTATCAAATCAGACTATTAGGTCGTCCTTTAATGGATATGATTGTCACAAATACGTCAATTATATCTAAAATGAATAGCTAGGTGTGAATAATCACCAACCAACTCGGATGCCTCAGAGTAGGCCAATATTATAGCCTATAATATATGACTACATGTACTTTGTTAGTTGAGATTTCCTTATGTCCCTTGAACCACAAAGTATTTTCTTAATCTGCATCCCCAATTAAAATATTTGGATTACTATAGGTCGACTGCCCCGAATTAAAAGGGTGCATGTAACTTTTCATACCAATGTCTCCCAGTTTGACTTGATACCCAGTACACGAGTAAAAAGGGATCAGTGCGTATACAATTATTTGGCCCCCTCTTTTCGAATGGAACCTAGAACTGATGAATCATTTTGGGCCAGGATTTGTTCGACGTCTTTATGGGGCATTCTGCCAGAGAACATTTCTACATCCCATAAAATCTTTGAATAGGTGTTCAACGCCTATAACTTATTTGATTACATTGAAAAAAATTACTGATATTCGGTCTACATTGGTCTATTGAACATTGTCTTGTATAATATGTACGCCTATCATTTTACTCGCAAAACTGTGAAGCCAAGGTCTCGTTATTCGTAGCTCAAACAAAATAAGGTACCAAGTCAAACAGGCTACCGAGACAAACCGCGACAGCGGTATAGAAATTGGTCGTTTTTTGGAAAGAGAGAGAAAGAGAAATGGGGTTCAACGTCCACTCGATACAAACTAGTTTTTTTCGCGACGAACATATGATTCAATTTTATTTCAA
The DNA here is from genome assembly GCA_963678685.1 of Patella ulyssiponensis. Taxonomy (NCBI): domain Eukaryota; kingdom Metazoa; phylum Mollusca; class Gastropoda; family Patellidae; genus Patella; species Patella ulyssiponensis. The sequence continues at coordinate 81,321,018 of OY783225.1, read as the reverse complement.
TAATTTGGTAACGCGTACTGGTCTTAGTGGGAGGAAACTGGAGGAACTGTATAAAAACCACGGGGTTTGACAGACAACCCTACTTATTGTCGCAGAAGCGGAGAATAGATACTACGCCACTTGACCCAATAATTCCACCCCGACCCGACCCACCTGATTGTTCATAAAGTTTGCCATTATTTATAAAATAAACAAAAAAAAGATCCGCGCACTTACCACTGCACTGCCTTTTCTAAACAAAATGATTGTTGACGTCACAAAACAAGCAAAAGATTGAAGACACAGAAAAAGTCCTAATAAAAGATATTTACAAGCAAAGTTACAACATTACACGTGTATTTCCTACACAAGACTATTTAAAGAAGGGAAGATACAGAGTGAAACGGTATAGAATCCAATTTACAAACATATACATGTATACTTAAAGGTACATTAGTGCCTACTACTAATTGTTTAGATCACTATATTGGGCTCTATCTATTGCCGTCGTGGGTGCTTATTGGCATGTACTACATGTCCATACATTTGCAATGCGAGAGGGTGGGTGGACATCGAGAGAACCCTTTGTAGATGAAATTAGACGGAGTAAACGGAAACGCCACTGTCCATGCAAAATTACCACAGCACAATACGACATGGTGTATTTTGATTTGCCCGGTTGTGCAGAAAATTCCATTTCATTTTATTTTCATTTCCGAATACCAACTAGGCTTTTATTTTACCCTTTTGTTGTTTTGGGTTTTTGTCTCTTTATCAGATCTCAAGCACTGAAGAATCCAAAAAGTTGTGTTCGACCTACAAAAATATGGCATATATTCGTGATAACCGATCAAAATTTACGTGACAACAACAAACTATGAGGTTAAAAAATTGCGTGTTAAATCTACAAATAATAAAGAGAATGGAATTCAAAAGAAATCCAGTGAATCCCATGTTGTGCCACTTTAAAAGTGTGGTATATACTTTTTAACGTCAACGTTCACTAGCGTAACACGAGAAGAAGTGTATTAACTGCATTTAAGACTGTTGCAAGAGAAATTCTTGAGTATGTAAAACTCATCAGTTAATCAGTAAGAATATGGTATCATAAGACGCATGTGATATACAGTCACTCGTATAATAACTATACACTTTTTCCAAACAAACATCACATACTTAAACATACATGTAAAAGATTTATTATGTTCTCTAACTTTTTTCATCACTGATAACGAAGAATATTATAATAGTAGGCCTACAGAGGGTCTATTTTATGTATTCTTGCATAATAAAGTCTGAATACACTAAGCATTGACAGCTATATGAACTTTCCAAATAAAGAGTGGTGTGATACTGCATGGTTGCCGTATTGTCCACGTGTAAAATGTTTTAACATAAGTTACCCGTGGTGTGAGCTGTTGACATGATTAACTTTTCTAGATGGGGATTACCCACATCAATAGATGTTTATTGTTCATTTTCCTAGTATATTATTGCTCACATCTCCATGTGTTGACATCTCTGGATGTGTGCGAGTTGGATGGCTGAATGGTCATCGCGTGCGCGTTGTAATATAAGGTCTGTCATTGGTTTCAATTCCCCGGTTGTACGTGACAAGGAGGATGTTCGTCTGTCCAATCTCGTGGGTTTTCCCTGGGTCATCTGGTTTCGTCCCACTGCTAAAGACCTCTACGCGATGTGAATTGTGGGAATAAAATAGAACCATATGTTAGTCCCGAAATGACCTAGTTTGTGCCGAGTGGAAGTAACACCTCATATCTCCCCCCATTCTCTCTCTAGATGTGTACAGCTCATGTACGTACGTGTGCATTATGGGCATTTCTCAAACTGTAAGTGGGTATTGCTCACATATTTAAGTGGGTATTTTTGTCATATCTCGATGTGCATTACTGATGTCTATATAACTGTGTGTTTCTCCCATCTCTAGGTATATTGTTGATATCTGGGTATTTATTTCTATACCTATAGATGGATATTTCTCTGGTTGGATGTTGTTGACATCTCTATAGATAGTTGGATTTTGTTGACATCTCTAGGTGGATATTGTTGACATCTCCATATGGATATTGGTGACATGACTTATCTATAAATTGATATTTCTCACATCTCTAGATGTGTATTGTTGTCATATCTAGATGTGTATAGATGGGTATTACTGACATCTCTGGGTGGGAATTGCAGATATATCAGAACTGGCTGAGGCTGAATGAAGGGGGTCGCAATGATGGGATTTGTGTAATGTAAAGAGGGGTTATGAAGTCCCCTTGATGTGTGCTATTATTGTGAAGCCTATTATTGTGGTTATTGATTAATATATTTACGTAGTTTACAAATATATAAAAAAATTGTCCCAGCTAGATACTCAAAAACTATATAATCATCTAGATGTAAGTACTGGTTTCAATCCAAAGGTATTTACCAATATATACTTCCTTTGAAACCTAAGTAGATATTATGAAGGATGTGTTCATGAATACAGAGTAAATACTTATATACGTTCCAACCACAAAAAATCCTATACTTATACATAATATACTATAAAGAATGATAAGTGTAGAATACAATACAAGAGTAACAGTATACATAACCCTCTTTCTTTCTTTTGTAAAAACTTGTAATAATATATGACTTATCATGAACTGTGTGGATTGTAGATACAATTTGATTCTTTTAGTTCAGATATCAGAATTACCACAAACATATATAAAATCATTACACAAATTCCACAAACCATATTAATCCCTTTCACCCAGAGCGGTCTTAAAACGACACCATAACATCTCAAAATTTACACTTTATCCATATTTTCTTTAAATTTTTGTATTGTACAGTGTACGTCACCCCCTTGTCCGGTATTTTGGAATATACGTAGTGTGTTTTCAATCACTTGCACCATTTAAAAATAATAGTAAACCATCTCTATTATCGGTGCAAATAATAGCCATGCTACTACCTTTAAGGGAGTTGACACATGAACTTTTAAAAAAAGCTGTTTTTCTACAAACTCTTAAAAATGATCCGTCAAAATCAACAATTGATGAGTTATTATTACGTAGATATTCAGACAGGATTACCCTTGTTCTAAGTGATAAAGTGACATGTTGTTGACAGTTTTTATTTTGACATGGGGTGATAGTTTTTACTACTTGTGGCTAAAATCTTTATTGTGTTGGTATCGTATGTACTTCACTTAATAACCATATGTTTATAAGGAACCTAACCACAGATCTATATCCCTGATTAAATTTAACCTCCATAGTCGATTTGTTCAAACAGTTTAAAGAAATTATCAGGATTTTTTTTAATTAAGTAAACAATCCCATTCAAGTTTGGGGGTATATAAAGCATTTTTCTAAGCAACACAATTTACAAATTGAGCAAATTATTCCATCAATTGCCTTGAACAAATGAATGCAATTAATGTCTTACATTTTTTGTTATGGAAAACACGAAGCTGAATATCTTGTATAAAGTTGCCGAAATTAAATGCATTAGCAGAATCGTTTGAAGACGATTAGACCATTGTTATGTAAAACAAAAAGTATTTGTATCTAATTAACTTACTGTTTGCATTTCTGCTGGTTCGATGTATTACCGTTACGTGTTGTCCATTCCCAGTTCGAAATCCCATAATTATTGTACAATTATAAAAAATTTAATCCCAGTTTCACATAATTATTAGAATATAGACATTAACACCAACGACTGTCATCCTCATCCAACCGTATAATCCTATAGTTTATTTTTTATTTCGAGATAATTTATCCCTTTATTTACATTTTGGAGGGTGTACGGGTTTGAAATGAAGAGCTCCAATCATAGATTTTGACAATTTTTTAGTTTCATTAATGAAATTATTTGATCAAGACGCCCTTGAATGTTTTAAAAACAATATTTGACAATTTCAGAGATTTAAAAATATCATTAATGATTGCAGATTTGTTTTGTATAACCCTTTATTTAATAATAGACCCTTCTAAATCACAGGTATGAATGAATGAAGTTTGGGTGATGCCCTGACATATTTTCTGGACTCCTTCTGTGTACATAAACCTCTCGCAAAAAAAGACACAGAATCTGTAGCCTTTGTGTACAAGTGATCCTAAAATTTGAGTAAATTGTGTTGAAATTGTTCAACATACTATACGTCTGTAGTCGAGTGGCGTCACAAGTAAATTTATGTACCTATATGATATATAAAAAGTTAATTATACCCGTCTACATCAGACATGATATCAATCTAATATCAAGTGAAATCTCATCTACCCGCATATTATAAATTGCAAATTAAATTCTTTTTTTACCTTTCCTTTTTTAAAAAAAAATCAGGTTTTGTTATTTACAAGCAATTTTGAGTGTATCCAATTCTAACAATCTAGATCAGTTCCAAAGCTATTTCAAACATCATAAGACCCTAACCTGGAGTCCTCCAATATGCCTATGTATCAGTTACTTTCTAGTTTCTATGAGGGTCCTATAAACCAGCGCTCAATGTGATTCGATTTATACTCTATAATATGTTCCTTCCAGTAAACATACACTATTATGCTTTCCCGCGAATAAACTGCATATTTCATGATATCAAACTAATTTGTCTTTCCAAAATTAGTTTCGAATCCACCACAAAACATTTTTAATCCGAAGAAAACTACTCTAATATATTTTTAATCATCCGTATTTGTCATATAGCTTGATTGAGGGATAATCCGTTAACAGCTTGTATATGTCGTTAGTCGCTTTCCATTTTGCATAAATATGGAAGCCTAAGTAAATTTGTTGATTATCCTTCGTAATTTCTTCCACCGTTTGATCACACAGAGTTTACTTAACAGTCAATCGTCTCTATGGTCTCACAACCGTTAGCCATTAGACAAGCACATAAGAAGCGCGCATTACGTCACCCAGGAAAGGCAACTAAACTCACAGCCTGTTGTTAGGGGATATCCATACATTTTTGTCTTGTGCGAGCCCTACGGGAGTTTTTTCAGATGGAATGAAGTATTTTTCTAGTAAGATGGAGTGTTTGTACTTTCCGTATTGGAAATAACCACTCGATAAATACTTTCGTGGGACTTAAGTTTAATTGCTGTCTGATTACAAAAGAACAGGTTGGTTAGGTCTTTGAAATCCACAAATGAGAAGCAGTATCAAAGGTTCTTGAAAGAGTAATACTACTCCGCCTCGTACATGACACTCGTCACTACTTAGCTTACATGGGGATTTCGTTTGGTCCTGGAATTCAGAAGCTCATGGTTTACATATTTCATTAAATATTTGGTTCTGGTGGGGATTATTTTACATTACTATACAGAGACAGTACCATACTCTATTTACTAACGAGGAGAGGTCGGTTAATTAAATAAGTACAAATAAAATACTTGATTACAATTTCCATATATTATTCAACAATGACAAAATAGGGTATACTTTCCAGTTGACCACGGACAGGTGGTGTTAAATGATTAGATAAAGTATTGGTCTATTTAATTGATGATGTAGTTACAAATTGACAAAGTTACAATCGTAAGATCTGTCTTCATACTTTGATACCTTGGCTGCCGTATAGCGAATTTGACGTATTATTTGGTGAACAAAATTAATATTTTAAAAGAGTTAAGAAACTTCACAATTGTGACAAGGTTGGGAGTGGGGCTTTATTTCGTTGATATTGGTAAATAGTTTTGTAATTGAACAATGCAAATTACAAAGCAGTCAAGGAATCAGGTGTATATGTGCAGATGTCAGCAGTATTTCAAGCCAATTTAAAATGTAAATAGTCATAGACTAATCTAACAACACTTTCGACTTTATTTACTTGCACTTGTATGAACTAATTTATTTAAAAGAGGAATTCAATTTTCAAGGAATATCGTTAAAGGAATACCATTGAACATCGTGGAGACTACCATAATCTTAGTTCCTTTAGGAACTGTGTCTGATTGGAGGAACTACTATTGTCTATGATCTATCATGTATCGTTATATATTACAGTTTGATTAAGGAAATGAATAATATTTACTACATAATCCATATAATATTTAAAATAACTAAATATAATCGGATAAAAACCAGTTTCTACAGGGCTGCCTTGCTGGCAGAAAAAACGAGCGAGAGTAGCTTGTCGTGGATTACGATGGCTGAGCATATGATTTCAGTATCAATATTCATCAATATCGGGTACTTTATTTGCAACGAGAAAATAATGTAGTTTATTCCACTTGTTTAAAAAAAAACCTTTTAAATCTCAAAAATTCACATCAAAATTCAAAGTTTGGACAAAACGTGTAAATTTTATTTTTTGTGGGGGAGGGGGGTATAGATATTAAAATTGAGAAAATATATCGATAGCTGAAAACGTATGGTCCCATTAAAATAAAGCCAGGCGGCCACCTGTATTAGACTAACTTACTTTTCAATTCTAGGTTATTTACTTATGAGAAATCCCTTCATTCTCAACAGTTAGTGTTAATTCTGTCAGCCCTCTCAGAGGCCATGAATAAACCACTTTACAAACATTCCTAAAGTAACTTCTGATCTCTAAATATATATTCTCGCTTTCAGTTTTCTACCCAAGTGACTTGATATTAATGCATCTCTTACTTGATTAATAAATATAATTATATTCAATTAATGAGGTATTGGGGTAATGAAGAGTCCCCTGCCCTCACTGCCTACTCACAAATAAATTAATTAAAAAACGATATATTTTATATTTTTGTTCAACAACCGCCCATCAATAGAAGAAGGTTGTCAGTTAATAAATACTAAAGGGATGACACAAGAAGTAATTAAACGTATAGAGGTATATAATATTGAAACAGAGGTAAATTAAACACAGATACACCAAGTTAAGAAAACTAGATTAAAGATGCACTATGTAATTAAGATTTAGGCAAAGAGCTGACAGTTCTCATCATGCTATAGTAAGTTTAACAAAATATATCGAAACAAGAATATATTGAAAATGTAGGTCAAATTACTTCATTCTGAGCGAAGTTATGAATGGTTGTTACGATTACAAACAAAGTCTCGATTATCTATTTTTAAATTAAATTACTAAATAGCGCTATTCAATCCGTTCAAATTCACAACCACCCGATGTTCAAGAGGGTGGATTGTGTGTTTATCATGTGAATACATGTCTAATTAATAACGTATATATAACATTTGAAGCCAAAAGAAATACCTCCTACAATAAGCAGTTTTAGCTCTTACATATTGTTATAATATATCATAGTTAAGAAAACTAGAAACTTAACCATCTATATGGGTTTAATACATCGTAGTGGTAATTTATCTATATATTATTATCTATGTTATTATTATAACTATATAACTGTAACAAATCTTACCATTCATATCTATTTATATCAGATTAATCATTCCACGTAATCCAGTATAAGGTAGCAACATTCACTTTCAAGCTGCATTACAGTATTGTCCAACAAAAGTAACCAAATGTTAACTGAACCTTTGTAATTACATCTACCCTTCAATCAAACCAAAGGCCGATTTAGAAATAGAAAATAATATATACTTTATATAGTTTATTGCAAATCCCAAATGCGATTATCGCAGTGTATCGTGCGAAACCATCCAACTGAAAATCAAGCATATGAAGTCACAGATCTTCGAAAGAATATCCAATATACTGAATAACAGCAATTCTTAAGGTTTCGTGAATCCTTTTTTAAAAAGTCTGGTAGGTTTTGGAATGTATCCACTTGAAAATCTAATTTAAAAGTTATTTAACTCCTAATAAATTCGCTCCAATATTAATATCCACCATGATGAAAATAAAACAAATTTCTTAAAACGAATTAAATGAATTCTCAAAATCCAACTGCTATCTTCGTTCAGATGAACTACCGTTAGAGAATAGCAATCTGGTTTTGATTTTAAACGTCGAACACGCTTATTCCCTTAGGTTGTATTTCTAAATTATCTCCGGCAATTAGACGCCTTATAAATCACTCGAGAGGGCCATTACCAGCTGACCAACTGACCGGCCATGTGGTCAGACAAGTTGCCACTTCCAGATGGTCTTGTATTAACAAATTACAGGTAAGAACACAGAATGGTATTATAACGGATCGAATAGACCTTGTTATTTGGTCGTAAATGTTGCTTTCATCTATTAGAAATGTTGCAAATTAATCAATTCATAACTGAATGGAATCATATAAAATGGGGTTTAATGTCTTATCCGACCCATTTATGTCAATTTCTAGGTGCCAAAGAATAGCGATTTAGCTCCTAGGAATCGGAACAAGCGAATGGTTTGTAAAATCTGAACTTTAATAGATTCTAGAAGGGCGTGATTTATTTGGAGTGAGGGAGATGTGAATTTAAGATAGGATCGTTGGCCACCGATGATTGGCATGCAGAATTAAAAGTAGGGATCTGCGCCACGCGCACCAGGTGCTCCGCGTATTATTGAAAAGTATATCAAGGTGATGACCAAGAATGGGATGTCTTAAACGATCAAATTGACAGTTTTTAATTTTCTGCAATTTAAAATTCAGATAAGTTTGGCGTAGCTATTGCTATATGGGTGTATTTGGGACTAACGGTCAACCCAGACGGACCTACTTTTCTTCACCAGTCTAACATAAACTGAAATATGATCTGTTATTGTTATTAAGAAGAAATAGTAATAATCTAACTTCAGGTGCTCGTCTTGTTGGTAGAAGGTGATAAGCAGGAATGTCGAATGGCTTAATCCATCAACATGTCAAGTCCAATACCACATGATGTCAAAATGTAAATGCAAAATGGATTTTGATATATGATTGAATTTGGGTTTTGTTGCTGCTATCCAGATATAGTTACAAACATACGTAGACATAGAAAGCGTTTCTCTATTTGGTATTCTCTTATACCAAAATGATGGGGTTATTGGTCAATAGTTATAAGACTATAGTAGTGCGTTTATAAATAGCCACCCCACCGCTGCATGTTTATTTACTAAAGAATGTTGTTTGAATTTATATTTTTTGTCAGCTTTTGGATGAATAAACATGATTAAGATTTGGAGGCGGAAGGGCCAGGAAGTAAACAGAAAAGAATTCTGGAAATCACGTACAAAAAGAAAAATGGCATCAGAACATATATATATTTATTTGACCGCGTGGCGTAGCAGAAAGTCTAGATATTCAACACCCTTCAATATTCAAAGATTTCAGAAAGTTATAGGGCAAGGAATAGGATTAATTTAACCTTACAGTCAATGGACAGCTGGTTACAAGTCGGAGGCTGCTTTGCATATATGGATTGGGGTATATAGCCACTGGGGCAACTGCCCCCAAAAGTCAGGCAGAATTGGAAAAACTTGAGCTGAAGCATGGAAAGAAATCATACAGTGAAACCAAACAGATTAACAACGATGGAAAATGAATTCTTGCAAAGCAACGTCTTGAATTTTTCGCATTTCATTATGTTTTTGGGTTGGGTTTTTTTCAGATCAAGAATTAGCCCAACATTTTTTATTTCAGGTCTATTCACGGTTGGAAGTTGTGAATCGGTCATACATGGTGTTTATTCACGAACCTAACAACCAACGCTGGATTAACCACGGGGCACCATGGGGCACATGCCCCAGGGCCCCCCCACATTAGGGGGCCCCCAATAAAAATCTCAGTCGCGCGCCTCGAGCATGGTCGGACCGAGGACTCTGACGGCCGGTGACCTAGTATGGGGCCCCACCGATGCTCCGAGGGCACTCCATCGGAAGTCCCTGGGGCCTCTCAATCTTTTATTGTCGTGAGGCCTTCTATCGGACCAAACATCGTCTAACTCGAATTATCGTATAACTCGAACAAATTATCCATCCCCATCATTTCGAGTAGCGCGAATTTTGCCCCAGATTGACGTACGATTGTATATAAGCTGTAGCTGTTGTTGTTGTTGTTGTTGATATTTGTTGCGGGTATAAGCTGAATTTGATGAGATGCATATCATGATCACACGAAATATTTAGATTTCTTGATTAAATCTCGTATTACCATTTGGTACTTACAGTGCTAGACGTTCGTCAAAATTCGAGTCCGGCTTGGTCGTAACGTTACGGCCTCCATTCATCAAATCATCGTGGGGGATATAATACGATTCCGAATCAAGTGACCCCGTTATTTATCACTGAGCGACTTCAAAATTAGGTTTGATGTAGCTCTGCTCACTTACAGTGGCGGATTTAGCGGTCTCAATGGGATCCAGCCCCTTCCTCTAGAAATGACATCATTTCATAGCACTCGCATGGATTGGTCCACTGAAATAACGCCAGAATGCGCTAATTTTGTGGCAGAATTTAATTTTTTCTGGGTGATCAGCCCCCCCCCACCAATGTTCCAGGCCCCCCCAGGGCTCCCACCATGGTTAATCCGGCGTTGAAAACAACTTCACGCGCAGTTACAAAGACCGTAAAACAGTATTTCTTCTCTTCATAAGTTTGTAGATTGTGTCGTCATTCATATGTGCACCAAAAGCTCGTTTGTTCAGTTTGTTCAAATGTCGGGTCGCGTTTCGGGTGTTTTGGTTTTGAGATAAGGTAGTCGACTAAAATGTTAGTTGCATTTTGTATGGTTTATTAAGCTGCCGTGTAAGGTCGATTGTAAAGTTTCGGTCTTGTCATCCCCACTCCTTGTCATGGGGGTGGGGGGTGGGGCAAAAATGGATTAAATGAATATTATCAGTAAATGTCATAGGTTTTATTTGAATCAAAATTAGACATTTGCTTTCAACATTAACATTTTTAACATTGAGCTGTGGGTGTATTGTTCCTGAACGGCAATTTCAGCTCCAGAAATCCAGAAAGTACATGGGGTTTATATGTAATTAGCTAAGTGTAAAAGATACGACCCTAAATAAAGGGTCTTCCACACAGAATCAACCAATTTTATTCTGTGAAATAAACCTCGGATATCATTTTTAATGTTCGTAAGTTCATGGACTGTACTATAAGGTCCATCCATGGTAAGTGTTTGTCATTGAAGCTGTAACTGAAAAAGGGAAATAATTCATTTTACACATTTGGGTGCAGACCACAAGTGTTTTCTTTATCAGCTTTAAAAAAACAAAAAAACAAAACAAACACACCTTACTTATTCCCATTTGGAAATTTTGGATAAAAATCGCAGAAAATGGTTGAATTAATGTTATTGGAGAAAGTGAATGGAAGAGGTATATTGGGTTATGCTAGCTAGGTTCCCATTCGCGCTACGATTGAAATCGTGGTTTTAATTGTGCAGTAATCATGGTAATCCTATCAGGTCTTATCATATATTGAGCTCAGTCATATCAATCGCGTTGATTGTATCAAACATACCCCCTCCTCTCGCTGCTGACAGGTTTTTGATGAATATTTTTGATTTAGATGAGGAAGGATAACATTTAAGAGGTTGGTCACGGATTTTTTCCCCCCATTTCTTAATGATAAAAAATATCCCGCATTACAATATAATCCAATTCCAATGTTATATTCAATTGAAAATAAATATACTTACGAACAGATTTGTTTGTCCGACAATAAACTCTTAAGTTTTTGTATTTATTATATATCAGTCTGGGGTCAAAAACCATTATGAGAATGTAATGATATCATCCAGTATCTACAGTTTTAAATTAATTTTAAACGTTCATATCTTATCCATTAGTACGTTTTATTCCATGTGTGCACCACTGCAATATCAACTTGTTGCATTCTATAAAACTTACACATATATTTTAAAAACTCACAGTATAGATTCTATACAAACGTTCAATTAATAGCCTCGCATATGATATTTTCACTCACATAAAAATTGAATAATTCGCTATATATATATGCTTCTCGTGTAAATGATGTAATTTGGTAAACTTTTGATTTTATGTGCTTATGATATGAGGCCGTGAAAATTTAAATTGAACTTCGTATCTGTTGGACATGATGTAAAGATTGTGTAAAAGTGATTGGTTGTGAAGAAACATGGTAATATCAAACATTAACCTTTTAACTTATCGTTTTTAGTAAAATATAGATATTATATCGAAATTTTACTTTAATATATATATATATATATATATATATCTTTATTTTATTATTACAGAAATATTACTCAAATTGTTACATCTGAGCGTCAAATTAAAAGAATAGTGGTATAACAGAAGGGCAGACCTAAGCCTAAAGCATGTCCTGCCCCGCGTGCATCACGCACCAGCACTAGTTGTATAAGCGAAACTGCTTTCAATATTTAATTGGTATGGAAAAAGGGCCAATATGCATGTTAAGCTTAAGTTTTACCCTAAATATAATAAGCCCGTGTATTTTCACCCGGGCTGTTCTATTTTAAAGTGTAAAGAGAAGTGGACTAGAAAAATGGAGTAGTCTCCCATTAGCCGTGAATAACACAACTGACACAAAACCTGTAGCTCAATCTGATTAAAACACAGATCCAATTTCGTTTCGTTTTTTATAGTTCAAAATTTCATTTTTACTTGTCTTTACTACTCTTGGATCTGGAGGACTTGTTATTTAACTTGTGTTCTAGCTGAAATGAGGGGTCAGCCAATCAAATGGTCTGTCGAATCGACCGTTTGACCTTTTCATGCGTGGAACTGTGGGTAGATATTACCAGCCAATGACGTTTATACTAACACCAGCGGATAGAAATCATAACAAAACAAACGTAGATTTTGAAAAGCATGGCGGTCGCTGATTGGTTAGTCGAATGACTGACGTTATCAGGTCAAATGTCCCGTGCTTGATACCTGACGTCATAGAACGTGAGCTTCCACTACAACTAGTTAGATCTACATGAGTGTAGGCCATCGAAAGTATAAAAAAACGAAACGAAATATAGATCTATATTTTAATTAGATTGCCTGTAGCTGACACTATATTTGATTTTGACCGTTAAAGAAAAAGAATTGTAAGTGTTTTAAATTACAATGTTTTAAGATCCATGTAGACTATATTTTCAAAGCACAGTTTTTTTCCATCTCTCAAAAACGGGTTCAATAATTGCAATGATACATTTTACGACCACTTTACCCAAATGTGCGTTCAATATTCTCTTTTCATAAGCATGTATAAATAATTGCCAATTTTCACTGTAAAGATGTGTTCTGAAATTGAAATTTCTATAGGTGCCCAATCAACCCATTTGCGATACAGCTAATGGGAATATTTCAAGTAATTGCATTATCTAAGTCGATGCCTCGAAAAATAAATATAATCTATTAATATGTAATGAAATATTCCTACACTTTAAATTCAAATTCTGGACGTTTCTTTCCATGGTCTACACAGACATCATTTGGCAAGAATACAAGAGTCAGTGCTATCTGTATGTTCAAGACATTACGACAGCTGCTATCGCTGTCGTTGCTATTTTTGGAATCCTCCTTGCGGAAACTTTTAGTAGAAACCTATCGCCTACACGTCATGGTAAATTAAATGCAAATCGCCATTTTGCAATGGTGCTAGAGGATTACTTTTATAGCTCAATCCGCTATGGTCACTGTAAATAGTACTTGATGCTGTAATGAGTCTTATAATGGCAACCCTTAAAGTGTTGACGGGAAGTCAAAAATGGCCGATTTCTCTTCGCACCTGTATATTAATTTAAAGTGGTGTCCCAACATATATTTTAACGAAAAGAATTGATTAATCCTTTCAATACTTTAATAAAACATTTTTATATCCCACAGCAGTTGTTTGCGTCTGCGATTCTTGTTGAAAAAATAAAACAGCAGTTTTAAATGTGCACTTTGCGATCAGTGTTCACATTCAAAGTACAATTGTGTCTGGAAAAACATATCTAGGATCTTGTGGAATTTCAGAAGGGTAAACTTGGTCGACATGTAGGTCACACAATGAATATAATATGCATAATGAATACCAATTCCAAAAAAATCACTTTAGAGAGAAGCATTTCAGACAGATCTGCTGAGTTATCGTTGAGATAAACATGTTTTAACTTCCAATGTATGAGTTGTATGAAAAACAACGTAACTCAACTTGTAGCTGCCACTGTGAGAACTTGGACTTTGCCTTAACATTGGGGTACGATTTTGCGGGGCCGAGCCAAACAGAAGGCCCTTTGAAAAAAGATATGTGATTTTATAAGGATAGTAAAGGGCTGCTTTAACACAATGAGGAATATGTGGCGTATTTCATCCAAATTGTCATTAGAAGAACAATGTTTTCTCCATGTTACGATAATAAACAAGGTGTCGATTATCCACTTTTTAATTAAATCATTAACTAGCAATCGTGTTTAGATCCGTTCAAAATCAAAAGCATCCGATGATCTAGAGCGTTGATTATGGGAGTGACAGGTGTATAAATGAAAGATTTGCAATGGAGCCCACATTTCCCATATGATCTGGGTCCCCAACCAACTTTGCAATGTCCTGTCAACTTTTACTACCATTCCTCAAATGAAAGACAAGTTGACCATCGAATGTAGTTTCAAAAATATATAATTTATTATTTCTAATATTCACTTTCTGTACAATCAACCATACTGACCAATACATATGATAAATCAAACCATTCATACATCGTTTAGTTCATTATTATTTATAATAATGTATAAAACAGGGGGAGGTAATAAACACATTACCCTCATAAAATAATGCATAGATACATTGTGGTTATTGCACTTGAAAAAGCATCGACGATAACCAGTACACAGTTCATGTCAGTTAACGAAGATGTCAAAATACTTAATATAGCATTTTGTGTAGTAAACATTATGACTAGCATTAGAAACTATACAAATCATGAAATTAGGCAAATATTACAAGTGCGTTTGCTTATGATTAAAACAGGTCTTGTTCCTCACCGACACAGACGTTCTGGTATTATTTCATAAACTGTTAAAATCAGTCGTAAATAAAATGTTATCATATCAAAAACAATAAATATCCATATGCATCGGCAGCATATGAATTTGGCATTTCTACGACAATACGACAATACACGACCAGTTTGTCTCGATGTCTCTATTTATTTATACACACTTCTATGTACAAATTAAATTCTCCATATTATATGTGAAAACTACACTACAGAAACATGTTCGATATATCAACACCACAATATTAATATATATATTTATAAATAACATAAATATTGCCACCAACAAAACAATATATGTATAGGAAAAATCATGTCCATATAAACTATGGATGAAAACATTTATTAGTCTATAAAATAGTTATAACTTTATATTCGGGAAAGCACTAAACGGTATAGTCTAATTTAACAAATTCTAAGATATTTAACATTATCCCATTGTGATTGAGTCATTTCCATTAAATCTGAATCAAGCGGAAACTCAGAATGAAGGACATAATATATTTGTAATTAATATTTGGCACACTTTTAAAAACTCCTATCATAAAACTAAAACATTCACGTGGGATTGTGTTAAAATTAAAAACAGTTTTAAAACAATTTCAAATTGTATTTAATAAAACTAATTATCTTTGTTAATCATAATCAACATAAACGATTTTCCAGCCGAGTGATTCAAATCAATAAACATTTTGTCAACCACTTATGCAATAAATGAATTAGCATTCGGTTTTGATTAATAACATAATTAAGGAATACACAATATATGTCCACCTTGGTTAACAGTTGTCAACCGATGGCGTTGACAGATTGCGTTTAGGGATAAACCGATAACATAAATGCCAACTGATCAACCTTGCATATGGACGCCATTATTAATATAAAAATAGACCAATTTTAACTGATCACATAACTAAGTTGCACATAAATAACAATTTCTCTAAAGCAACGATTAGTGAACCCAATCAGCGGTTTATTTTCAAAGTACTTCAGCCAACTTTGAGATAAGATTGCATCCACTGGTTTGGTGTGGACATGTGCCAGATGGTTCAGTAAATAGTCCAAGTGTCATTCTCAACGATCTTTGCAAAAACACATTTGATATGTGTTAAATCAATAACAAAATATTTCATCAATACCAATATTGAACATGGATTTATAATATTGTGAGTACCCTTGTTTTAAACGATTTCATGCAATCGATCTATATTATTTATATAACAATATTGAAGAAATTGTTCATTTGTTATTTTTAAATATACAAAATTGTTATTATGTCTGTACCGTAAACATATAAATCTCCGAACACTTGTTACAATTTTTATTTTTACATGGACAAATTCTCATCAATGACGAAAATTAATACAAAATATACCAAGGAAACAACTATTTAATCAATGCACCCTTTGCTCTGTGCGCACTATTGCCCCAGTTTTAACAAAACAATCAACCAGCTCGATTCTTGAAGAATTGGGACGTCTGCAATAACCAAAGGCATGGCATATTTTCATAACAAAGAAACTAAATCCGTTCATAATTTAATGATTCATTTTAAAGAAAGAATTTAATATATTTAAATGATAATGAGAGAAAAATTGAAAGAAATAACCTAAAATTTCAGGAGAATGAAACAAATGCATTCTTCAAAAAGGTTTGCTTGACAAGTAGTTCCCGTATAAGAATTGCCTTCAATAAATCTACTTCGCCAAAACATAGTGCACGAATTTTCTCTTATGAAACAGAAGAATGTAAAAGATAAAGAACACAGAAAGTTTAAATGACTTTTAAATACAGATAAAAGAAGACAATAAAGAAGACATGGATGCAAAAACATCCGACTAGTCATGCAAACTAGAAATAAATCTTTTAACGGGACCATTTAAAACAACAAACAGTGGAATAAAACACTAGAATAAAGACTAAATGACAACTCTAAAACACAAAGGGAAACAAAATATACATTGAAAAACCAAAGAATCAAACACCAAGTGGGGTGATTTGTAAATCAAATCAATACCGTTAAAGATGCATTACATGAGATATAGATAACATTGGCGGTTCTTTCCATAACAGTTTAAAAATAAATCATCAAAAATGAATAAATTGATAATTTCATTCAAATTACTTTATTCTGGGCGTGGTTATGACTGAGGATGTACTGATGTAGCGTACATCGTTTATTGTCATAGTAACGATACTTGTCAACAAAAAATAAGTCTCGATTATCCACCTATTGTTTAATCTGTAAGTCTCGCGGTTGTTCAAATGAATTTAAATCTCGAACACCCGATGATCTAAATAGTTGAATATTCACTACTTATATACTTGTCATGTGGATCAATGGCTAAATAATAATTTTTGCAACATTTGAAGCCGTTACATAATGCATCTTTAATAAGTAAGTAGATATCCAGCCATTCTTCAACTAAACTATGTTACAACACAGGATGCAGACAAAACTTACTACAATTCAGTGTTAAATTCTTCAGAACACATTTTAGGTTTGGCACAAATTGCACTAATGTTATTGGCAGTGTTAATTGGATTTTTTCATGCTGTGTTATTTAAAGTAAAGAAATGATAAAGAAATATTATGCAGTGTTATCCGGATTTGAATCTAATATTATGCATGTATTTCATTAGAAATTGACGACTACTAAAGTTTGTAAAACATAAAGACAATTTTCATATTATGGCTTAAAATTAATTGTAAATAAGTTATCACAGTTGAAAGAAGCTCTACATAGCGATGTAATTATTGCATTTATTAAAACAATTGGCACTTCCAAGTCTTATATATTGTTTACCATTAAGAGTATTTCCTCCAGGATTGAACTTCTGAAGAAAAGATGGCAGCATTTACATGAAACATATCATTAAACAAGGAACTTACCATTACACAAAAATACATTTATGCATGTACACAGAGTGAGATTTGTGTCGGCTTTCAAACATTGCAAACTACATAACGCATTAGAATCGAGTTACTATTGAGGCATCAGTTAATAGGGAAACAAAGCACGTGTATGCACAGTAACATTTTAAAAAAATATTGGGTACATATTCATGTACGAGGTACTATGTAGCTGGAAATCTGACAGCTCTTCATATAATTGTATAATTTCCAGATAATGCTTTTTAGAATATAGACTAACCCGCTATTCATAATATAAATGTATAATATTGGTTATACGATTTATTAGGATTTGATTTGCATTTCAACTTTAAGAAAAACTCTACCTTCTTTGGATGGTATCCTGTTCGAATTTTCACTTAAATCTGGTTCTGATAAACAGAGATCTGAATGGTAAACTTTGGCTACGACCATGTCTGTGATCATAGCATCCTCGGATACACACTTCCGTAAAGATCTCATTCTGTGGATTCTTTTCTTGGTCTTGTTTGTTTCGAATGATTCCAAAAGTTCGTGAAAACTCTTAGGTCTCTCGTCTCGGTCAGTATCGTCTATAACAGTCCGTTCTAGCGAATGTCTACGTCTTAATTGCACTCTTTTATCTATATCACTACACACACTTATATTTACATTTGTTTTGTCTTTAGCGTCACCTGACGGTCGCGGTTTGTCACTGTCAGGAGTGTTCGTGTTTTTAACAGACGACGGATGCGCGGGGGGTTTCGCGTCTTTACTATTCGCCATTCCCGCACTGTTCTGGGTATTCTGAGTCGGAGACACCGGTGCAACGTCATCTGTAAACACCGCATCTGACTCGTCCAAGTCAGTGGCATCTTCTGTTATTTCCGCTTGCGTCCCTTTACTGGTGGGGTCGTCAACAAGATCATCGTCCACGTGATCATCATCATCGTCCAGCGATAACAAACTCAGATCAGGAGCGCTACGTGTTAAGAGCGGTTTCGTTGCACGATGTCGGTCGTCATCACTAGAACTAAATAAATCCACCATACCAGCGACTCCTCGTCCATATTTTTTATATTTCTGTCGTCTATCAGCTTGTTTTGATTTTGTTGATTTGTCTTTGGCAGGAGACGTTTGTGTTTCTACTGTTCTTTTCTCAGGAATATTTTCAGCATTCTGTTTACCTGAATTTTTAGAAATAGAAGCTGTGGTAGCATCAGGTACAGTGGACGAAATAGCGGTAGGCAGCTTGATAATAATTTCTTTTTCGGCTAGCATTGGTGATTTATCGTCTTTTTTTGATTTCCCATTGGTGGTTTTCTTACCAGTTGCAAGTTTTAATTCTGTCTTTACGTTTTTCTGCCCTGGAGGAACTACCTTTGGTGTTTTAGTTGGCACTCTGAGCTTTGTATCTTTACAAGAACTTAATTCCGCTTTTAGTCCAACCACTTTCGATTTCGGTTGTTCAGCTGCAGGCAAAAATTTGGCTAGTTTTGCAGTTGCTAATTTTGGTGGCTGAACTTTGGTTACTGGCATCTTAAGAAGCGGCCCTGTCGTTTCTAGTTTCTTTGTTCCGTTCGTATCAACATTTACCTCTGAAATATAGTCCGTTTTTTGCGTTGTAGCTTTAGTTATTAACGGTATCTTCATTTCAACTCGCGAATTCGATTTTATCTCTCCTTGCAATGGTGATTTTAATTCAACATTGGCTTCCACTTTAGAACTTCCTTTGTTGTCCTTATTCGATTGATCTTTTGGTAAAATTTTGGTCTGTTGAACTAGTGTTTTACTCACTGCTGTGGATGAGGCACTTGTAGACTCTTTTGGTAACGTAACTAAATTGACAGTTTTGATTTGTACTGGTTCAGGTTTATCTTTATTTTGAGAAACCGTAATTACCTTTTTACTTGCAGTTACTATCTCCTTTGGTTGAATTTTTGTTGGTAAAGAAGAGGTTTTTCCAAGTTGTACGCTACGTATCTGTCGTTGTTGATTACCGACATGCTGTACAGTTCCCATTATTTTTGGTTCATGTTTCACATTGGAACCAGAAGGTATCGGCGACACGGACGGTGGTATTGGAGATACAGGGGGTGGCACTGGTTGTGCAATCTTTGATTTTTTATCTCCTATTAAAATCGGTTCAAAAATCAGTTCAGATTTAACCTTGGGAGATTCGGGGCTCGATAATTCGATTTGAATAGATGACTTAGCAGTACTTTTTTGATTTTCGGAAGTCTCTCTTTGAATAAGATTTCTATACGCCATGTCATCATGCATTACGTCAGGTTCCCTTTCAGGACGAATTCGGATTCGTCCTTTGGCTGCTGACATCTCCCGAGGATTAAGATAATCTGCGGTGGTGGGAGAGGGAGGGGCAGCAGCGGCAGCTTCAATTCTCGGAGATGATTTAGAGCGCGCTTTTCTTACTGCAACATCGTCGCCAACGACATCTGGTATTTTGGAACGAAAGCGTTGTCGAGATTTACGCAAGCGCGACGGCGTGTCTGAATCACTCACCGTTGACACAGATTGGTTCGGGGATTTAGATGTAGGTGATGGTATCTGGGTAGACTTTAGAGTAACTCTCATTGGCAGTCTGGGAGAATCGGGCGTAGACTGAGGACCAGATATCCATACATCCTCGGAACTGGTTGTCACAGCTGAGGTCTGGTTGACTTCATCCAGGATCGCTTGAAAAGATTTAGAAATAGCATCAAATTCAGACTGTGTTTGTTTTTCAACATCAGCCCTATCATTAAAAACAGGGGATGCAATCTCAATTGAAAGACTAGTAGTTTCACGTATAGGGGGAGCATCATTTAATGGGGCAGGCGAGAGCCTATAATATGAAGGGTAATCACGCCGATCGGCTCGGTCATAAAGGGTCTCATTCTCAAGATCTAAATTCTTATATATTCTCTCAAGCTCTGTCAACGCGTCACTTAATTTTGACCTTTTGCTCTGGTAAAAATCATGCATAGTTTCCGATCGGATTTCTGGGGATCTTGGCCCGGCAGACGGGGAAAATTTTCTTAAAGCAACCAAGATCTTATCAAGATTTGTATCATCAGCTTGAACAAGCTTGCTTTTAATTAATTCGATCTTATTTTCGACATTCTTTGCCAATTGACGTAAATCCTCCATGGATTGACTCACTTGATTCACCTTATCTTCTGACTGGTAGAATCTCTGTGGTACTGTATTTGCTACCGGTTTACTGGTGGCGGTGATGGTTTCCTGGTACTTCGGGGTTTGTTTTCCACAATCACCAGAATCTTGGCGTTCATTATAAAACGTATCAACATTTTCTTCAACAAGACCGGTACTCAATAATTTATGTTTCAGTAGATTTGGGTCCAACTCATAATTACCATTTACAACATTTGGAAACGCTTGTCCTGGTTCTGTCGAGAAGGTGTACATGTCTTTAACAGATACATTTTCTGGGATATCATAGACTCCTGAACCCCTATGCTGACTCCACACTTTCTTGGGCTGATCTCTCATTTGAACATTTTCTATGTACATAGAAGATCTGACAGGGGCTGATACTTTGAAGTCAGAAAGGGACTGTGTTTGAGACGAGGACTTTGAGTCCAAACTGTCCCTTGTGCTAGTTCTATCCACGGAAGTCTTTAAGTCTTCTATGGCATCTTCCAGTGTCGTCTGACTATTATGACTTCGAGGAGGCATACCCAAAGTTAAAGGGGCTATATTTGGCGTGTAAAGTGACTTAGATCGCTGAAGTCTATCCCGAGAGGAAGTGGTAAGGCGTGGCTGATTCGGTAAAGTACTGCTCTGAGACTGGCTAGTTTCTCCTTGGTTTTGGTTGCGTACAATAAATTGATCATCATATGATGCCATTTGATCACCTTGTTTCTGACCAACTAAACTCTCGAAACTTGTCATTTCTTCAATTTCTTTCCAAAAGGGATCATCTTGAAATGGTATGGTCTGAAGTGTCCGTGCTTTCACGCGTTCAATACTGAGGGATTCTCCTTTGGTACTTTCCATGTGCGGTGACCACACATCAGTCTTTTTGATGTTGTCTTCCATATCAGAAATAATCTTAGCCCATTCATCATCATTGTGTTTCTGTGGTGAAATCTTGGCTATTCGTCTACCTTCACTGTCCTCATTGAAGTTAAAGAGTTTACATAAATCTTTCACACTTTCATCTTTAGACCCAGTCATATCATCGATCTCCTGGTATCTCATATATTTGCTTCCTTTATCAGAGGGGATTGGTGATTCTGTTGAGCTACTTTCAAGGCTACTCTGTCTATCAGCTACCATCTTCTGCTTTAATTTACCGGCCGTTAATGGCGTTTCAGGCATATCAAATGCATAGTGTAATGTTGGAAGAGAGCGCTTTTCTATTGAACTGTGGCTTTGTATTGGGCCTTGTGACTGAATGAGGGTACCCATAGAATTGGACGTGGATTGGGCCCTAACGCCGGGGACAAGTTGGAAAAGGCGATGAGTATTGGTTTCATGAGATATTATTTGTGGCTCTCCCAATAAATGGACACTCGGATCTGAACTGGATGGTTTCATGGTCATTGGCTCTACTGTGTTCCAGCTTTGACTAGAAGTTATGACTACGGGTCTAGGAATATCTCGGGGTGCAGCTCGTCGATTGTCATAGGGAGTTAATCCAAACTCTTCAGTTTTTTCTTGGATGGTAGTCAAAGCATTTCCATTAGAAAACGGTTCGTTAGATTTTTTCATATACGTTTCCCACTTCCGGATTCTGTCTGAGACTTCTATATCATACTCTACATCAGAGAACATCCCTGCTTCGGTTGGTCGACTGTGAACCACACCCATGGCTCCAGGTGGTAAAAGTTGATCTGCAGAGAGGGATTTGGGTTGTTTGTAGTGGGACATTGGATGCAAATGCTCACCTCTGTACGTGGTTGGGGGAACTGTTGCAGTATTTAATTGTGAGTCTGATTTTGATATGTCATCTCTTTCAAAATATTGACTGGTAGGACGTGAATATCCACTACGACTATCATATGATAATTTCCTTTCTTGTCTTGGAGCACCAAACCCAGTAGACATATGCATAACATTTCCATTATAATTATAGCTATAGTCTGAAGGATCATTAAGGTTCTCGTTTGCAATTGTTATCTCAGGAGTCATCTTGTTTGCACCCGGCATAGGAACTCTAATCTCTAGTTCTGATTTTTCCATATGGTGTCTGTATGGTGCAGCTTGAAGTATTGGTTTCTTTGAGTATCCAAAAGGTACTACTATTTCTGCAGACCCTCTGGCACGATTCTGTATCAAACCTTGTCGTTTTTGATCTGGTAAGCTAGCTGATCGGGAAACTGGAACTTGACTTTTTATATTATTTCTTGCTTTTCCCATATTTGACTCTAGGAACTGAGCATTGGACATTACTATCTCATCCAAGGAATCTTCACTGTGTGCACGGTTAAAAGGTCTATATTCTTTAGGACTAACAGGAGATATAGGACCTTCCATTAACCTATTAGTGTCAAAACGAAGTTCACAAGTTTCATTAACTCTTGGTGACCTTGTTGATTGAAGCTGCACAGAATTCACTGGATATTTGACAACGCTACCACGTTGGACCTCCATTGTTTGGTTGGAAGGTGGATTTACATAAACCGGTTTTTGGTCCTTGTCAACGCTAAACCCTGTTTGGAAACCTGATGTTACTCCAATGTGTTGATTATATCTCCGAAAAGCACCTGACCTAGATGCTGGCTCTGGGGCAACTCCAGTGTCATATACAGAGTCTATAGAAGAACCACGAGCAGCACTTAAGTCAAACTTACGTCCAACTTCAGGTGAACTGTTGTACACAAATCTGTTATTTTTTGTTGGTGATGTAGTATTGTCCACGGAGTTAGTTCGTGAATTTTTAAAAATTCCAAAGTTGGCACTTTGATTGTTTCTTCGCACCTGTCCAGAATCTGACGACTTTACACCAGAGTATGGACTTCTGATCGGTTCATTATTTATTAATTTACCGTAAGTCATGACTCGGGCAGTTTGTGGAGAGCCAAAAGGCACTGGGTCAGAGTTTTGTTGAGTATTTTGTTGGGGAGGGCTGGTTTTAGAGGTGGTTTGTTGGTATTGTCTTTGCTGCACATTATTATGCTGATATCCGGTAGAAGTCTGGGGAGCAAAATTACCCTGAGAGTTACTCAGAACATTTTGATTATGCTGATTATGATAGTTATTATTGTTATTATTAGCACCATATGGCGTGTTGCTGTATGCACCACTGTTTCGAGTATTTTGTTGGTAATTTTTTGGGACATTCCTTTGAGTAAAAACACTTGGTGATAAAGTATCGGGCAGTTCTATTCTTGTTTGTCTGCCAAGACCACTCTGAAGAGCTCGCTGACGAAGTCTAGATATCCTATATTCTGGGGAATTTTCCTCATCTGATGTCATTTGTATGTCTATTCGTTTTTTACGTCTTTCTTCTATTTTTTGAAATTTGTTACCCTTAAAGCTACCACCAGTTCCACTGCTATCACTTTTATCCTGTCCTGTGGTGCTGTAGTACACAAAGCTATCACGTGTTGATATGTGAGCATCATTATTAATATTCGACCGCCTCTTATCACTGTGCGCTCCTGATCGTCGCGACCTACGAGACATTAACTGATTTTTAGTCCAAATTTTTGGATCACTATCATATGAGTCAGAGTCACTACCGGCATCTCGTATAAAACCGCCGTCGTCTGATATCGGAGGAGAGTATCTAGACACACGTGTAGCAGTGGATGTTTCTTCAACATCCCAATTCGGACGCGAAACATTATCACCTTTAGCGAAAGAATCAGATTGGTGAACTCGTTTATCGTCACGTTGGCGCACTCTGCGTGTTGGGCCTTCACTGCGAGATCTTCTTTTTATTTCTATTTTCTCCTGTTGTATATCTTGCTGCCCTCTGGTGGCGTCATTTCCACGAAAATTGTCACGTCTTCCTTGACGCAGTTGGATTCGACGTTCTGCCATTTCATGTGGCTCTTCAAAACCAGAGGGACCTGTGGGTTTTATGCCCGGGGGCTGTTTTCCGATGCCCCTTAACTTTTCATCTGCACTCTGAAAAATAAAAAAGAATAACAGTTAAGTACAACTTTCTTTTCAAACATAACATATCTTAATATATACTTACCTAAAAACAATTAAATCAATCTTATTAATTCAGAAGCCTGTTGCCAGAAACACCTCCATTTTTTTCAAAATAGTTGGAAGATAGATCTGAACGGATATTAATATAAATTTACATTTTGTTACAGACATCAGATCATAAAACTTATCGTTTTCGGATTTCTGGCAACAGAACTCAAGTTTTTGAATAGGACAGCCATTATAATGGCTGCTAACCCTAGATAATACCTAATCTATCAACTAAATGTACAAGTAAATCACAGAAATGTTGAACAATCAATTCAATAAATCCTAATAGAAACACAACATCAAATAAACACAACACTAAATGTACCTTCCAGAAGCTCATCAGCACTGAAAACATTATTACCTCCAACAATATCTTCAAACTAACTACAGAGTAACAACACGACTTGACTACATCTAATATTCTTATGGCATGCTTTATATCAATTTACAACATTAAAAAACAACAGCTAAAAACCTATTAGTAATAATGTATGGTCTGGCATCGCAACAATGTACGGTACATTAATTATTGCATAGAATCTTAATTTTCCTCCAACACGATTTAGGTTAGATACATTAACAATTAACAGGGGGGACAGGTGGTTATGATTTTATTACTGGTATGTTTTTTTCCCAGCATTAAAGAGGCATCAGCATTTCTGCGGCCCTCTCCATTTGGTAAAAAACCTTTTTTGACAATATAATTACATCTCTTGCACCAATGCTGAGATTTTGATCTTTTAACTTTCAAGTTATTATAAAAATGTAATCAGGTTTAATGTTCTACTCTGGCTGTGCTTATAAAAATGGGTCCAACTTATTATGTCATACTATACTCATACAAATGATTTAGATGTGTTGATGCGTTTAATGGCAGAGCCACAGTGGCTCAGTAAGTAAGGCACCAGTTTACTAACCAGAAGGTCCCAGGTTGGTGCAGGACAGAAGGCCCATCAAGTAGTAGTGTCTACTACTAACATTGATCACAATTTCCCTCAAAGCACACTGCATGGCATATGCCCGTCCTCATTCAAGGTTTGCGTAGAAAAAGTAGGACCTTTAACCCATTCCATTTAATTTAGTTTAATGGATGCTCATTAACAATATTTATTATAAGTAGATCAGTTTAGTTTTGTATTAAATATGATACTGTTCTAAATGAATTACATTTATTTTCTAGCTGAGAGTGACAATGTCTCTTTAAATATTCAAAATTCTTAGTAAAATTAGGAATCAAAATATATGTTGTTCTATTATATTATAATATGAGCTTTGTTTTAAAGTCAAAGTTTATGAATCTAAATTTCTGAATGAGAGTAAGCTTACCTATGATAGTAACTTGTTTAATTCTTTTAATCAGTATTCATAGGTCTAACTTAACCGTTAACCTGGGTATACAAGTTTAGACTACTAATTTATCTGTGACCCACACCAATTGTCATCTTTTATACAACCAGGTTACATATCTGACTTATATTATCTATTCTCTATTTTATCATAGCCTCTTTCACACCGCAGCAAAACATAAATATATAAGTAAGCAGGTATTAACTGTGTAGATAAGGAAAGTAAGTAAATTATCTACATCAGAACATACATAAAATAGAACTGATTTATCAGACATTGACATTGGCAGGATTCCAGTCTTCTGACATGAGTATCAAAGATTGCAGGGAAATCAATGTTCAAATACATAAAATTCTAATTGAAAGCTATCAGATTTCAGAATGGTTCCAGATTTGAGATTTTTTTAACACTAAGATCATATCATGGTTTAACCAAACTAACCATCAGACAAGACTTTATTTGGTATTAGCATTGTTTTCTTTTTGCAGTTCTTGCTAGGGTGCATTATCTGTTTGAGGAAAAAGGAGAAATCCCAATAGAATTTGAAGATTATCTTTCTAAAAGAAAGCACCATTTAGAATCAAATCCTTGACTGCAAAGACCCAAACACTGCTAACATCATTATAGTAATATATTTCCCCGGAGTATTGCTTTGATATTTGTCAATTGTGTTGTATTTTGAATTTGTACATGTCTATTGTATACAAATCTGTAGATAATCCCATATGAATTCACATGCTTGGAGTTGCTGTTTGTGGAGTATGTTGTTATTTCTGAATGTATGTACCAGTATCTCTTAAACAAAATGTTTCCCACGCCACTAAGCAGCACATTGTTGTTGGGAGTTCATGTGATCTATGCATTACTATATTACATAATAAAGTTATTAGTCTTAACATAACCTAAACCAGATCACCCCAAATCCATTATGATGAAAATATCTCATATCAATCAATACGATCTCTTATTAATAGTTCAGAACTATTTTGGTTCCTGGATATCAAATAGACAAGAAATGTAAGGCAATTGTAATTCCAGAAATAATGGAGTAAATACATTAATATATATATATCAAATATTTCATCTATGTTTTTACCTATTTTATCTATATGTAGGTTAATATCATTGTCTCTACATATCTAATTATCAAACAAGGAGCCCTTATTAATATACTTTTGGTGTATTATCACATAAAGAATATTATCTATGTACTATCATTTGACAAAGGTACAGAAAAGTTAACATTCTTGAAATATTTTGCCAAATATTACAGAAAGTTGATTTCCTTTTGTATCAAATGGGTATTTCTTCAGTAGCAAAATGTGTGGAAATGGTCAAGATCTTTAGACAACTCCCATCCGACATAATATTGAATATTATAATAATAAATAATTCACTTGAGATATAGTGATATATGTTGCTATAGGTTTACCAGCTGTTGCATAATACTGAAATCATTATACATTTAAATAAGTACTCTATGACTGTATTGAAATATTTCAAATACTTTAATATATTAAAAGGGCTGTATTTAAAGCATTGCAATAAACAGTGCATCTGGACAGAGCTCCCCACACTTCCCCACCCATCTATACCGCTTACAGGATGTATTATGTAAGAGCCAAATCTCCCTATCGAAGGTCTTTTTTCTGAGTCCATGAAATTATTATCACGACAAGCCAATAATCAACTCTCTAAACCATCAGATGGCTTAGATTAAATGAAATATCCCATCTGTGCCATTTCATCTGTTAGAATCGAGAGTTTGTTACTGCCAAAGCAATGGTACTCGACAATCAAGACTACTTAGGCTAAATCTTGTCAAAACTTCAACCCTTCATAACTTTGTTCAGAATGAAATCATTTTTATACCATTATAGCAAGAATCACAAGCTCTTTATCTATAGATTAAATAGTTGACAAGTTTGCAGTTTGATTCATTTTAAAGTTTAGTTTTTCGTGACATTATTCACAACCAAGTTAAGTGCATATTTGACATTCAATTCATTATAAATGTGTTTCAATTTGTTTTAGGATTTATATTATTGCATAGAGACTAATTATTGATGTGTACCAATGAAACATCATTATTGGGAATTGAGGTCTGTTTATACAGCATTAAATTTATTCAGATTTGAATGAGATTTAAGTAAATCTGCATGATATGCACTGTCCACTTAACCTATGAAGTTGAAATGTTGAGTTAAGAATTATATACTCTCACTGTAAGTACCGGTAAGTAAGTAAGTTGATGAACTATAAGTAGTTTGGTAGATACAGCTTTGTATATACTTGTTATTGACATACATATATACATCTAGCATATTACAATATATACTTTTAATGTCGGTTTAGCATAAGTTGGTAGAGGCAGGACAAGGAAAGGGGGAGGGGTACACACAGCTCTACTCAATTCCATATTCCCTTTACTAAATAAAATAATGAACATCAAAAAATCAAACAAACAGAAAGTAGGCATGGGAAGGATAAGAGATTATGACATCTTTATTTAGAGCAAAATTTGTGTTAATTAAAGCATAAACCTGAAAACCTTAGTATTCCTTGCCATGTGCATGACACCCATTGCTACTCATTGGGTGACAATTAATATATTTATTACAGTAATTTCCTGAAGTAAACTTAATATGTCACTGTAAAATATAATTGTATATCCTTGTTAGTTTGACATTGCAGAATAACAATAGATTGTACATGTACATGAATCAGCAAACATATCTATGATTCACTGATGGTCTCTCACAGGTGTAGCACCTCTGAATCATTTTGTTAATAAATTTTTTAATTACTTCTTTAAATACAGGTGGCAAAATAATTGGTCTGTGTTGTGGTTGTTTTTCTTTTAAATGCTTACGAAACTAAAGCAGAAAATATTAAATTCTTTTATCAATGAAAAGTGGAATTTGGTGTTCTAGAGGACTAAGGGTACCCTGCCTGGTGCATGAAAACAACCACTCCTATCATAACAAATATTTCCTAAAGAATATGGTCCATCTGTTTCTTTATTCTTGCAAACGTGAAAGCTACTTGAATCACACTGAAATGTGGTTTAACATCCTACTGTTCTGCTCTGACTGGGCAAATGAAGATGGGCATACTCTATACAGTGAAGGAAATTTTGTTTGGGTAGCGGCTGTGTGGCCTACTCTAAAATCTATATTCCAACTGCCTAGGGTTCTTTTATAAGCATGCCAATGTGCACACAGGACCTCAGTATTGCATCCCATTTGAACGACTAAACGATTGTCCTTACCAGGCCCTCTGTCCTGTACCACTGACAAGTAGAAACTATGCCAGAAAATCCTGGTGAACTTTATTGGCCAATGCAGGGATCGAACATGCGACCTCTAGGCTAGCGAGCCAGCATTTTACCCACTTAGCCATCGTGGCCCCTATACTGCAATCAACACACAATATTATTCAGTGTTTTGTTTTAATGTTTTACAAGTTGATTTTAGTAGTTGTCATCATTATCTATCTATGTTTCCTAATACAGTAAAGGGTGACCATCTCCTTTAATTCTATCAATATTGAATCTATCAATATTGAATCCATCTATGAACAGATACATTGCTACAGTTTGTCAGATCTATTATAAAGATATATATTAATAGCAGGAAATAGTTGAAATATATATTGAAGTAGATTTAATAGTGGTTATATCCTGATTACCAATGAATGGACACCATTAATGGATAATATAACAGACTTAAGATTTATACTAAGCCAACAGCCACAATTACCCTACTGAACTCTAAATCCATACATCATTAATACTTTTTCCTAGACTGCCAAATTGAAAGCAATTATCGAAAGCAAAGCAAAGGCTAAACAATAGAAACTCAATATATATCAATACAAACATAAATGATATACACAACTTTGTTGTTTAAGCCAGTAACAGTAAGATCAAATTATGAAATAAACATTTATGTGGAGGGGATATAAAATATAGGAGGCCAAAGGGACAAGGAATGCTACACTTTTAGTAAATAAATAACACTTTTGAATAATCTTGGAATGCCTGAGCTCTCCCTAACAAATAAATACTTTTGAAGCCATCACCTGCTTTGTAGTGCTCATACAAATATTTGAATATCCAAATTCAAATAGTTTTTCAAAGCCATTCAAACTAATATTTTGGTATTTTGTAGTCAATGTTGTTTAAAGCTAATGCTGTCAATTATATGAAATATTTAATAATATTAATTAAATGCCATTTCAAAAGTATCAGTTGTAACTGAAACTTTGGAATGAGGAAGATCGATGCTTTCACACGAAGTAAACTAGTTTAAGGCTTTATCATTAACATTGAAGTAATAACAGCACAACACCAAGAGCAACAACAACGACATAAGACATTTGGAGAGGACACATCATATTCATAACTGATCCACATCAGAAATTCATCTTTTCAAATTTTTACAGTTGGACATAAAAATACAGTCTAATTGGATTTCATAAAGCAAGTGACAGCCACATACTCCATTTTGTATTTAGGTAAAAAGTAAAGCAAGTAACTTTTGTTTTTCTGTCACATTACAGAATAAAGCCATTAAAACTGACTAAGAACTACCTCAGGTGGTGTCTTTTTTCATCCAGATAGAATCCACTATGCTCTGAGATAAGATTCACTTGAAGTGTTAAAGCAAACTGAATGATTATAACCAATTTATAATTACGTTTTCCAAGGATGAAACTATGATCAGAATTTACATTAAATAACTTCACTTTCTGTCATCAACAAATATGTTTATCTAAAACCTGCCAATACTATCAACATACAACCTATAGAGAGCATACATTAATGACTATAACTACAACATTAATATACATAAACAATATGTACAAAACCTATATCACTACCGGTACATTATCATATAAGTATTTTTATAACTGTTAATAATTCATATACTTACAATAAAAACTATTGTAAAACAGTGCTGAAAATCCGTCTGCAACATGATGGATGATTGCATGGACCTGTCCTCCTTCAGTTTAGTACTATCTACTAGATAGACAGCTTTACTGTGCAGTTACTACACATAAAACTAATATAGACGTAATTAACAAATAACTTAGACGACCTTTCCACTTAGATTTATACACTAGTAGCTTATTCATTTCACACTGGTGATGTAGACAGTTTTAGATCTATTTGCCAATAACAGACCACATTTACTGTTGTTATTGATTATTATGGCATATACATACACAAGTTTATATATATACATACATATACATATTTGAAACGTGAAATTAATCCATTAGTCAGAAACCGGTACAACAAATCTCATTGAAATTAGAAACAGAATGCTTTATCTAAAGCAAATGATTAAATCCATGTTTGTTCTTGAAACATTGATTATAGCCATACCAAGTTCTATATCTACATCCAGCAGGTATAATCCATTCTGAAAAGTCCAAAGTCAGTGATATCAAGGAGATATTTGTTCAATGTTTGAAATATACAATGTCAATAGTCCAATGAGAAGTACGTATCAAGTCGAATCTGGCAAATAAACTCACAAAATTCTTTGAGGTACTACATAAATACATCCATTAAGACGACCAAAATCAATATGGTGGCTCCTCTCGATGCATCGTGTACATGAAGTCCAGCCACCAAGTGAAGGTATTAGGTCTATATGTATCATATTGGCAAATCTACTCATTATAACAAGGAATTTGTCCCAGGGAGCCAATTATTGTATTTATAAATCAAACCCTTAATGATTTTCCAATACAAGAGAATGAAAATATAGTGGAATATCACACACACCAGAAGATCAATCCAAGCACTGTCAAGTTTTCAGTTTCAGACAAAAACAACTTTATCCTCGATAAGACAATATTCATACGTCTGTCCTCTGCAGAATAGGTTGTGTTTTGTTGTGATTTATATTGGTATTTTGACTTATCTTCCATCCAGAAAAAGACATAACCTGTTACGATAGTATTTAAAGTGGTAAGTTTACATTGGTACAATAGTATTTAAAGTAATTGGTTCACATTAGTATAATAGTATCAAAATTACGGCATGTGACGAAAGTGCATCAGATAAGCATGGTAGGGTCTTTACAGTTCTAGTAAAAATCTCAGTGTATACACATTTCCTTAATCAACTTTAACAACTCTAGTGCAAACACAAATTGTGATCCCATGCCACTTTGGTTACAAAAGGTAAGGAAACATTATATTGTATGAATTCCACCAAGTTATAGATTACACAGAATGGTTGAATAGTAACTATTCAGTAGTACATGTAACAAACTCTGTGATTTAATCAACACTTATTGCAAGTTAAATATAATTCCAGTAAATAATCTTAACTTGAAGACTGCAGAAACCAAAATATCACTTAAACATTCATAACATTAATCCAGTTATTCAAATAGCAACTAGAGTTATGGAGTCTCAAGTATCTGGAACGGTAAATAACCAACTCATAGAACAAATATTGTGAACCCTTTTAAAAGATTAATCCAATCATAAAATGTGTAGTCAAATTCTATGAGCGGAGTGAAACATTTCTTGAAAAATTGGTATGGTAGCAATATAAATATGAATTTGTTTACTGGACTATACTATGATATTATCTTATAATTTGATCGTTTTCGTGATTGGATTAGATATTGATTTGTGGGTAAACATTCACGGTTAATCAAATAAACTTCAATCTTCGTCAGCGCCAACAATAATAATATCAATTTACAATCGGTCTCCCTGGAACATTGAAAGTCAATAAGATTCTAATCACTTCATGCAGTCAGTCAATACTCTAAATATGATATGTATTGAGGCAATTAATTCTGAATTAAGAAAAACAAAACGAGCATATTTTGAAATACTTTTTAAAAAAGAAATTCCAAATGTCATTATTTGTATAATGAAGTGCATGTGCAGTGGATTTCCTTTGAAGTTTTTAGTTGGCCATCCAACCCCCCCATACAGATGATGATTATAACTTATTTTGAATTTAATCACATTTAAAGTAACATTCAGCTCAGCTAATTACCGAAAATTCATTAGCAGACTTTCATGTACTCCTTTAAACAACCAGTATATTTTTTACCAAATACTGCCTCTTTAAGATCAAATGTACTTTTATATTTCTTCATACATGTAGAAAGCTCTATTTAAACATATACTGGTACATGTATCTTTCACTTCCTTGTTTAAAAGATGAGGTGCATACATTGTTATCGTTCTACCAAATGATATCTATAATGTCAAATGCTAACTTTTTTAAATGTAGACAAAACATCTGGCAATGGTATTCATGCCATAACAAATATGTCAGCTATTGTGTAGCCTCCATTAATATACAGCAGCAGATAGGGTAATGATTTAGTCAAATACAACAACGAAAACTTAGTGCAGATATTGGATGCACTATAAAAAGTAACAACAAACATTTATAAAGTAACTGATAGATTACAAAGGTTGGAGGGGGTGGG
This sequence comes from Patella ulyssiponensis, assembly GCA_963678685.1. Taxonomy (NCBI): domain Eukaryota; kingdom Metazoa; phylum Mollusca; class Gastropoda; family Patellidae; genus Patella; species Patella ulyssiponensis. The sequence continues at coordinate 81,287,303 of OY783225.1, read as the reverse complement.
GCAATGACGTTACATCAAACTTTGGTTCATTCCACCTCTAATGATATACAAGTATATGAATGACATATTAAAGTGACCCAGTGTATATATTTGGAATCTGCAGTTCTAGAAGTATTCAAACATATTCTGTAAAAACATGAATAATATAAGAGGTACAAATTTTCAAGCTAAAAAAAAATGTCAGGTAACATTACATGCCTGACTTTCATCCAAGAAGAAATATTTTGAAACAGGTATGAGGCATGCAAAACATATAAAAATTTTGCCTGATGTAGCACAATCTTGGTGCATATCTCGACTATAATGTTTTCTGAATTGATACCAAAACCAAAATCATTATTCTACAAATTGGTTTTGGCCACTACAAAGGTCGAGTAATGCCAAGAAGTAATTAGTGCATTTGTGGAATGTAACAAGTACATTTTATTGGCCAACAAGACAATTATCATTGTTTTTTTTGTCCCAGAATTCATGGAAAACATTTATTTTAAAACTAAAGTATGTAGTAATCTATAATACACTCTGCCCAGATCATCCGTCACAACAAGACCGAAATACCATTATACACACCTTCACCAACTCATGGGAAATAAATGAAAGAGATAATTCTGCCATTACCTGTGGACTTGCTACTCGACGTGCTCTTGGCACAAAACACAAATTATTACATATTCCGCTCATTTTTACAGAGTTTCACCTGCCTTCAATAAAATATATTTTTACTGGCATGTAGAGTCTGTACCAACACTGGTATCCTGCCGAAAACACCAATAGTAGCAAATAACTTAAAGAGGAGTTTTGTTCATCTGTTATTTGGAACTAGAAACCATTTTTTAATATTATTCCTTGATGGTATATTAATTGTATTCTGTTATGCCTAATCCAAGAAAATACCTCACATATCATAAAAGGAGAATCAATTGTTTTAGAAGTGAAATTCCAGAAAACTTCCCATATTACGCTATCTGAATCATACAACATCCATTCAATCTTTAACAGTGTCTTGTATTTCCTGGTTCAACATCTTCCACTAAACCAGGATTTATATTAAGCCACATTTCCTTTAATCCATTTCTGGCTATAATCAAACTTTCATTAGTTTCATCCCATGCATGATTCACAACTTAGACCGAAACTCTTTGTTATCCTTCTGGTTTTTGTTTTATTTTTCCTCATCAAAAACAAATGGTACCATAACTACCGGTACTTCACTTCTGTTATTTCCACCATTGCTGCTAATTCAATTCTGATCTTTTTACCAAACAAGTTTGATTCTTAAACTGAGGCTCAATCGAAATAATTTGCTTCTATAAATGAAATCAGAACCAGACGTTGTTGATATTGGTTAAGACCCTTTCGCTTCGTTTGAATCCGTACAATTTGATACAAGAAATTAGTTAAGGCCTGATGTTCTCACTTTCTATTTATACATGTAGCAAAATGTCAGGTAGTGCTATTTTAATCTTTTTATCTCCTAGGTGTAATACTGATGTCGATATTGCATCAAATCTTCTGAGATAAATACATTTACAATTTATGGCTCCCATGAAGATCAAATTAATAGTTTTCATAGTTTTTTCATAACATTATTTTATGTGATGTCATTAAATTCTATATTTCTAAGTTAATAAAAACATCTTTTATAAACATGAAGCTTCAAAAATTGAATTTCTTATATATGTATTGTCAACACTTATATTATATGTATTGTCAATCATATATTGCAAGTCTCCGCTTTTTGTACTTTTTCACAAGACATTAGTCTAACAATATATAGAATTTCATTTAAGTCAGAGCAAAATAAGTTGCAAAAGGTGTCTTTCAAAGCATCTGACAGAAAGTTTATGACAATTTTGTGTTGACAAGAATACACCAAAAAGAGAAACAATTGACCACAGGTTTAATTGGTACTGTTATATTCAAGACTAACGACTTGCTTCTCCATTTTCAAATTAAATTCCAAACTTAGTTAAAACCTTGTACATGCAATAGGCAAATTTAGCTCTTATGTAAGATTAAGATAAAGAACTAGCCATTCCTGCTAAAATAGTGCGAAAGTAGATAATGTAAAATGAATAATTTGAGAATTTCATTCAAATTACTCTATTGCAAGCGAAGATATTAGCCTTTAATGTTTGACAAACGTGTGAAATAATTTCAACCACCGAAGCTAAGTCTCGGTCCTCCATATTTGATTAAATCAAAGTATTGCTGAACCCTCTTAAAATAGCATTATGCAAGAGCAAAATCTGCTTTTACAGGTCTTTCTTTAGGCCTGAAATGTTATCTAAATAATCAATTAGACATTAATTAACATATCCAGACCATAATAAACTCTTGATGTCAAGGCTAGCCTTCGATGTTGGCGGATTAAATTCCTATATGCCGCTTAATGGCCATTGATAATTAAATCAATCAAGTGGATAATCGAGACTATGCTGTTTATATTAATGATTTGAGTAATGATGACCGAGGCTATGTGAATATTTCAAACACTTTTTTCTCAGCTAATAGTGGATTAATTTGACTGAAATTTTCAGCAAATTACCTTTACACTATCTAGTTTTTAACTATTATAGTGAGAACTGCCATCTCTTTATCTTATCTCCCATAATGTAACTTTAATCTATTTAATATCGGAGAAATCTGATGCCAGTATCAGTTAATCAATGACTTAATACTTTAGTTAAAATTTCAGGCCCAAAGAAAGACCTGCAATAGGCAGATTTAGCTCTTGCATAATGCATGTTTAAATAATGTATCTTTAAGTGCAGAGAAAACAATTTTTTAGGTACCAGAAACTGCAGCTTTAAGAAGAATATATTGCATAGTGAAGGTTCTTAACATCAAGATTATCTTTCGTTTCATTGAAACATCATCATATCATATTTGAATGAAATGAAAAGGGGTTTAACATCCTTTTGTTCTGCACTGACTCGGTTAATGTAGACAGGCATATTAGAAAACAAGAAATATCTAACAGCCATGGACTTAAATTCATTCACTTCCATATTAGAAGTTGGATAAAATATTTGAAGAAAAATATTAATACACCTTTTCTTATCCATCAACATGAATATATACCAAATATTTCAAGTTATCTATGTTAGAAAAACAAGTTGGTTTGATCCACTCCCTGCTAGATGATAACCAAGATAAGAAAAAGATAGTATTAGGATAAAATTTACAGTAAATAAACATCTTAAACAAGTACTTCTTTCTAGTAGCTGCTGTTACAAAAAAAAAGTTACTCTGTTCTTAGGTTTCATATAATAATACCAGACAGATAATTTCTAAAAGAATGAACTAGTAGAACAGTATCTATGCTAACCAGGGTCAACAGAAAATAAGGGGGGATTACCTTGCTACTTTTCTGCACATGGTTTAACGAAGACAGGCATTTGCGCTATTATGCCTGGAAAGCGGTCAACTCAATGTTGTTCCTTACCAGACCTTGAAAAATCCTGAGGAACTTTCTCTGCCAACACCAGAATCGAACCGTATTCTACCGATAATAGAAGGAGAACAATTTCTTTGCAAAACTTCATTTTGATTTTGAATCAAGTGAGATTTGAAATTAAATTATATTTCTTCACCACCATGATAACATATACAAATATAAAAAAATAGGTTGCCAGGCAATGAAACATGTGTCTAAGTCGTCAGAGTGGTCGACACGGTTTCTTGTATATTTATTCTTTTGTAGGTAGATTATAATTTCCATTGTTTGAGGATTCACAGGGTTCTAAAAACTGAAACAAGGGTCTTAACTCTGGAAATCATTTACAGAAATTGTTGAAAGTCATACAGATCGGATGATAACTTTTGTCACTCGAATGTTCACAAGTTTCAACACAGAAAACAAGGGTCATAATGCTAGAAGTAATTTACAGAAATGGCTGATATTCAATTGATTTCTTCATTTCAATAATTTAAATGATGCGTATAAATTTCATATTGGTGTTGTTCAAAAGGTGCAACAAGGGCCATAACTCCACAAGAAATTAATGGAAATTATTTGAAATTAAATAAGATTTTTCATCTCACTAATATAAACAACATACATGCATATCAATTTCAAATCAATCAGATGATCAATGTAGTCTGTAGAGTGTTCACAAAAAATTGTGGACGTATAAAAACAATTTGAAATGCTAACATGATTACGTAACAAAGTCATCATGATTTTTAAAAATCAAAAGGAGCCTTTATGGTTAGACAACAAATGCATCCTACGGGTAATTATTCCAACAAAAAACAACATATGTGGACATATAAAAATCCTTTCAAACATCAGTAACTACAGATTTTGATCACACTATTTATTCTGTTCATTTCACTTCATTTTATCTAGCAGTTAAGCAGCAGGCAACCAATAAACTTAATGTAATGAATTGAATTCCAAAACTAATTTCTAGACATACACATACAAATATGGCACCTGCTTCAGTACCAATGAATCATAGTATTTGTACCTGATACTAAATCTATTAGTAATACTACACAACTGGCAGATACACAAAGTTATGACCCAGCCTATGTATTTATAAAAGTCAGAATAAAGTGGAACTCATCCTGGTTTCTTAATGACCTTTCACATTTAAATCTGTCATCTTATACTCAATGAAATACCATGTTAAATGAGTAATGTATCACAAATAATGAATATTATATCACCCTATTATTAAAGAGGAATTTTCACCATGGAATTTATTGCAACAAAGGTCAAACATTTATTTTGCTCAGATGGAGCACCAAGTTAACCTTGAGGTTGTGTTGAATGTGCAGTTAAGACACTGTTTTCACAACCAGAATGTCCAAGGACTTTTCAAGCTGAGTTATCACATACATGTAAGAGGGGTGGCACCTCAAAAGAAGGCTCAGATCTCAAATATGATATATCAGGGGTGGCTCCTGTGAGGCTAAATTGGAAGCTGTATCTAGTAGAAACTAAGGTTGTAAAGCATTGGTAGAGTTCCTGAATAACCTAACATCATCATACAAAGTATATTCATAATCATTGCACTCATCCCCCCTCCCCCTTTATTCCCCCCGCTGTCTTCAGTTATGACCTTTTAGCAGCCTGTCTGTTTCTTGTAAAACACATGATCATAGGTCTGTAATAATATTTACTGCATTGATATGTTTTAAATCTACCAAGATCTCCTTCCATTCAAGACAAATGTTACATAAATATCAGCAAAATCTTCAAATGTAAAAATTGAATAACTCTTTTCTCTATAAAACCATGACAGACCTGAAATCTTATTTCTAGTGTTTTTATAAATATTTATTTAGCAAGTTTAATGATAAAAGTTATTTTTAGCTATTCCTGTCTGGAGATAAAATAATTTTCAGGTCTGCCTCTGGTTAATACAAGTGGGTACTTGTTTCTTAAATTATCAATATAAACACATTAAAAGATAAAGTATGCTCTTCACTTTTTTAACCAACCAGTATTAAAATTTAAAATAGCTGAAAATAAATGAGAGTATAAAATAAGTTAATTGTATTATATCCCTATCTGAACACAGCAAATCTGAGAAATTATTTTTGAGGAATCTTGATCATTAGTAACATAAAATATCACTTTGATTATATTGGAAAAAGTCCAATATTCTTCAGTTTTGAGCAAAACTAGCTTAAAAGCAATGATACCCTTTTGAACTCTACGTGATTTTGTGTCAATCATTAAGATTAGACAATGAGATCTAAAATGAAAAAAATAATGTTTAGTTCCATATAAGATCTTCTCCACAGAATGGTTTTAAGTATGTTACTATGGCAGTCACAGAATAAGAAACTACTGCCTGTATTGAATCAAATTCCTTTGGATTTCTGTTAATTCCACACAAGAATAGTCACCACAATACCATGGATTACAATGTACAAGGGTAATGATGCTGGTTGAATAACTAATCTCATAATGAAGCTATTAATCTGACTCTCTTACCCAATATATCACATTCTTAATGCTGCTCATTTCTCAAATGGGATCAATTTTGACAAGAGTGCAAAATTTAATGATTCAACAGATCATCACAAAACTGACTACTGATTGTTTTAAAATTAGAAAAAGACCATTATTTTGAATAGCATCTTACTCTATATGTAAAATGTCTCTGTAACAGGGATGTCAAATATGTGGTGATTGTATTTGTATATTCCAAAGAAATTAATGAATCATGAAATTAATGTGACAGGAAGGGGCTTGACATAAATGTGTATTAATGGTATGTGACAGATTGTATCCTACCCTTTTCTAAAACAGGAGGATTCTTGTTATTTTAACAAATAATTAATTCAAAAGCTAATATCTCTATTTATGTTAATGTATTTAGTTTCTTGCCTTGAATAAATTTTACTCTCCTGTCACATGTTCAAATGGTTCTTTGAGCATCTGGTCATAAACTTTTCAAATCAATGAGGGGCAGTGGTTACATCTCCACTAGTCGTGAGGACAAAAACTAACTGTCGTTGCTTATAGGATCTTCTCTTGGGGTGTAACTTAAATTTCTGTTCAGGACAAAAGGAGTGTTCGGCTAATTGTCTTCTGTTGTTAGACGTCAGTTCCTGACATTTCTGGTAGTACCTTAAGTTAACAGATTATATTAACATGTGCTACTACTTCTTAAAGCCATTGTTTTAATACAAAATCATTTACAAATGCTGTCAAAATGTGTATAAACAGTTCACATATGGTCAGATTGATCAAATGAGTAGGAGTTTGGGTTTGGTCAATTTGAAGTCTGTGTTCGACCATGTTTTGTGCATGTCTGTATTTCCTTGTTAAAGGTCACGTGTCATGTTAAAACATTATGGAATGCAGAAAAGGTAATTGGTGCAAAACACATGATTTCAATTTAAAGAAAATTCTTTTGATTTAAAATATATCATATTACAAATTAACACCTTATTAATTATGTCAGAATGGGGGGCGGGGGATCAGGTTGTCATTGAATTGTCAAATGGTGTCGTTTCGATTCCTAGCTTGTACGTGACAACGAATAGGGTTGCTTGTTCAACCTCATTGGTCTTGACCAGTCTTTCGGTTTCCTCTCATTACAAAATAAAATTGAAACCATGTTAGTCCTGAAATGAACTAGTTTCTGTTGAGTGGACATTAAACTCCATTTCTCTTTCTCTCTCATGTCAGAAATGATATGTTGACAGCACTAAATTCACCAACTGCTAAAGAGCCTTATTCTATATATATAAAAAATACCACTTTATTCCGAAAAAGATCAAGTTTTTGCTTTCAGGAAGGTTTTAAAACTCAGTTTCTCTCTAAAACATAGGTTAAAGTGATTTATGGACTTCAACTATAAAATAGACTGATAACTAATTGCTTTGCAGAACAAATTATAAATCATGTAATAATACTGCAGCAGATGCAATTAAATGTAATCTATTGTAAACTGAAAGGCAGTGTTATAAATAATTGTAGCTAAGCTTGTCTTATAAAAACAGTTTTCAGTATGGAACAAAACTAGAAAGAAAATCATTAGAAGAAATTTGTCCTATATGTTAAATATCAGTAAATATCCCACAGCTGTTCTTGTCAATTAATGTAATATACTAATTACCCTATACTGTGATAAGAAAAACAAACAAATATCTAGACTGCATTCAAGGTATTTTACGAAATTTATCTTATACTGAAAGATTCAGGTAGGAATGCTTTTATCAGCTTAAGATATTTTAAAGGAAATGAAACATGATTTAATGTCCAACTCTTCTGCATCAACAGACCTAATGAAGATAGCACTAGGTGTGGTTATGTGGAAATATTTTGATAAGACGACGTTTCTGCCTACTCTTCATCGATTCCAATTCTGAATGCAAAGTTCTAGGTTTCATTCAATAATTCACAAAATAAAAAAGTTAGAACAGCATACTAGTACAAATAACTTCTCATCAAAATGGCCTAATTTGTAAAGAATTTGTTGGGGTGGGGGCAACGCCCGATTAACCATGGGGCCCCCCACATAAGGGGCCCCCCACAAAAATCTCAGTTGCGCGCCCTAAACATGGTCGGACCGAGGACTCCAACGGCCGGTGACCTAGTGACGGGGGCCTTCCGATGCTCGGAGTGGCCTCCATCGGAAGTCCCTGGGGCCCCCTCAATCCATGGTGTGTCGCGATCGACATCCGAGAATTCGGTGTAATCCGGTGATGGGTGTAACACATGGTCTTTTATTGTCATGTGATCTTCTATCGGACCGAACATCTTCTAAATTGAATTATCATATAACTCGAACAAATTACCCGTCCCCATCATTTCGAGTAGCGCGAATTTTGCCTCAGATTGACGTATGATTGTATAAAAGCTGTAGTTGTTGTTGATATTTTTTGTGGGTATAAGCTGAATTTGATGAAATGCACATCATAATCACACGAAATATCCAGATTTCTTGATTTAATCGTCAAAAATCAAGTTTGACTTGGTCGTAACGTTACTGCCTCCATTCATGAAATCATCGTTGGGGATATAATACGATTCCGAATCAAGTGACCCAGTTATTTATCACTGATCGACTTCAAAATTAGGGTTGATGTAGCTCTGCTCACTTACAGTGGCGGATTTAACGTCCTCAATAGGCTCCAGCGCCCTCCTCTAGAAATGCCATCATTTCATAGCACTCGCATGGATTGGTCTACTGAAATAACGCCAGAATGCGCTAATTTTGTGGCAGAATTTTATTTTTTTTCTGGGGGAGGTTCTTTCTAAATGGCTCCGACACAAGTGCCTGAAATGCAAGGAAATCACGTTTCCGGCCTCCAATTTCTGAAAATTTGCCCAGGGCCCCCACCATGGTTAATCCAGCGTTGGTGGGGTGTGTGCGTGTGTGTGTGTGTGTCTAATCTGCCACTATATGATCATGTACCATTACCTACCTAACAAGATAAACTAGTAATCGTCAACTATATATACAAGTAAATCAAGGCTACAACACAAACTCTTAACATTCAAATAAATAAATGTATTTGTAAGTTAGCTGGTAGAGCAATTCACATTAAAGCATGTGAACCATGTCAGTTTAACCTGTAGACTAAAGCAGGATATTTGCTGCCATTATATATATATCACAGTAGGTATAGATAAATATTCATATCAGATAGAAATTGGGATCGGTAAAATGTTTTACTGACTTTATCTCGATACGCAATACAGAAAAGCACTAAGGGGACCTTTAGAATTTAATTTGGTCCACATAAAGTTTCAACCAGTCAATACAAATTCCTGATTATCCTGTGTAGAGAACGACAAAGTGATGTCTAGACATATGTAGGTAATGTCTCTCCCCAGTGAATATTGTTTGATAGTATAATCAATTCAGCTGAATACTCTAATATAATTCTTGTTACTATATCATTGGCAGACACACTCAAGAAAGATGCCAAAAACAATGAAGCCTAGCCAATTATCATTGCTGATTGTAATACTTCCTGAGTCTATAAAAGATCATCAACAATCAACACACACAATTGTGAACAGATATCCACAATTAATATTAAAGAAAATCTTTCATAACTCTAATCTTAACCAAATATATAGCAAATGGTATCAGATGTTCTAGTAAGCATAACCTGCCTCTTGAATGACATTCCTTTAAACTAACAAGATGAGAACAGTTGTTAAACCATTCACAAAAATCATCAATTAAATGGCCTTAGTTGCCTAAATCAAAGTAAGTTATAAAATGACACTAATTCTTTTTACTAAAAAAAATATGAACGATTAATAAACAAGAAATTACTTTAATCCTAAAGACAAATCTAATACAGGTTCAACTATACCTGTACATCCACCCACTCACTAAACCTACATTTAAATTACTTACCTTTAAAAAGTTTAGAGCTAACTTTTTCATGATGGTGTTCTAATATATTCCCTAAGAAAGCGGACAGATTTGGTCAGGTAGTCCTGGCTGCTTTCGTATTTAAAATTCCATTTAACTGAGTTTGAAAGACTAAGAGGGAATATTTCTAGAAATTCATGTTAAGTTGTATAGGACCAGTATTACTCTCATATGTTTCAGCGTTAGCTTCATGTGTTGCAGTTCCTGATAGCAAACACAGGGTATACAGGTAGCATGGACTGTTCCAAATATCAAAGATTTTGGTTAAATATTTAGAGGTCTGTGACATCAAAGCTTTAAACTGGGAAACGACCTGTTAAGTTTAACCTACTAAACAGGTTTTTAAAACTGATAAGCTTTATCAAATTATCATTTTAAGAATTTAAAACATCCCAGTACCCCTCAATGATTTAATTAACTAGCCCACCTGAAGATTCAGTTCCAACTGCAAGCTGATCTGTACTGAGGAGATAACAGTCAACAGTGAGGGGTGGGGTAAAAGGTCATATGATGCTTCTGTGGGTTGATCCCATCTCAACAGATGTTGAAGATGTATTTCTTGGAACTTTCTGAAATCTTTGATCAGATATCAAATACACAGACACTACATTTTTACTTAGGTGTCTACTCAAATAAAGTTTCAACACAAAATTTAACTCCTATTTTATCATTATCAACCACTTTTCACTAAATATCAGGAATTCTAACAAGAAAAATAACCAATATCATGTATTTATTTATCAAAGGTGTCAGAAATGGTGCCAAATAACATGGTAGCACACTATATTACATCAATGAATACCATCTCAGATAATTATTATTTTATTGCAACATATGGGTATTTTTTTCCTATGTATTTAGACTTTAACCCAGAGGCACATTGTGTAGACATTGATGTACACGTAAAAGAACCCTTGACAGTTGAACTTTGATAGAGAATAAGGAAAATTGCAAATGTACGAGCAAAATTTCCATCATAGCACACTGTATGGCGTATACCCATCTACATTAGGATGTTAAACCCCATTTCATTTCAGATTTTACCTAGAAGTTACATAAAATGGAAATGTATTTTTCTAATGTTTTTTTTTGTGATAAAAATCCTGTATTTAAGAAATATTCTCTTTTAAATGGAAGTTTTGAGGTATGAAAGATGACATATATATGATAAGATGCAAGAAGCTAGTATCTTTTATATTAATAATAAGTGGTTTTCAGTTACTCTCAGATAAGATCACCTGTTACTAACCTTAATATCAATTCCATACACATCCGTAATAGAAATAAAAATACTAGCTCTAGTTTAGGCTATAGCCAAATTTGTTTGCTTTGGGATCTCTTTAATAAGTAGCATTAAGGGGTCTAGAAAGGATACCCTGCCTCGGGCATAAAATCCAGCACTACTTTCAGCTAAATGCAGTGATAGTGTGGACCTAGATTTTAGAAATTACTGTAACTATACCCTCGGTGTCATAGGCCACAGCTCTGTGATTTAAATGTTACAAAGTTTGTTAGCTATTTGATGTGTTCATTTGATTCCCTGAAGAACTAGATATAAAATTAAACATATCCCGATTTGTGAATGGCATTGCAGCAGAAAAATGTTGCAATATATAGATTTATGCCATCTGGTTTCTGAGTTGTAAGGTATCACATGTAAGCCCTCCCCTGAGACCAACCATCTAAAGTCGTTACCACCCATCCTAAGACACAGTGTGCACATTAAACATCATTAAAAACCCTGTAACATAAGGTTTCTATGATCGATAAGAGAATTTTATTCATCAATCAAACAATGGATGGAATGGTGTTTTGGGACAAAAAATTCACAAATTTATTCCTTCCAGATACTAAAATAAAATCAGCCTTGGTAAGTGCAAAGGTAGGCAATTGTTTTGTTTAATTTTAGTATTATCACAATTTATATTTGAAACTTTAAGCGATTTTACACATTAAAACTATTTTGTGTTAAATTCTGTGAAGCGACAAACTTTATGGCATGTAAATTGTTTCTTGGGTAAATTTTCAAGTGGGTAATTTCTACTGCCACAGTAAATATGATCTAAAACATTCAGTTAGTCGTGCTGTAAAAACGTAATGGTTTATAATATGGTATAATTTTCATAATTGCATAATAACCTTGTGTATCAATATAAGGATAGCTCCATTCTTACTTAGAATAATAGAGGACTCGGAGGAAGACCAACATTTAAAATAGGAACATGTAGTACAGGTATTGTAAAGAAAGAATGAAGAAGAAAGGTGTTAATAAATTGATGGTTTAGATAAGATGGGTGTATGATAAACATGTATACAGGAGTGTAGTTAATCATCTAGATATCAACAACCTAATTATAGACCTAGTAGTGGGAGGCTTACATTTATTACAATTTACAGATGCTTTTGGTCAAATCATCTACAAAAACAAGGAAATTGACCTTGACTGATGGTACCAGATCGACAATATTGATGGTAAGTGTGGGAGGACCACACCACACATCGCAATGAAGACAAATAACAAATAACAAACATGCATAAAAGAACTATCAAATTTAGTGAGTAAGTCTTGGGGTCAGCAGTAAGGTCAAACAACAATGAGTAAAAGTATGTATTCACGAGAAACTAAACAGAATTGCAGTTTTCAATGTATAACATTTTGGTATCTTGGATGTTAAAAACTGGTGAATGTTAAAATCAAACCCAATCGGTAAAATATGTCTACCTGCAGCTTGCCATCCTTGGTTTATTTAACAATTTTAGCTATCACATTATTTAAAAACTTCTGGAAAAATGATCATTTAGCTTACATAAAAAGAGTTACAGTAGGCTATATCGAGTGTAATGACAAGAATTCACACTCAACAATAGATTCATAAATTGGTCTCACACAGCAGTGTCTTTATGCATATTTAAACCAAATATTATTATTTCTTTGTGAAATATGTTTCATACTTTATTTTTCTTACAGTTAAAATTTTAAACCTATATTGTATGTTCTGTCTGTGTTTGGTCATGTAGTTCTCATGCCTTGTTTATAACCATGGCAATACGTGTATTATCCTTGTTGGCCGTAGACTGCTATTTAATAAAGTGTATAACATTGGTCTGGAGGGCATGATTTGGTCTTTATAACATTGATACCAGATGGTGACTAGTTTATGGCATCAACTGGTAGCATGTACCATATTATTAACTATTTATTCTCTACAGGTGTAATACTTACATTCATATACCTACTGATAAATATGTACACACACCACAGAGACAGTAGAGAAACAGAAGGTGTTTATGGTACATAAAAACTGAAAAATGACCAATTTGTACCAAATAAATAAACCAAACAGTTTTTATTATCCCGTTAATACATATTTTAACAAGAGTCAAGAGGTTCTTAATGGCCAGTTGGTTAAGATTATGTTTGAATTAAAGATTTTGCTTAGTGAGAATGAATATACATAAATTTGTTTAATCAAGGTGTCCCAACCCCATTCCTATTGGGTGGAGCATGACATGAACAAATCTAAATAACAACCACCCAAGCAAGATATCTTGACAATTTTGGTTGTTGTCTCTTGAGTAAGTGAAAAAATAGTGTCCCTGTCGTGTTCCTTTGAGCAAAAGTAACATTATTTGAACAAATCGTAACAAGCATCAAGTCATTGTGGAGCGTATATCAAAAACACCTAAATTTGCCCAAATAAGGTTTCCTGTCCCAACCCTTTTGGGATTAAGCAATTTTGTTTGAACAAATCTGAATAAACAACACACTGACAACAAATAACAGTGGCCTTGTAACAGAAAGTTGAAACTCATACACAACATCGTGATTGATAAACTGAACTTTCGACACTGCCATACATAAGTATTTGACATTACAGAACACAAAGTCTTAAAAACATCTGCAATTTCAAAGCTGTGTGTAGCTTGTCAGATGTGCACACATGAATATTCATGTGCATAACTCTTCTAAAATTAAAGAGGAATCACTATCATCATACCTTTGAGTGGAAGGAATGATTGTCAATAAGTACAATTCATAAGGAGACCACTTTACTATCAACAAACTTCTGTTATTGCAATAATTAAAGAACCCCCAAAAAGATTTGATGATAAAATTTTATTTATCAAGAAACTATCACACTGAAACTGTCAAAATGATGTTGAATCAATGACCCTCGATAAGAAAGTTTGGTACAGAACAAATCTTTTCCAAACTCAAACAAACTTACAAGTACTCATTCCATCAATACAAATTATGTAAATCTCAATTCATTATTATGCTTACCTTATTTTTCCGACCTCGAAAAGCCATTTTTACAATTTTCCAAATCTTAGTGATAGGATTGTAATTTTTCGATCTTTTCTTATCACTGGTTACCATGGCATTTATTGGAATATGTACACAGTCTAAACAGTTGCCATAAATATTGTGTCATCAAATCATATAGAACACAGCAAAATCATGTCTTTAAAATACATGTAGGCACTGGTATCACAAATAAGATAGATTGTTGGTGTCTTCATCTACAGTGTTTCACAATTACAGTCTGCAACTGTATTATCAAGTTATACCAGTACATGTATTTACTAAAACAAGTAAGACCTGAGTAGACAGGCTTCCTCAAATATTTGAAACACTTAATCAACAAATAGAAGCATCACTGACAAGTAACAAACTAAACAAAATGTACTTCAGGTAACTTACACATAATATTGTTTTATGCAAAAGTTAATCTTTTTACCGTATAGTATTGAATTGTCAGATTTCTATATCACATTCTTTGTTCTAGAAGAATTATTTTCTATTTTGCTTGTTTAAGATAATACATAGCATTGTTTACTAGCATACATGTTCATAACAAAAGTTTATAATAATATCTCTATAAGTTTGTATGTCAAAGTATCACAGAATTATTAATTAAATAACTTTAACTTCATCCCAATAGCTTTATCATCATCTGAATAACCATCATTTCCTTCGCAAATAGTTGTCCAAAAATGTTTCTGATCTGGCTGAACAGTTGTTTCCGTTTCACTTATGTAGAAATGTCTAAATGTCCACTTACATAAATATATATATATATCATTTAGTATGTCAATAGTATCCTATATTTTACACCATCATCAATTTGATAATGTCAAAGTTGTATTTTCTGGTTGAGTATCATCACTTGTTGAATCATACACTCGTTGATCTGGTTCTGATCCTGCGGCCAAATGTCAGATCGCAACAAACAATAACACAGTAATTTGTAACCTCTAGATCACATCTAAGTAACAAACACAAATAATTATCTGTTTACCTCTACAAAACTGGTAGTTGTCTTTCGTTCAGATGTTATTAGTCCGTTTTCTTTTTCATTGATATACATAGGCTACATACATGTATAAGGATTTTCAAAATAGTAAAACTTGAATTTTCACTGAACTTATCCCCAATTGTCTTGAAAAAGGAACATGTATCATTACTGTAACTAATATTCTGGTATTCTGTTCTTATATCCAAAATCTCAGAACATAAATCTTGAATTTTGTTCACTGGAGCAACCACACTTTTAATGGAAGATTCTTGCTATCAACTACCATCATAAAAATATGTCTAAAATAATTATTCATCTATTGTTGTAGCATTTTTACCATTTTGGAACAGTTCCAACACTTAATGCAATCCTAATTCACTAAAAGACCTATCACATACCCTGAATGTGAGCTTTATGATAATATAAGTTACTAATAAATGACTTATCTATTACTTAGTTTCAGATTACAATCAATCCATATTTTGTGACCAAATATGTTTCAGATCTTCAGATAGCATTGAGTGCATTATAAATATACCATTATCTTCAAGAACTATCAGCATTTCTAGCAACATTATCTCAAATTCTACATAGTTTATCATCAAATTCCACTTTCTGATTGCTTTTTTTCAGTTTCAAACTTATCTCAAAGAATAACTGATAACAACTTACTTAATTAAACTAATGTCCTTATTATATTATTAAATAGTTTACTTTCTTCAGAATTCTATTAGGATTTTTTACATCCAGTACAACTAATCTGACAACAAAAAGTTAAAGTAAGAAACCCTTTGTGGCATTCAATGAATCCCTGGAATATATTCATAAAGAAAACCTCAAGACGTCAAAATAACTCTCCATTTAAATTATTGTCTTTGTTGAGAACATTTCAAGTCTTGTCAGCATTAGAAATTCACATGGAATTTGAATAAAAACAAATCCTAAAAATAATTCACAGATCATGTTCAAGCCTTTCCTCAGAACAGCAGAAAGCTGGGCTTGTAATCAGAACATCAACGATTAATAAAAAAAATGTGAGAATCTTCAACTAAAAGCTGACATGCTGAAATTACAGTAAGCCGTATTATCTCATACTATTTTTCTTCTCAAACTATTTTGTCAACATGCCAGAAGTCAAAGTTTTATAAGAAAGCAATTTCTATTCTAAAAGAGACAAAGGCTGTGTTCTTTGCTGACATAAATATAATTTCATGGGTTTTGATGGAAGAATAACATAAGTGTGAGATTTAAAAGACTTGGAAATAATTACAGATTAAAAGGTTATTTAATTCCTAATCAATGTGGTAATTCTAAATAGAAACATTATTTCTTCCATGCCCTCTTGCAAGGTATTATTTCAAGATCAAATCAAACTGGCAGAGGTTGTAATGTAACTTCCTAAATACATCAGGACTGTCTATAACCTGTATTCATCGATTTCGGCACTACTATATACCGGTAAAGATGAACAAATTTTATGGATGTGTGTTGGTTTTTTAGCCTCCAATAAAAAGAGCTAAGTTTTAAATAAGTTTCTAAACTTGACATTAATCAGAATGTTGCTTTCCAAATTAACCATCTACTTAAAATCAAAGACTGATTCAGCTGTTCTGAAAAGATTTTAGAAACAGATGCAGTCATTAGCTGGCACACAATAAACTTAGAATAAAAGACTCTTAAGTATAGAGTAGTATAGACCAGTGTTCTTAATCCATTTTGAAATGAACCGGCCACGGGCACCCCTAACGGATAGTCGTCTTTTGAACAAAAGACATGTTGGTTTATGCATACTTTATTCACGTCAATAATTGCATACTTTATTCACGTCAATAATTGCATAACGTTACGGTATTCCGTATGATATTATAATAATAACTTCCAATAAGCCTGTGTTGTTATTCCATACTAGTATTCATATATCCATACATTATAGAAATTTATAGTCAAATTTTGGCAACTTGCATAATGCATAATCTACTTTTGCTTTCATCCAAACAAACGGAAGTTAGAATTAATTTAGTAAAAAGAAAAACTACAAGCAAATACAAATAAGTTCGTTTTTAATTATTTTATAGGTAAACGCTTGTCAATATATAAAAGAATATTTGTAAGCACGTGTCAATAATAAAACAATGTAGCACAATTATTTTCCGTGAATAGTCGGGGCTTGGAAATATGCCGTACGGGCGAAGGGTCACGTGATTCAGATTAGTTTATTTTTAGTGTTACTGGTACTCGCAAAAAGTAGACTTTAATAACTTATATGAAACAAAACATTTTCTGTGAATTCTTATCCAACAAAAGACGTTTGAAAGGAGCTAACTATTCGGATATAAAATATCTTCTAGTCTTCAACTTTAGGTGACCTATATTGGACGTGGGAGGATCTCCAACTTCCAAATACAATGTCTACGTACATGCTTGAAGTTCAAGGTCAACGCCGCCATTATTTTCGGCTATTCTTTTACCGTACTTGGCATGAATTAACTCAACGAAGTTGTTTATTTACGAAATGAGCCGAGAAGGATTGACACCGAAGGTATTCATTGCATTGATTGACTCTTTGATGGGTTAATTAATCGACGAGTAATAATTACCTCTTTGTAATCGGCCGAAAATAGATTGATATATGACACCGTAGTGGCTTGTTGTTCATTGTTTTATCAATCAGCATGATAATTAATTCTTTGTAAATCGGCCGAAAGTAGATTGATATATGATACCATGGTGGCCGATTCATTGTTTTACCATTCGGCTAGATTAAAGATCAATCGGCTAAAGCCGACAAAAAACAGCCGATTAAGATCCCTGGTATAGACAGCTATTAATATATAGTTACATTAGTCACATTGAAATATAGACCAAGATCTTCATTGCCCAACTTTGATGTAAAGCTTTACAAGATTAATGTATATGTACTTCTAGTGTTTTCAAGTACTTTTGCAGGTTTAAATAAGGTTCTTTTTGGTCCAAGCTGGGATTCTAGTTGAAAGGTCAGTGGCTCTTGCTCGACAATCCTAGACCTCAAGGTTCTAAATATTATGCAAGCACCAACAATTACTGTTGTTGAGGGCCAATAGACCGGGGACGCAACATATTGGAATAAAAATAATTTGGACCTGTCTTGTAACATTTTGATGACCCAAAGAGTGAGGGAGGTGATTAAAATGCGAGCTAACAAGGCAGGATATCTTTGAGTGCAAGACAAATCTTGAGGTAATTAGTAATTCTAGCTCTGATTTGAACTCAAATATCCAATACTATTTGCAAATAACAAGAGTAGTCAGGAAGGTAACACTTGATCCTGGATATGCTTATTATGTCTATGTCTGGAAAACCTATTGGATACCTATCACCTATATTTGAATGTCTAACATACCTTATATTTCATTGCCCTTTTGTATTAAATTTTGAAGATTAAATACTTATTAATTTGAAAAGAACATTTATCAACCTGAATTCTGTTTATATTGTAAATGCTGGCAGAAAAACTTCTCTAACAATTACATAGTGCTTATGTCAATGAAACTGAAGAAACAAGGGTAAGAAACAAGGGTAAGACAATATACAAGTGGGAGGAAGAACATAATAAAATATAGATCAAGTATGAAACCTCAGACAATATGGGCAAAACAATATACAAACAGATGATTTCTTAAGTGTAAATAATGTAGCAGTATCTTGGACATGTATGAAACCCCAGGGAACCAGGGTAAAACAATATTCAAGTTAGAGAAAGAGTGGAAGAGATGCTGTGAATTAAGATACATTCAGTACTATAATAATAGACATGAAATAGACCATGATGACACAGTTTCTCTATTAAAAACAATGATCTATCAATCAACTAACCTATATATATACCGGTACATAGATAAATAAATACCATCAACTAATTACCTATGGTATATAGAAGGTAAATTTACCATAATTAACTAAATAATGTAACAGATGATCTTAAAATATACTGTATGTCTACCTTTATCAAGATAATGGAATTTAGATCTAATTATCTGTACAAGAACATAATACGATAAAAATGAAGGAGGTCCACCAAACTATATTTTATTGTTGTACATCTGAGGCTTACAGATTTTCAGCAACAGTAGCAAAGCCTACTCACAGTAACAACACTTTCCATGACCTGCTTTCGTTAGCTGCAGTTTCCGGAGGATTGTGTAGCTGCCGTGGCTCAGTCAGTAAGGTGCTGTCCTACTTACCTGGAGATCCCACTTTTGATTGTGTTAGTTGTGAATGATCCACAGCATTTTCCAGTGTGGTTCTCCTTTGGCAATGATGCAGTATGGAGGGTTTGGCAAGGGCAGCGCCTAAATCATTTGAATCGGATGAACAACTGAGCCCCTGTGTACATGCTAGAATGCACATAAAAAGAACCCTATGACAGATTGAATTCAATTGCTGTCTGGGCAAAGCACAATGTAAGGCATATGCCTATCATTATTAGTCTGGTAGGTGCAAACCACATTTCATTCCAAAGGAATTGAGTTCTTATTTTTCTTACATACAGTATGGTACATATATACAGACAGTCATATAACAGATATATATATATATATATATTCTTATGGAACTGTACTGTATATTTTCTGACCCATTTTATCTATTGTTGTGTAAATAGACGCCAGTAGTAAACTATAATTGTACACAAAATCTGCCAGATATACTAATACAGCAAGACATTGGTAGTTGAAAAAGAAATAGCATTTGTTTAATAACTTCCTCTAATAGTTATCACATTAAGCATACATATTTGCATGTACACCAAAATATGAAAGAAGCCTAAAACCACAGAGTTTTTATTTGTGATGTTTTTGTGGGGATTCTCTTGTGGCACGTAAATTTCTGCCCCTTAACACACAGCAAAGTCATCCACAGCAACAAAAAAATTAATTAGCGGTTTTGTGGGTTTTTTAAGCCACTAAAAAATAATGTTCAATTTGACAGGATTTCATTATTATACAATTACATCTGCAAATTCATATGCATTTTTTAAAATTAATTTAATGTATCTACAGATATTTTTTCTCAGTTATCAACGAGTTTAAGGATGCTTGATATATACACCTTACACCAAGTAGATATGTGCTTGGATTTAGATGATTACTCTGAATATAATATTATATAGGTTAGGATCTTTACATCATGTAAGAAAAAAATACCAAATCAGACAAATTTTACCTTTATACACAAAGCTGCTGGGCTTGACTGATTTTTGGAAATTGATATCTGTAATTGGTAAAGGTAGTCAAATATGTATATGATGTATATGTAGATGTTTAGTTCTAGCTTTAGTTCATATATTGTTGTTACTTATGAAACATACAACATGTTTATACTAAAAGATGTAGGTAATACCAGGTGTGGTATATCATGTAACTTATACCTATTTATAAAGCTGGAGAATGGCTATAGTGTGCTGACTGTTCACTACAGATCTATTTATAACCTCTTTAACTTGAAAATAAGGAATAATCATGGTGATCTTCTATTGTTGTTTTGAAATCAAAATATGATGAACAATGATTATCTTTGGTGTCAGTCCAGAGAATCCTTGAACTATAAAAAATACAGAGAATATCATTCCAGCAGTAGTGCTATTATGCACTCTTCAACAATTTTAAGGGCAGTGCAAGGAAAAGAGGTGATTGATGGTCTAAGCATTCTCATAATTAGACACTGCACTCCTAAGTTTTGCATCTTTATTGTATAACCTGTGGCAATGAGAATTGGATGCATGGACCATTTGACTTTTAGAAATTTGAAACATAAAACTTTAGAATTTCAGCTATGGACATTCTTTATTGGGAGCCCTCAGAATCTGATCCTCTTGACCTCTTGAAATATTGAACATGCACCACATAGTTTAAATACTGGTTTTTAAAATATAATATAATTAAAGAAAGAATGTCTGTCTACTTGCTAGTGTTCTGGGATGTTATTTACATGTGGTTTGAGCTATTATTTTCTTATAATACAAAAGAGACTGTTTACAGCTGTAGACTGGGGGAATTACATAGTTCAGGCAGCAGACTGATAAAAGAGTTCATTCTGGAAATCTGATCAGTTATTCACCTCTGTGCCAAGCTTTTGGCAAGAAACAAGTATTTTGCCCCAAACTATGTGTGTCTTTACTAAAACTGTTACATTTCCCACTTGGTTTTTTACAAAATTGGTTATCAGTGAACTGCTCTGACTTTGTTAACTTGATAAATTTTATATGATAAAATGTACAATCTATTAAACACATAACAAAATATAAAGGTACAAGTATTGTGATCTTAAATAAATAATTCCAAAACATTAAATTGTAATAATTAAAACTGTCACTTCCTATTTGATCTGGGTCAAAAACAATAAAATTACAGATTGGATTTTAAACGATTCTTTGTGTTTGTTCGCCTGCCTTCATTCAAAAGCCAATATTGTGATATAGCAGATTGTGTGTTCCTTTGTAAAAACAAAAACTTAATTGCAAAGAACATCATTTAATTGAGCCATCACTAAATCAACATTTTTTTTGTGTTTCCATGGATACCAGACAAAACAAAAAGTGTCCCTTTTGGTTTTTGGACTTGCATTTAGCATTGTTCAAGCCAAATTTGCTGAAAATCCATGCAAGCAGGCATAACTGAGAAAATTAGTCTTTGTAAGTCATCAGCACCCTTCATTATCATACTTTTGGGCCATGTTTGGAACATAGTTGGTAAATAAAAATTGGTATTTTTGGGGGTAATTAATATGTAGTTTATTAACCCAAATAAAAAAAATTTCATATCTTATGAACAAAACTTACAGTGCAAGCTTTAAAATGTGCGCACTCAATGCCCTTAGCCTGATAAAATGCAAGATCTATCCACAAATTGTTGATCTAATAAACTTCTTCAATCATAATAATGGTGCCATGGTCATTACTAAGCAGATAAGATCAATTTAAATCGCACAGATTATTAAACTTTGGTTCGAATTTAATGCAATCTTAACATGACATATTATTAAACACAAATGAATTTATATGTTTTAAGAATTAATAGAAACAGGAATTTATGAAATTATTCTCCAAAAACAAGTAGATATTACAAACTATTTTAGATTTAAGATGAGTTACCTCCCATTAATGCACAAAATTAGTATGGAAAGTGATTATATCCATAATATATTATTCCATGACTTTTGTTACTGGTATATAATACATAAAATATATGAGTTAAATGTTAAAAGAAATGGTTATATTACATAAACAAGTCGTAGGTGATCTAAATTTTAACAATTGATGTTTTTCTCTCATAAGAGTTACCCCCCTTTAATGCACAGAAATTTTTTTATTTTCTTGACTAACCGAAGGCCTATATGATTTTTTATTTCTATTATGTACCGGTACCACCATAGTAAAGAATGTATATAATCAGAAAAATGTTAAATTTATAAACAATTGAAAACTAAATAGCTAGAACAAAACAACAGTAATACCAATACCACAAATACCTCTACTTAGAACTATGCACACATTAATTTATGTCTACTCTAGAACAACTAAATTATATAAATAAACTTCACAACAATCATGCTTCAAATAAATTACCTCCTTTGATGCACATCATAATATGATAATATTACCACAACTCAATTTCAAATTCATAATATGAACTTTAAAGTATCAGTTTTCCTTGTCATTACACAATCAAAAAAAATCTTATCAATTTCTTATCATTGTATAGGTGATAAAATAAGATACTTTTACATGTATTCTCTTAAAATAGGATGTTACGCTTGCTTATGATATTGTTGCATCAGTAAAGAGGTTTTCTTACCTATGAATTGAAGGGCAGATCACTTCAGGCAGACCAACATATGTCTTTATTCGTTCTCCATTTTTTCATTTACCGATTCTGAAAAGAACAGATATTGAACCACTTAAAAATAAAAAGAAGTAAAAGGTGATGTCTAACAGGAGGGCTAAAATTTAGCTGCTAAACCACCAATACCCAATTTCCGTCATCTTTTTCTTTTTTTCTGATACTTTCTACCTGAGTTTATAATGTGGGTGTGTCAATGAAACCTTCCTGATGGATAACATCCATCCATAATTTTATCTATAGTTATGGCACAAAAACAGAAGAAGAACAACAAATGGAATCAGATGCTCAATGTTCTAAATATACATGTATATGGGCTGCCAGTTCAATGTCCAGTTCATTTTTTTTTTATTTTATAAAATGAACTTATTATTATCTCAATGTCTGAAATGAAACCAAAGTTTTAATTCATCCATAATCATTGTGCCCTTAAATATTGGGTTACCATTTTGGTTTAGTTTAACCAATCATAAACTAGTTTTTTGATTGGCTATTAGTGAGTATCTTCTAATTTTGTTTTTTTTTATCTAGGTGTGAGAGTACCCCTTGAAGGTAACACAAGAAGAAATTTAGAAGGAATTTTACCTCCTTAAAAACAAGCATTGGTTATTATTACCGTAATCCAGCTATTGTGTATGGACTTGCAATTGGCTAATGAACACAGAAAATGTATTTAGTAGTATAATGTAGACAAGTGTGTGTGGGAATTTTTGTGAATAACTTAAATTTTCATTCATAATTACTTGGATTAAATAATGTATTTACAAACAGTCCTTAGTATAAATATGAAAGGCAAGGTGTTCCAAAATAACTGTCATCTTTGACATGTGTTTATTTATTTATTTCACTGGAGTAAAGTTTAGAGTTAGAACTCAGCAATAAGTACTGTATAATGACTGACACATGGTTTGTAGTTTTACACCTGTCCAAGTCTGCAAACTATAAATTGTGTCATGTGATAGTCTGAAATATATAAATATTTTTACCAATTGTTTGACTTTTTTTGCTAATCACTATGTAAAGTTTTCATTTTTATAAATAACATGTAATTTTCAGCGATATCTCTTCAGTCGAAGCGGATGTTAAATAAAACTATTGCACACATGGTCTGAAACCAGAAATATACAAAGATATGGGTTCAGAGTTCAGATGGTACTTAATACCACAATATTCACAACAAGCCAAAGAAAGTATACATGTACATATAAATTGTATCCCCATTTAATTCAATGTTTACAGATATATGTAATCATTGAATTAAAATTAAAATCTGTTTACATTTTGAATTCAAATCAGATTCGAAGGTACAGATAAAACAAATATCCTCTTCTCCTCTAGCTATGCTGCATCAAATATAATGTATTAGTCTACATCACTGAATCACTGCCACAAAAGAAAAGATAATTCCACATTAACTTTGGCACTAACATGTACACGTATGCTTAATTCTATTTACTAAGGTCACGTTCAATCCCATTAAGGAATATTTTGTGCAGACTACTCGTCTTCCAATTTCAACTACCGGTATCAAGTGACGTGTAAGTTTTAAGGTATCACCAATTTCATTGAACAAATTCTAAAAAACACCACCCTGGCCAGATACATGTCAGATATTGTTGAAGACAAGAAAATGACAAAATGTAATTCCTTATGCTGGTCATATGGACGGGAAGATATTGGAAAAAGTGGCAACGTCCTTTTAGCCGATTGGCTAAAAGAGTTATCATTTCAGTGAAAAATAGAAACAACTGAATGAGGACATTATACAAGGCCTACTGACTTGTAGAGCTGATAAAAGTACAGTTTTGATAACAATTGCTTACCCACAATATCTTAAAAACCAAGGAAAATATATATATATATACTCGGTATATACGCATACATTTGAACATGTTGAGATGTTTGTGATTGTTTTAGAGATAAAGTTTGCATACTGAATGAAACCCAAGTTAATATAATGATGTAATGGGTAGATTCATTACCAAAATAAATACAAAGTTATAAATAGACAGAACACAGTTAAGAACAGTGAAAATGTGATTTACTTTACACTATAAATAGAACTTCTGTATGTAAACTCTTAAATAGAGCAGACCTACAGACAGTATGTTGGCCTGGACAGAACTAAAATTATCATTGAGTAAGGAAACCACATGAATCATACAACAGAATTCTGTTTATATTCTAGAAGTACAAATCAGACAATCTTTATTTATTCAAAACAACATTATTCTCTGACATGTTGCAATTTTCTTCAAACAATCAACGTAGAAAAGTGACCTCTTCATATATGTTACAGAAAATTGAGCAGATCTGCAGAATTCTATTTATACTGTTTAAATTTGGTGTAAAATGATGCCGTCAAATTTCTTACTGTAACAGATTTATATAATAAAGCAACGTACAGCGCATATCAATCTGTTCTACAAGAGGATAACGAAAGTGCTCTAATATCTATGTCAAAGATGACTACCTTCGACACGTGAAGTCACATCATGCGACATCAATCATTGGCTCAATATTATGACATGTGCACTGTTACTAGTTTGGGCAGAACGTTGGCTTTTTACTCATTTTAATACCCATTTACACTAAATAGGAATACTTTTTACCTACAAATACTCCAAGTGTCTTTATTTATTTAATTTGTCGGTGGAAAAAAGTTCATATTTGTGACTCATCAACTCGCATTGATATTTTCCTTATCAGTGATTGTAGTGGCCTAGCAAATATTCACTGCTGATATTCACTTGTACGGTATATTCTGCAGAACATGCCCGAAGTCTCAGTCAAATGACAATTGTTGGCATCTGGGTATTCCAGTCTACAACAATGTACTTATTGTGCATGCTCTCCAGATAAGAATATGAGGTCATTGTGATGACTTGTGCAACAAATAATTTGTGTTTTTAATGTCCAAGACTTAGCTACATGTACTTTAAGACCAACTTTTTAGCACCAACTGAATCAGTGAAGACAGGCATATTCCATGGAGTGTGCTTTGTGGGACATTTGACAGAATATCAGGAAATCCACCTAAATTTCATTGAATTCCAACTAGCATGTATATACAGGTGGACTTTGGTTTTCTGTTCATTCCAAATGACTACATGTTTCTTCCTTGCTCGGCCCTCCATCATGCACCTGGGAATCCAGGTTCTGAAATCCCAAGGAATTTGTTTATTGGGAAAGCTTGAGGGCACATCAGTTTAACCCTTAACTGGTCATAGTCGCACATTTGCACCACAACGTTAACTACTAAGTGGTCACGGTCGCATATTATCAACCACAGCAAGAACCTTTTTATAAGATGCATTTGAGTATTTAGTTTCGTATTTAATTAGCATTTTGAAATGAGGTGAAACAAAAAGTGCAAAATATATTATAAATCAACTTATATCCTATCCTTTTCAACTTTTTTATTGGTGTCAAGAGTCTATCCCTTATAATCATCCAGCAGTAGACGTTTGAAATAAGCATATAAATATTTCACCTTATTTCGCGTGACCAGTACAGGTCATGACGTCAAAATGATGTTGACCGGTAAAGGGTTAATGAGCCAGCGCAATGCTCACTTAACCGCCATGGCTCGTTTCCAATAAATGAATCATTGATTTGATTTAGTCATCATTAAAGGGGCATTATGTAAGATTAAACAAAAAGCTGACAGTTTTCGCTGTAATAGTTAAAAAATAGATAATGCAAAGGGAAAATGATGAAAATTTCAGTCAAATTACTTCACCCAGAGCCGAGTTATCAGTGTTATAATAATAGTGAAGCCTCAATGTTACGATAATAAATAAAGTCTCAATTATCCATTTTTACGTTAAATCAATAATCACAAATCACATTTAATTCTGATGGCATCTTTAAGGCCTGAAGAAAGACCTGCACTAGGCAGATTTAGTTCTTGCATAACGACTGTTTAAACATTAGTATAAACAAAGATATACTGAGACTAAAATAGTAAAAACTCTTAACACAGAATGAGCAAAATAGAGTAGACAACATAAACTACTTATATACAGTTGCTAAAATCATAAACATTCTAGACTGTCAGTTGAAACACTTAGTTCACAATACTGACTCATTAACATGGCTATTTTTGGATTAAAGATTAACTAACCAGATGACATCTCAACAACACCATTTGAATCGTAAAATATATTATTTTGTTAACTGCTACACATTTACATACATAACTTTTCTTTTAAACCATACATATAATAATAAATTACCTACCAAAAAACTTAGCGAGATAACCAGAAAAAAACTGTTGACCTAGTCTTAAAATGTAGCTTTGATCAAAAGTAATCCCTATTTCAATATTGACCAATCTAAATTCGTTCTATTCAACCAGGTTAACCAAAGTTACCTTTTTTATTTTTTTTTAGTGCAAAACAGAGAGGTACTGGAATCATTTATTTCTTCTAATTTAAGATACATGTACTTAATATTGCTCAATATGTTTTCAGTTAAAAAAAAAATCCATATGCTTCACACATTTAATAGGTTATTCATTTTCTGGAATATAATTTCTTTTTTTTTCAAGTTACCTGTACTTCCAAAATAACTGACACTGGGTGTTCTCTAAAGGTAAGCATAACCTGCCATGTGCAATACACCCATCACTATGTACTGGTATATTTAATTGAAGCTATAGATTGAACTTGGATTTTAGAAGACAAAGCCCATGACTGTTGATTTGGATGAAAAAATATAATTGATACACATTAAGATTAGTTATTCTATTTTAGACTAGACTTTTTTTTTCATTTTTCTTGGCATGGTGTATTCATAATTACAGAGATCAATATCGTGGTCGTTTATATAGGCCTATGTATATCTTCAATAGTTGTAGGCAAAATGTGCATACATTTCATTGTACGAATATACACCACCATAGTTCATATGTGGGTACACTCTCTTTACTGTACATTTACAACCCTATGGACAGCAGCCAGATATTTAGTCTTTCAACTCTGTCTTTAGACAACAGATAACCTTTATATATAAGTAAAGCAGGCATCTATATGCCACTATATAAATAATGTAAACTAATCATAGATTATAGAAAAGGTTAAGTACAATGAATTAAGAAATGTTATGAAACTATTGTATAGTTGTTATACTATAGTAATTTTAAATATTTGCCAGCTATTCTCATATTTAAAGAATTACTTTTTTTATTCATATGACTAAATTTCAAAAGTGTTTTTTTAAAAATATATAGGCCTATGTGATCTAGGGTAAAAACTCATGTAGTATTTATTGGAAGCTCTTAAAACTTGATACAAACATACTTCTTTGGACAACCAAAACATATTCTGGAAATTTCTGACAGATGGAGAGGCAAGGGTGATAGAGGCAACCAACACCAGGGCTAGTGTGGAAGATAGCAAAGAACATTTTCACACAGCTAGTTTATTGGAATACTTGGATGGACTCCTCCCCAGTTCTGTTGTCTTCCTTCAAAATTGCAGGTAGTTAGGCTACACCAATTTGTAGCCATATCTATTCAAATTTCTTCAGGAAAACATAGGACCCCTACACCTAAAAATCACCTTGAATTTTAACAAAACATTGTTCAACAGACTCAAGTTGCTATTTGTTTATGAAAACTCCAAAGAACTAACAATTAAATTGGTTTGGCCTTTACTAGAAAATTTGTCCAATAAGAAAACCAACAACTATAAATCAAGTTTTTCAGGATTCAAGAGCAATGACAGAAATGAGCTCCCATTCTGTAAACCAATTAAATATGGATAACAGACCTAGGTCTACAAATCTTAATTCCTAATAAGACCCTGTGGACAAGAATTAAATTCATAAACATTCAATGAAAATTAATTTACACATTTACTTTTTGCAACAATTTTGTAATAATAGTAACAGTCATTTTGTAAAATGTGGAAACTGTCAAGATCATTCAGTAACCAATTAGAGTTATCTCCCTTCCATAATTTACAGCAGTTGACGTCTGCTAGCCTACAGGTGCATGTTCATTGGCCTAGTTGTGTCATGAGAAGGTGTTCTCAATTTGTGACAGTAGAAAATATGGAAATGGGAGGAAAATTAAAAGTCAATATAAATCTATATGTTCTCAGAGCAGGAAGGCCTATAGGGCCTACTATGAAGGGCATGTTACATGTTGGTCTGAGATAGGTAGCCTATTGCTTCCTGTCTCAATTCTACCATTCCTTCAGGGTTAGAGTTTATGTAATGTGATGAACAAATTACTTATATAATTTCAGACAATCCACTGAAAGCAAAATAAATAGGCCTAGTCTGAAAATAACTTTTAGAAATTGTAGGTCTACCGAACAAAATATAAGAGGCACTATTGAAATGTACGCTACTTGACAGTGATATTTTTAACTTTGCATCAGACATATATAAACAACAGTCAACCAATAAACACATAATGATAGACATGTTCCCTCCGGAGCCTGACCAAGTCAAAATTTGTTCCTGACCTGAAATTGTCAGTGACTGGGTTTTTTTTCAGACTTGAATACGGGCCCTAATACGTTCACAAAGTATTCTCAGTCTTAACTTCAGCAAATTGCCTTTACATTAGATTTAACTAATATATTTATCTAATCTCCCATAATGTATCTTTAATTCTGAAAATGTTTTGAGATGCCCTTCTCCACCACACACACATAAAAAAACACCAAAAAACTAACAAACACCCATGCATACCGGTATTCAGAAGATAAGATAGCCTAAAAACTTCCACCAGACTAAATATTAGCTAATAACAACTTTAAAAACTTAAGCTTTTAGGCCTTGATGGTGTGCGAAATCCGGGGAAAGATTCCACGTATCTGTTCAGTGAGTCGCATCTTAGGGATTCTGGTCATCCAGTCATTTGGCGGGTGTATGATGTATGAGGTGATCTGTCCCCGCTATGGATGCTAGTTACACCCGATCCTATGCATATACGGCTTTCTAGATAGGAAGGGAGGCCAGAAATGGTCAGCGCGAGTCATTCTTGTATCTCTCAATCATAAATGATAGATCGAGATACACAGGGTTTCGTGCATCATCATGTCAGTTAATCTATCCATGTAGCTGTATACTTTTGATTCTAAATAGAATTCTAAGAAAAGGAATAATTCGTAAAATAGCCATACAAAAAAATATTTGGATATTAGAAAATCAGCACTACACAGAAGATAGTTCAACCAAAAATTTTTTGCAAGACAAACTATGCTGTATTTCAACTTCATAACATGTAAGGTAAGTAAAGTTCAAACATTTCTCAAAGCTGCAATTCCATTTAATTATACATATATATGGTACTATAAATATCGTTGTAACAAATTATAAACAAGTGCCAGATATGGTATTGGAAAGGTTGTGTGGCAATATTTAAAAGTATTTCTATGCTTCAAATAAACAGGTATCCCAACCCAATTACAGACCGTTTTGTTTTATGGGATGATGGCATTTGATCTTCAGATAGCATTGTTTTATCCGTTTGGTCAGTAAAAATGCTACCTTCTTCTGGGATGAAGATCTAAGTATTTTCAAATGATTTTTTGATATTGTATTCTATTAATCATTGTATCACATTTTCATATGGACGTTCATGTACAGTACCTGTGTTTATTTTGTTTCTGGACACTCTACAGCAGGGCTCTATAAAAGTTGAGTGTGCCTGCGCACACACTTGAAAATGTGCCTGCAGGGTCATACTCAAAAAGAGAGTATTCAATTGCCAGGTATAGGCCTATAGTATGATTGATTGTGGGTAGGGGGGGGGGGGGGGGCTTACGAAAGCTTCTTGGGTTGGACTCAGCAAAAGAAGAAATTATAAATAAATTTTAGTACCTTTTTTATTATGGTTTCTAAATTGTATTAATTTATTATAGATTACTTTAATAATAAAGATTATGTTTGATGTGCATATTGTTGTTGTTTGGGGTTGATATAAACATAGTATAGAAGACTACCGGTCGGTTCAAACAAGTTCTGTACTTTGCTCAGTATCCGACATATCAACATCTATAGCTTCGACAATGGCTGCCATTTTATCATGAGAACCGGACACCGAACGAAGGCTTAGAATCAGCAGGTTTTGAGAAAAAGAATGTCATGGACTTGTCTGTTTTTGACCGTAGGTCATTGCAGTCTTCGGCGGGGTGATTTCTCTGTATATGCACTTTATAATTTTGAAATAAAATAACATCACCACAAACTCGGCAAGAGACTTTGTTCTTTTTTCCACTTGATACTCGATAGGAAGCCATCGTTATAGAATTATCAGGTGTAAGTGTGGTTACTACACGGTACTGGTGTTTACGGGTCGCCGAGGTCACAGGTGATAGCATACGACACACCTGTGCTTGCCTACTCCATGATCAAACACGATAGCAGATGGCTTCCATCTTGTTTACTGACGGTACTACTTATTTTAAGACAGACTCGGCTTTCCAATTTATAATATCTACGTCATTGGGGATTTCCAATTTATACTCACTGGTTGCTATGACCCGCTATGGCGTTGTCTAGAAACGCGCGTGCTCGCGTTAGTTTAAAATTTTTGCTATACGTTTAACATGGACTATTTGATGTAATTTGCCTGATTTGATTTGGCCCCATTTCCATAAATTTAGGTTGTTTTTTAGAAATTTTTAGCAAATGTTAATCTTATGTGTTTTTTAATTCTAGCCGAAGTAAATTTGTTTACAATTTATAGCGAGTTAAGTTATCGTCTCTAAGAGGCGGGCGTAGTATTTTAAATGGCGGCCATTTGCCATCATGTGTATTCTTGAAGTAGGTACACATGATGTAATCGTATGAGGTGATAGTTCATACGTCGCGTGCTATTCTTTTAATCATCGACCGGCATTCGACTAGAATTGTCACTAAATTAAGCAGAGGTCACAGGTGATAGGTCATAAGTCACAGGTGGAATCGCTTACGTCGCGTGCTGATGTTTTTATCATCGACTAGCTTATTCTAGTAAATTATTACACGGTAATCAAAGTAAACAAAAAAAAAAAAAATATAGTATTCTTTATTTTACATGATTTACGTGACAGTAATAATTTGTTAAAAATGTGCCTGCAAAAAAGTTTTTTAAAGCAAATGTGCCTGCGCACGGCGTGCGCATGTGCGCGGAAATATCGATGCCTGCTCTACAGGTCACAATTTTTTATCCGATTTGAATAAACTTGAAGTATAGGGTTATCTCCTTTCGATATCTGCACATATCAGACCGTAACTTCCTGGATTATGGCCCCTGATTGTAAAAAAATTCATGTTTTTAGCTTGTGAACGCTCTAAAGGTACAGTAACAATTTTAATCCGATTTTGCTGAAACTTAAAAGTATGTTTACAACCCATAGGTCTTGGTTCCTTACAATATTCGTGCATATCCGACTATAATTACATGGACTATGGCCCCTGAGTGTACAAAAAATCATGTTTTTTTTTTAGCTTGTGGATGCTCTGGAGGTCACAATTTTTATCCTGCTATGTTGAAACATGTATGTTTATGTTTATATCCCAAATATCTTAGTTCCTTTTACGATATTCACGCATATTATATAGGACTATAACTTCACAAATTATGCTCATTGCACGAAAAATTGCATCTTTTAAAAAAACATATGGTTGAGTTCGAATTTTGTGAAAATCGGACCAAAACTGCTCCACAAAATGACTGCATCCCCCCCTACACAAACAGAGTAAATGTATGTATACAAAGATTTTTGACACTGTAGATATCACAATTTGGATTGATTTTGATGAAATTTAAAATATATGTTTATATTCCAAATATCATGGTTCCTTTCAATGTTTGCACATATCAGACTGTAACTGCTTGGATTATGGCCCCTGGACCTTGGTGATACGAAAAATGGCATTTTTAGCTTGTGGAAATCACTAGAGCTCACAATTTTTATCCGTTACACCATCATGACAGTTGAATTCGAATTTTGTTGAAAAGTAGGCAAAAAGTTGTGGACAATCTAGAGGTCACATTTTTTGTCTGATTTTTATGAAGATTAAAGTATATGTTTATATCCTCCAGGTCTGGGTTCTTTTCAATTCTTGTGCTTATCATACCCAACTTCCTGGATTATAGCCTCTGATTGTAGAGTATAATCAGATTCAGATTTTAGTGAAATAAACAAAGAACTCAGTATCATCATGTCACTTTAAATCAGGAGCCGATTTTTCTCTGTAAAGATTTAGTATGTGTTCATTTGAAAAATTGATCAAATACCACCTAAGCAACATACCTAACATCTTTTACCATATATCATCAACCATGAAAGTAATTAAAAAGTTTTGAACAAAATAATTACCTAATTAGATGGACACTAGGTAATGTTGAATACAATAGCTGTAAGTAGTGAAAGGTGCGGTGCATGAAACAGGATATGACTTAAAATTTCATCTGATTCTATTTCTGATTTATTGGTATAGCTCAAATGGCTTTATAATTTGCATTTATTTATTTGTTAAAGCGGGAATTTCATATTTTCTAAGAAAATCAAAATATAATTATTTCTATTCTATGTCTTTTGCTCAAAAGGTTGATAACTCACTATTATACGATCATGGGCATTATTTCACAGGTCTAAAAATCAGTGACACAGGAAATAATAACACAATTACCTCCCTTGTTTTTCCACCCCCCCACCCCCACCCCCGTTTGAATTTGAAGTTGAAAATGATATTTTTGCAAATTTTTCATTTGGCAATAGTGTGAATTATAGGATTAATAGGATTATTCTTTAACAAGGTAGGACTGTTTATATATACAGTCTATTTTAGGTTTTCATTTTAATACATTTTAAAAATAAGAAATTGCAACTTTAAAGTGGAGATTGGTGTGTTGTGCCTGTAATAAACGCAATGTTTTGTGATTGCTCTTTAAGATTGCTACATTGGTAAAATGTTCTAATTTATTGGTACTAATCTCTAAATGACAAATGCTAACTTTACCTGGACTTTAATCAAATAAATATGTTCTATAATTCATAAACATTCCTGAAGGTGCTACCTATGAGTTTCAAAAGGCTGAACATGTAGAATAATGTTAATAGGTTGTATCAACTTTGGTAATTAGTGTTCTTATAAATACTTTTCAGGTCATTCAGTATTCCCAACACACCTTTTTTATGATTCAACTCAAAGAACTTTCAGCACTCATTAAGATGATAACCAAATTAGGTATCTGAAAGACATGCATGCATATTGCGGTGGGTTTTCATGAATGGTCTTGACTTGTTTAATAAGACAGTATGAGCAACTGTACTATTGTTATGCTATATGTACATTAAAAGGATTCCCAGATTTAAGGTAAAATGAATACTAACATCTCGGATGGTCAAATTTGGCACGAATCTATAAAAATATGTTTTAATATAATTACCAATATGATTATTGTCATCATTAGTACAATAGGAATGCATATTAATGCCAGGAAATGTTCTTGTTATAATAACATAGTTTGGGTTCACTTTTGGAGAAATGCCAGAAGTCTGACATCGGTCGCCCTATATTGCATGAAAGACATTTATAAACCGGCTACCTGATTTAAGACCACGTGTCTCGCATATTTAATTCCTTACATAACGTCCACCAACTTACTTCTCAAAAAAATATTACTTATAAGAATATGACATCGTCCTACCTTATCATGTAATATAATGTAAATTCAAGTCAGTCTGCCCTATATTCCCTTCGAGAGCCGCATTTCTATAGCTGTATTTGCTGATAACAAGTAGAGAAACTTTCGCCTTTACCGAAATTCGGAAGAGGCCATTGTACCTGGGAGACGGCGCGGTTATTCCAATTGTTTGCTTTTGACTTATAGTTCAGCTTCAGAAGCCAAGTTACTTCATTGCATGTGCATATGAGTTAAATGTTCCGGTTCTTAAAAAAAAAACCCACAAAATATTTCTCTTATACCAAAATTGACAGAAATCATAAAAGCCATAATCCCTATAGAGGATATGGGCTCGTCTATCATGAAAGGACTCAAGTGGCACCACTTCCAAAGAGTCCATGATACCTTTTGTTTATGAAATTGATCACTGGCCTTCAGACATATTGCTATGTAAATCTAAACTTTAAATAGGAAACATGTGGTCCAAAGTTTATGTATATTTGTACGTAAAGGAAGTTGTTAAAACCGGGTGGATCGGATGGTTAGATGCACGTGTACTTGGATCTATATAATATAATATAATGGATGAACGTTATTGGTTATAAGATTATGGGCCACTAGGGGAACAATGTGTATCACATATCAATGTACCTGCCCAGGGAGTGTACATAGTCCAGTCAAAAATGCCATAAAAATAATTGTTTGTTTTTTCTACACGCAACATATTCCTTATATATCAAAAGTATATAGAAATATCCACTAAACGAAAATTTGACAAATGTTATAAACTAGCCTTTGATTGTACATGTATGTTATAAAATTATTTAAGTACAATTTGTATAAATGTTTGGAAAAAAATGGTTAATGTTTTGACTGTAACAACTAAAGACATTACTTCACCAGACCATGAATAAAGGGCACATAAGATGGCGACATTTCTTTTAGCTACGTGTAGCTAATGGTATATTATACATGTATAAAACGGCAAGTTGACACCAATCTGTTTGAAATTAATTAGCTATCTTCAGTCAAGGACGCAAAAATAGATCTACCAATTATCGAAAACACTCTTGATCCCCTCAGACGCCAGTGATGTTGTTGTTGTTCTTGGTGTTTAACGTCCGCTTAAAGGTGATATCGCAGACAAGTCTTATTTTTCATTTTCATTATCTTAGCGCACGCGCAGGGGTCTTTGCTGTGGGAGGAAACCGGAGTGCCCGGAGGAAACCCACGAGGTTGAGAAGGAGCCCCTATCTCCATGCCACATACGCTCACACCAGGGCTCGAAACCACAGCCGCAAGCCAGAGGTGACCGGCCAGCTAGAGGTCGAAGCGCGGCACTCTAGACCACTAGGCCATCCCAACCCCCCACGCCAGTGATGTCACAGTGACCGTTTATATTCGAAATGTTATCAGCCCTCCCGTGTATTCATTAACGCATGACTAATTCCTTTATCCCCTAATTAAATAAAACAATTGAGTAGGAAATAATTTGTTGTGTAATTTAGATTGTTTTATAACCTCCCACCCTCTCTTCTCACCATAGCGATTTTAATACTGTTTTTTAAAGTGACTTTTTGATAAGAGTCCCTCTACAACCATGTGCAGTCCAAGATTCGAGATACATTTTCGTCAGGAAAGTTTTGTGGTTCTAATTTCCCGAGTAAAAAGATGTGGTTATGCTATGGCCACGAATTCAATTTATAATTTGTTAGCAAAATTGTATCTTTGAAAGAGAAGTTTCCAGATTGCATAGCACAGAGCAGGCGCGGATATAGAGGGGGGCGCACCCGGCGCACGCCCCCTCTATTTTTTTGCGGTGGCGAACAATTTTTAGCTCCATATATTCTCGCGGGAAAGGAGAATAAAAACAGTGTAGGTTGGAAATCGTAAATTACAGTACTAGTATGAAATTAGTCCTTGTGGGCATTTTTGTCCACTCAAAAATCATGGGTCGGGCTTCGCACTCCCAACTTGGTGCGGCACGCCCCCCCTTTCTGAAAATCCTGGATCCGCCCCTGCAGAGTGAATAAGTTTCAAGCCCTTTAGCTATTGAAAATGGTACCTAATTATTCAAGTTTATGAGTGAGGATCATTTACAACTAAGTAATTAGCAAGTAAATGGAAATGGTTATCAAGGCAATGTTTTGTTTGAAATTTGTAACCTTACAGATAAAATCATATTAATTGCATCTTCAATAGAAGGCTTGATCTCACCTTAACTACGTACATCTTATCAAGCCCTTCACGTAATACCCTGCACATTTCGCCACTAAATTCGATTGGGTACAAGCCCAGCTTGTGAGCCTATCAGATTCCTTTGTTAAAAAATATTGGTACGATTAATCTCGCTAAAATGTCTACATATGACAATCGAGTTGCTAAGTTCAGGGATCGGTCAATGTCAAGGTTGCTGGAAATCATGGCTGACCAACAAAGGGTTTCCTTCTGCTTCAATTTCTTTTCGTTTTCCGTAAGTTTCTCAATTGAACAAAAAAATTCAACGGCTGTAATATTGTCTGTTTCTTTTTCTATAGAGGCCGCCATGTTTGATTACAGTGTGTTGTGTGCCACGACCTCTGATAGCGCACTGCTAATTAGTCGCATGTAAATGTAAACACAGCGGGCAGAAAAGTTCGGGAATTGCTGAGTATTGAAGCAACGGTAAGATGTTGTAAAACTCGCAGACGTTGCTTAACCCTTTAGCGCCGTCGGTATCAGATTTGATACCACTAATTAGCTTAACTAATTAATAAACTAAATTTTGAACAAATAATCTATCCCCCGGTTTTTCATGACGAGAACGCCTGTGGTATCTAATATAGTACCATACAGTGCTGCTATATTGAGTACATGAGGTTCACTTGTACTTTCAAAGATGGTAGCTCCCACGATTGAGAAATTTAAATTTTTTGACCAGGGAAATTGGAGTATTATTCAACAAAATAGTTAAGTTTACCCTACCCAAAATTAATATATTATTCATGTATATAAGAATACAGAGAAACTTAATAACAGTTCACAGTATATTCAATTGCAAACTTAATCGCTCAGTGTGTGGTGAAAACATGTGGTATTAAATTTGCTAACGCAGGCATATTATCTGTCAAATATACCTGATCTTCTCCAAAAATAAATTCCAACATTTCCATCCCAACTGTCAATATAATGTAAATTTATGTCTGAACAAAGACAGAAATTTGTTTTTTTTAGCTTATCACAAATAAATATGATATCAAACCTGAGTTTTCCGATATATTTCTCAGTTGAGAAATGAAATTAAATGAAATGGGGTTTAACGTCCTACTCTTTTGCACCTAACCTGGGCTAATGGAAGACGGGCATACGCCATACAGTGTTCTATGAGGAAATTTTGCCCGGGCAGTGCCGCTACGGCCTACTCATATCGAATTCCAACTGCCAAGGGATCTTTTACGTGCACGCCAATGTGTACACAGGACCTCGGTTTTTCGTCCATCCGAAGAACTAGGCAGCTGTCCTTGTCAGGCTCTCCTTCTGCATCACTGACAAGGGGGAAATCACGTCGGACAATCGAGATGAACTTTCTCGGTCAATGCAGGGATCGAACACCCGACCTCCAGGTTAGCGAACCAGCGCCTTATCCACTAGTCATCTTTTTCTAAAGCCTATGGTATCAAAATCGATACCTGTCCAAAATTTTGGAAATGATTTCTGATGAATTTTTTTTTTGTGGATTAGGTTTATTCACACCCCAGGCATCATGAAAAACACAATTTGTGAATTTTTGAAGACCTCCTTCATGGTTTAGGCTCTAAAGGGTTAAGGAACATGTATGAATTGAAACTACATGTAAATCATTAATGTCTTCTTAGGATAAAATTTTCTAAAAATGTTTCACATAGAATTAACAAGTATTATAAACTAAAATATACCTGAGAATAGAATGTTTCTTTATGTAATTAAACAATGTCAAAGCCAATACAGAATTATATAGTCATAGATAAATTATGAATGGTATTCCAAATTAATTTCTTTAAATTAATGGTATATAAAAAACACCTTTATTTTGGTTTTCTATCACCTTGAACATTAGATACAGTGTCGGATTAAGGCTCTGCTGACCCTAAGGCACATTTTGATGGGTGGCCTGAAAATACAGACATGTTGGGCTCATTGACAAAAGGAATTAAGTTAAATTTAGCAACAGAAAATTTATTACAAACAAATTCAAAACATTGACAGTACTGTATTTACTATAAGTAGCCTACATATTCCCATTCACTGCCTAGTTAGATTACGACTTTGCGTGCTTTTGTGACTGCAAATTCGTCAGTTAGTTTTTTAGTTAATTTTATGAAGTAAATCACTTTCAATGCAGAGAAGTGCCAGTATACCATGACGTTTTTGACCCAATGTGAGTGGAATGCAATGCAATATGACACTACAGGCCATTTTTTTTTACTTTATTATTTTGTGGCCTGGATTTTTGGCTGGCCCTAAGGCACGTGCCTTATTTGCGTAATGGTTAATACGCTCTGATTAGATATCAATAAAAATAAGATCAACATCATAGCACACCGGCATAAACTCAAAGTGGCTTTTATATTGTCAATTATTATTTACATTATGCTATCCAGATATTTGTTCAAATTTTTGCAACATTATATATATATACTGTTTTGAAAAATGTTGACTGGTAGAATACAATTGATCTCTATTTACAATAGATTTAGTTAAAAATGAAAGATTAACTTTTTCACTCTTGAATGGTCATTATTTTTCAAATCTACCTTTTTCTATTCGTCATGTGTAAGCCAGCCAAGAAATCTGGGTCATGTTAAATGAGAGAAATAGTTGCTGTTTTTAGCAAATTGTGCCCATTGAAACACTCCTGTGCAGCCGATTACATTTTCAATTTGCATAATTAGTACATATTGGATCTGATTTTCATTTTACTGACAAATTTGACCTTGTTTCTGTAACATATTCTATTTTTATCACTGATGGAAACAAGGTCGGTGATTAATTAAACAAGAATTAAGTAAAGAACCATTTCAGACCCCTTTTTTTAACAATGTACATGTAGTCATTTTGTGATCTTCAGTATTCTTCAGGCTGGCTTACTTAAAATATTTCACTGTTTTGTCGCAAAAGTCTGTGGACTTATTTCTCTTGTCTAAAGCGGACAGATACCAAATTTTATTCAACAAATCCAGGAAAAATTTGCAAGACAAAACTTAAATGGCTTGGAAAATATAAAAATTTGCAACACAAAATTTTTTTTTAAAGGGTTATAAATTTATTCTTTAATAATATATTGAAATACATTATAAATGCCCAATTAGGCCCTATATATACATGGTCACATGTAGTTAGTTACACACAAATCTAATCTTCATATTTATTATATTAACATCAACCTACTAATATTTGAATAATAATACATTTGTATCTGAATACTTAAAGACGCATTATGGCATTATGTACAAGCTAAATGAAACCTTATCATGTTTTTATTTTGGCTTCAAACTTCAAATGTTATAAAAATTATTATTTAGACATTTACTCTCATGACTAGCCTTTAATCAACTCTCTAGACCATTGGATGGCAAAGATGTAACTGTTAACCGATTGAAATATTATTGCTATTTAATGATTCAGTTTAAAAATGGAGAAGGGAGGTTGAGTCTTGATTAACAAGTAATGTTGCTATGATAATAAACAATCTATGGCAAAACTTAAAATAATGAAAACTTTGCTCCAAATAAAGAGATTTAGAATGAAATTTTCAATATATTAATTTTGAATTATCTATTACTGAACTATTATAGGTTTGTGCACCACATCTGACATCTCTGTTCAATACAAGAAAGTAAGCACCTTTGTTCTCTTCACCAAGGCAGGTTTAGACTATTGGACCACAGTACAAAAAATTCATAACATTTTATGATGTATCTGGAAGTTCCTCTTTTCTTAAACATGGCATTGACACATATTTCTGACACATGGCTGATGCACTTGTAAAATGGAAAATTTTAAAAAACAATATTATATTAATGCCTAAAGATTCAAGAATGTTACAGAATTACTAGTTTAGTTACTACCCAATATTTGCCCCTGAATTTATAAAATGTCATTGTTTAATTATTTTAAAGACAGTTTCCACTTCTCAAAAGCACCTTAGGTTTATGATATATGGTCCACATGAGGCACTTCATCTTCAATCACAGAATTAGGAGGAATAATGTTATTGAGAGGTAAACTTGAAAAATGATGTCTTAATTGTTTTAATGATTTGCTGGTAACACTATAAGTCTGTTCAGCTTTACGGAAATCATCGGTTTGTTTCTTTAATTGTTCATGTAGATTAATTAATTGTGTTTTATATTTTAATTCAGTGTTTTCAACAGCCATGTCAACTGCTCTTTCCTTTTCACGAACCTCACTTTCTAATTTTAAATTTGTATTTTTCAGTAATAACTGGTCTTTATCATAGGTAACTCTCATTTCATGCATGTCTTTCATCATTTTATTTTTTTCCATGTCAATTTCTTTCCACATATCTGTAACTGTGTCTAGTTTAGCAGAACTATGATCTAACTGATGTTGTAAATTATCACAATGAATTTTTAATCTACCATTTGCCTTATTAGCTTCAGTTAATTGAACAGTATTTTTTTCAAGGGCATATTCAAGCTTTTTAACTGTGTTTTCTAAATATTTGTTACGTTCTTCCGTTGCCCTTAATTTTACTTTTAAATCAGAAATTTCATCTTTAGCAGATCTGAAAACTTTACGCAAAACTCCCAGTTCTTCAGAATCCCAAATGACCGAATTCTGCAGTTCGTCATTTCCATCTTGCTTTTCAAGGTTTCCTCTAGATCTTCCATCTCGAGACAACAAAGTAGACCTTGGGACACTAGGGTCATTCGATAAATCCATTTCTTGACTTAGTTGCAAATCTAGTTCTGTTGTTTTTCTTGTTACTGTTAGCCCTTGTCGTTCCAAATTTTGTCTCTGTATTTCTTCATCTAGGAGGTTCATCAATCGAACTTTTTGATAAATTTGTTGAATGTTCTCTGCATCTAAAGCATTCCATCTATTTATTTTGGTATCCATTTTCCCATCGTCTTTTGCGGCTCTTATCACTGCTTCCATGTCAAATGTTGGTGAAAATAAATCAGCTATCCATTTCCCTGGGACTGAATCTGATATATTATCACCCATGTCATCTGTGTTACCTGGAAGAGAACCTGAAGATAAATCTTTCTCGATCTTCTCCATGTTCACTGTTCTTCTTACAGAATCAGCGAATGTTCACTGGATAGGCTACTGAATCCAACGATAAATTATTTGGCTTGGATAACTAGATTCTGATAACATGGATGTGCCGATTTTAGTTCACCGGAAATAGGAATTTTAACAGGTTGTATGAGCGTGAGATATCTTTTCACCATAGATCTAGTACAGTTCTATGTTTTCACGCATTTCATACTTCTAATCATTGACGTTATATAACTTGCTACTATAACTATATTATTATTCTCATTTTGGGTTACATTTATAAACAAGTCGTATGCTTTGAACTGCGTGCGTAATATTATGAAAAGAAAGAAATGTCGGTGGCGTACGGAACCATGTGCTCAAACGAATCAAGTTGGCTATTATTATTTGTTTACAGGTCGTCAAGCATGGCCTGTCATTCAACACTTTGATGGTCTCCAGACGTTAAATTATCCTTATCGAGTAGACCCCGCCACCCCCCCCCCCCCCCACACACACACCTCCGAAACCCACTATGTAATTCTAACTCAACTTCGAAGCATGTTCGGACTCTTTTGACAACGGCCCACTGTTTCGGGGAATGCTCACTTTTCCGCGGGTTCACTAGATTAGCTACCAAGTACTACACCAGGCTAGTTCGCAGGTTCATTTAGTCAACCGATATCTATTATTAGGGTCAGTGGTTAGGGTTCGTTTAGTTACTTTTAGGGTTCGTTAATCCACCGATATCTATGACTAGGGTTAGGGTTGGGTTAGGTTTTGGGTTCGTTTATTGATACCCATATTTATGGTGTTTCTTATAGTGCACCCGCGGACTAGGTCGACGTGTCCCTGAATCCGAAATCCGACATAAAAAGAACCACCCCACCCGGTAAGGCATACAGCCATAGACATAGATTAGTCATAGACACAGAATTCCTCAAACTAAATAAAGAAAAACGGTAGACACCAGTGAATACTCATTTGGGATCACATGATTTTTCGCAATTTCTTAGTGTAGCCTACCGTTCAAAATTGCGTGGCACACTCAGGAAGATTTCGCGGCATAACTGGTTGAGAATCACTGCTGTAACCTTTGGATTTCTATTATTATACGTTCTTAGTAAACTGATAATTATAAAGAATTATTGGCCTGTTTGTAACCAGATAATAATTATCCAGCCAACATAGTGTAAGCCTATGGTAACTATATAATAAAGCCTACTGCATACCAGAATCATCATTATGTATTCCAGTTTCTCCCATAAAAACGATGCTACAAAATGCATTTAGGCCGTGATGTGAAATTTCTAGCAAGCTTGCTTCTGTT
Source organism: Patella ulyssiponensis (assembly GCA_963678685.1). Lineage (NCBI taxonomy): Eukaryota > Metazoa > Mollusca > Gastropoda > Patellidae > Patella > Patella ulyssiponensis. The sequence goes on along the minus strand of OY783225.1, from coordinate 81,244,056 downwards.
TCTCCATTCCGACCATTTTCAGGCGGAAAACAAACTACATCATCTAATTCTCCTAGTATTACTTTGTATTTCCACACAACTTTTCTTTTATCAATTCTTTGACGTTTGACAGAAAACGTAAAATAAATATGGGCTTACTTATCAATGTGCGATGGTATTTGAATTTCGCGGTGATTTGGTTTTAATAGATCACGTGACATAGCTCGCCAATCAGACACACACTACGAAGGGTCAACGGGTCGTGTAGAGTGAAAGGTCACCGGTATGTTTACGTTCCGATAGTAAAAAAGCGGAAGAATAACTACCGCTGTATACTCCGTGTAGATTTTGTTTAAAAACACCGATCTAAAACCGTTTACTGCGAGAAACTGGGAAAAATTTAGGGAATATGCTAACCAGTGGATCAAATTAGACGGAAACGGCAGGCTTGTACAGGAGACAAAATGCTATATTGATTTGATTTGTTGGACAAAGAATTCTAGTTCTAGGAATGTGCAGACAAGACTCATTGGAGTATACTAACAGTAACAATACAGACTTCTCACATTCCACGTATACCAACGTAAAAAAAAAAAACAACTGTGTATGAATAAAGTTATGTTTAGAGGAGCTAATACTTTACCAGCGAAATAAAAAAAAAGAATAATAGGTCTGGTTAATTTGTTGAGGGGATCATATCTTAATATTTTCCCATTTTATTGCAAATGCAAGTTGATGAAGATATTCTCCTATTCCTAAATGCATGACAACTCAGACCAAGGACTACTCAGACCAAGACAGAAGACCACTATGGTAAAGATTGTCACCTCAGACTGTCACCATTGAGGTGAAATACCATGCGCAGTACTTTATAAGAAATATAGGGGACATACTCTGGCGCATTCCCCCCTGGTTGCCTTACTGTAGCTGCGGAAATTTATGCCCTTCTTGTTAAACTCAACTGTAACAAATGACAGGGTTAGGTTGACTATAGAGATCAAGAACCAAACGATATTCTCACTGCGGATGCAAATCAGGCTGCACTAGGCTACAGATAGTTGTATTTGTTACAAGTGAAAGCTTTCTAGTATGGATTTGTGAAAATTGTTCGAATATGAAAGTGACAGCAAAATGGTATTGATGAAATTATGTGATTTTTTATGAAAAGACCTGAACCTGTATGCATGTACATATGTATTTTTGTAAGCGGTTTGTACATTGGTGTGCACATAAAAAGACCCCTTGGAAGTTGGAATTCGATATAAGAGTAGGCCATAGTCATAGTGCTGTGCCGGCAAAATTCCCCTCATAATAAACTGTATACCGGTAGCGCATGCCCGTCTTCCTTAACCCAGTACATGTATAAGAGCTACAGATAGATGTATTTTTTAGAAGTGAAAGTGAAAGCTTTCTAGTATGGTTTTGTGAAAATTGTTCGAATATGAAAGTGACGGCCAAATCATATTGATGAAATTATGTGATTTTTATGAGTAGGCCTAAACCTGTATACATATGTATTTTTGTAAGCGGTTTTTACATTCCATATTTGAAACATGTTTTACTTAAATGTACTGTACATGTCGATATATTTTCATATCATATTTAGTTATTTTAAGCTGATATATATGTTTTTATTTTACTTCTTTATTCTAATTGGATTCAGACGTGTTTTCTCCTTGTCAGTGGTGCAGGCAGAGGGGCTGACAAGGTACAAGGACTGCTGTCTAGTCGTTCGAATGTGACGAAAAACCGAACTCCTCTGTAACATTGGTGTGCAAGTAAAAAGATCCCTTGGCAGTTGGAATTTGATATAAGAGTGGGCCATAGTGCTGTGCCCGGGCAAAATTTTCCTCATGGTACACTGTATAGTGTATGCCCGTCTTCATTAGTCCAGTACATGTATAAGAACAGAACGTTTAACTCCATTTTATTTCTTATTCATTTTACTGGAACCATTTTATTTAGTTAACTGTTTGTTTTTCTCTTATATGTACTTTTCTTTACTGGTATATATCTTAGAATTTTGTACAGTGTATATGCACACAAGACCTGATCTGTGTGTAAATACATGTATTCTGTGCAGCTTAGCCCCCCCCCCCCCTCCAAAAAAAAAAATTGATGATTTCTTAGGAGTGCCGGGCACATCCTCAGCCCCTCCAAAAAATTCCATCCCAATTTTATGAGCTGGCGACGGGCCCGATTCTGTGGATATAAAAATCTGAAAAGCAGATTAGAACCCAATCTCCAGTATTAATACACTATATAAATGATATTATTATATACATTTTTCATACATTATATAAGATTTAGATAAAGAACTAGCCATTCTTGCTATAATAGTTCAAAAGTAGATAATGTAAAATGAATAATTTGAAAACTTCATTCAAATTACTCTATTGCAAGCAAAGATATTAGCCTTTGAAGGTTTGACAGACGTGTTCAACAATTTCAACCACTGTACTGGTTGAACGAAGCTAAGTCTCGGTCCTCCATATTTGATTAAATCAAAGTATCGCTGAACCGTTTTAATCTATTTAATATCGGAGAAATCTCATGCCATCGAGTGTTGTTGTTGAATACTGTATGAGGAAGTACATGTATATAAAATTGCATTCATTTTTATACGCCCACATAGAAATGTGGACGTATATTGCCGTCGCCCCCGTCCGTCCGTCTGTCGGTCCGTCCGTCCGTCCGTCGGTCCGTCCGTCCGTCCGTCCGTCCATCGTCCACAATTTCTTGTGAACGCACTAGAGGCCAGAGTTAATATCCGATTGACTTTAAATTTATACACAGTGTTTAAGGTCATGAGACGAAGAAGCCTATTGATTTTCAGCAATATCCGATAATTACTGCCAGAGTTATGACCCTTGATCACTTTGAAAAATCTTGTGAACGCTCTAGAGACCAAAGTTAATATATGATTGACTTTAAATTTATACACAGTGTTTAAGGACATGAGATGAAGACGACTATTGATATCAGCGATCTCTGATAATTATTGCCAGAGTTATGGCCCTTGATCACATCAAAAAATCCTGTTGACGCTTTAGAGGCCAAAGTTAATATCCGTTTGACTTTAAATTTACACACATTGTTTAAGGTCATGAGACGAAGAAGCCTACTGATTTTCAGCGATTTCAAATAATTACTTCCAGAGTTATCTCCCTTGATCACTTCAAAAAACCTTGTGAAGCTATAGATGCCAAACTTATCATCCGATTGACTTCAGATTGATACACAGAGTTTAAGGTGTTGAAACGAACAAGTATTTTGATTTTCAATGAATTTTCATAACTGAACAGCTAAATCCATGATGTTAAATGTTTCCTATACTAATTGTTAGCGTGGGGCAAAACTTTATAAAAAGCAAACAAATTCTAATGATTTTCAGATAATTACAAAATAAGTTGTTACTCTTAATCAGATTTTAGTGTATAACAAATGTTTCATTCCCCAAAAAAGTAAAAAATATGCGACAACACTTGTTGACTGCCCGGACGATTTAGCTGCTGTGGGCGTATGTTTCGTTGCCTGGCAACCTATCTTTTTTCTTTATTACTGTATTTCTTTCTTTAAATAAATGTATACTTATTTAACATCTCTTATAATATGTCTATATTGTTTGGTTTTTTTAAAAAACAAAAACAAGTATAATTGGTGCATGTACAGAGGTAGTTGTGAGGTAAATCATTATTAATATTCTGTTGTATCAGTGGGCTCAGATGGTATTATTTTTTTTGGTCTTTTTCTCAACATTATATATAATTATTATACCGAACCAGTATTTCAATCATGCCAAAAACGTTTTCATCTGTATATTATATTTATATTTCTTATGGATATTGTTTATTGAAATAAAATGAAAAAAAAAATGCTTTTTTCTAGGAAATATCACATTCATTGATACAATTTCGCTTTTGACCATATTTTTGCCGCAAATCAGGGGCTAGCCGTGTTCACGGTGTCAACACAACATTTATCTGATGTTGTTGTCCCGTAATTCAGGCATATTTGCAGAAAAATTCTCTCATACAAATGTAAACAAGCCAACGTGTTCCGTCTCGTAAAAGGTATTCTATGGTCTATTTATGGCTATTGACCCCTGACCTAATGACGTTGATTGCTTTTCTGGTTTCTGATTGGCTTAGAATTTGATTTCTTCACCACATTATGGCTGCACTTGACAAATATAGTCCGAGGCGTAATTCGAGTGCTGGTCTGATTGTGCAAACCATCGCAATAGAAATGTGTACTACAGTGGCGGCTTACTTGTTTACTTGTGCAGCAAAGGGTCAGATTTTCACCTGGAATTTGCCGAGACAAAATGAAACGATTTTCGTGGCTAAATCACAGCCTAATTTGGAAGCGGTGCAATTGAAATCTAATATAATCGCAATGCATAGACCTGGAGTTTTTTTGTTTTTTTGCTTTTTTACTTTCATTTTCATGTTCAGAGACACTTTAGCTTACAATTTCTTTATCTGGAATATCCTAATTTTTGATGAAACTTGATTTGTGACTTTATATCCAGAGATCTCACTCAACCCAGTTTGATTTTTCCGAACACGATTATTCCTCTTGACAAATCGGAGTAGCCTATACAATTTTTATGAAATTTGTTACCGGGTATGTAACTTTTTGTTTGGAATCTAGGATGAACTGAACTATGATGGGTCAGGCTACTAAATTTAAACTCTTGAGAAACTAGTCCTCCTATTTCCGAAACTGGAACTGTATGTCGAGTAAAACTTGCACTTGTGATTAGAGTCATCATGGACGACTCAGCTACTGACAAGCCCACATCTTTGTTTATTCATGCAAATTAATAATTAACAAAAGTTGGCATGGAAATATAAAAAATGTTTAGATAATCCAATTTTAGGCCCTGCGTGACTAAATAAACGAGACAAATACGATGTAAATCGATAACTCCCTCCGCCCCAGGCCTGACAAGAGTAGGTGTGGGGGGGGGGTGCAGCCGGTGCGGCGCCCCAGGACCCATAAGAGTCTATGGTGCCCATCATGCATAAATTTTTGTTCCTTTGAAGCTTATAATATAAGAGTTCCTCAGAACATACACTCTTCAAAAAAAAACCCCGCAATGTGACAATTCGTCGTCGGTATACCCTCGCTCTACCATCCCCTCGTTGCAATAGGAACCGCGACACACATCCGAACCAAACTGCTCTCCGGTGTTGCTGTGGACAGGGGCGTAGCCGTGAAATATATATTGGGGGGGGGGTCCGCAACGGGGTGGGGGGTACCCCCATAAATTTTGTTTAAAGTCTCAGTCTTCTGTTAACATCACACCAACAGGGGCGTAGCCGTGAAATATATATTGGGGGGGGGGGTCCGCAACGGGGTGGGGGGTACCCCCAAAAATTTTGTTTAAAGTCTCAGTCTTCTGTTAACATCACACCAATAGGCCTACAATGTTTATCATGTTTACAGACATTAGCACCGGTCTTCCCCGAGAGGCGAAGAAGCGTGGCTTACTTACCCCCACCTAAGAAAATTTTGGAATATTTGACGGCTGCAAACACTTTTTCCTGCTATTTCAGTCCATGAACAAAGCAATTTCAAAGTGGCCTGATATAGCCTAATAAGGTGTCTTGCTGACTCGAATTCCAATCACTCGTTTACACCCATGAAGACGGGACTGTTGGGAGAAAATTTTGAAAATTGACCTGCCACATACACGTTTTCCTGCTATTCCGGCCTGTAGCCTGTGAATACAACAACTTCAATTTGTTCCAATATAGCCTACCTGGCTGCCCAGAGCCAATCAATCGTCGCGGGCTATGGGAGACTCACCGTCTCGGAGAAAATTTTGAAAATTTAACCACCGCAAATGCGTTTTCTGCTATTCTAGCCTGTGTGAGCAAGTCCAAAAGTATCCAATGGTTCTGTAACCGAAATCCAACTCTGAATTCCTACCATCCGATCACACTGTTGCAGTTGCATTCACAAAGTAGAGTGGCCCCAGACAAAATGTTTTAATCAATAGTCAACGCAGTACAAATTCGTGGTATTCAATTAAAAGAAAAGTGAAATAAGTGTTTTATTAGGACTCGATGACCGTTAGGGAAGAAAAACTAGAAATGCCCGAAGCAGGTTTACGGGCTGCGGCCAGTTTTCTTCGACCCCTCTAGAAAAATTTGGAATATTTGATGGCCACAAACGCGTTTTACTGCTATTCCAGTCCTAAAATTAGTGTTTTATTAGATTTCGGGATTTTACTTTGCCAAATTTTGGGGGGGTCCAAGTATAATCAGCCCCCCCCCCCCAGGAAAACAATTGGGAGGGGGGTCCGACCCCCCCCCCCCGGACCCCCCCATGTGTGACGCCCATGGCTGTGGATTTGACGGTATTGGCGTATTTCAAATAATTCAAAACAGCAGCTCTAACGGAACGTCTGGCTCGTAATCTGGTTTCATGTAGGCGTTTACGGACTGTCTGGTCTGAGATTCTACGCCGTCAAGGAATTGCTTCTTCAATGAGGTCGTTGTTGAGAACTGTTTCCGCAAATGACGTAACCAGAAGTGACGAATAAGGGAAGATGGGGTCACTGTTGTTTGGCCTGAGGTTGGGCGGTCACGTGTTGAACTTCGCTGTCGGTACCTACCCCACATACGATTACATCATGTGTACCTACTTCAAGAATACACATGATGGCAAATGGCCGCCATTTAAAATACTACGCCCGCCTCTTAGAGACGATAACTTAACTCGCTATAAATTGTAAAAAAATTTACTTCGGCTAGAATTAAAAAACACCTAAGATTAACATTTGCTAAAAATTTCTAAAAAACAACCTAAATTTATGGAAATGGGGCCAAATCAAATCAGGCAAATTACATCAAATAGTCCATGTTAAACGTATAGCAAAAATTTTAAACTAACGCGAGCACGCGCGTTTCTAGACAACGCCATAGCGGGTCATAGCAACCGGTGAGTATAAATTGGAAATCCCCAATGACGTAGATATTATAAATTGGAAAGCCGAGTCTGTCTTAAAATAAGTAGTACCGTCAGTAAACAAGATGGAAGCCATCTGCTATCGTGTTTGATCATGGAGTAGGCAAGCACAGGTGTGTCGTATGCCTACCCCAAAGACGAGAAAAGGTACTCGGGGAAACATTCAGCAGCCTGACTACATCTGTCTGGCATTCACCTGCTTGTAACCGACCTATAGCGTTGTTACGTTGGTCTTCGTTCAGATATGACATCACTTGGTTCGTTGAGTGTTTACATGTGCAACTGATTTGGAAACCGAGAACCCGGGATTTTAAAGACCTTAGATTTAGATTCCACGAGAATAGCTCGCGAAGTTATTAAACTTTTGTGTCTCGGTGTAATCAAGCGAAAACAAATTTCGGAAAAAAAGTATGACCAGTTACAGTAACTGACTCTCCCTTTAAAACCAATAATGCATTTCTTTTATCCTTACATAATGGCATTTAAAACGAGTAAGATTTATGGAAACAACGACCTCGTTCAAATAAAAAATAATGAAAAATGGACTGTGCGTTTCTATTTTTGAAGAGTATATCATTATAAAGTTAAACTGAATCATCTAGATGTGATGACTAGTGTTGGAAAGGAGGCGGGGTGGGGGGCAAAGAAGATCTCGCCACAGCAAATTTTTCTCCTCTCCAGAGCCTTGTCTGCGTGACTCAATAAACGAGACAAATGCGATATAATTCGAGAGCGGTTTCCGTCCCACCCCGTGGCAGGGAAGTTATTGTAAACTCTAACATTCCAACTGAATTTGCGTTGCTATAATTAATTAATTGCTAGACTTACCCATATAAAAATATGCAAATATTGTGTCAATGTCTAGGGTCTTCGACATTATGGGCCAATATCCTATCTACATGAATTAGGCTACATCTTGACATATCCAATTTTATCCTACCACAAAGAGATTACATTAAAGATAGTATGACCTGATCTCAACCTGATATATGGTTAAGTTACAACCTATAAAAGATGAACTGATGAGATTAACCTGTAACAATATAGATGTTGTATCTCTTGGCCTTTTTAAAGATACGTTCCAAGAAAAATATTTATCGGGTGGTTATTTCCAATAAAAGTATGGCGATTTTAGTATAATATAGTAGAAATATCCAATCTTATTAGAATAACACTTCATTTCCTGAAAAACACTCTTGAGGTGATGTCACAGGTTGCATGCGGAGATTGAGCGCTTGGTGTACATGTTGATAAACTTTATGAGGGGTTAGGCGTACAACACATTTCGAGATAAAAATCACGGAAAAGACACTGGCAGTGGATATTTCGAGAAGTGAATTAGGCTTCGATATTTGTAATAAATAGACATCGATTAAAGACAACATCGTCCTGTGTATGCAATGAATTTTCCTCCGACTTCGCACCCTTTGCTAGGTACCGAGAGAGGTAAGTCACGTGACCCAAATATGACCTCTTTTGATCGATTTTTTACAGCAAGGGTATTCAGTGACAATTGCAATATTTTGAGAAGGATTTGAAACAAAGTTATGATAAATGAATTCGTTTGAATATGTTTTTAGTCCAAATAATATCATCAAATCAACCAGTTTGTAGGCTACGCGGTAATGTATCTTAAATGTCAACGATACAGGATATTTTCATAGCTATTGAAAATGAAATGAAATAAACTTGGATTTAACGTCCTACTGTTCTGCTCCTATAAACTGGGCTAATGAAGACGGGTGCTATTGGAATAAATGAGTATAGGTACGGGTATAGCAGCCTTTATCAGAATCAATGTATGTATTCATTTCAGTTTACCAGTTCAATATTTAAAGAATGATTTTTCAACAATTACATTAATTATACTTACATTAATTGAAGATTATTTTAGCTCCAAAATATATACGTTCCGTGAATGCGCCACCGACTCTTCACTCTAAGAATAGCTCTTGATTTGATATCGTTTTAACAGGTAGTTAAAACAATGTCGAGTATACACGGTTTTAGATCGACTGTGCCAAAAATTCTGCGAATTTTCATAGAAATAGGCAGTGACTAATCGTTATTTATCTAATTTACTATGTAGGATAATTGCGCTAAAGTGAAACAAAACCAAAATTATATAAACTTATTTCAGTGGTGCCAGAAACCTAATCCTTGTATATTTTTCATACTATCCTTTGTCCTTTTTGCAGTGACAAAATTGCACAAATTCGCGAAATTGTGTCATTATATTATATATATGAATAAAAATCGCAAAAAATCAACTGATGACAAAACTGCTAATTCTTATTTCCGGACCTCTGTGGAATAAATGATCGATCTTTTTACCAAATTATGACGAGATGGTATATCGTATTAAAATGAGCTAACTGTGTACAAAACATAAAAGATAATCTAGTTCAGATGGAGTTCACATTTTCTTCTTAAAGTGTCATCATTGTTTCTTATTTTCAGTTTTCACTTCAAAAATAGGTGCATTAATTTCCAATCTGCATGCAAGGACAAGTGATTGTTGCTAAGAATATGACCAACAAAAGCATTCCACATCATTATGTACAGTTTTTGTTGTGTGTGACCATAGAGGACAGATTAGTTTTATTCTTATTCCCGTGGGGAATTTGATTTGAGAATTTATGAGTTGGCATATCTATCTATCTATCTATCTATCTATCTATCTATCTATCTAAATAAAATCAAAGTGTGTGTGTGTATGTTCACCCATCACGTTTCGTCACCGCGATCCACCCCCATATGTTGTATCAAGTTGACCAGCATGACCCATGACCCCGTGAATGTTTTAGGATATCGAAATTGGGCCGGGGCGAATCTCACTTCGTCGTTTCTCTCCAACGCCACATAATGTGGTACCGGTATCACATTCACCAGCATGACCCCTTGAATATTTAAGGCCATCGAATTTGAGCCCCGAGCGAATTTGGGACCGGGCGGATTTCCACGCGAATTGGATCCGGGCGAATTTGGGACCGGAGCTAATTTGGGCCCCTTGGCGAAGTCAGTTATCCTGCTAGTTATCAACATTTGATTGAATAAATGTTATCAACATTTACATGTATTTGTCAACGAAGGGCAGTGAAATTTATTCTCTATGGAATAGCACCCGCAACCTTTGTGTCGTCACAAATGACCTAATTAAAATGTATATATGCTACTTTGGGTGTATTTAAAATATTTTGGTGGAGGTTTGATGCCTTTTCCCTCACACTGCCTTTAAGATCAGTTCATGTAAGTCATATAAGTTTAAAATATTGTGCCCCACCCCATTCGTAAACTTTACATTCGCCATTGTCTTCCTGGACTGATAATGTATATGGCACCTCTAAACACAACCTCTAAGTAAACTAAGCACGGTGTATCAAAGGTGTTATTAACTATAGAGATCTATTTGAACCAAATTTACCATTATTATAGATTTGTTGCGCTTATTATGTGAGAGACTACAGTAAACTTAAATAGATCTACTAATACACGAACTATTTTAACACGGTGTTTATTTATAACCAGTTTATGTACTCACACTTGTAAAAAGATAACGCTCCAAATCTTTCCCCTGCCAAACCATATATTTTTAGAATTCTATTGCAAAACGTTTGAAATTTGGTAATTTTCTGCCAAAATAATTTTATCGTCTCATCTTTGGAAAAATTTCTCACTTTTAATAGCCACCTGCTGCTTGTGATTACGTTACGCCTGGGAATAATTCATGGGTTACAGTGTTATGATATTTTTTTGCGATAATTTTCACCAGAAGAATCACTTGTTATTTGTATTTATCTTCTACTAAACCCTTATTTTGTTAAAAGATACACCAGAAATAAAATGAAGACAAAATGCTTAGAAATGTCGCCTTTATGTCAGGAATTTACAGCAAACAAATTTTCGTTGTACTTTTTGTATATAATTTGTATATAAATCGGCATTCTTTAATATATGTCCCAAAATGCGTGGGACGTTTCTTTAAACTGCGTAATTAATGATTTCTGTACTAATTAATATATCCGCTGCATAAAAATATATCAGTATAACGTTTATTTCATTATACTATGTATACTTTTCTAAAGATACCCAATCTTGTTGTTTTGGATTTATTTCGGAAAAAGAGTATAAATTGTTACTTACCAAAATGGACACAAAAACATACTTTTGCACACGACAGACAGTTTCACTGGCAACAAAATCCACGAATACTAATTATTTAAATTACAGTAAATAGTCCACACATATATCTCTTATTTAAATGGTAATTAAAACTAAATTCAAATGTAGTATAATCGACATTTTCCACTATAATATAAATTGCTCCAATTTCAACAACAAAACCCCGACCACAAAACAACTAATAACAAACGATACTTTTCCGTATCTTTTTAACTGTACTAATATGTGTTAATGCTCTCTGTTATGGTTATACTCTGTACATTTAAATATTTGCTTATGTTTCGACTGTATTATTTGTTAGAGGAGAAGTAAATTAGTTTATAATCAAAAGAATAAAGAAGTTTATTTTAATTACCTATGTAGTTATTGGGGTCTTTCAAACCCATGATCTATGAGCTACGGTCACCCACCGAGAAAGCCTCACCAACCAGGCGGTCCAGGGTTCAATCCTGGTGTTGGCCGAGGAAGTACCTTTGAATTTTCCACGGTGGGTCCCCGTTGATATTCGGATATATTTGACACCTTGCTCACTATGTCTTTACTAGATAGTTGTCAAGGACCCTGCTCATATCTTTTATTAAGCTAAATAGAATAAGGATATTCTCAAAATGGTTGATTGTGCTTTTATCCGATATTTAAATAGTCATTTATACTGTACTTAATTTATTGTCAACGATAATTTGTTAGTACTTTCTTACGCCCATTTGTTTCAAAATTTGTTTGGATTGTAAACCTTCAGACGCCCATTTATTTTCGACGATTTTCTATGGCCACTTCCAGAATTATGTCCCTTTATTTTGAAATTACCGATTGTCTTGACTACTTCAGTCATGAGATATATTCTTTAAATTAATTTCTCAGTTGTCAATTCATATGATCTCCATCATGACAAAACATGCTATGTGACTCTTTTCTTCTATCGACGACAGTTATTGGCGGGCGTATGTTTTTATACGCCCACATTTTCATGTGGACGTATATTGTCGTCGCCCCTGTTCGTCCGTCCGTCCGTCCGTCCGTCCGTCCGGACGGACCGGCTCAATCGACTTATGTGGATTTTGACTTATGAGGTGCGGGGCGTACAAATGGATTTTTGTGGTGTGGTTTATCTGACCCATTTAACTGGGGTGATCAATCCAGATAAAAGGCGAGTTGCAACTCATTTCATGCAATGGCACTTTTACGACAATAATAATAATGATGAAACAAGTGGAGTGTTTGGTAATGCCACAATATTACACAAATATTGAATCATAAACCCAGACGTCTTACTTGTATGGCCTTCAATTCATGACCAGACCCGTCTACTGAGCTATAACTATATTTAAGAAGCTTGAGGGCCCGTCGTGTAAAGGTCCCTTGTACGACATATGACCTGCAGTTCACCGACCACAGACAAATTATCTTTCAAGTTTCTGGAATGTATATGTGCCCTTGTGTCCGACTTACATGAACAAGACCCGCAGCTTAGGACAAGCCAATAAGATATACGTTGAAATGAGCTGCAACCCACCCCCACAGACAAATTATCTCCCCCTTCTCCACAAGATTTTTGAAATCGAGTCCTTGAAATCCTTCATCCGAAATAATGAGCCCAGGTGTCCGCCTATGATGGACTGCAGCCCAGAACAAGACTCAATATTTGGCAGACATATGCGCTGCAACTCTTAAATCCCATTACTTTGATGAGCGCAGCTTAGGACAAGCCAATAAGATATACGTTGAAATGAGCTGCAACCCACTCCCACAGACAAATTATCTCCCCCTTCTCCACAAGATTTTTGAAATCGAGTCCTTGAAATCCTTTATCCGAAATAATGAGCCTAGGTGTCCGACTATGATGGACTGCAGCCCAGAACAAGACCCAATATTTGGCAGACATATGCGCTGCAACTCTTAAATCCCATTACTTTGATGAGCGCAGCTTAGGACCAGGGGCGTTTTAAGGTTTATCATGGTGGAGGCTATACTATTTTGAGGGGCCTTTTCGCGGGGGTGGGGGCGTCTTGGTTGATGATTTTTATATCAATGCAATGACTGCATTCGCATTCAGTAATGGACGCGACAGTAACATTGTATAGAAAACGATAGACTAGGACTCGGGGCCCTTTCCCTTGGCCAGAGGGGCCCTTTTGTTAGACGTGGGGGCCTTTTGCCTGCCTTTAGGGGCCCCCTAACTAGGGTACATTTTCATTTTTCTCATCGGTTTTAGCATTTTTCTCCCGTTTTACTTTTCCAATTTCTTTGATTTTTTTCGCGAGGAGGCTGGCGCCTCCAGCGCCTCAGCTATAAAACGCCTTTGCTTAGGACAAGCCAATAAGATATACGTTGAAATGAGCTGCAACCCACTCCCACAGACAAATTATCTCCCCCTTCTCCACAAGATTTTTGAAATCGAGTCCTTGAAATCCTTCATCCGAAATAATGAGCCTAGGTGTCCGACTATGATGGACTGCAGCCCAGAACAAGACCCAATATTTGGCAGACATATGCGCTGCAACTCTTAAATCCCATTACTTTGATGAGCGCAGCTTAGGACAAGCCAATAAGATATACGTTGAAATGAGCTGCAACCCACTCCCCTTACAAATTATCTCCCCCTTCTCCACAAGATTTTTGAAATCGAGTCCTTGAAATCCTTCATCCGAAATAATGAGCCTAGGTGTCCGACTATGATGGACTGCAGCCCAGAACAAGACCCAATATTTGGCAGACATATGCGCTGCAACTCTTAAATCCCATTACTTTGATGAGAGCAGCTTAGGACAAGCCAATAAGATATACGTTGAAATGAGCTGCAACCCACTCCCACAGACAAATTATCTCCCCCTTCTCCACAAGATTTTTGAAATCGAGTCCTTGGAATCCTTCATCCGAAATAATGAGCCTAGGTGTCCGACTATGATGGACTGCAGCCCAGAACAAGACCCAATATTTGGCAGACATATGCGCTGCAACTCTTAAATCCCATTACTTTGATGAGCGCAGCTTAGGACCAGGGGCGTTTTAAGGTTTATCATGGTGGAGGCTATACTATTTTGAGGGGCCTTTTCGCGGGGGTGGTGGCGTCTTGGTTGATGATTTTTATATCAATGCAATGACTGCATTCGCATTCAGTAATGGACGCGACAGTAACATTGTATAGAAAACGATAGACTAGGACTCGGGGCCCTTTCCCTTGGCCAGAGGGGCCCTTTTGCCTGCCTTCAGGGGCCCCCTAACTAGGGTACATTTTCATTTTTCTCATCGGTTTTAGCATTTTTCACCCGTTTTACTTTTCCAATTTCTTTGATTTTTTTCGCGAGGAGGCTGGCGCCTCCAGCGCCTCAGCTATAAAACGCCTTTGCTTAGGACAAGCCAATAAGATATACGTTGAAATGAGCTGCAACCCACCCCCACAGACAAATTATCTCCCCCTTCTCCACAAGAGTTTTGAAATCGAGTCCTTGAAATCCTTCATCTGAAATAATGAGCCCAGGTGTCCGACTATGATGGACTGCAGCCCAGAACAACACCCAATATTTGGCAGACATATGCGCTGCAACTCTTAAATCCCATTACTTTGATGAGCGCAGCTTAGGACAAGCCAATAAGATATACGTTGAAATGAGCTGCAACCCACTCCCCTTACAAATTATCTCCCCCTTCTCCACAAGATTTTTGAAATCGAGTCCTTGAAATCCTTTATCCGAAATAATGAGCCTAGGTGTCCGACTATGATGGACTGCAGCCCAGAACAAGACCCAATATTTGGCGGACATATGCGCTGCAACTCTTAAATCCCATTACTTTGATGAGCGCAGTTTAGGACAAGCCAATAAGATAATACGTTGAAATGAGCTGCAACCCACTCCCACAGACAAATTATCTCCCCCTTCTCCACAAGATTTTTGAAATTGAGTACTTGAAATCTTCATCCAAAATAATGAGCCTAGGTGTCCGACTATGATGGACTGCAGCCCAGAACAAGACCCAATATTTGGCAGACATATGCACTGCAACTCTTAAATCCCATTACTTTGATGAGCGCAGCTTAGGACAAGCCAATAAGATATTATCTCCCCCTTCTCTACAAGATTTTCACATCAAAGCTTTTGAAATCATGTATTCGAAATACAGAGCCTTAATGTCCGACAATAGGGTAAGACTTCGGACAATATCTGATGCACCTCAAATCTCATAAATTAAAGGACTCTCTGAAAGGGCAGCACAGTTAAAAAATAAAAGCAATCTTCAATATAAATGTATTGCCATATTCTTCAGTTTAAAGCAACATACATGTACATATTAAAAGTATTTTTATTACTTTTATTCATGATTAAAAAAAACTGAAACCTCTGACTGTCAGAGTCTGACCGATGGATTTACAAGAAAATAAAAAAACAATTCTAAATAGGGTCTGAAAACCCATATCTATATTCATATATATATTGTATAACAAAAAATAAGCTTTGGAGCTAATATTATTAGCTTATACCCTTAAAACAATACCAAAGTGAAATACTGCCCATTTGGAAAAGAAAAGGAAATCAGTACTCCAATTTAAAGTTTAGATCATTTTGACAATAGGCCTTAGGTTAGTGCAAGACAATACAACAAACAGATTAGGATAGGTCATTTGAATCAATTTTTGTTCAACTTATCAATTAGCCTGAACATTTTCTTTTTTAAAACATCTTTTTTCCTCTTCCATAAGACTCCACCATTTAATTTGCTTCTTTCTAAAGCCTTCTGACAATCTTTCGGAGACGGTCTTTTTTTCTTTAATATACACTTCTTAAACAGCTGCTTTATCTCTTCGTCTTCTTCAGGAGTCCACTTAACCTTGATTGAAACTGCAGGCTTTCGTTTATCTTTTATTTCCTCACAGTCACTGTCCATTTGCGACTCTTCAAACACCTGTTTATCAAAGTCTTCTGTGACTGGGCTTTGAACCTGATCATCCATAACCAAATCTAAAAGGAATGATTGAACAAATGAATGGTGCACAGATTACTGGCGAATGAGGACAGGCTTTCACCATGCAATGTGGGATACTTTGTCAGGACAGCAGACTAACAGACCTACTCTTTTTGAATTTTCAACTGTTGAGGGATTTTAACATGCACTCCGGTAGCACACATGTCTTAAGTCTTCATGCTATTTGAACGACAAGCATCTTTTTTTTACTTGACCGGATCAATGATGGGGAAAATGTATAAAATGCAGTGTTCAGTTGAATTTAAAAATTTCGTAAAACAAGTTTGTGAATCATCCTTTGCTTTAAAATTAAAGTCAATTAAAAATATCCACACAAAGTAAACTGTTAAAAAACAGTAAAAGACAAGGCATACATAAAATAAACAAAACTAGTTATGTGGACTTTCCATATGACATGAAAAGTGGTATCAGGTGTTCCGGAGGGGTAAGCATACCCTGCCTTGTGCACAGCACCCGTCACAAAACAGTAACTAGCAAGTGATGTTGAATAAACATGTGAATTAGCCATTTAGTCCATTCATTTCAAAAGCATAAAAATTTACCTTCAATCTGAATGTCTTTCAAAGACATGTTTTTATATTTTCCTATCTGATTACTGTCTTGTAACAATAATAACTTGGCTATCTGTGTCTTCTCAAGTATTTCACTTGAAGCTCTGAAATTTAATGTTGATATGTTATTCATTCTGATTTGCAATCACACTGTAAATAAATTAGGAAGTCGATGACATAAGGCTGCAAATTGATCCAGACAGGGCGCTTCGGTTATCAGAAGGATTGCATACATATCACACAATTCTTACCTTCGAATTTCTGTTTGTTTTATTGCGACTATGTTGTATTATATATGTAAAATAAAGTTATTTATCAGAAGTGTCTTTATGTTGTCCATTTTGTTGCTCATATCTGAACTATGCATTTCTCTGACCTAAATTCTTATAATTATGTCAATATTTGAATCATATGGCATGTAGCGTCAGAAACTTATCCATGATTATTGTCAATTAGGAATATTGTCAGCACCCTATAATGAAAATGACAAACCCAGCAAGTTGTATTTCAGAATCTAAGATACTACTGTACAATGATATAGCAGATGGCTCAGAAAAAAATCATTACTGATAAAAGTTATAAAACTTTGAAATTAACAATGTTTTTACTGAGTCACCTAATATATTGGGGCTTCATGAGCTACTACATAAAGGTTTAAAGTAATAATTGACTAAAAATAATCAGTTATATTACCTGTAGTGAATCTTATGTACATCCATGCTATGTCCTAAATGGTCTAAAACCCAATTCATTTCATTCGGCTTAAGGTCAAATACCTAAAATTTAAAAAAAACAAAAAACAGTAATATTCAGGAATTGAAGGCATAGCCGCCCCCCTTTCCCAATATCTTTGGTAATGAAAATATCAAATGTCACACAAACCCAAAACAGCTAAAAGGTGTTTTTTTTATTTAATATTGAAATCTCCAGGGCTTAGCCCCCCCCCCCCCTATAAAAATCGCTCCGCAGCCCCTGAATTTATCTATGAGCTGGTCCATGATAATGCCTTAAAGGGTATTCTCTATCACTAACAATACTACAACTTTGCTATATTATAGTGCATTTTCTCCCAATTAAAGTCTTTATAAAGTAGCTACCTGGGTTACTGTGGCCATGTATTTTCTTAAATTGGTGCTTGTTATCAGCTGTGGAGATTTCAACGGTGCTCTAGAACAAGCCTTTAAAACTGAATTGTATGCTCTTATAACCCCCTCACCTGAAATAATACAAGATTAAGAATAAGATTACTATTAGCCACTAAAAGTTCCTTGACTTATCCTGGATATATAAAATGGCAAAGAAAAATCTAAATTCTGTCTTGATACAAACTTTCGCTTGATCAATGTCACAAAAAATAATTGACTTTATATTTGATTAATAAAAGGATTTATTAACTTAACAATGACAATTAAAACACTGAGAGTCAATATCTACCTTTCCCAGCAAAGACATAAACATTCTTGGAACTTATTCCACAAGCACTTCTAACAGAGCTGTCAGTTAAATAACTTAAAGGTGCTTTTGTGATGGCAGGTAAAATTACAGGAACTCCTCGACCAGTCTGAAAGTAGCATAAAGAAATATTAAATATACAATGAGGGAAAGAATGGTTTTAATGCTCTATTGAACTGAACAGATTTCCAGCTACTGAGAACTGGCCTTCACCATCTATTCTGCAATGAAAGAATTTTCCCAAGACAACAGCACAAACACACCCTATCTTTTTCGATTTCCAATGGTCCACAGATCTTTAACATGCACTCTTATGTGTACGACTTTTTAATTTTTACTTATCAGCCTCTGACCGGCATCACTGACAAGGAATAACCGTGCTGAAAATTTCAAAGTTAAGATCAATACCTTGGCTAGGATTCCAACCCTAGACACCTTAATTAGCAGCAAGTGACAAAATCATTAAATATACATATAAATGAAATTAAAATCTAATGAAAATGAAGATATTAAGAGATTACTAATTCATAGAAATTAAGTATCATATCTGATTGAAAATACACACCTTTCCCCTCACTGTCATAACTTCTTGTTCCGTTAAAAGTTTCCTCTCAAACTCTGATAGTTGACCCACCAAATGATGTGGTGCTTCACCCTTTTTCCTATTTTCATAATCTGCAAGTCTGAAAGCAAAATTCATAAATAGAGAAAATCCTGAAGATGGACTAGCCTTAGAAGGTACAATGTTACTCAATAACATATATAATAATTCCAAGATAAAAGTTGATTTCAAAAAAGGAGAATGCCCAAGCTTTGTACAGCATGTTTGCAATTATGACTACGATATATACTGGTTTGCAAAATATTAATCATTTGAATAGGCTCAACCAAATTTATGTCAACATCTATACAAAAGATATCAACTAGAATGGAATTAACATTAACAGTAGAGACATACCTTATGGCCTCTAGTTCACCAACTCTTCTTCTGTTGTATATAACTAACTTTGCTTCAACCACTTCAACAACATTGGTAAAATTTTCAAGTGTAGTTGTCGTTAAATCTAAACCTTTTAAAGAACATTCAAGACTTTTATTCAATTCTTCAATATCATCTGGATTTGGAAGTTGCGTGTGTTTTTCATATTTTCTCTGCTCTAATATCACATTTGACAATTTTGCTACCCTAGTCCCCCAAAAAATTTCCATGGTTTTTAATAAATCTTCTGCTTCCTTTCTGCTAGGTTCATCATTAGTCATGATCGATATTCCAATCTTACCATTTATTAGTTTTTTAATGTCAAATCCAAGCTTACGGGCATTGCTTGGTTTTTCAAGGTTATCCTCACTTATAGCATTTGCAGTTTTCAATGTAGCCTCAACTATATCATCAAAAAAAGAAGCCTTCAAGTAATTCCAGAAAATTGGTTCCTCTGTAATAGGTGTTATTTCTCTCAGATTGATGAGGAGCCGGGCACATAATCTCATTATTTGACCTGTGTAAGCACCTCTTTTAAGACGATTTCCCACATTTTTTTGGATCCACTGATTCCCAAGTTGAACAATTAAGGGATCTTCGCGAGCAACAGTTCCTATCATATCCATGTTCATTGAGCTAAATACCTCATTTAAAAGTGTCTGACTTGGACTGGTGTGAATGCGTCCAGATATAATTTTAGACTGTGTAATTAATGATGCAGATTTGGAAAAATCACACTTAGCAACACATACATTCTTATGTTTTCTTAGTAATTTATGATTCAACCATAAATAGCATCCAGGGCAAGGTCCATACTCTTTTAATTCAAATTTTCCATGAGGGCGCCTTTCTAATATGATTTCACCTTTACCACGCTTTAATGTATTCATGTTAAATTCATGGTTGAATTTGCTACGCAGTAAAGTGCACTTTCTGTTTCTACTATGCTTATCTTCATCTTGTAATATATCTAACAACTGTTCACAATTGGCATGAGCTTGAAGATTACGGTTTCGAGAAATGTGCTGTGAAAAATTTGACACCTTTTTCTTACATAAATGACAATATTGGTAG
Organism: Patella ulyssiponensis; assembly: GCA_963678685.1. Taxonomy (NCBI): domain Eukaryota; kingdom Metazoa; phylum Mollusca; class Gastropoda; family Patellidae; genus Patella; species Patella ulyssiponensis. The sequence goes on along the minus strand of OY783225.1, from coordinate 81,223,878 downwards.
CTGTTGTATACCCTATCAATCTTCTTATTTTTTCCACTTTTTGAAGTTGAGCTTTTAAGAATTTTGAAAACATAAATACTTGTTTTATCTGTGGCTCTAGTTATCTCCTCTTCATTAACATCTTCATCATCACTATCGGATTCCTCACAAACAACATCTTCATGTAAATTCACAGATTTTCTGCTACTTGGCTTTTGAGATAGCATAGGAAAGACTTCACTCAGTGGCGATGAACATACACTGTCACTAACATATGATTTTTCTTCATTACAACTGTCGCTGTCTGGGACATATTCTGATCCTGAAGATACAAGATCATCAGAATAGTCTGAGCAAGTCAGTGGATGTGGCTTGGAACCATTAGCCCGTACAGAAGATGTATGTACATCTGTGGTATTTGATGCAAGTGAATCTGAATAATCTGAATGTGGTGACTGGCATGACTGCAAAGTACCAAGAATACATCCAGATGAGGTACCTGGAAGTGAATCTACTAGTGTTCCTAATTCAGTAGTGGTTGGCAGTACATCGGATTGAGTTGTAGGTGGTGGTGAATCGTGTTGAGTTGAGGGTGGTGGTGAATCGTGTTGAGTTGAGGTTGGTGGTGAATCGTGTTGAGTTGAGGTTGGTGGTGAATCGTGTTGAGTTGAGGGTGGTGGTGAATCTGGTCGTGTCATAGGTGGTGGTGAATCTGGTTGAGTTGAGGGTGGTGGTGAATCTGGTTGAGTTGAGGGTAGTGGTGAATCTGGTTGAGTTGAGGGTGGTGGTGAATCGGGTCGTGTCATAATAGGTGGTGGTGAATCTGGTTGAGTTGAGGGTAGTGATGAATCTGGTTGAGTTGAGGGTGGTGATGAATCTGGTTGAGTTGAGGGTGGTGGTGAATCGGGTTGAGTTGAGGGTGGTGGTGAATCGGGTTGAGTTGAGGATAGTGATGAATCTGGTTGAGTTGAGGGTGGTGGTGAATCTGGTTGAGTTGAGGGTGGTGGTGAATCGGGTCGTGTCATAATAGGTGGTGGTGAATCTGGTTGAGTTGAGGGTAGTGATGAATCTGGTTGAGTTGAGGGTGGTGATGAATCTGGTTGAGTTGAGGGTGGTGGTGAATCGGGTTGAGTTGAGGGTGGTTGTGAATCGGGTTGAGTTGAGGATAGTGATGAATCTGGTTGAGTTGAGGGTGGTGGTGAATCTGGTTGAGTTGAGGGTGGTGGTGAATCGTGTTGAGTTGAGGGTAGTGATGAATCTGGTTGAGTTGAGGGTGGTGGTGAATCTGGTTGAGTTGAGGGTGGTGGTGAATCTGGTTGAGTTGAGGGTGGTGGTGAATCGTGTTGAGTTGAGGGTAGTGATGAATCTGGTTGAGTTGAGGGTGGTGGTGAATCTGGTTGAGTTGAGGGTGGTGGTGAATCGGGTTGAGTTGAGGGTAGTGATGAATCTGGTTGAGTTGAGGGTGGTGGTGAATAGGGATGAGTTGAGGGTGGTGGTGAATCGGGTTGAGTTGTGGGTGGTGGTAAAACTTGTTGTGTTGTGGGTTGTGGTAAAACTTGTTGTGTTGAGGGTGATGGTAAATCTGGTCGAGTTGTGGGTTTTGGTGAATCTGGTTGAATTGTGGGTGGTGTCAAATCTGGCTGAGCTGTAGGTGGCAATAATACTGGTCCAGTAGTGGTTTGTGATAAATCTGGTTGAGTTATGGATGGAGGCGCAGCAGGTGGCGTTGCTCCTGGGAGAGTTGTAGGTGGTGGTGAATCGTGTTGAGCAGTGAATGATCCTTCATCCTGCAACCTTTTTTTCACTACATAAAAAAAAAACACAAGAGAAACAATTGCAAAATTAAAACAAGAGGGTGGCAGCAGCAGACATACAACCACCTATGTTAAATGTGTATGTTTCCTTTTTTTTCTCTATGGAGCCCATTCAAAATGTTATGTGGCTCTCTTGTAACTAAGAAGTTTATTTTTTTAACTAAGAAGTTTTAGTTTCATATCATAATCCCAATTTTCAGAAATAAAATATACCCTATCAAAAATTTCAGAAAAATACAATTTAAAAATATTCTTTAACTTATAAGTCACAAAGCTGTACAGCTATGCTATGATTCTTTTTTTCTTCTTGTAAATGCACAGCTATGATTTTATCGTTTCAAGCAAGTTTGCTCAAAATTAAAACTTGAAATTGATTTGGAATCATATAAATAGTATGCGATCATATTATAACATAAAATGCAATGCAAGTACACTTAAATTCATACCTGGGGATGACTGGTTAATCATCTCTGAAAAAAAAAAGAAAGGAGGTTAAAAGAAACTTCGAATTCCATACATCTTCTGAATATGGCAATCCAACCATTACACAAAATTATAAATGCCAGCAGATATCAGATATCTTTATTTTTATAGCATTAAAAATCTAACCTTCAATCCATTTTATATCTGATAAGAAACAGTTAAGAGTGTCATACTTCTTCTTTTTCTTGAGATATTCTAAAAAGAAAAATTGGATGATTTATATTATCATTGCTAAAGTAAATCGAAAAACGTACCTAATTATATTTTAAAAAATAAATTGCAAAGTGTTGGATGCAAGTGCAATGTCCCTTTGTAAGTTAGCATAAACATAAAAGTAAGTCTTGCAATATGGCTCAGAAAATTATTGATTATCGCAAGTTGGAAATTTCTTGCGATGTATTGTAGCAGTCCTTTTTGACCATTTTTCTGGGGCCATTATGACCAAATTTTGGGGCCATTTTGACTATAACCCGAGACTCGGTCGGTCGGTTCTTATTTTTATTTTTTTTAAATTATAAATATTATAACACTACACTATTAATATTTAGTTCTATCCTTTCGTTTGCCCAAATTGTGTTTGCTTTGAGTTTTGACGCTAAATGTTACTTTTTATAACATCGCATCAGCATCGTGTTGCCGTAGTTGGCAGAGCAGGTAGTCCATACCGTACGGCACGGGTCATTTATTTCCTCCAAAAATTAAGAAAAGAGGCGGCCTATTAAATGTATAGGCCTAAATTACTTTTAAAGCCTAATTTTATACATCAGCGTTGTATAAAATAGACCCGACAGCGACTAAAATATACGCAACATCGTATAATATCCATTATTTATCAGCTATCATTATCAGTTATCATTATCAGCTGAAACAGACGTTTTATACTGCGCATGCGCGGAGGTTTAAAAATTATACCACAAGTGATTTCAGAAAAAAGAAGTGCGTTGCGATGTTTAGAAATCTACAATTTAAGTAAAAATAAAAATTGCCATGATCAGCAATAGTTTTATTGATAAATTAATACAACGTTGCATTCTACAGAAAATAAAGCAGCGTCTTGCATTGTCTTCGTTCGTGAAAAAAACATTCGTTTCCTTTTAGCTGAACCAAGTAAAGAAAGAAACTTTACAACTCAGTATATTAGAAATAAAACTAAGTACCGATAATAACAGCGAGATCACCGTTATGCGTAACTTTTGAGCTAGTGGACGGGTTTACAACGCAAATGCAGCAGTAATATGCTGTTTTTTAAGGATTATTTAAAATGGTGTCGGCTAATTCACTTTTCCGCGGCAAAACCAGGCAGTCGCCGGGTCTAAAAAATTTTTTATTTTCATAATTCGCCGAAAAAAATGTCAGTCGGCGGTATTTTTAGAGGGTCGGTCGGGTTACCGGAAACAGAACCCTTTTTTTTAGGCCTGAAGATAAAATCAACAAATATTTTTCAAAAATTAAAAATTGAAACATTAACAAATTAGTAAAAACAAAATAAAACATCAAAATCAATTATATATCTAATCATGCTGGATTTTCTTATTCCAAAAGCAAATCAAATTGAGCAAAGAAAAATTAACAATTAAGAAAATTAACGAAATTTCAATAAAGTATACTTGTGCCAGAATCCTTGAGATGGTAATTTTCTCTATATGGTACAATCTGTGAAGATTTTACCATGAACCTGGTGAAAAGTTAATTAAGTTAAAATTTTTACATGTGATCTAAAATTAGATCCCTTAATTTCTTTAACAGCCACCAAAACACTTAAACACAGTGGCGTATTTAAGGGGGAACTTTCAAGAATTCTATCAAGATCCCTTACACAATTACACATGTGGAAAATGTTATAATTCAGTATGGTTTAAATACATTTAAATATCATGAAATGGGCTGACAACTTGAACAAGATACGTTCAATCAAAGGACCAACCAAAAAAACAAATCTTCATTACGATACTTACTCCGTTTGATCGCAGTTACAAAAAACAGAAGAAGTAGAACTTTTCTTTTTAGGCTCCTGTTCATTTACTAGTAAAACAGGCCACATAATTGCCCCTGGTAATGGAGCCCAAACAAAGGTTGAGGAGTCTTTCCTTTTAGGCATCTTAGTGCTAGATACAAAAACCAAAAATTAATATTAATAATTATTCAATGAATATAAGCTATTTGAACATCAGACAGCCTTTTCCATACCTTATTGTCTTAGCCACATTATCAAATTACAAAGTAAATGGACTTTAGTGTGGACATGTTGTCCTATCCGGAAAATGCGAATTCGGTTGAATCCAATGCACGGTAAGATCACAATTTAACATGAAATCCTATTTGCACTGCATTGACAAGGTAGAGACAGAATGAAGATCAGACGTCATTTAGACGGCAAGGTATAGTCGAAGTGCAACAGAGCTCCTTGTCGTCTAATATTTTTGACTAATTACAAAGTGGCTGTTCTTACGGGTGTACGGACGTTTGCCCCCCTGGACATTTGCACAAATTTCCACTGTCTTCAGTCTATCACGGCCGTCAGCGCACACCTTGTGCAAACGTGCCTGGAAGTTTATGGCTGATTTAATCACAAAATTGTAGACAAATTCACTTGAACCGTATGCAGTGGCTTACTGCTTTCAGAAAATATTTTTATATTAATTTTTTTTTTATCAATAAAATGTGTTAAAATTTTGTTTATTTTTTTTATTATATTCAACACATAAACAATTAAACATATCCCACGAAAAATGGTAGTGGGGGGGGGGCAAATGTCCTCCTCTTCATTTAGTAGGAGGGGCAGACGTCCAGGGGGGCAGAAGACCGGGACGGCAAATGTCCGGGGGGGGGGGGCAAATGTCCTACATTCATTCTTACGTGACCACTTTGATCAATATTCTTACCTGAATATAAGAAACAGAAAGTTGAGACAGTTTGTAATTAAGACACACAATGAGATTATCTCCTAATGTTGTAAAATGATGGATCCCATCGAACAAGTTGGAGATAAATTTCTTTGCACAATTTTAGGACTTGGTATCCAATAAAAATGACCAGCAAAAAAATGAGTAAGACGAGAATATCCAATATATATATGCCTGACAATACTTGATTCATGAATGTTTCTTCCATCATAACAACATGAACGGTTGGATTCAAAGAGTGGAGTATCAGAATATGACTTTTTCCGAGATGAAAACGAAAAAGTGCGAGAAAAAAAAATAAAAATGGCGGCTGTGAAATGTGACGTGGTTAGTCAGTGCCACAGAAGTTTCTTGTCGGCCAAATAACCCCAGATTTAGTTTCAGACATACGCTCAAAACACCATATGAAATAGAAATAAGTAATTTAATCTAAACGAACGGTACAATAAGAAGAAAAAAATATAACTTACTCTCTGATAATGAAAAAAGCTTGTGAGATTGCAGCTTTATTTTATCCACTTGCAGCCACGTGCTTGCAGCTCAAATTGTAGTCGTGATCATTGCGCATGTGTGGACATCTCACCGAGTTCAAATAGTCTTGGTTATCCAAGTTACGTAGTTACGAATCAATTTGAGACTGGACAATCGATCCAAAAAAAGGGAACTAACTTCATTTTACTGCTCTCTCACACGGCCACAGATCACTAATTATTGCCCCATTGACTTTAATGTTAATTCTCGTCTCTTAGACCGGTTGTAACTTTTTCCCAAATATTCGTTGGGTAAAACGCTTTCTGCCACAGATGGAGCAACATGTGGCAAACTCTTGCCCAAAAGCATGTATGAGGTTCTTCATGAAAAACTTGAGATAGACAAGCTGGAAGTAGAGACAGCTAACCTTGCAATTTTCGGCCCTCCCTTTCAACGTAACCAACCTCACAACTCATGTATCCTTCCGCCTCAAAATCATGAATATTCACCAAAACCTGGCAGAAAATGTATTTTCAAACCCTTTTCTTCGATTCTACACCAAAAATTCAACAAAAATCGCCATGCAAAAGGGGGAAAAAGGGAAAGGGAGAGAAGGACTAAAAATAACTTTCGCCCTTGTTTCGTGGGTGACCGCCCATGAATATTTGGTGATCTGTGTCCTATATAGGGGTGAAACTTCGGATATCACCAAAAGGCCTTTTGCATTTGCTTCCCATATGTTCTGGCAACATGCTGGTGCAAGGAAATCAAAATCAAAAAATAACTGCAAAAATGATGGCCCTTTAAGTATACATGCTGCTTTAAGTACAGTGGTGCACCTCAGGTCCCTGGGCCTTTTGTGCTAAAATTTAAAAAATCTTTTTTAATAGAGGCAGTATTTGAGCTCTGTGAAAAAATTAGACAAGTTGCAAACAAACTACATAGAAAACACTCATAATTTGGAATTTTTATCAAAAATATATTTTTTTACTGCCATGTCATGAAAAATGTACAAAATTTACATGTAGCATCTTTCAAAAAACCAATAATTTTCCACTTTTTTAGATAGCCAGACTGGCATGTAATATATTTTTGGAAACCCTGGACAACATGCAAACAGGAAAATCACAAATCAATTGCATTGATTGTAATTATAGAGGTTTATACTGAAACATGTAACCCCACCCCCTAAAAATGCCAATGACTGAATCAATCTTATCTTTGGTTGCAGAGCTAACATTACCAAAGGAATCTGTCTAACAGATATGTTTTACCATCCCTGGCTAATACATGTACATAGAAGCTAAAATAGGTGCAATAAATATGAATTATGGTTAAAATAGGCCTTGCTGAAAGAATAAAAAAGGTATATTCAGCCTATGTCCACCCCTCTCTAACAAAAGGGTCACAGAATACACAATTTTCACAAATTTGGAAATAGTTTAATGTTTTCAACATCTCAAACCTCAGAGGCATCATACAAATCTTTATTGCAATTATTGTACTGAAGCAAGATGTTTGGACCTTTACATCAATTGCCTTAAAAAATGAAGTAAAAAGGGTAGTTATGACAAAGTTGACAACATAAAAGAGGCCTGAAAAGGAGCAAAATTAACATTTTTCTGTTCTATAAGTGACATAAATGCAACAAACACTTCAAATACTAGATTTTGATAAGAAAATATTGACCATTAAGCTGACATTTACACATCTACACCAGTTCTGTATCAGGGTGTGGTCTTACTGGCCTGACATGTCTCAAGGTTCTAAGTTTGACTATGAACAAAAAAGGTCAGAAATCCTTGAAATGTACAAAATGACCATTTATTGGTGAAAAATAACTTTCCCATCTGTAATTCAACAACAAATTCCAATTATTATCATTTAATTGTCAACACAGGTGCAATTAAATCTCTCAAAACACATTAATAAAAACGGGTGGGGTGGGGCATTTATAGCCCCTCTAAACAGAAAGATGGGGTGAAAAATGTCTATAAAGACTGGGATATTGCTTCCTACATGAAGAAAATGCAAGAATTTACTGCTTCAAAGAAGAAAAAAATGCTTGTTCTGGGTAAAATAGTGGCCAAATTGAGCCTACCCCTGTTTTGAACATTTTGTACAAACCCATCTGCTGTATATTATTAACTCAGTGTTGCCAATTTTCCATTTTCTGTAGGAAAGCTGGGCTATTTCTAAACTTGACAAACTTATAGATCCCATCTAAGTTACATTAGCAATGAAAATAAGGGCATTTTTAGAAATTTTGAGTCATTTGAGTAGGTATGAAAGCATTAATTTTTACATCGAAATGGGAGAATCTGGAGATTTTCTGTGAATATTTCTGATTTTTAGACAAAATTAGGTGAAATTACAATGTTGTTCACTTTATCTGTGCTTTCTAAGGCTGAATACACCAAAATTGGACATTGAAATATTTTCATTACTGTTAGAAATTAAATAAAAACTGAAAATTGGAAAATTTGCAGTAAAATCACAATTTTTCCCAAAACTTTGATAAAATTTTTTTTAAATTTAATTTTTTTTAGTTTTTCTGTAGTCAAGTTATTTTATACATATTTTCTGACAAATTAGTCATCATATTTTCAAAACTAAGGCATATCAGTCACAGCCTTGTCATACACAGACAGGCCACAGATCACTAATTATTGCCCCATTGACTTTAATGTTAATTCTCGTCTCTTAGACCGGTTGTAACTTTTTCCCAAATATTCGTTGGGTAAAACGCTTTCTGCCACAGATGGAGCAACATGTGGCAAACTCTTGCCCAAAAGCATGTATGAGGTTCTTCATGAAAAACTTGAGATAGACAAGCTGGAAGTAGAGACAGCTAACCTTGCAATTTTCGGCCCTCCCTTTCAACGTAACCAACCTCACAACTCATGTATCCTTCCGCCTCAAAATCATGAATATTCACCAAAACCTGGCAGAAAATGTATTTTCAAACCCTTTTCTTCGATTCTACACCAAAAATTCAACAAAAATCGCCATGCAAAAGGGGGAAAAAGGGAAAGGGAGAGAAGGACTAAAAATAACTTTCGCCCTTGTTTCGTGGGTGACCGCCCATGAATATTTGGTGATCTGTGTCCACACGGTCTTGACCGTTTTGCACGGACGATAACGCGGACAGAACTTCGTCCGTTATTTTATGGGTTGCGTCACACTTTGTCCGATTTTATGCAATGATTTGACCGTGCGAGGAAATGTAAGTGGTAATTTTACGAGTTGCAACGCATAAGTCAAAATCACCCCAGAAATACAGAAATGACTCACCAGTAACCACAGTACTCCAATGGGTGAGAGCGGACATCCGTCCGTCCGGACGTCCGTCCGTCCACAATTGTTTGTGAACAGTCTACAGGTCACAATTTTTATCCGATTTCAATGAAACTTAAAATATAAGTTTATCACCCTAAGATCTCGGTTCCTTTCGATATTGGCATGTATCGGACCGCAACTTCATGGGTTATGGCCCCTGATTGTACGAAAAATCACGTTTTTTAGCTTGTGAACAGTGTAGAGGTCACAATTTTGAACCGATTTGGATGAAACTTTAAATGCATGTTTATAACCCAAAGATCTTGGTTCCTTTCGATATTTGCGCCAATCGGATCGTAACTTCCTGAATTATGGCCCCTGATTGTCCGAAAAATCACACTTTTTAGCTTGTGCTCCCTCTGGAGTTCAAAATTGTTATCCGATTTAAAAAACCGTTTGATTATATCATCGTCCCATGGTTATGAAGGCTGAGTTCGAATTTCGTGAAAATCGGACCAAAATTGACGGACAAAATGGCCGCCGTTTGTACGCGAATAGTGTGAAAATATGTTATATCAAGGTTGTGGACCTTATAGAGGTCACAATTTTGAACCGATTTTGATGAAACTTGACATGTTTGTTTATAACCCAAAGATCTTGGTTCCTTTCGATATTTGGGCGCATCGGATCGTAACTTTCTGAATTATGGCCCCTGATTGTCCGAAAAATCGCCCTTTTTAGCTTGTGGTCCCTCTGGAGGTCAAAATTGTTATCCGATTTAAAAAATCGTTTGATTATATCACCGTTTCATGGTTATGAAGGTTGAGTTCGCATTTCGTGAAAATCAGACCAAAATTGACGGACAAAATGGCCGCCGTTTGTACGCGAATGGTGTGAAAATATGTTATATCAAGGTTGTGGACCTTATAGATGTCACAATTTTGAACCGATTTTGATGAAACGTGACATGCATGTTTATAACCCAAAGATCTTGGTTCCTTTCGATATTTACGCCCATCGAATCATAACTTCCTGAATTATGTCCCCTGATTGTCCGAAAAATCGCTTTTGTTAGCTTGTGGTCCCTCTGGAGTTCAAAATTATTATCCGATTTAAAAAAACGTTCGATTATATCACGGTTTCATGGTAATGAAGAGAGAATTTGAATTTTGTGAAAATCGGACCAGAGTTGACGGATAAAATGGCCGCCGTCTGTACGCGAATTGTGTAAAAATATGTTATATCAAGGTTGTGGACCCTATAGAGGTCACAATTTTGAACTGATTTTGATGAAACTTGTAATACATGTTTATAACCTAATGATCTTGATTCCATTGCATATTTGCCCATATCGGATCGTAACTTTCTGAATCATGGCCCCTGATTGTACGAAAAATCACCCTTTTTAGCTTGTGGTCCCTCTGGAGGTCACAATTATTATCTGATTTAAAAAAACGTTTGATTATATCACAGTTACACCGTAGTTATGGGGGAGTTTGAATTATGATTTTCTGATGATTACTTAAAATGCAACAACTCTTGTTGACTGCCCGGACGATTTGGCTGCTGTGTGGGCGTATGTTTCGTTGCCTGGCAACCTATTTTTTAGTCTAGCAACATATTATTTGTCCTGTTTCAAAGATAAAGGGCGAAAGGACCCCTTTACCATGTCAATAAAGAAAATCATTCATTACTGTAAAATAATGCAAGAAATATGTTCTAATGATTCAAACATAATTTCTGATTTTGAATGAGAATCTACGACAGGTGCATTCTGAAACCCAAAATTCATATGGGTGGGGTCGGAACGCGGCTATCTCTCCGTGAAATTTTGGGCTTTGTGGAACATGAAGAGTTGTTTTGTAGCATTTTTGATCCGTTGCAGCATATAAAGTTTTGCATTTTTTGAGCAATATGATAAACTTAGAAAGCAACATTACAACCAAGTGATTGTTTCCTTTTTTCCTGCTCAAGCGTAATATAAAGTTATAAATTCCCTCTCCGTTGTCTGTCATATTTTTCGTTGGTTCCAACCTTTTTGCACCCTTAAGCTGTTTTGTTTAGTAATCATGTATATCGGATTGCATATAAAACTGTGTATTTATACGCCAATCTTTAAATGTGGTCGTATAATATTGTCGTCCCCCTCCATCCATCGAACCGTTGTTCATAATTCTTTGTATAGGTTCTAGAAACTTAACTAATCATTGGATTGATACATAGTTTCTATGCTCATAAGAGAAGAATGGGGTCGTATATTATCGTAACTAATATTATTGGATTGATAAACAGTTTTTATGTTCATGAGAAGAAGCATGTTGAAAATTCTCGCAGTATTTCGTTTGATTAGACCTAATCCCCCAGAACACTGTCGTAATAAAAGCAAATTTCCGTTCCAAATTATGACTGGTCAATAGTCCGATTAACAATCAATACCTAACTACGTAACAATATCATTCAGAGCTCCAAATATACTAGAGACTTGCTTTGAAATCTATAGTATTTATGCTCGCTCATATCAACGATTCTCGATAACTCGAAGATCTAAAGTCATTATCTGTTTATACCGGTTTATGCATGTTTTGTATAATAAAATGTTTTAATGTCTTCAGACTAGCAGAAAATGTTGCACTATACCATTGTCTTCTGGTTTTCAGGAATGATATTTGTATTTCCATCCACTAATCTCATTCATTTTCACCCAACCAATTCGTGTTCAGTTTTACAGCATGAGATTTAATGAATTATTTTTTAACTGAACAGAAATTTAGAAAAAATAATTTCGCGTATGGGCAGATGAAGTTGGAAGGGAACTGTTATAGTCTAAAACTGTGTCTACAAAATTTCCCACGAGAATCAAGCGAAAGTTTTATGTGTTCGCAATATATAACACTTCGACTGCTTTAAATGCGACGACAAAGACAATAGATTATTGGAAAATTGTCAAAATTTCAGATATTTTTCAGTTTTGATTTAGAGAAGTAAATAATGCGACTTTGTGTTATCCTGTAATCCATTGAAAATAATTTAATAATCGATACGACCTTATTACTTTGAAACAATGCTATATTAAAATAATATACAATATTTTATTCTCGATATTATCAAAATACGAGACTTGGTCATTTCGGGACTAACATATGGTTTAATTTTATTTCAATAATTCGCTTGCGCGTGGGGGTCTTTAGCAGTGGGAGGTAATCGGTGGAGCCGGAGAAAACTCACGAGGTTGGGCCAGCGACCCTACTCCTTGTTACGTACAGCCGGGGATTCGAAACCACGCCAGTTGACTCAATGACAGGCTTTATGATACAGCACGCACGTTCTAACCATTCGGCCATCCAACCCCCCTAATTCAAAAGCCTTCGAAGAACAATTAAAAGGCCGTGGTGATCAATCTGATTAACATACAGATCATTTCAATTCGTTTTTTTTTTATGCTTTCGATAGCCTACATTACATGAAGATCTGACCGGTTGTAGCGATAGGTCGCGTCAGAGGTCATACGAGCAGCTGTTGACCCTATGACGTCAGACATTTGATTAACCATTAAGCATTGATGTTACTAGTTCCGTGCAAAACACACCTAAAGCTCGCCATAACAGACCGTTTTATTGGCTTATTCCTCACACAAATTATGAGAACGCCTTATTTAATAACTCTTCAAGATCCTATTGTAGTAAAGACAAGTAAAACGAAATTTTGAACTATAAACTGTGTTTTAATCCGATTGCCGTGGTGATATTATATGGATCTCACTTGGGTCGTTTAATTTAAAAATCACACGAACAGTGGATTAATGGTAGACATGTATGACAATGTGATCTTGGTCTTCAACATCCAATTCCTTTAAATGCCAACTTTCGACTATATGTTCACCCGCGTCCCCCTGCTGAACTCTAGAAATAAAAATTCTAGATATCTTGTTGAAAATTCTCGTTTAATTTCGACATTTCAAGTTATTTATTCAACATTTCGAATTGTCAAATTTTTAGTAAAAGCCAAAAAAACCAGCAAAGGTATGTAGTTAGGATAGAAAAGATGATTTATACTGTGTTTTATTAGTCTACTAATTTCAATTCTTTAGAAATTTTAAACAAATCTTTTTCGTAACCATATAATTGACTGCGTGACTGAACACACATGGTAAGTTGATCTTTTGGCAAAGTTTGATCACAGTCTCGACGGTGATAAATATGGATTAGATATGGATCGGCCGCTCGAAAAATATGGAGATGGGATTTCAAACACTTTTCATAAAAGTCCACATCTTCTTTTCCCCAGCCTTTGATTTCTTCTTTAAATCCTCTAAGTTTTAAAGCGTCTTCTTTGTAAATAGACACAATCCCATAACTGAAGAAGCGCCAAGTTCCGTGCTCATTGTCAAAGTTTACGATCTCCAAATCGCATGTTTTATTAGGAAAGCAAATAATATTTGAACTATACTGACTAAAATATATAGGGAAATATACACGGTAACGGTGTTTTGTATTTAAAATCACCCTGTTTAAAAACCGACTATTGAAAATCATATCCACATCCATGATTAATAACAACGAGTCGTTTTTCAAGCTTCGTATTCCCGTATTTATGGCTTTGGACCTCGAAAAGGGTTGATTTAAAATAGTTAATCTAATTTTCAATTTGTCTAAAAAGTTGTGCATAGCATCAGCAAAACGTTGCGAATTTCTGTACTCATCGTCGTCATCGACGTACAGAACTACACACAAAATGATATTTCCTTGAAACTTTTCAATGGCACGAGTTAGTGATGAAAGAAATGAGGCGAACATTCTTGATCTCTTGAACAACGGTACAATAATCCATATTGTCGGACGTATCACATCTTGATTGCCAACTAAATCAATGTGTTCAGTGAATTCCACACCAGAAAATCTTTGAACAGTTCGGACAGAAATGGACGAATCTGGAGACGTTCTTACTGGTATTATATTTTCCATTCTTTTTCCAAAAGATAAACGCTGGTATGAAAACCCTGCGAATTTCTTGAAGCGGTATTTTTGGTCGGCACGAACAGCTTTTTTAGCAGCGTTTAGGGTTAGGGCCTTCCCCTTCCTTGATACGTCATCCATGGGATTTATAAATACATTATACCTTGAGTATATGTGTTTATTCTGGCTGATAAAATCCCAAATATCTCCACGTTCTATCTCTAACCAATCGTTCGGGCTATCTCCTTCGTGCGCTTCAGACCAGCCTTCTAACTGCCGTAATCTCTTCCTAATTTCGGAAGATTTTATTTTATTATGACTTGTGTGTCTACTCACGGTTTTATCAATGATATGACTTAATTGTTGAAATGTTTCTAAGAGCTGCTTGACTTTTTTATTCAATCTGGCCAATTTTAGAAGTGAGAAATGATTGTTAAGACGATACATATGAGCATGTTGTTTTATTGGGTGAAGAGTTATGGCCCTTTCTTCTGTTAATCCCAGTTTGTGATTAAAAGATCCATTTTTACCTCCATAATTTTGGTAGAATAATCGAGTGAACTGAAAAACAACAAAACAAAAACAAACCCAATCGTAGTTATATAGATACGTATTTAGCACGTATTGTACATTGGAAGCTAGTTAGAAACCACATTCCTTAACGACTAGGTCATTTCTATTTCGTCCGCAAAACTAGAGAATCGCCACGCATTTGACAGTGAATGAATGGGGTTTATCTGACACCTCGTAAGTAAAATATTTCGGTTATTGCATGACTATAGGGTTAGTAAGCACAGTGGCCGTGCCATAAAGAAACAGTTGCTTAAATTTAATAATTGTCTCATGCGTTCGGGATTCCATCATGTAGTGGGGGTAAATTTAAAACATTTTCAGCTATTGCATTGATATAACAAAAAAAAACATGCATCCGGGGGGTTCAAGGGAACTAAATCATTGACTTGACTCACTATACATACCTCAAAAGAACTAGTACAAGCGATGCCAGCATGTTTTTGAATACATCTCCCTAACTCAGTATCTTCATGGCGTGTTGCTGTGCTATTCAGACAATTAGAAAAATGATTCATTAGTATACGTAACGTCTGTCCTGTAAAAAATACGCCCGGGCCTCCTAAACAATATGGCGTATCGTTCAGAAGACCAAGTTTACCCTTTTCTTCTTTGGTTCCAGTGCCCGGTTGGCCCATATACAACAGCTTGGAACTGTTTACAGATCTTAAAAAATGTTCGAGACGATCTGTCTTGACAAAAACATCGTCATCGGCTCTCATAAACCATTCGTATTCATGTAGGAAATGATTGGACACATACTTTAACATTGTGAAGGATTTCTTTTGGGGTGGGTATGTGTCTTCTTTGATATCTTTCAAAAGGACAACAGGCAGAGTTCCATTGTACACCGCCGTACCCCCAACAAAGAACACAATTTTCCCAGGAACCTGCTGTCCCCACGTATTATATATAGCTTCGGCCCGAGTTTCCAAATATTTTCTAGTTGTCATGACAGCTACTAACAGGAACTTATCTTCTGATTCGTGAATTAAAGTTTCAGTTTTGGCATCTGATGGCGATGGATGAAAGAACTTTCGGCAATTTTTCACATGAATTCTAAGAATGGAGAGAGATAACCATTGAACCATAAAATATCCAAGACAGAATCCAAACACAAAACGCTGAAACTCTTTAAATTTTTTATAGGAGATTCGTCCCATTATTACAGACATTGAAACTAAATGCTGAAATGTATAAGCCAAAATATTGCAATTTCGTCACACGTAATTAACACTGAAACATTTTAGAATTATAAAAATATATCCACATGATTCCCAAGAGAGATCCAGAATTCATTTTCTTTGGTGTTGAACATCCAATGACAGCATCATGAAAAAATACTCCGAAAGAAATTCGCCAACACAGTTACTAAATTCACGATTTTTGCAAATATAAAATAAATACAACTTTTTCAAACTGTTAAATTCGTTATTAGACAGAAAGTGCAAATATTCACTAATTAAGAACAGTGCATTTTATGAAAATCTGTTAGTTACGGCATTCCAGTCTTTAGAAACAACCTACATGCATGTTATAATTTCCCCCAAGACGATCAACGATGCACTGGATTACCACGACGCAGACGGGGTTTATTGGAATCCAATCATTTTTGTTTTGTGTCGTCGCCTTTACCACGAGATAAACACGCACTTATAATCAATGAAACACGCTCCGAAGAATTTCTATCGATGTACACAAAGATTTGAAAATGCCACAACAATTTCAATCTTTTACCATGGTCCTCGCCAAGATAAGTTTACAATTCTAAAGATGGCGGCATTTCGCTAATCTGTTCTTTTCTTCAATTTCGTCTTGTTGTTTTAGTTGAGGATCAACTGTGAGTTTTGGCACCTGTTGAAATAAACCAAAATATTGAACAAAGGAATTTATTGTATGAAAGAGACGCGGATGCGATATTTGGATAATATTTCAGAATAACTAAAAGAAATACATATGACTGTGTATGCGAATGTTTTAAAATGTAGGGGAACTGTATACAATATATAGGATATATACCCCCCCCCCCCAAAAAAAAAAAAGAAAAGAAAATATAAATAAATAAAAAAATATATAAAAAAATAAATAAAACTAATAAACGATTTAAAAGAATGAACTCTCAGATTTATATACCAAAAATACTAATATTTGGATGGAATAATCTATATCTAAATATAGATTATTCCATTAAAAGCTGCAATTTCATATTTTTTAAGTTACATTTTTAAAATATATTAAAATAAAGCCTTAAAACAGATGGTATATATAAACTGTTCTACCTTGTTAAAGAATACTCCTATTAATCCTATAATACAAAATTGCCAGTTGAGAAATTAGCAAAAATATCACTTTCAACTTCAAATTCAAACGTTTGAGGATGGCTATTACATGGGGGATACTAACTTGAATTTTCAAGTTACTGTTATATTATAAAATAAGCGTTTTGATCTAATGATATAGTATGTCATGCAATGCTTAAGTCAATGGACGGCACGGTTATAGACCTCAATGACAAGGTGCGGGAGTAGCCTATTCGATCACACAGGTTTTCCCCCTGCAGCGAAATTACACATTATGGTGTCGACGTGCCATAAAACACCATTTATTCATTCATTCATTCATTTTAACAGTATTGAGCCCTATAGAAAACCTTTTTGAAGTACAAAAAAAAAATTAAATGACAAATCAAACGTCCCAGTTCCCAGTTCTAAAAATAGTCTTTAGTGACATAATACACGACATCCCCCCCCCCCCCTGGATATCTGCCCCCGGATAACCCCCCTCCTTTTTAGGACTTTTACTCCCAGGACATTTCCTGCTGAAGACATCTTACCTCCTAGGACATCTCCCCCCGGACTTCTCACCGGACATCTGCCCCCTGGGACATCCACCCCCACCCCTAGGACATCTACCCCCAGAGTTTTACCCCCTCCCCCCGACATTTTTCCTCTGGAACATCTGCGCCCTAGAACATGTCTGCCCCCCGCCACCCACCCTTTAAAGAGAGAGAGAAATGGGGTTTAACGTCCACTCGACACACACTAGGTCATTTCGGGACTAACATATAGTTTTAATTTTATTTCGATAATTCGCTTGCGCATAGGGGTCTTTAGCAGTGGGAGAGAACCGGGGTGCCCGGAGGAAACCCACGAAGTTGAAAAGGCGCCCCTATCTCCCTCCATGCCACATACGCTCACACCAGGGATCGAAACCACAGCCGCAAGCCAGAGGTGACCGGCCAGCTATAGGTCGAAGCGCGGCACTCTAGACCACTAGGCCATCCCAACCCTCCACCCTTTAGAACCCTGGACGTGTAAAATAATGCACTGTAAAAAAATTATACTTATTTTACATTGTTTCTTGGAGTACCTCGTAACACTCTTTAGAACCCTGAACGTTACGAGGTACTCCAAGAAACAATGTAAAATAAATATAAATTTTTTTACAGTGCATTATTTTACAGGTCAATAGTACAGAGTTAGATAGTAGAATGCGTCCATCGCCCTATTCCTAGCGTGTCGTAGAAGCCGACTCTTGGGGAGGGGGTCGGGTGGCCGATAAGCTACGCCTTGGTCTACCATCAATGATGTCGATGGTTCGAGTCTTTTTACTTTTTTATTTTTTCTGTCTACTTTTTCTTTATTAGGCTTAGGCCCACTTGCAAAATTTTGGAAAATTTTGAAAATTGATAACCGCAAACCCATTTTCCAAGCATTTCAGACCAAAGCAGAAGAAGGCAATTTTTTTACTTTTTTATTTTTTCTGTCTACTTTTTCTTTATTAGGCTTAGGACCACTTTTTTTTTTAATGAGCTTAGACCCACCTGTCACGGACAGGTGGACAGGTGGGCCCAGTCCGGCACTGTTACCTTGGTTCGTATATTACAGACGTCACAATCTAGTACACGGCTCATTACAACAATATACGCCAACAAAATTGACATGGTAACTAGATAGTAAATAAAATTCCTGATTACATTTCAGCACCCGACCCATGTGTGTGCGGATAGGGCATGGTTCCCAACCTTTTTGTGATAGAGTACCACTTGGGGGTCCCGTACGGTCCCCTCGTACCACCTGGTTCCAGAAAAACTCAATTCGATCAAATAGACTTTATTTGCATAATTTTACAAGTAGAACACGCAAATGAACTAAAAATAAAATCAACTCAACGCGAGGGCTGTATATATGCTTCTTTTCCAAAAAAAGATTAATCAATCAAATATAAATAAGTATGCAAAATAATAATGAGAATATTAACATACACACTGAGAAAATAATGGGTATTATCTTGTGTTAGACAGTAAACATTTTTGTGAAGTAAAAAATAACCAAATATTGTTCATGACCCCGAAAGTGCTCGCGTACCACCTGGTATAGGGGAATGCGCTTAACCTCCAAACTTTCTGTTGCAGCCCCACACACCTTATTTATTCTAGCAATCGTTGATCATCAGAGTACGAATCGCGATTGTAATTGTCATTTTCTAGAATTTGTCATTTTATGATAAAGTAGAATGTTAAGATACCAATTAACTAGAGAATAACGTAACAATCTTGTTATTGACTCGCCCATTACTTTCTATTGATACAAACGTGTCGTTAGGCAAACTGTCAAGACATATACATATCTATGTTCATTGATGATGTTAATGCAATTAATATCGTCAATACATTCTTGCTTAATCTGTACATCAAATCCGAAATTTTAAAGATTTTAAGAAGGCTTACCATTGAAATAAAATAGGTTTCAATGTTCTATCAACTGCCCAATTCCCTCTTTCGCATAACCAAGCCTGCAGACCTTAGTAGAAATATATATTTAACACTTGCCCGTGACAGACAGACAATGGGTTGTGACATCTGGAAAAGGTTAATGGTTTGGTGAATTTTTCAGTAACTAAATATATATTTGTATATACACAATACTTATGCTAACTATTAAAATACCATTGACCGTGTGGTGTATTAAACCTCCGTGCATGGTATTCAATATGGCGCGAATTTGTGAAATTTGAAGGCCGACATAAATGCAAAAACTAAGAGAAGAAATAAAATCGCAAAATCGACAAAATTTGATTTTGGGGGCATAATACTAAAATATGCAAATGACTACGAAAAAAGTCACTATAGAACCTAACAGAAGAAACATTTCCAGTTACATGTGACGCCCAAACGCACCAATAGGTACCGCATGGAATGCAGGTGATGCCTGGGATCATCATGGGGGTCCAACCCAAGATTTGCACGACTCTGACTTTGAATGTTACGGTCATTGTGGCATTGAATTCCAGGGTGGAAACATCAGTTTAATTGTTTTAGTGACCAGAAAACAAATTTTGATATGCGTCGGCTTACCCAAAATGAAAGGTTACGTGCCCTTGGCATGCTACAGATCGGCACAACACAGGCGGTTGTGGCGCGGACGATGAATGTTTCTCAGTCTGTCATAAGCAGGCTATGGTCCAGATACCGTGATACACAATCTGTACAGGACAGACCACGCCCAGGTCGACCAAGGGCGACAACTCAAGCCCAGGATCGATTTATCCGTACCTTGGCCTTGAGAAATCGTGTCATCACAGCAAATCAGATCAGCGCTCGTCTTCAAACAGACACTGGTGTGAGAGTGAGTGGCCAGACGATTCGGAATCGACTGCATAGGGGTCACCTTCGCGCCCGACGTCCTCGCGTGATTTCTTGTTTGAGAGATCATCACATTCAGGCAAGACGTCGTTGGTGTAGGGATCGTCAACACTGGGATAATCGACGCTGGAGCAATGTGATGTTTTCAAATGAGTCAAGGTTCACTGTTGATTTTTTGGACAGACGTAGGAGGGTGTGGCGTCGTCGAAACGAGCGCTTCCAAGACGTTAACGTCATCAGACATGATCGATTTGGGAGTGGTTCTGTTATGGTGTTGGGAGGCATCACTGTTGCTGGAAGAGCGGCTTTACATGTTGTTGCAGGGCGTGTTACAGGCCAGTACTACCGGGACAACATCTTGGCAGTCCATGTTGTGCCGTTCGCACGACGTCATAGCCGCCGTTTCATCTTCCAGGATGACAACGCAAGATGTCACAGGGCCAGGATCGTTACAGGTTACCTCCAACAACAGAACATCGCCACATTACCTTGGCCAGCACTGAGTCCCGACCTCTCCCCCATCGAGCATGTCTGGGACATGCTTGGACAGAGGTTACGTCAACGTCAACAACGTCCTGCCAATGTCCAAGAACTTGCTGCTGCGTTGCAACAGGAATGGGACAATCTGGACCAAAATGACCTTAGACGTCTCATTAGGAGTATGCCACGTGGGATCAATGCTTGTTTGGCAAACAGGGGAGGATTTACCCGTTACTGTGATGCTGTGGTAACTTTGCTGTTTGACCCCGGGTATCATTTTACCCTTATAATGGTCAGTCTGTGCCTTACTTAGTCTAACGATCATTTGGAATAAATCGATGAATGTGAACTTCATTTCATTTTGTCATTTGTTTCTTCGTCAGTTTCATTAGGTGACTTTAATAACACTTAAAAATCAAATATCCCCTACTTTTTTTGAATAGTATATGTATGTGCGTGGGTTATTAACAATAACATCTGACGGTGGCTGTCAAAACAATTAAAGGAGCTAAGTCTCTAACTCAATATTTTCCATAATATTCGAAATTATAAACACGAATTAGAATTCAATATTGATCAATTTTAATTGATGTTGTAATCTTGCCGTGAACCTAGAGGATCCTACTATCCAATATCAAAGATACAATTAACATTGTATAATCAGTAATGAGCAAATAAAAACATATTCTTACACAATGTGAAAGTAATAAGTAAAGGCTGAGACACAAACGACAAAATAATGATTTTAAAAAAACGTGTAGAATGCATTAACGTAAAAGACTACCGTTCACGTAATTCACGGAAAATAATTGATACATTTTTTTTTCTTTCAAAAATTGAATATAAATCACTTTACAAACACTCATATTATACGCCTTACAGCATGATGACAGATATCTATCAAGATCACCTTCAGTACTAATCAAGTGCCTTGCCCACAATTTTGCCGGATTGAGTGAAGTCGCTCTGTCACTATTAAAAAAAGTTAATATCGAATCTTATTAAAACTCTTCGACTTGACAGCAATTTTTGGTTTCACTAATGTATCATTTCAGAAATTTTATACCCCATTTACCATAGAATAAAATCATTTACATATTTGCAAGTTCCCACCTTCCTAAATTTAGCACGCAGATCAATCAGCATGCAGGCAGGCCGACAGGAAGATTATCAAAACTCCGAGAAAAACCCATCAACAATAATGGTTAAATTCCATGGTTAAAATGACATCAATTATACACCGTGCTCTAAATACACATATAAAACGCTATAATACATTTCAACGTCTAAAAGTAGCAAAAAAGACGGCAAATGGACGACACTGTCTGTTACACAGACCATTTCTGTGTGAAAGCTGTTCAATATCCGCTGCTGTATAGTGTGCCGTATCACGTATGAGAAATACACACATTGAAGATGTCACACGCAAAATCCATACGGATGCGCGATACGGACCACGAATTTGCGCTTGCCTAAAGTCTCTACTAAGAACTGCAAGGATCGTATAAGTTGCACTTACCTTGAGGCAAAGTACATGCATGTACATTTCAAACAAAGTTTATATGGGGGGAAAAAGTTCAGTGATTTTCCCGATGATGACTTACGTTTTTACCAACTGTCTTTTTAGTACACGTGCCTGGTTGATCTTCCAATCGGGTAATCTACACGTCCGCCACCGCACCCCAAGCAAAATACAGGATAAAGGAAGTTCGCATCAAACTAATTGGCAGATCTAATTCGCTGTCTTTATAACATTATATCATGGGTTGCCGATTTTTCAAGTGCCTTTTCTCGACAGATAACCATCCAGTAGTTTTAAAATGGCTAAGTCAAATGTTTTAAGTCAGCAAATAATACTCACAAAAAATATGCTGTCTTTATTTCGATGAAATCTTCTGAGCCACGCGTGCAAGGACATTGTTTGCTTCTTTCTAATGTAGTTTTTGTTTTAAAATCAATGACACACTACATTATTTAGTAGTATGCCGATCCATTCATTGTCCCAAAGTAACACGACGACAAAATAACATGTATTCATTCCATAAAGCAAGTCGACAAAGTTGATTTATTTTTCTAAAAGCTTTTTGTCAACAGTTGCCCGCGAAGTTCAACAATTCAAACGTCAGGCAATGTTCTTGGGGTTGTTTTGTCAACAATAGAAGTTGAAAGAATCTGTACGTTCCGTGTGCACTATTCGCACCAGCATTCCATTTTCTGTTTACATGACGATATCTTTCAGACCAAGACAGAAATATAAATTCATTCTATTTGAACTCAAGTCTGCAAGCAAACAAAACCCAGACTTACGGCCAATGGTTATGTCGGTATGAAATAATTAATGTCTTTAGCCTGTTCTAGCGCCCCTCATGTGACAATTAACAAAAAATACCCCTTTTCTTTTTCCTTCTTAAATGGTTGAATTGGATTATACAACAAAAATTAAAATCATGGATTCCAATTTCAAATTTATTTTATTTTCAAACATATTTATAGTATAATTATAATGAGATGTTTAAATGATAAAATAATTAATACAATGATATGGAATGATTAATCTGAAATGAAAATAAACTTTATTCCACACAGATAATTAATAGGCCTCAGAAAAATTTATAGACTTTTCATATATCAGCTTTTGCCAATTTGTATTTATTTTTACTGAATATAGCTGCAGTAATAATTAAATACCAGCGGTAATGTGTTTGTGTAGTATGTATATGGGATCAAGTTAAAATTCTACATAATATAATTGTCTATAAAAAAATACATGTACGGTCATCTATTGATATGCTTATCAGAATACTTACATTATTATCTGATAAATTACATTTATCTGATAAATAAAACTATGAATATGATATTAATTTAATGTTTTAGATATACACTGTCGTAAACATGGGTATCTAACCATTATATTCTCATACATCCTTTAACACCTATAACATACCCTGAACCATAACAAATCTGATTGGTAGGTTTAAAATTTAATCCAGACAAATGAAAAGCTCCAGTACCTATTTGGAACATTAATCAGAATGTCCTCCACATAAAAAACCAATCATCCTTGTACTCAAGATGAGGATACTACATACATAGGTAACAGTAAATGTCAACAGCCCTGACTAAAGACAATGGTTCAGTAAAAAATGTACCTGGTTAGATCTCAATGTAGAGAGTGTGGATAATGTAAATGTGTGGATAATGTAAATGTTAAATAACTGTTGTTTTACATACATACATACATGATTCTGTTTATACATATATACCTATTACTCTCAAACTCATTAAAACTAATAATAAAAATTTTAGCACTTGAATACAATTAAAAAAATAAACAACTCCTAATGTGGGAGTAGCCACTTGCACTGTTCTAAACAATAGGACAGATAAGATCAGTCAACAATTTAACACATGAGATTGAAACAAATCCACACTTTGCTTTTCCCCTAAATCATATACAAGATGCCTGGTTAAAGAGAAAGGATAATTGAAGTAGTAAAATTGTATGTAAATGTACAATGTTTTATCAAAACTATATATTTAAAGACTCAACATATAACATGGTAATTAAAGGAGGGAATTAATTACTAGTGCATAATTGAATAATTCTTGTTTAAAGGCACCAAGCCTGTAGTTAATTACAGCTGATATGAATTTATATGGCATGGATATTACTTGTAATAATAGACACCTCTGGTTGATAATTTTGTTCAATCCCATTTTGACCAACTAAATAAATGATACAAAAAGACTCAAACCATTTTGAAAAGGCACAGTATAAATTCCTAATTCTTCAAAATTGTTTCACTGCACGAAACAGATGTTTTGTCATAGTTATCATTGCCCAATCTGATACTTTAGTATCAACAGAAGTATGGTATATTTATCAACTAGTATTTATAAAAATCAACAAAGAATTAATAATGAATATATATATATATATTATATAGATGTAATATAAAAATTATAACAAGCTGGCCACATGCAATAAGATATAAGAATATAATTTGATAATAATAAAAATAGAATGCTCTAAATGGAATGTTCAAATTTAAGAAACACAACTTTTCCTTCTACACACAAAAGTTGAATTACCGTACCATGTTATTCTTGATAACCTTTTTACCAAGATAATCAAAATACATTTAATATATGATCAATGTCAATTTCGGTGGATCTTGTTTTTGATGTATTTCAACTTTTAAACTTGCTGCACTTTAAATAGGCCTAAAGGAAAAAGGCTATTCATTTAACTTTTCAGAAAAATACAATTTGGGCTAGTAAACATATTAAAAAGTATACCCTCTATATAATAAATCCTATTTACAAGCAATGTATTTACTAGACAAAACACTTATATACTATTACCAATTTTCACAATTCACTTTCTGATATGTGTGTAGAATATTATTGCCTTTTCTAGCAAAACGCAAGGCTTTTCAAAATACTAATTAGTCCAACAAATAATATAACTAAAAATCTTGTACACTCTTTTTATTCAGATAACTTAACAAGTAGTGAAAAGAATCTTAAAATAGTTTTAAGTAGCAAGAATAAGCAGAGTGATTTTTGATATTAGCAATCATCGAGTTGGCAAAATAAAAATATGAGCTTAAAAAATCATCTCTTACTCCAAGAATTCCTGGAGTTTATAGATGTCATCTAAGGTACACCTAAGCCAGTTTTGTCAATTAGTATCCAATGATTAAACCTTAAAAATAACTTTTTCTTCCAAAATCAGTAAATTGGCAATACAAAAGTAGCTGTTTTGAGCATTAAGTTTTGAAATAATTTATCTGAAATATACGTCAGAGGATAAATTATTGAGGATAAACACTGATGTTATATATGAATATAGAAAATCTTGATGAAAAATTACACAAAATATCTATCGAAAAATGAAATTATTGAGCCATTTAATGACTGACAACTTTCTATGGTCAACTAATTTGTGCTATGATATCATTGCAGGTCTAAATCATGTTTAATGACACAACTACTCATTGCACTATAAACTCTTTTGGTCATTCAAAATTCTTGCATTATCTTTATGTAATTTATAATATGCTAGATAATTAAAGAGAATGTGAAAGGGGTTAGGAATTCTAATAATGCTTACTTCATTATAACTAGTCACATGTAATAAATTGATAAGAATCTTGTATGACCATAATGGCACAAAAGGCACTGAACAACAAAATATATCAAACAATCAATATTTAATCACTTTATTATCAATCAATATACCCTTATAAGTTGCATTGAGGTAAGTGTTCTGATGCCTAGTCCTCAAAATTACTTCAACTAAGCAAAACATCAACAAAAACAAAACAGCACGAGCACCAATCAACAGCTCTTGCATGATTTGGGAGATTGTGTTTAAAAGTAATGAAACATTGAGAGTATATTTTGTTGTTCAGTATTAGTGACATATTAATACACCCAATTGACAGGAACCCATTGCTGTGTAGATGTTAAAGATGTTAACGCCTTTCTTAGCGATCTATAGGTTTGCTCAAATGAATCATTAACAAGTATAAGATCAAAATAAGCTTTATATGTCTGTTCTATCTGGGCACTTTCCCTTACAGTTCTAATAAAATCTTCTTCCTGTAAAAGTAAATCAACAAGACATTCACTACAAATTTACCACATTCAGCTTCTTTGAAGACACAAGCCAATGCCAGTTATGATGGTTTTGTTGTCTTTTGAAAGATATATTTTATCTGATTGATTCCAAGCTGGGAGTTAAATAATTTTAGGGTAGATTAAGACATGAAAAAGCACAGTTGAGATCAACAACTTAAAGAACTAATCAAAATCAAGCCGAGAATTAATTTTCTGGTAATAGAAGTTAAAGAACTATGAAAGCATTTTATATTAAAGATCCAAACTCATATCAAGTACGGAACATACTAAGCTGTTATTAACTCTTTTGAGATGACATATCAACCTCTTATTAAAGGTCAAAAGCTGTTACCACCAAGATTAGCTTAGGCTTTTGGTGCAACTTTATGTTTTAAAGAGTTACAATGTTAACCAGTATGCCATTTCCCTCTCTTGGCTGTTGTACAGTTGTAAATTTATAAATATTAGGTATTCTGTCATTGTTTTTTGATTTGGCAATTTTGTTTTAATACTATAGCAATGTTTACTATATAAAGTAAAATGTACCTACCGATTTTGTTTCTACCATATTTGGTCCACCACCACGATTCTATAAAACAAAAATGTATCATTTTAAAATTTCTAATATTTTCTTTATGGTATTTCTTCTCTAAAATAGTAATATATGTCATTATGCAATATCTATTAAAGATACATTATGTAAGATTTAGATAAAGAACTACCCATTCTTGCGATAATAGTTTGAAAGTAGATAATGTAAAATGAATAATTTGAAAAACTCAATTAAATTACTCTATTGCAAGCCAAGATATTAGCCTTTGAAGGTTTGACAGACGTGAGCAATAATTTCAACCACCGGTATATTTTCATTTCAATAATGGGCATAGGTCCATAGAAAACCCATGACGTTCCAGTTACTGAAAAATTGTACCAATAAAAGATATCCATTTAACTGAATTCTGGCCTACAATATGTGATTGTGGCAACAAATCACGATTTTTACCTTTGCTCTTCCTGTGGTACTTAGTCTATGACCTTCTTCATACATTACTTTTAAAACCTCTACACTTGGTGCTGCTATAAATACAATATACGGCATGAACTCTGGCGTCTTCAATATCTTCAGAGACTAGAAAAAGTTTATTTTTTAAAAAAGAAGAAATAGCTGGTTATTCAAAACACTAAACTTCACTGTTATTTTGGTTATGATATTATCGTTCTACTCAATACGGTTCTCAGAAATGTCCAGTGTCTAATTATAATGGTCTACTTATAAGCAATTTTATAGCCGAGGTAACATATAAAGAAATAATGATTCTTTAGTCATGCCTTATTATGGATCTTTTTAGAACAATGCACATGGATTCTAAGCT
Source organism: Patella ulyssiponensis (assembly GCA_963678685.1). NCBI lineage: Eukaryota > Metazoa > Mollusca > Gastropoda > Patellidae > Patella > Patella ulyssiponensis. The sequence continues at coordinate 81,196,302 of OY783225.1, read as the reverse complement.
GTGTTTGATAAACATGTTTTCATTTTCAACTCTTTTGATCACCCTGACAAAACAGATCAAAATAAGGCCATGTAAAGAAAATATTGTTGTTCTCAACAATTCTTCTTAGATTATAAATCAAATATATACTTACTGTAGGATTAACATCCAGCACACACATTTTACCAGACTGTTTGACTTCGTATATCTTTTCCAGTTTAGTTCCATAAAGGTTACCATTATATTCACCAAATTCTATATATTTGTTATTGTTGATATCAACTGCCATAGTTTCTCTATCAGTAAAGAAATAACCCTTACCATCTGATTCGTTCTCTCTTGGTGCTCTAGATGTATCTGAAACAATGCAAATTTATTTCTAGTTTAATTTGACAATAATCTTTCAAATCCCATACAAATAGCTGATAAAAACAAATATTTGAGGTTGTGAAGGGGGGGGGGGCTTGGTGGGGGAGTGGTCTAATGCACATACTTTAGATGTTAAGTTCTGGTATCAATACTAGTGTCTAGGCATTTCACTATCGAGCGAATGGCCTGTGTACGCCAGCAAATTATTGAAAAATACTGTAATTTGGTTGTGAAATGATCTAATTTGTGTTGAGTGGACAGTAAATCTCATTTCTTTGATACTTTCTCGAAATGACACCAAAATTTCTTGCTCAGTATATAAAAATGAATCATTTGTTGAAATAAGTTTGGAAAAATAGATAATGAAGTTAACAGATAAACTTTGTTTATTTTTAATAATCTCAAAAAATATTGATAAAAATATCATGTACTCTTTATTTGAATGTTTTATCATTTATCCATCATAATCTTCCACTTACGGGCAATGACTCCACTGAATCTTCTAGGATCATCTCTGATAAGTCTTTCCTTTAATGATCTTCGACCAACACCATTTGCACCAACAAGGACCAGTACACTTCTTTGGAAAGGCGACATTCTCCGCACTTCTTCATATATCAATACATCACAACGATCAAAATCTAAAAATCAGAAATCAATAACTTATACTGAATATATTAATTAGAAATTAACTTTGTTTCACCATTCTGTCTTTTCTTGGACCATTTTTAGGCAGTTTTTGACAAAAGAAAATTCTGATTATTTTGGTATTTTGGTATTGCAAATTAAATTAATGGTCAGATTTTTTATTTACTGTTAAATTCAATTGTATCTATACTAAGGTCACACAATATTACTCAACAAATATCATATTCATAAATTCCAATGATAGATAATCATTAAGGCACGACACTACCTTATAAAACACTCTGTATAGATTGATCTGTCAAATTTTGATATCAGCTAAAATTGCCCAATCTAGTCCAACTTTGTTCATTTTTCAAGTCGAGTCCCACCTTTATATTATAGTGTTGAATATTTAGTCATTTACATAGGTAAATCAAATTTTTAACTTTTAACTTGCTTTCTTCCGTACTCAATTTTTTACCCATATCAGGCCCCGAGTTCACAAAGCATTCTCAGATTTAACTTGAGAATTAACTCAAAATTGTTCGCCTTATTTTAACTGATATATAGCCCTTTAAAAAACGTTTGTTGCTTAAATGTAGTATTAGTAGTAAATACATCAATAATAAACTATGTGCAAAGTTTTGTTTTTCTGGATCAAATATATTTCTCATAAACAGTGATTGAAAGTTGTGTAAATTCTCAACTTAAGCGTGAGAATGCTTTGTGAAGTTGGGGCCTGGTCTTAGAAAATCAAATTCTCAAAATCTATGAGAGATAATGGTCTCATCTTTGGAATACGGTTAGTTCTATAGCTACTGTGTGCAATAAAATGATTTTCAAGGTGTTTGTTATATATTTGGACGTTTTATTGTACAAAATCATTTAAGTGGTGTGTTCGGCCACACCCACATGTTTTATGTGGGGAGCATAATGTTCTTTATTCATATTCAACTAGTAAAATTTATGCCTTAATGCATTCTTTAATGCCTATATATGTCATTCAAAATCACAAATAGTTTGTTTCAATAAAATTGGTGAAGATTTTGATTTCCTAACCTAGCCACCGTGAATAAATAAAAAATCCAATATGGCCACCATTTCCATGGTAACAAATTAATATTTTACGGTCAAATTATCAAATCTGATTTGGGACATCATATACTAATATTGCACTAAATGGCAAGTTTCTGTTATCATTGTGAAATTCTTAGGTAGTGTCCTGCCTTAAGGGCTGGCTGTTCAAAACTTGTGCAGATTCAATTCCAAGTGAGCTTTGCATTGACATAAACATTGCGAGAAAACAAACAGAAATCCACAAGCCACATATTGGTTTTCAAGTATTCAGGGCTCAGGCAAACAACTACTCATTATATTACTATTAGGTAAACAATCACACTTAGTTTGAATAAAATCTTTCAAATTCTCTGACATACATAGGGTTTACAAGATTTTCATGACAAAGGCAGTAACTCTGCAAAAAAACAGTCTTCAACCCCTAATATCTGTAAAAAGACATCACATCAACAATCAACTCAGTGAAAAAATCGTTAAATGATTGATTTTGATGGGTTCACAATCCAAAAGTTTATAAACCTATGTTTTTAAGGATTCTCAAACAAAGCCTCAATAACGAACAGACAGAAACACTAACTCCTTAAAAATGATTTTCGCTGTAACACATTCTAATTTATATATTGCATCTGAAGGCATCCAAATACGTACAAAGGCTATATCAATTATATATAGCATGAGAAAAATAGTTTGATTGTTTATATAGCCAAAGTCCACGTGAGCTTTTCATAAGTCTCCGGAATTTGTTAACAGGGAGGACTGAATTATAAGTCGTACTGACCTGTATTTGCTTTTGTATTGTATTTATATTTTTTCTTCTTCTTTTTTGTTAAACCACAAACTATAACAAAAGACCAACAAATTAAATATCAAAGAAATCTATTTAAGATTTACATTGGGTAATGATTTGCAGTCAATAAAATTGTAAAATATATCTTTACCTATAGATATGTAAAAAAGAAAACTTACACAGACTGCTTGATGAATTGTCATAGTCATGTTGTACAAAAGCTTTTCTTTTTTCTTCCAAATTTTTTGAAGGAATTAGTCCTGTTGGTCCATCAATATCTGCAAATCTTGCCTAAATCAAAAATAGATATAAGGTTTGCATTCAATCTTCACAAATAACGTATCAGCAAACATTTTTATTTCAGACCAAAGTTCAAATAAATCTAAATAAGTAGCCTACCTGCCACCAATTACTGTCATCAGAATTCACAATCTCCAAAATATCTCCATCTTGAAATGGCAAACCGGCCTCCTTACAAGGAATTAACCGGTCCTTCATTGGATCATAGTTGAAATGAGCTTTCATATATATCTGAAAAAAAAAAAATACATTGTGCTTGCTTGAGAATCAATACTTCATCACCAGTTATTTTTGGGGTAGTTATTTCTCCTAAACATGTGTGTTGATTGAGTGCCCTCACAAAAATCTTTATCTTCATATAAATAATATGTCAATAATTATGCCATCATATTCATATATACAATAGTGTAATATCATATGTATTTTTTGATACATATATACAGTAGTGTAATATATGTATTTTGTGATACAGCAAGTAATGTTGATATGGCAGATTGATACTTTTTGCGATACAGTGACATCACCATTTATTACCAAAGTTGGTCATGCTACATTTTGTTTTTTCAATGTGTTAAAATTAAATCAAAAGAGAAAACTATTATAACAATTAATATTTTTTACTGAGTTTTCTTTACTGTGCATATGTACTAAAAATATTATCAATGTATTTGTAAGATTTGTAAGAAAATAGTTATAAATGTTGTCTTATTAATTAAGCCAATAGACTCATGCAGGGCTCTATAAAAGTTGAGTGTGCCTGCGCACACACTTGAAAATGTGGCTGCAGGGTCATACTCAAAAAGAGAGCATTCAATTGCCAGATATATAGTATGATTGATTGGGGGGGGGGGGGCTTACGGCAGAAAAAGAAATTATAAATAATTTTTAGTACCTTTTTTATTATGGTTTCTAAATTGTATTAATGTATTATAGATTACTTTAATAATAAAGATTATGTTTGATGTGCATATTGTTGTTGTTTGGGGTTGATATAAACAGGGAATAGATGCCTACCGGCGTCAAACAAGTTCTGTACTTAGCTCAGTATCCGACACATCAACATCTATAGCTTAGACAATGGCTGCCATTTTATCGTGAGAACCGGACACCGAAGGCTTAGAATCAGCAGGTTTTGAGAAAAAAATGTCATGGACTTGTCCAACCTGAACGACAGACTCACCCTACTTGCGGAGAAGCTACCATTTAATTTTCATACGTTAGTTAGCCACGTACGGGAGTTGTCTGCTTTTGACCGTAGGGCATTGCAGTCTTCGGCGGGGTGATTTCTCTGTATGCACTTTATAATTTTGAAATAAAATAACATCACCACAAACTCGGCAAGAGACTTTGTTCTTTTTTGCACTTGATACTCGATAGGAAGCCATCGTTATAGAATTATCAGGTGTAAGTGTGGTTACTACACGGTACTGGTGTTTCGGGTTCGCCGAGGTCACAGGTGATAGTTCATGCGTCGCGTGCTATTCTTTTATTCATCGACTGGCATTCTACTAGAATTGTCACTAAATTAAGCAGAGGTCACAGGTGATAGGTCATAAGTCACAGGTGGAATCGCTAACGTCGCGTGCTCATGTTTTTATCATCGACTAGCTTATTCTAGTAAATTATTATACGGTAATCAAAGTAAACAAAAAAGTATTCTTTATTTTACATGATTTACGCGACAGTAATACTTTTTAAAAATGTGCCTGCAAAAAATTTTTTTAAAGCAAATGTGCCTGCGCACGCCGTGCGCATGTGCGCGGAAATATCGATGCCTGGACTCATGTATCTAGTATATGTATGTCCCGAGTTCTTTTAATGTGTTTAAGGAACTGAGTCCAAACATGTACCAGTTAATAGCAGCTCACCAGTATCCTTCACTGTTAACACGCAAAGAAATGTCATTATCGAACTTTCGCTTGTTCAAAGTCCTTTGACTTCCATTGTGGAACTGGGTGAGATGCTATGGTGTTGTTTAAAGATGAGTTACCATGTTTTTTTATTCCCCCAGAGGTTGTTATCTCCACTTTAAAAAGGCAGCATATGTCACCATTTCATTTTTTGGGTTGAAAATGAACCCAAACCTTGGACTTGTGTTTGCCTGACATCCTAGCAGACAATGACAAAATAGAACATGACTGATCTCTTTGTTTAGCTATGGCTAACTATTTCTGAACAGGTTACAGAAGCACTTTCAACTTTTAAACCTGTTTTACATAATTACTTATCAATAAATTCAACGTCATTCCTCACACAAGAACATACCTTTTCAATAATATAGTAATATTCTGACAATTTTCATATTGATACGAATGTTATTGGAATGTTTCGATACAAATATCTTTGGAATGTATCAATACATATTGGTGTATTGGTACAGCCCTAATTTATGACTAATAATAGTATAGCAATTATAAGGTATTGCCGAAATGTACATGTAGATATTGAAAGTTTCCCATTCTTTAAATTCAATCTTTGTCTCTTCACTAAGCATCAAATTTACATTTCAAAGAAATAGACTGTTCATACCGTTTCTGTGACCCTAGAATCACCATAAGATGGAACTATTTTTAATGTAATGGTATTATCAGCCTGGACAATGGTTTCCATCAACTGATCTGGAGTTATCATTGGTAATCCATTTACTTCACGAATGATGTCATTTACACGAAGTAATCCTGAAACAAACAGAACAATTAACCCTCCAGCACTTGTAAATATTAATGTCCATGGTGGGTGGATCATTGAGTAACATGCTGGCCAAATTCCTTGGGATTTTCCTGCCTGGTTTTCCCTTCTCAGAGTTGAGAAACCGATGTCCTTTGTACATGCATGTAAAATAATCCTTAACAGTTGGAATGTGATCATCCACTGGACCATCAAACCCCAAGCTCTGGAAAGAATAACTGTCACATCTTTTGGGTGGTCAAAGTCCAACAACTAAAAGGGTAGTACCAAGGAATGTTAATAATAAGATATGAAACTGTCAAAATTTGTGAACAATTAAGGTGAATTTGTTTTTGATAAATTGAACAGTTCAACGTGGATTGAAATTAAATTTTTTTCTTTTTTATTAGCCTGGATGGTGCAGAAAAACAGGACATGAAGATTTCAAATTACATTTCATCACCATCAAAGGTCACATAAAACCATAATGAAATTATTGATGTGTGGATAAAAATGCACCCCACACTTGATCCGATGTTTTATGCCATTGGTGCACGTTATTCATTGCTTGGCAAGGCTATGTTTTTATATATATATATCTTTTTTTTCTGTTTAACCATGGAATAAGTAGACTACTATCAGTCAGACAATTACATCACAAATAAATTGATGGTCATCTTGTGACCTGAACAATTTTTTGCTTTAATCGAATTAAAATTAAGCCAATCGCAAGACTTAGTACTTGCATTAAAGATATAAAATGTGTACAGTGGACTCTGCCACTTCCGACATCTGATACAGCATTCTGTGAAATCCGTCATTTAACAATTTATTTCCTTATTACTTCAACCAGAAAAGTTTCGAGTAGTCCGGTTTCTGAATATTCTGACATCAATAAGCAGTCCCTTCACACGATTTATGTGGAATTAACATTGGATAATCAGGCCTCGAAATGTTTGAAAAAAGCTACCTGTCGCTTGCGACAGGTAGCTTTTCATCATACCTGTCGCTTCAGTAAATAACCTGTCACTCTCAAAATTGTCAAACTCAAAGACTAAGTAATAGTATAGTATCACACATATCCATACATGTAGGTACACACACGCTTGTTTAGGTATTGACGTACATTGCTTCATATAAATATCGTAATATGAAACCTTTTTATTTCTTCGACATCGGAATGCCTAAAAAAAAGTTCTTGAAAGTCGGTGAATCTGCATTGGCTCAGCGACTCGAAGATTCTTACAACTACAATTCTATCAACCAAGCCACGTGGATTCCGCAAATTATCATGGTATCACACCTCCGTGCTAAATCGAATAGTTTGACGTTGAGGTGTAGAATTCAAATTTTAAAATATCTGTATTGAATTGAATATCAAAATACAAATCACACCTGTGCATCGCACAGTAAGAAATAAGCCGCGTGCGAAAGACAAGTAACGCCACCTGGAATTCCCGTCTCACATAGCCTACAATTACAATGTATCGGGACTATATTTACGCTACAAATTACATTAATATCCGAGATATTTTTCTGACCTGATTATTTGATTTTGTCGAATTGTCTTGTAAATTATTTAAATGATTAGATACAAGAACTTACGAAGCATCGATCTATCGAGCCGTGTGTATTTCCCTTCCACTCCAGCCACTTTCTAATATTTACTGTGGTGTCGTTACGGTAGAATTATTTCAGGTGACGTTTTAACTTACTTAGATATAATACTCCATAATGCTATAAACTAGTGCCAAGTACCGGTAGATGAAAACAAGCATAGATGGTGTGAAATTCATTGTTATAAAATTGTCTACTTCCAAACTGAGTACCTGTAGCCTGCGACAGAGCGAAATGTAAACAATGCAAATGGCGGCTTTTCGCGGTATTTCCGTGCTCAATTCTTGCATTTAGAAACGACTCTACGAATAAATAATACGGCCTACATGTACATGACGTGGACGTGAGTATTGTGGTCAATTTACTGAACATCAAGTAAAATTTAGTCCACCTGTCGCAAGCGACAGGTAGTTTTATTTGCTACCTGTCGGACGAAAAAATCGCCTGTCGGCGACAAGTAGACAGGTGAACATTTCGAGCCATGATAATACGTCTTTCTATCAGTGGTCCTGTCACCCGATTTGAGTTGAATTAACATTGGATAATGTGGCCTTCCATGAGTGGCTGTTAACTGACAAGCGATCACCAATCAATTATCCGTGAGCATAAAAGTGTGTCGGTCTTTGTTATTACCTTGATAATTTAATAATCTCTTGTAAGAGAGCAGTTGGTATTTGATTCGACTTTCTAATGTGAAATACACACTCGGCAAACCTGGCAGATTTCGGTTCTCTACCTAATTACCGGTAGTACTTCCGGTATAATACTTCCTGCATTGAGTATTCCAAGGCAGGCTGTCTAATCCTGTAGTTTCATTATGATATGACTAATAATGGATAATGGTTTGTATATTTTTCTCACCTTGTTTATCAATTAAGCTGCCTTGTAAAATTCTGGCTACAACTAAATCATCATTTTCATCTAATTTAACTGTTATACCCTGAAAATATCCAATATATCAGTATACAAAAGACTACCAGACAGTAGGCAAATTATATATTTCTTATAGTCATAGGCCCTATAATTAACCAGTCATCATTACATACAAACCAGAATATATGAATGACATCCAATTTTGGACATCCAATTTTGCAAAGATATTAATTTTATTTGTTCATTAATAATCAAGAAGTTATGATCCGCTAAGCGCTAATATCAAAAGGAACCTAGATCTTCGGGCATAAACATCTGTGTCCAGTTTCATCACAATCGGATAAAATTTGGGTCCAAAAACTTGATATTACATACTTGACATTAATGCAAAGGGGAGTGGCACTTTTGACAGGCAATTTTGGTCCAATTTTAACAAAATTCAAACTCATATATATCACTGTTATGGTGATATGTATGAATGTTTATCAAAATCCAACAAAAATCATCACCTCTAAGAGGGTCTCATAAGCTAATCCAGAAAGTTACAATCCAACATGTGCTAATATGAAAAGGAACCCATATCTTTGGGATATAAAAATATATTTTAAGTTTCATCAAAGTTGCATAAAAATTTCAAATTTGGTTAAAACTGGGTAGAGTGTCCACAAACAGAATGTGAACAGACATCCAACTGTACAGACAGGGTGACAGCTATATATATGTCCACACGTAAATGTTGGTGTATAAAATGTTGATTGTTTCATTGCTTGATAATGGTGAAAGTGTTCTCATTGAAATGTTGCAGTTAATAAACCTAGTGAATGTTATCCATATCGCTTTCACAAAATGCCTTTTAAAGATGTCGTACAGACAGGGTGACAACTATATATGTCCACATGAAAATGTTGGCGTATAAAGAGCTATTATACTAACCAATGGTTCTCTGTCTGATTTTCTGATGGTTACAAAGCGAACTTGCTCTGTAATAACATTAAATACTGGTGGGGGTGGGGACATAAGGGAAACTGTTTCTTGTAATTGGTCACCATAATCTCTCTGTACAACATCATCATGTGCTACCAGTAATGCCTGAAACAAATCATAATTTTACACATAATATATATCAAAGCATCTCATGCTGTTCTAAAAGTAGAAAGCCAAACTGGGATTTGCCTAAGAGATTGGGATTTTGTTATGTCACAGACCTTGTAGGACTTTTTCTAAGGCCAGGGCATCGACATTGTGTAGATTTTTTTTATCTGGTAAAAACTTTACAGTTGTCTACTCTTATTTTACGAAATTTTTCAGGCTCAGACAAGCTTTTGGTCGCATTTGACAAACATTTAAGCCTGTTTTTCCAAGAGAACCATGCAGATGAGATGCGGATAAGGGAAAGGTTATTTGATTTTCCTAGGCCTTGTTTCACAAAAAGGAGCTAAATCGGTAATATTTAAGACCTAGAAATTGCCATAAATGGGTTGCAACGCATATAGTAATGTAATATGAATGTATACAAACTGATTTACATTCAATCGTTTTCGTTTGTACTCTAATTTCAAATCAGTTATGTTCGGCGAAATACGCCAGACGTTACAATCGAGTGGCTATTTCGAGTGTCTGGTTTTTCCAGTCTACATAGCATTTATTGTGCATACTCCCCGGGCCAGAATATATATAGTCTTGTTCTTCAGGTCCCTTGTTAAAAATGGGCCTGAAACGCATTATGGTACACGATTCGTGTACCAAGGGTAAAATTTTTATTTTGTCTTAAATATTGGATATCAAAAGCCCATCTTTTGCCAGTAAAATGACATCAGTGTAGGTTTAAATTGACAAATAATTCGTGTTTTGAATGCCGAAGACATTGGACGATATTGCTTTAGAGACTTAGCTACTTTAAGCTAAAATCATAAAATAGATTTTAACTAAAATCAAAATGAAATTTTAAATTTTACGCATTTCACCAAGATTGATTGTAACTTAAAATGCAATTTTAATAGATTTTAGTTCAAATCGCTTGCAGGTACTTACGGTGAAAGCAAATACGCTTCGAAACTGAAAACTGTTGACAGGTTGAATTTACGGTTGCATTGAATTAACGGTTGCAATATCAATGGGGAGAGTATCATACGTTGTAGTAATGTTTGCACACGGTCAGACAGTCGTAGAGGGGTGAAATAAATGAGTTTACTGACAAATATTTAATTCGAAAAGTATCGGTTGGTTGGCCTTGAACTTGGCATTTGATTGGTGCCCTTAGGCCTTCTTAAACCAAGAAATTGGACATATTAAACCATTGTACACGAAGATATTTTCTTTATAGATACATGTAATAGTGCTCTTCTTTCCACGACATTGGATATAAATAAATGATTTTCTTTAAGTGTTTAGTTTACTGGGGTTTTGAGGGACTTTTTTTTCTAGGAGTTTGAATATGAATGCTTAAATTGCCATACAATAAAATAAACGGGTGGACTGTATGAAAATTGTTTTTGTGAATGATTGAATATTAAAATTATGTGACCCATGCCGTTCACAATATTATCATTATTCCAATTATATCTTTATGTCACAATAGACCTAACAATGTAGCTCTAACCAATGTTTGTTAATGTCGTGATTTTAAGTTAGGAGAGGGTGACGGCTATCGTAAGTTAAAATTGATTTTAGTTAAAATTGTCCTTAAAATAGGTTTGTGAAACGCCACTATTTTAAGTTAAGATTAGATTTTAACTTAAAATATTATTTTAGCATATTTTAACTAAAATGCTTAAAATTGTTTTGTGAAACTCATCTATCTTAAGTTAGGATAAAATTTTAGTTTAAGACAATTTTAAGGAGATTTAAAGGGCTAATCCCGATAATTCTTTGGAGTATAAAACTGCTTAATTTTGTGTTAAAATCGCTTAAAATCCTCTACCTAAGGGCAGAGAAACTAACTCAGTATTTGTGATACGTTTTTAAACAACTTAAACCCGTCAATCTTCATCAGGAAAGGAAACCAGTGTCCCAAGCTGTATTCTGCGGTGTCTATACGTAATACCAGGCTTCTTTTATAAAAAAAATAATGTGTAGGTGAAATTTAGCTTTCGATATTAAGTACAGTACATGGGCCATTCACTATATAGACCTTTGAATAAACGGGAGTAGATTATCAGGTCATCAACGAAAAAATAGACCAGAATTCTTAAAAGGGTTACGTGTCCGGATAAGCAGTTTTAACGTTCACGCCCAAACGATTCAATATTTTGAGCTGAAATTTTGAGACAAGGTAAATAAACCAGTCTTCGAAATTTTGGCGTTTAAATTGCATACGTACTCAGACTTTTATTTTTGAGACCCTGTTTAAAACGGGATTGTCCGTTTAAGTTTTTGTGAAACAGGGCCAAGGATTGTTCTATTTCATAAGCCGTTGGGATTGAGATTTCCTAATGGCGCAGACCTCGAATGACTATTTTCCAATTCAAGAGACAAATACTGTAAGAAATTTTTGACTTTTTCTTAGCTGTCCTGACAAGGGCGAAGGTCATTTTTGACCCCTATTTATTGAATTAGATATCTGTCATTGATAAAAGAGGTAGCATAGCTTTGGTCTATACACTAAATATAGATAAATATTTTTTTAAAAAAACCCCAAGAATTGCATGTACCTTAAAATGAGGATTTTGGATGATCTTGCTTAAAGATGCTGCATTACGGTTTTTGTCTTTAGCCGATGCTACAGTTGATAAAACATCTCTAGCCATCCCCACGGAATTAGACGCCTCTGGTTCTGGTGGTCCATTTTCAAGCTCATCATGTATCTACAACAGATACAAATGTAAACATATATGGTAGACAATATTGAACTATGTATTAAATATTGTTACAAGTATGTATCTATAGTGCAGACAATACACCAAGTACATATTGTATATTGAAAAATTTTCATGCTGGAAAAAAAAATGAAAAAGAATTGTTAGCAAGTATCAAAATTTATGTCCAGCAGCAGCAGCTTTTTTGTCTGCGTGATAATTAAAAAAAAAAGTTACTTATTCTGCAGATGTAATTTCAATTAATAACATTGGGTAAATTCTATTTCAATAATTCGGTTGCTCATAGGACTCTTTAGTCATGGGAGGAAACCAAACTACCCTGAGAAATCCCAAAAGAGAATAAGTAATGTTCACATCCCATCAGATGCATGCTAATTAGCTTACAGAGATGATACATACTTTAAATAAAGCTGCAACAGCAGGGTCATCTAGAAATGATTTAAGGAAGTCCAAATCATCATCTTCTGCATTAACTTCACGATCTTCTAATACATCAAAACCATTCTGCAGGGTCTGGAGTGCATCTGAAAACAAATAACAAAATCGTTTAAAATAATTTCATGTGTGATACACAAATTCCTTTGGTATCGTTATATGATATGATTCATCTCAAACATTAAAAGTGTATGTGACCTGCAACAAAGAGACATCATGTACCTTCTTAAAAAGTAGCAGTGTTTTATAAGCTTACTGTGTTTCAGGGCTAACATGTATTCTATTATTGGGGATCAAAGTGACTAAGTGGGCAAGACGCTGGCTCCTTAGCTTGGAGGTCGGGTTTTCGATCCCTGTATTGGCCAAAAAGGTACATCCAGATTTTCCAGGATGGTTTCCCTTTGTCAGTGATGCAAGTAGGAGGGCCTGACAAAGACAGCTGTCTAGTCGTATGGATGGGTCAAAAAACCAAGGTCCTGTGTGCACATTGGTGTGCACATAAAAGATCCCTTGGCAGTTTGAATTCAATATTAGAATAGGCTGTAGCAATACTGCACAGGCAAAATTTCCCTTGTAGCACACTGTATGGCGTATGCACAACAATAGGATGTTAAACCCCCAAATTGTTTCATTTCATTTGTATTCTATTATTATTAGATGTAATGTATAATTCATCCACCGTAAAATTTAAATATACCCAAAAATCAAGTTGTGATTATTACATAATTAATCAAGATAACAATCAGATTAAAAAGACGCTTTAAAATTATTACCGTGTAGTTGAATTAGGACTTTTCTTTTTAAGATAAAAAAAAGTATCATACCTGTTCCAGAGATATCGTCCCTTGCTGCAGCTGGCATTTCGAAAGTGAATGTCTAAAATATATAAAATAATACAGAACTGTAAACAATTTTTGAAATTTCTGAAGATATGTGGTTTTAGACTTTATTATAAAAAAAATAAGCTTAGGTTAACTAATCTAGGTCATGATCAGTCAAGAAGGCTCTTTTACTATTTGATAAAAACTAAAATAACTGATGAGTATTACAAATGATTTATTTCCTACAAGTCAACTAAACTATTAGTTTTGGATGACATAAGCAGTACCATGTGGATGAGTCAATCTATGCATGTGGACAACTAAACTAGGGACAAGTTAAGGGCAAGGCAAAATGACACCATCTTGTTGCAAACAAGTCTTGACACCAACAAGGCTGGGGGTGGCCAAATGGTTAACGCATTGCATCATTTGGTCTGTCATTGAGTCGAATGGGTTGCTTTGATTTCCTCTCTCAATAAGTAATAAGGCTGAACATTTTTTTATTTTCTAACGCAAAAGGTCCAAAATGAACTATATTAGTTTAGTCAATATACATTATTTCACTGTCAATATCCCTTCAACCTTTGTGTTATCATGTAAACGAAAATTTCAATTTCATGACTTTCTTGCCCAATCGCAATTACACCTACAGATAAAATAAAAGAAGTTCAGGACAGCTATATAAGTATCTCTCAATTGATACTCTGATCTATATGATACAGTATTCAAGCTTTAGATTTTCAATTTGCTTTCCTGTTTCCATATAGTGTGATATTTCCATAACTCTGGCAGTAATTATCGGAAATTGCTGAAAATCAATAGGCTTCTTTGTCTCATGACCTTAAACACTGTATATAAATTTAAAGTCAATCGGATAGCCTGTAGAGTGTCCACAAGCAATTGTGGATGCCGGACCGACGGACGGACGGGGACGACGACAATATACGACCACATTTCAATGTGGGCGTATAAAAATGAATCATTTTCATGTAAGCAGCAGTGCTGGTGAAGCTGTAAAACGACACAGAAAGGCAGAGGCTGTACGTTTTGACTTATACTATCATAATTAATTATTGATAAATTAGGTGGTATATAAATTTTGGATAGATTATTACCGTATTCATTTATGCTAGAAGCGTTTGATATAGAATTTGATACCGAAATATAATTCTTTTCTATGGAGTAACATTTGCAACACGTCATATTTACCAATCAATCTTCGAAAAAAGGGCAATTAATATGAAGTACTGCTCTTCGAATCCAACGAACTGTCATATTAAATAAAACAGCATAGAAATTATGTAAATCCTCAACAACGTACATGTTGGGAGAAAAATGCATTATAATTTTTTATAGTGATATTACAGCCTTGTGTAAGTTGTAGAAATAGAGATTAGTAAACTTTCTTCCTGAAAAATTAAGCACATTAAGTATTCCAGTGCTATTGTGTAGCAATATATATATTGATAATTCCACATGTTACAAAAATGTTGTGTATACTACACAACGATATTCTAGGGGGCGCGCTAGTGTCACTAGTTGGGAAGTTAATCATCCATTAGTAATTTAGTTATTCATTATCAAGATTTACGTCACAATTTTGCGGCACGTAACGGCGTAAAAGATGGTCTAAATCCAATAAATGTGAGAAATATGCTGTGGATAATTATATATTTATCTTTATATAGAAGTTATTGTATTACAACTCATAATTATCCAGGTCAGTGTGTTTTACATAGAGCATGTGGTAATTACGTGTCAGCCACTGAAATGGTTTTTCTACGGCCAATTCAGCTATTTCGATAATAATCAAGAAGCCAAAAGGGAATATTAAATTCATAAATAATTATCATAAGCCTTACTACTATTTCATTTTCAAGTCTGATATATAATTTTTTGTGTACACTGTGCTGACAAAGTGGTATAGACAAGTGAATTCACAATACCCTACCATGACTAAAAAATATGAAATTTATTTGCAAAGTTTTTGTGCGTTATCAAAAATGACCAGTAGTGAAAATTTTGAAATGGAAGTTCTGGTATAGACCCTAAATATTTAATCCAGGGATAATACTAGTCCTTTCAAAAAAAAATTTCGTTGTAGTGTATAAGCTTATATCCACCAAGCAGTCTGACAGGCACCCTTGTGAGACTGTGATTTCCCATGTTGTTTATCCTGAAACTGTGCAGTACTGATGTATTATTTTCCTGTTTTCCTGTTACAAATTCCAACTTTTACTACTTTTGTCAATATTTTTGGTTTTCATCCATTTTTTATTGTTCAGTATCATCTCAAGCACATTTAAATATGGTCCAAATAACTTAAAGATACATCACGTAAGATTTAGATAAAGAACTAACCATTCTTGCTATAATAGTTAGAAAGTTGATAATGTTAAATGAATAATTGGAAAATTTCATTCAAATTACTCTATTGCAAGCCAAGATATTAGCCATTAAAGGTTTGACAGACGTGTGCAATAATTTCAACCACCATACTGGTTGATCGAAGCTAATTAAGTCTCGTTCCTCCATATTTGATTAATTCAAAGTATCGCTGAACCGGCTCAATCTATTTAATATCGGGGAAATCTGATGCCATCGAGTGTTGATTAAAGCCTGGATCAGTTAATTAATGTCAAATTAATACTTTAGAAAACATTTCAGGCCTGAAGAAAGACCTGAAATTTGCAGACTTAGCTCTTGCATAATGCATGTTCAGTAAACATTTTTGCTTGTTACTGCATCCAATTGACATATATTTTTCAAAATGATCACTTGTAGTAAATACTGGTATTATAATCTTCTAAATTGTATTGAATAAAAATACTGTTAAATCAACAATTTTAAGATACCAAAATTGGAATCTTTAAAAATTTGAGAATCTTGAGTCATTTATTGCTTTGCCTAGCCCAGTTGCAAACAATTTTTTTTTCAAAAATTCCAATTTGTTTCACCTGCTCGCGGTACGTAAATAAATTACATTTTTTTAATGACCGAGTTACGTAAATTTGTGCGTTACCTTACCCTATTTAGATCTCAATGGCTTCTGCCAAGCTTTATAGCAGAATGGGACGTATTTTTAACAGCACGTTGTGTTGCACATACCCTGACTACAGCGTGAGGTAAGCAAGGTATTTTTCCTCACTACATACAGTAGTACAATGTTCCTTTACATAGTTCTGGCATTCACAGAGACTATAAACGACCATTTAAAGCAGTAAAAAGTTACCCAGTAAAATTGACTGGGGTCAATTCTTTTTCGACAAGGATTCAATAGGACAGTTCCTGAACGTACAGGCTGTGATGAGACTTACTTTCAGAGCTGAACTAAAAAGAATTGATGGAGCCTAAATTTGTTTTAAATTTAAAGGCTTTTTCGAAGAGCATCACCCCCCCAGAACAGGAATAAAAAAAGAAAAAGTAATAATAAGAACCAGTTGAGTTCCTGGTCTTAAAATGACTTCGCACAAAAATACAACATCCAATCCTACCAGGTACCACCGTAGTCTAGGTACTTCATCAAGTACTTCAACTTAATTTGAAACAAACCTATCCTATAGATAGTTACTTACTAAGTTAGTAATAGGATACAATCAATTTAATCTGTCATATTGACGGTAAAATTGTGGATCGAAACACAGGTACCGGTACTCAAAAAGATACGTCTTTAAGTTTAAAGGAGACGCAGACTGTTTTGTTTTAAAAAAAGGGAACTATTCGTCAGTAAGTTCCCTAAGTAGTGAGTATCATAACATCAACAAAATCATGTCGCCATCTTGGATTTTGACCGACGCATTCCACGCTTGTTTTCACCTATAAAACTTACAAACAAGCTTTGATATAATGTTTGCTTCGCATAAAGAATACAATTTCAAGTAGGCTTATGAAACGTCATAAATATGCATTCCCAAAAAACATATTTCAACTAATTTACCTGTATAAACTTTTATTATTAGCCTACTTTTGTGACAAACATGACTCAATCTGCAAACCTGTAGTCACGTGACTTAATTTACAACCCGATTGGCCATCAATACGCTGTCAGTTTGATTTGTGATAACACCTGTATATCCCGAATATCACCTGAAACTTTTTCTATGCTTACTGATAATAGAGTGTATTAATCACGTTGTATTTAGAAAACGGAAGCACAGATTGTCTTCTATGGGTTTTACACGATAAAAGTTACAGAATGACCAGAGTTAGCAAAGTAGCGTTTGAAAAATTCTGTCAACAGAAGGGAGATAACCTCAATTATTATTGTAGTCCGTCAATAATAATAATAATTCTTATCATTGCACGTGATGATGGTCGGCCCGTACACGAGTATGACTTAATAAAAAATCATACACAAGATTGACATACATATTCAAAAAGTATATATGAACTTGTATTTATATGTACCGTAGGAAAACAAATAATATCTAATTCCTGTTTTGAACATTTCGATCGTAGTTATTACGCGATATCATTATTATGTATTTTACTATTTATCAGACCTATCACCTGATATAATTTCGCTCAGGGTACTAAAGCTTTTTTTTATGCTTTCCCGTCTCAAACTTCGGGTCAATATATATACCAATTTTAAACGTAAATATCCTTCAATGTTTGTGGAAAAGCATCTGTATTGAAAGGCTCGAGGCTAGTGAATATTTAGTTTTTATTGCAGTGACCCGACTACACATAGGCCAATAACATTATACTCTAACACTTATGGTATAACAACAATTACCAATTTATTTAGATGTTTCGAAGATTATTCTTTAAAGTTAGGCTAAGGTTCTCAAGCAATTACTAGTAAAAGTGGCTGTGATATTTCTGACTAAATCGATGCTCCAAGTTGATTTCTTATTACCCGACTTTAACCCCTGCGTATTATAATTAGGCTACTCTTTGAGTTAACAGAGTGCAAGAATTCTTGACACAGTATATATTTGGTCGCTTATGTCGCATATAGATTTGGTAAATAACAAAACCCCCATCTATGGTGGCTGATTGGTATCATGTTGTAATGTCGTGATGTCGCCTTTCATAACGCGACAACCCGACATCACGACATTTCTACACGACAACCCGACATCACATTTCTACCCGACATCACGACACAAAAATGTTGGGTAAAAATGTCGTATTTTCGGGTTGTCGTGTTATGGAACAAAAAACTGGCAATTAAGAAAATGGTTGATCAAGTGGAAGTAGATTCACACTCACATTGCAGTTTGAGTTGCATTCGTATCCATTTGTATACGTCCACATTCATAATGTGAACCGTCTTCATTAGCTCAGTCGGAGCAGAACAGTAGGACGTTAAACCCAATTTCATTTCATAATGTGAACATATTATGCCCCGCCCTTGTCTGTGTGTCTGTCATTGAGTCAAGGGGTGTGGTTTCCAGCCCAAGCTTGTAGTGTCGTAATGTCGGGTAAAATGTCGTGATGTCGGGTAGAAATGTCGTGATGTCGGGTTGTCGAGTAGAAATGTCCTGATGTCGGGTTGTCGCGTTATGAAAGGGGACATCACGAAATGTCGTGATGTCGGGTTGTCGCGTTATGAAAGGGGACATCACGACATTACGACATGATACCAATCAGCCACCATACGAATGGGCAAATGAAGATGGGCATTAATACGCCATACAGTCTGCTGTGAGGGAAATTTTGCCAAGACACCCGGGCTACGACCTCTAATATTGAATTCCAACTAATAAGGGATCTTTTACATGCACGCCGAACAACAACATGTACATCTACCCCTTTCAGGCCCTCTGATATATAAATATACTTTTACGGTTTTATAAAACAAAGGACATGTTGTTTGTGCCTGTTGATTTTATTCCATTTTATATAATATTGACAAGTGCAAATCTCCTGTCCCACCGCGTCCAGCGAAGGAAGTATATAAAATGAATTAATCAGCGAATGCACGAATCAATGAATAATGTGCTACTTTTCTGCACCAACGGGGAGAATGAAATGAAATTGGTTTAAAATCCCATTGTTCTGATTCGACTGGGCTAATAAAGACAGGCATAAGCCATACATGAGTGTGCTATATGAGGGAATTCCAACTGCCAAGCGAACTTTTGCCCAGACACCAAAACCACATGCACCCTATATAGCTCGTTTTATCGTGCCATCCGAACGTCTAGACGCTGCCATACAGGCCCTCCATCCTGCAACACTGAAAGAGGGAAATCAGGCTGGAAAATCTCGCCAATCAAGACAATATTCTTTAAAAACTAGTCGCACGCCCCAAGCGTTCATAATAAGCCGTGTACTTAAAATTCCACAAGCCCCACTAGGCACTATTCCGACAGTCCAGAAAGTATTATAAATAAAGAATATAGAGAATTGACAAATAAAATGATGAGGGTGATACCGTTAACAATGTTGAGGCGAGTTTCTAATATGTATTTCTATGTTTTCAATACTAATCTTGATATATTTTGATCCAATCAAGATTAACATTGAAAGTGTCGAGAATATCTCGGCCTACGGTAGATGCTTTCAGTGGTAATGACTAATGACTGTCTTTCTTTTTCAAAATAATCCCAACTTTCTAACAATTTTTAAAAAGCTGGGATGACGTAATTGCTGGTTTAGTAAAAATTGTTTGTATCTTGTACGGCGAAAACCGACATACATCTGTAGATGACACTAGAAGAAAGACCTTCTGGAGGAATTTTAATTGTGGTGAAAAATAACAAAACTTTCTGTCTTTATTACAATCTTGCCCGAGTCGTCTTTTACTGCAAATTAAACGCAATAATTATGTTGCAACAATATGGAGACAGACTGCAAAATCAATAATCGAACAAGATGGCCCTGCGATACAAGGCTGGAATGAAGATTTACAATGTGAAGCATATCCAAAGAATATAATTATGCGAGCTGTTGAACCGTCATCAAGAATATCTGAACATTTGTGTTTTATGTTTAAATTCCACTTCTCTCGAAAGTACCATTATAATTTAATATTTTGAATGACAATGTTGGTACTGAATGAAATACTCGAGAAAACACTTTTCCGGTCAATTTTGGACCAAGTGGTTTCTCTCCCTCAAAATACATTTATCTAACCCCCTCCCGCATACAATGTGCAGTGGAATTAAAAAGTAATGTTTTTACCAAGCTCTAAGAAAATCATCATAAATCAACGTGAACTCATTTCCCGCCAATTTTACTTCCCCCTCCTTCCACACACGCACATGCTACCCCACCCCACAAATCAAACAGTTGTCCAGGGCCATCACAAACACTTATTTAGAGATGGGCAGTCCTAGAAATTTATGTTTTATTAATATATCATTTATGTCAACATAATGACACCCACCCCCCTATAGACGCACACCGGCTTCCCCCACCCCACCTCCCCACAAATCAAAACAGTTGTCCAGGGCATTAAACATTTATTTAAAGATGGGCAGTCCTTGAAATCCAACATGACCCCCCCCCCCCATTGTAGACATTTGACCCCCTATAACTCGAAAACGCCCCCTCGAATGCCTGATTCCCACCCAGATTCACGCCCCCTCAAATGTCTGATCCCCACCCAGATTCGGAATCTACACAAAAAACTGGTCTAGAAAAACTTGGTCTCATAAATTCACAGCTCGGGTGGCGATTCCCCAACCCTTTTATATCCACCCCTTGTAGACGCTGTTTAATTTCCATAATAAATTTGTTCTCCTTGACCTCAATCTAATTAAAATATAGATCTATATTTCGTTTCGTTTTTTATACTTTCGATGGCCTACACTCATGTAGATCTAACTAGTTATAGTGGACGCTCACGTTCTATGACGTCAGGTATCAAGCACGGGACATTTGACCCGATAACGTCAGTCATTCGATTAACCAATTAGCGATCGCCATGCTTTTCAAAATCCACTTGTGTTTTGTTATGATTTCTATCCGCTGGTGTTAGTATAGACGTCGTTGGCTGGTAATATCTACCCACAGTTCCACGCATGAAAAGGTCAAACGGTCGATTCGACAGACCATTTGATTGGCTGACCCCTCATTTCAGGCAGAACGCCAGTTAAATAACAAGTCCTCCAGATCCAAGAGTAGTGAAGACAAGTAAAAACGAAATTTTGAACTATAAAAAACGAAACGAAATTGGATCTGTGTTTTAATCAGATTGCCTTGACCTGTGATAAAGGAAAAGTATAATAAACGTAACGAAAATAACAATCTGATTAAAACACAGATCCAATTTCGTTTCGTTTTTTATAGTTCAAAATTTCGTTTTTACTTGTCTTCACTACTCTTGGATCTGGAGGACTTGTTATTTAACTGGCGTTCTGCCTGAAATGAGGGGTCAGCCAATCAAATGGTCTGTCGAATCGACCGTTTGACCTTTTCATGCGTGGAACTGTGGGTAGATATTACCAGCCAACGACGTCTATACTAACACCAGCGGATAGAAATCATAACAAAACACAAGTGGATTTTGAAAAGCATGGCGATCGCTAATTGGTTAATCGAATGACTGACGTTATCGGGTCAAATGTCCCGTGCTTGATACCTGACGTCATAGAACGTGAGCGTCCACTATAACTAGTTAGATCTACATGAGTGTAGGCCATCGAAAGTATAAAAAACGAAACGAAATATAGATCTATATTTTAATTAGATTGCGAAAATAATATCTTACATGTAATTAAAATATTTGAGTCGCCAATCTCGTAGTGCCCGCGTCAAAAGCTTTAAAATTTTTTCTAATCATTTATCTTATGCGTGATGTTCTTTGCCCATTACAAATGGCGCTTAAAACAATAGATACGGTTAGATCTATTTGATAAGGCCCGCTTCAAGTTTGGTTGAAGGCCACGAGATATAAATATAGCGCTAATCCCAGTCCTCACCCTAACAATCACGCGCCCATTATAATTCCAGCGACCCTGACGAAAATTGAACTGACCTTAACAAATAGATTTAGCCATAGATAGGTACACAACTCGTGTACTGATTTTGAAATGTTTTATTGTGTGTTATACCTTGAATATCAGGATCCCATATTATAGCGGTGAGATAACAACATCAATATGGATTGAAATCGATTAATACTGGGTCCTGTTTCATGAAATTTTAACTAAGATAAAATCAAAATTTGAGTAATTTGATTGGATAATATTAGATTGATTTTAGTGCTTAGCCAATTAAAATTGAAGTATCTACTAAAATTTCGATTTTATCTTTACTTAAGATTTCGAAAAACAGGGCCCAGAATTCTAATTTAAATGTTATTTAAACAGAAATGAATCAGAAAATAAAATAAAAACAAACGAATGGTGCTATAATAACGAGAAACAATTTTGTGTTTATTGCGTTCGGGATGGTTTGGTACTGTAGGAAGGCGGGACAACGAATCTTTTAAAACACCTTTCATCATTTCTCGTGTTCATGTTTGAAATGACTAAAATGTTTGGGCAGGGTATTCGTTGACGTTTGATTCACAAATATTTTATAATGATAATGCTGCATGCTGAGCTATTATAGATTTTATTTTATGAACAGTTAAAGCGAAGTTTTCTCCGATTATTTTATTGCTTGTAATTTGCTTCCCATTATTATTATAACGTATCCATGTATACTCTAATAACACAATTCAAAACTCCTAAGCCCCATGTTGGCATTCTGCTTCATCGATTAACTTTTGTGCATAGATTAGTGATAAATCAAGTTGACAAAATATATGATAACTGTGGAAATTACTGGAACAATGATTAAAAAAAAATTCTTCAGGAAAAAATCTTCATTTTATTAACTGACAAATAATTGTGTATAAAAAAGAGAGAAAAAAAACCCCAACAAACAAACACACACAAGGCTGACAAGCATAGATTAGATTAAAGATTTCGAACAAAACAAAAAATCAAAACGCACCCCCACTCCCCGAAACCTATCGGTGAAATCTTCATCTTCCTTTTATTTCTCTTTTTATGAATCATTTTTATGTAAGAATCCATATTATTTACAGACAGTCGACAAAACAAACACTATTGTCTTTTTATTTTAAATAAAAAAATTTTATATAAAAAGTCATTAATAAACACCCAGTTCAATCTTTAATCGGATAAGAGTTATCGCCCTTTTTGTTAGCTGTCAAAATGGCGACTTTGTGAATGACTCAAGCTGTGGTCTGTATTATTATTCGTCTATTCATTGTCATGATGGGATAAATAGGCAGTGATTGTTTTGGATATTGTTCTCTGATGTCTTCGGAAAAAGTAATGGATGCTGACAGCCGCATGGAGTCAAGCAAAGCCAACTTGCGACATGAGGGTAAGGATGTTTTAAGTTTTAAATCGAAAATAAATAGTAAAGCTGGGCATTTTTTTTCAGCTGGTCGGGTTTTAGTTCCCAATGAAAACAAAGGATAATACTTGACTGCAGTGTAATATGATTACGTGTATGTGTTACTGTTAGAGTAGTATTGGCCCATTATTAAATAAGATACTGATGTGTCAGTTTGTGTCACACTCCGTCATTATTAATATGGTGACAAACCTTACCATTAGTAACCATGTCTGACTTAATGTTATCAAGATGTATTTGTTTTATTTACAGAGGCAACCATTACGCCATTAGTAATTATGGCCAGTATTTTACAGCTGTAATAATTTTTGAAAAATAATCCTTATTCCTTACATTAGCTGCCATATTCTTAATTGAAATTATATTGAATACAATAAATAGTGTAGTAAAATGCTTTTATTATACGTTACTAATTATAGTTGAAAGAAAATCAGCTTATAGTCAATCAAAGCCGTCAAGAGTCTGTTTTTCCCATTTAAATCCCATGAGTGACGCCATGGAGCAACAGTTACAGTGTGAAGTTTTAGATCAATGATTCACACAGTTTATACATTGCTGGCCTAGCAGAGAGACATGGCATATTAAATATCTATAGAAAATTGTTCATCACACTAAACAAAATGTCATTTGTTATAACCAGGATAACTTATGATGTTACAAACTGTGTCAAGTTAATACTGTGTAATCTTGTTCAAATGCAAAGGTTAACTCACTGCCATGCTTAAGCTGAGTCAGCTTTTTCTCTTAAAAAAACCCCTAGTAAAATTGCTGTACAACCATGGGGGAAAAATAAATAAAAACAAACTATGTTACAAAGCTTTTAAAAGGTACAGTACATACATAATATTTGTTTAGGGTTTTTTTCATTATTTTAGATGTCAACTGGCAATCTATATTTGAATTTGAAAAATGATTTATCTCTTTCTGTTAACATGATTAATAGAAAAGGAAAGATCAGAATTAATTTTAGCTTCAAGGATTCCTGTCATTTAAGATTTTCTGAATGTATAAACATGTATCATCTACTTTATTGGGGGTATCGGATCATGACTAATTGATCAAAGTCATTGTACTAATCACAGATATCTGTCATCAATGCACAGTGCATTCTATCGCATAATTGTACCTAGCAACCTAAACCCAGCCTATCTCAAAATTTCCGGTTTCCTGCCCCTACTGAAGAGCCATGTGTTCTTGCAGATTTATAAAATAAATACTATTAGTCCCATTATGACCAAGTTGTGTTGGGTGAAGGTCAATCCTATTTCATTATTCTCCATGCACATTCTTTCAAGGAAGTAAAGTATTTTGTTGACTGCTATTTTCTATTACTTTTTCAAAATGTAGATTGTAGGCCTACATGTATTTAGTATTATTTACAAATTACATACTAAAGTCATTTGCTATACAATGACCATAGTTTCCTGGTGAAAATTGATAAATTATAAATGTATTGCTTTCAAAATATTTTCTAATGAGCCACAGAGATATAGGCTATTTGGCACAAACTAACCTGTATTTTCCCATTATTGGCAGGTATATATGGTGTTTAAGTTATGGGCATCTGCCAGACTACCAGTACTGGTATATAATTTCTGATTTTTTTCCCTAACCTTGAATGTTACATACAGTTACAATATGTCTTACGTAAGCAATATTCAGTTAATTTCCGAAAACAGTACACATTGTACAAATTACATAATAATACTTATGAATGATAGTACGGTACTGGTACATACAACAATATAAAATTTAAATCTCTTGATATGGGATATATTTTCTTTCTTTGCGTGAGACAGCATAGGGAAGGGTTGGAGGTCTGATGAAGAAGTGCAATTTTGTAGATTATAGAAAAGCATGTTTTCTGATAGATACCGTCCGTCTTTACAATGTAGGTCCTATAATAAATATGTGAATATCATTTACATGTGAAGCCGAATCTTTCCTTGGAACTTACATGTAGATCTAGATCAAAAGGTTGATTCTCACTTAGCATTGATTGAATTGGCCAACCATTGAATAGTTTCTTTAGTTCGTATGGGTAGATTACAGTATAGGTTTGATGAATTATTATTTGGGAATATTGATTTATTATCTAATAACAAATCTTAGATGCTCTTTTCCTGGCTAAGATTATAAGATTGTATGTCTATAAAACGGAAGGGAACAAACAGCAATGATGAAGGAAAATAATAAATGTGGAAGTTAAATTTTTATGGTGTGTCACTAAGTATTATTTTATATATCATCAGTATATTTGCTCTCTTTGATTATTTTATGATTAATTAGTTGTTAATCAAACATATCATTATCATTCATTAAAGTTTGAAAACAAATAAGCATTGAAGAACATTTAAGGTGGCTAAACCTCTTTATTTAGGTTAAATTATCCATAGCTATGAAATTTTTTGTTTTTAATTTCATTATTTAGTTAAATTACTAACTGCATGTACCATGGAAATGTATTTTGTGCATATTTTACAAAGTGTGTTTAACAGTTATGTTAAAATATCATTGTGACACCAATCTATCTCTTTGTGATATTAGAAACCATGAGGACCAAGCAAACAATTTAGGAACCACATTTTGTTGATGGTTCCAGTATGGACTGCATGCATATACATGTATACTTGAGAAAGTTTAAATCACTTTTCATTGCAATTCTTTTTTTCATTGTGTGATAAGAAAAAGACCACAGGAAAAGACATGTAAATGTATGGTATTTACTTAAAAGCCTTGTATTAGTAAATTGATACATCAAAAATATATTCTATCAGAATCAATTGATAATTACCAGGTACTTGAGATATCTTTACATAGCAAATATCGCCTTACCCATGAAAACAATTTTGCCAAAATAACTGAAAACTCTCAAAGTTCTCTCACACCTACATGTAACGTCACCAAGGTCAAATATTGGGAGCACGTTATCGTGATTGGAATTACCTGCAAATTTGATAAAGTCAGTATCTCAGACAATATTTCTGCTCCTTCAGATGCCTACATGGATTGGATTACAGTTGAGTAAGGCCAAAATGCTTCACACATATTAGTTTTTTCAAAGTTATTTGGGTGAATGCAGGAGAAAAAAATATGCTATTACTATATATCGTCACTTTGTATTTATGGTCTTTGAATTTTTAAATGCCCATTAGAATCAATGATACTATACTATAATTTATTTGGCTGTGTTCTGCTCTTCAGAATAGCTTTGGGTAAGATAATAATTGAATAAATGGAAATACAGAGGGTTTGTAATGTTAACAGTTAAGCAGACAAATTAAAAGGTTCTCTATTGTTATAGATAATATGTAAAGACTATCATAAATTTTTTTTTTTAATCAAACCAGCTGTGCGTGATTAGTATTTTATGGAAAATATAAAATTTATGATGGCTTATTCCAAGCTGAAAATGTATGCAGATTGATTATTTTAAAAATTTATTCAAGAAAACAAAATCCCATCAGTTTGAACACAGCCACATCAAAAAGATTCTGCAATGGATGATGATGTCATCCCACATATTAAAAAGCCCTTTAACTGGAGATTAGCTACATGTTCTGTAGATTGCAAAATGAAAGTTCTACTTCAAAGAAATGTTGACTAGTCTTGTTGAGAAGAAAGAAAAATGGAATGTACAATTTACAAAGGGAGCAGCATAGATTGATGGAATATAGGTTCATCATATCTTTGCAGATAGTGAATGAATTAAACCATTATTGGACTGATATAAGAGATTTCACTGATATTTCAATAATTTTGTAGTTTGTACTATTCAATACTACAATTGTAAGATATGACTCAAACATCTACTCACTCAAAGTGAATAGTTTCAGCGAAAGAAGTCACCCAATCAAACAAATTGAAAAACAGAATCACAAGTTGTAAAACTGATGAAAAACCCAAATGGTCACAGTGCCTGCATATTAATGTACATGTCATGAAGATATAATTTCTTTTAGGAAATGCTTGATTTCACATCTATTTGTCAGCCACAACTTGATAAAAAGTTAATAGTTGGCAAGCATCCATATCTGAAATTAATATCCTGATTAAAGAAAATTATACCATACACACACTCAGATTTTGACAAGTTTCCAGTTAAAGTTTCATTAAAATTTTTGCTATAGTCACGACATAAGCAAACTTAAAGGAGCTAGATGTGTATTCTTTGTCACCTAAAAATGGATACAAATGGGACTCAACGTATATAAACTGATTTTATTCATTGGTTTGTGTTTTACTTTCAATTTCTAATCATTTATGTTTGGGGAAATATGCTAAGAGTCTGGGGGGGTTGGGATGGCCTAGTGGTCTAGAGTGCTGCGCTTCAACCTCTGGCTGGCCGGTCAACTCTGGCTTGCGGCTGTGGTTTCGATCCCTGGTGTGAGCGTATGTGGCATGGAGATAGGGGTGTCTTCTCAATCTTGTGGGTTTCCTCTGGGCACTCCGGTTTCCTCCCACTGCTAAAGACCCCTACGCGCATGCGAATTATTGAAATAAAATTGAAACCATATGTTAGTCCCAAAATGACCTAGTTTGTGTCGAGTGGACGTTAAATCCCATTTCTCTCTCATTTCTCTCGCTAAGAGTCTGAATTGAATGGAAGTCTTTGTTATTCCACCGGTAGTAATGGCCTGTGGAATGGTTTAGCCTTGTTCATTGAGTCACTTCATTACAAATGGCACTCCAAAACATTCTGGCATGCTAAGAGTCTGAATTGAATGGAAGTCTTTGTTATTCCACCGATAGTAATGGCCTGTGGAATGGTTTAGCCTTGTTCATTGAGTCGCTTCATTACAAATGGCACTCCAAAACACTCTGGCATGCTAAGAGTCTGAATTGAATGGAAGTCTTTGTTATTCCACCGAGAGTAATGACCTGTGGAATGGTTTAGCCTTGTTCATTGAGTTGCTTCATTACAAATGGCACTCCAAAACATTCTGGCATGCTAAGAGTCTGAATTGAATGGAAGTCTTTGTTATTCCACCAGTAGTAATGGCCTGTGGAATGGTATAGCCTTGTTCGTTGAGTCGCTTCATTACAAATGGCACTGCAAAACATTCTGGCATGCAATTCGTGTGCCAATTTTATAATTTTCATTTTATCTTAAATTTTAAATATTGGATATCAGAAACCCATCTTTTGGCACCACCACACACCTCACAGATAGTCATAATTTTGGTCTTTTTTTTTACAAAATTTCATAATACAAGAAAAAAGCAGTAAAATTAACTGATATTGGTCTGTCTTATTATTGTCAGCAATAGACAGACTCTTGTGTTCAAAATAATACATAAAATGTATGACAGTGTTACCTTGACTTGACATGCAGGAAGATGGCCTGTATGACCAGCAGAATGATAAAGACTTTGTATCTAGGTATGAATAATGCAAATGAATTGTGCCATGTACAATGGAATAAATATTCTCTTGTATCACCCTTTTGTACGTAAGTGAGCCAATAGGAATACTTTGTAAAACCATTACTTGATCTCATTACAACAGTTGTCTGACTTATCTGTAGACAATCTAATTTTCAGGCAGGTTGGGATGATCTGGAATGTCAGCCATTTTTAAATGATGTTCCTTAAAACACAGAATTGTGTCATAAATTGTATGACATTCCTCGCCCCTCCCCCAATACTTGAGACATTCTAATCCAACTTTTGTCACATGTTGATCATTAGTTCACAATAATGGGTCATTCCATGGTCAACTGGACAAATGGTGGGAACATGACCCCTTCCCAAAAAATTGATAATAGACAAACTGACATTAATGCAAATTTTGGAGGTTTTGTATGTGATAGTGGCTGTGGAAATCCTTGGTGGCAAGAACTGTGTGAATCGCGCACATTGCGTGTGATGCTAAATTAATAATCTACACTAAAAGTTGTTTTAGATTACAAAATTAGAGAGTTCTCTTCTTTAAAATGTGAGTTCAATTAAAAAACCCTGAAAACATGAAAGTCCATTTTATATTTTTTTTGGAGGGGTTATATTCCCTCTAAGGTCTACTTGACATGGAATGACCCAAATATGGTTAATTAAACAAAGTGGTAATCTACATTTGAAGTCAATGGACAGAACATAAAAGCTTTAATTTATGCAAATCAATGTGCCAGGATTATACTAAAGCAAAAATGACAAGTATTTCTTTTGATTGTAAGAGAATTTTTTCCAGTTAGAAATAGAATTAGTTCATTAAATAGCTGTAGATGTAATCATATACATTTAATCTATGAAGTGTTCATTATAGTCTGATTTAGGATAATGTTTGTGTGTGGAAGCAAGAACTGTGTATCCAAAATAATAATTTTTTATCTGCTTGTAGTAAAATACTATCCTCTTTACTTATTTATTTTTTTAGTGTTATGATACCGTTTACCATTACATGTATACAGCAAAAATGTATTATACATTACTAGTGTAGGATTTTTATGATAATCTATATTATTATTAATCATATGTTATCTTGAGTAATAAAACATGACAAATTAATGCTATATTATCTACTCAGTATAGGAATGATAACTGATCTAGAGAGGGCTGTATTTGGCAGCTGCGATACCTACGTTTTAGTAATGTTTTCAATTGGCTTGGTATGTAGTTGTTTGGGTAATTGCCCATAACACATCTGTCATATTTCACCACTTTAGTTCTCATTATTTCCTATCCCAGTGTTTCAGTTCTTTATCATACTCCACTAAGCTCTATCTGCACCACTTGGCTGGTTCCGTTAAATTAGTAATGTATAGGCAGTCATTGGCACCACTACAAAAAATTATGTTAAAATTATGTTAAGAATTAACTAGTAACCCAATTCATCTGGTCAAAATGTTACCAATGGTCCACCAATCCAGTAGTACTGTACAGACATACTATGGACCTTATCAAATATCTAAGTCTATCAATTGATGCACAATTGATCAAGCAACAGGCATGCCACATTTCATGTCAATCGTACATGAATTGGCAGAACCATAGGCCATAGGCTTTTTTTTCGAAGAATGTCATCCCAAGTCAATAACTCTTTAGGGGCCCAGTTCTTGGTCCAAAAAGTTGACTATAGACTGGTGATTTTACAATACAAAGTTGACAAAAAGGTGATTTAATGGAAATTTTTCAAACTCTTTTAAGAATGACACTATGAGTATGATATGTTAAATGTATGGTGGTTCTAAGCATTTTATAATACTTTTTTTGCCTTTAACAATAGACTTATTAACAAGACAAACTGAATTGTTTCTCTGACGTTTTATATCGTTGTGAATAGCCAATTATCTAATCCCACAACTTAATATAGACATGTACCATGAAATGAATAGATAATTGTGAATAGATTGATGACTATAATAGACCATTGGTATAAACATTCTGCGTTATTCCTGAAGGAAACGATCATTGACTGAGAATGTCTCTATTGTGTGCGAAGTTGATTAAAAGCACATTTGTAAGCCATTTTGTTCCTTGGAATCATTGCTTAAAACATTGGGGTTAAATCAATATTGCACAGGCAGGATTCCATCATAATATTATAATCATTAGTTTACTGGATGAACTCCACTGTTTGAATTAATTCTTAAAATTTGAATAAGACTAATGGGGAAACATGTAAAATCAGATAATTTGTAAATTTGATATTTTTTAAAATGATTACTTATTATTGAGTTTGTGGATCATCAGACTATTGTAACAGGTACAGTAATCTGCTCTTGTCTAAATGTTCATTAGAGTGTTTTTGTTCAGTTGTATTTGTTTTAAAATTTAAAACTGTTTTTAACTCATAGTTGTGACCAAGCCAGGAAATAAGTCACCGGTCACAGATGTCATGTACAAATTAAGGCGTTGTCAGGCAGAATCTTTCTGGAGGATGTCAGTTTGTACTGCACAGATTGGTCTTTTATCCAAGTTTTTATGTCCAACGCAAAGTTCAAAATGTCAGATACTAAATGTAGTACCTGACATGTTGACAGGTTCAACTAAAACAGTTATTTCCGGGTCTCTGGTGTGACTATTGTGTGTAAGTGTACATTGAGTGTGTACTTACATGTATTTACCTAAAACTTAATGGAAATACCGGTAACTAATAAAAAGTTCATCTAGGGCTGGTTTGAGAGGATAGATTGATTGGGTTGAAACAAACTTTTGCAACCAAAAAGTACAAGTTAAAACACGGAATGAATCATTGACATAAGAACTGGAAGTGTAATGTTATTATTGTCTTCATACCAGATCATCTATCTACCCATTGAAATAACCAGAAATGGACAAAACTGGCTATAGGGCAGTCATCAAACTGAAAGGGCTAACCCTAATACATTGTACATGCCAACATGGTCTTCACTTTATTGGATGAAGGCCATTAATTAAGAGCAACCAATCAAGAAAATATTACCCGGATGCATGACATGGTGATAGCTGATCGGCGATTGACCACTTGTTTAATACTTTGGTCTTTAAGACCATATTGTATCTTTAACTAATTATTGGTTCACATTTTCTATAGAGTCAAATCCCATGTACTGATGAAATTGAATGACATGTTTATATATAAAAAACAGTGATATTTTGGTAAAATCCTTACCACTGTCAAAATATCCATCAAATTCAAATTCTGATTATGACTTGTGTTTGGAAGACAAAATAAGGCAATGTTCTTCCCCCAGGTCTTGGGAGAATGGGGATGATTATTCCGTATTTGGGAAGGAAATTAACACCAAGGTTAGGTCAGTCTATGACGTACAGAAATAATGGGGGTTATAAAAAAGGGTGTTGAGCGAAATTGATCAAAACTCAACCAGCTATTCCTAGCAGCTATCATCTATACTTTATTGACATCGAGGAACATAGAAGTCTTGCAAGCAGTTTAATAATAAAGCTGTAGAAACGAACTAAACTGTATTTTTATTTATAATCACAAAGAAACATAGTTCCTTTTGGAACTGTCTTTGAGCGAAGATAGTCGCTGACAGTTCCTATCCGGCCTTATATAGCTGCAATATGAAAATACAGTAAAATACCGCTATTCCCCACCTCTGTTCTCGGGCTGTTTTAGAACCCTTACCGTCTATTTGTCACCACAATTCTTTGTTTTCCACCAAAAGGAATCATTTCTCACTATATTTGACACAAATTTATTATAATTCAACACAATTTTCAAGTAGAATTTAGCGATAAAATAAACATGCAGTTTGCGCATGTCCGGATCTCGTAATGGCTCTTCAGTTTAAACGTATTTAGTGTATGTTTTTAATTGCAGAATTCTACTTGGAAATAGTGTTGAATCTTTATAAATGTGTGTCAGCTGTGATAAGAAATGATTCCTTTGGCAAATAAAGTAGAATCAGGGTGAAAAATAGTAGGTAATAGCCTTAGAACAGAGATGGGGAAGAAAGGTATTTTCATACTGCAGCTATATAAGGCCGGATAGGAACTGTCAGTGGACATTGTCCGCTCAAAGACAGTTCCTAAAAGAACTAAAAGAAACACAACATGAAAGTTTGATATTACTACACTCAACATATTGCCAGTGTTGTGGGCATCTCTCATGAGGGGGTTGAGCACATTATCGCCAGCAACAAAAGTTTCTGCAAGATGGGTGCAAAAGTTCTTGACTGCTGATCAGAAACATGTCAGATTCCTTACGTCCGGTGACAATCTGTGCCATTTTGAAGCCGATCCTGATAATGTTTTGACCCGATTTGGTCCTGTCAGACTTCCACCTGTTTCCAAACATGAAGAAGGAACTAGCATGTTGTCATTGTCCTAGTAATGATGACGTCATGTCAGCTGTGAACGACTCTTTAGGGTGGCTGCTGAAGAAAATATTTTTCTGAGTGACATCAAGGCCTTGTAACACAATTGGCAAAAATGTGTACATTCAAAGGGATCTAAGTAAAAAAATAAATGGAAACCGTAGACTTTGTACAGGTCTTTCACAAATCGACTTAAAACTTTTCAGCCAGCAGTCATGTAAAAGATTTGAGCTGCACATTCATTGTTTTTTACTGTATAAAATTTAAAAATTTACAGAAAATTTAACAAAGGTGTCCCTCAGTGAATTTTAATAGATTGTTCTCTTTAACTAGTAAACATGTGAACTTTACAGATTAAATTTGCATTGTCTGTGAATCGATGGAAAAGGTGAAAACATGTTCTAAATAGCAATGGAAGTGATGTCAGAGTCAACATTTTAACTTTTTTATGGGAAAAACATTAAATTGATTTCAAACCTGAAGCTAGGAAAGAATGTTGAACAACAATGATATCCCAGTTAGAATCAATATTATCTGGAATGTAAACAGCTTATCTTATTTCACATGTGAAGTCAATATTTCACTTTAATTTAAATTTTAAGTAAAAGTGCCTCTAACTTTATTCAGTGTTAATGTACATATTATGTTACCGGTACACCCGTTGGTTATATTGAATGTTTAGAGAAAAGATATTAAAAAGAAAACAAGGTTTTGGCAAGCAGCACATATTAATAGAACGGAGAGGGGTTTCACATAGGCTAAGCCTGTTCCCCAATCCCATTCAGACATCCTGAATAAAATGTTGTTTATAAAAAAATAAATAGAATGTTACTTGAGTTTATCTAAATCCCATTAAATTACATTTCTTGAGTGTTGGTGTGTCGATGTCTTCATAGTTAGTTCATGTCAGTGAATAATAAGTCCATATCAATGTAGTAAAATGATTGAATTTATCAATGATCTGTCATAAAGTTCGATGAGAAATGCCAATAAATAATTCAGTAATTGATGATCTCTGATCACCTTGTCCTCTAGTTCTAACCATTTTTAGTGTCTTAATACAACAAACTAAGTCAAGATTTCTTTGATGGGATGTTAATCAAGACATCTTCAGTTAACTGTTTCGTCATTAGGTTTTAACACTGACAGAATATCATTTTGAAACAGACACATGCCTGGAATAATGATATCAGTTGGACGTGTGAAAAACGTTTTTAGTTTTGTGTTATGACATGGATTATAAACATCAACAGAAACACAGAAAGAAAAGGACAAACTGATAGGCACTTGGGACCTGTTTTGCAAAATTTTAACCAAGACAAAATTCAAACTTTAGTAATTTGATTGGATAATATCAGATTGATTTTAGCGCTAAGGAAATTTGAATTTTATCTTTAGTTATGATTTCGAGAAATAGGGCCCAGAGCTTTTGTGCTGGAGAGAGCCTAACTTTGACAGACTCAAGCTAATTAGTTTCTTGTACTGGCATGAGGGTTTATTACCTTGGGAACTTTTTGTAAGTTTTGAAAACTAGTAAAAAGTAGTATATTATTTTGAATAGGGAACAGGTGGGAAGAATTTGTCTAACAGGTAGTGTCTAAACCGATCAAATATGAACTGAAAATTAAATGATTTTATATCCCCTCTAAAAAACCTCAAAATTGAATTATCTTTGCGCAATGTTTGTGTAAGTTATTTATAATTCAGTTGACTTTTGAAATAGTTTTTGGTGTATTGTCTGATGTTATGAATTCAGTAAAATTAATACTATCTTAAGTAGTTCTAAGAAGGTAACTTGAGGGAAAACTTCAAGAGGTGGCCATAGGACCAAGACATTACTTCCATTTAATTAATTAAAATCAAGAACCTTGCTTCCAACGGTCAGGTATTGAGGATATTATATCGGTTAGATTTGAGATTGATGTTGCTGTTATAAATAGAGATTTTCATCTATTTGATGGATAATGGAAGTAAACACTTGTTCTTCATATTGATTTTATCTAAAGTTATAATAGAGTTGGCATTTCTAATTTCACTGGAAACTTTTATTCAAATAAGCCAGTTGACATTATGATAAATGGTAGCTGGAAGAAAACGCATAGATACAACTAACCTTTGAAGCAAAACAGTTGACATAATTTTGTAGAGTTACATGTACTATGTAGTAAGAACATTATTTTGGCACTAGATAAAATATTGTTATTGGGAGTTGGCCATTATTTATGGATAAGCGAAAACAGGTCTATCATGAATTGTATTATTTCTGTTAGTTGCTCAATGTTTACATGGCATGTATGTATAAAGTTGTTTTAACAACAAATACTTGTAGTAGTACTAAAATATCAAGTTCTAGACAGTTGTCTGTTGGTTTAATTACATTTATGTATTCAAACATACACATGCAATTTAGATTTTGAGTCTATGGGGAGCCATGTTGACTTGCTATCCTGTATTTTCCAGGGAGGTTCCTTATGTCAATGGTGCAAGGCAGAATGCAGGGCATGGGACAGTGTATAGTCATTTGGATGGAACAAAAAACCAAAGTCCCATGTACACATCCGTATGCACAAAAAAGATCCATTGACAGTTGGAATTCAATAAATGAAAAGGCTGTGGCACTGCAGTTAGGGCAAATTTCCCTCATTGCACAGAATATATGGCATAATCCTGTTGTCATTACACCATACATATTGTTTAGAGGTCTAATTACACCAAAATTGATATGCAACAGTGTCTTGGTCACCCATGTGTCTAAGATTC
Organism: Patella ulyssiponensis; assembly: GCA_963678685.1. Taxonomy (NCBI): domain Eukaryota; kingdom Metazoa; phylum Mollusca; class Gastropoda; family Patellidae; genus Patella; species Patella ulyssiponensis. The sequence continues at coordinate 81,160,086 of OY783225.1, read as the reverse complement.
TTGGTCACTCATGATTAGTTGGCAATGTTATGTTTGGGGTACTGCAATACCTATAGTCTTGAATTCCTGGTTGCAAATGGCATGTATATATACTATTCAAAAAAAGTAGGGGATATTTGATTTTTAAGTGTTATTAAAGTCACCTAATGAAACTGACGAAGAAACAAATGACAAAATGAAATGAAGTTCACATTCATCGATTTATTCCAAATGATCGTTAGACTAAGTAAGCCACAGACTGACCATTAATATAAGGGTAAAATGATACCCGGGGTCAAACAGCAAAGTTACCACAGCATCACAACAAAGTCAGTAACGGGTAAATCCTCCTCTGTTTGCCAAACAAGCATTGATCCGACGTGGCATACTTCTAATGAGACGTCTAAGGTCATTTTGGTCCAGATTGTCCCATTCCTGTTGCAACGCAGCAGCAAGTTCTTGGACATTGGCAGGACGTTGTTGACGTTGACGTAACCTCTGTCCAAGCATGTCCCAGACATGCTCGATGGGGGAGAGGTCGGGACTCAGTGCTGGCCAAGGTAATGTGGTGATGTTCTGTTGTTGGAGGTAACATGTAACGATCCTGGCCCTGTGACATCTTGCGTTGTTATCCTGGAAGATGAAACGGCGGCCATGACGTCGTGCGAACGGCACAACATGGACTGCCAAGATGTTGTCCCGGTAGTACTGGCCTGTAACACGCCCTGCAACAACATGTAAAGCCGTTCTTCCAGCAACAGTGATGCCTTCCCACACCATAACAGAACCACCCCCAAATCGATCATGTCTGATGACGTTAACGTCTTGGAAGCGCTCGTTTCGACGACGCCACACCCTCCTACGTCTGTCCAAAAAATCAACAGTGAACCTTGACTCATCTGAAAACATCACATTGCTCCAGCGTCGATTATCCCAGTGTTGACGATCCCTACATCAACGACGTCTTGCCTAAATGTGATGATCTCTCAAACAAGGGATCACGCGAGGACGTCGGGCGCGAAGGTGACCCCTATGCCGTCGATTCCGAATCGTCTGGCCACCCACTCTCACACCAGTATCTGTTTGAAGACGAGCGCTGATCTGATTTGCTGTGATGACACGATTTCTCAAGGCCAAGGTACGGATAAATCGATCCTGGGCTTGAGTTGTCGCCCTTGGTCGACCTGAGGGTGGTCTGTCCTGTACAGATTGTGTTATCACGGTATCTGGACCATAGCCTGATTATGACAGACTGAGAAACATTCATCGTCCGCGCCACAACCGCCTTTGTTGTGCCGATCTGTAGCATGCCAAGGGCACGTAACCTTTCATTTTGGGTAAGCCGACGCATATCAAAATTTGTTTTCTGGTCACTAAAACAATTAAACTGATGTATCCACCTTGGAATTCAATGCCACAATGACTGTAACATTCAAAGTCAGAGTCGTGCAAATCTTGGGTTGGACCCCCATGATGATCCCAAGCATCACCTGCATTCCATGCGGTAGCTATTGGTGCGTTTGGGCGTCACATGTAACTGGAAATGTTTCTTCTGTTAGGTTCTATAGTGACTTTTTTCGTAGTCATTTGCATATTTTAGTATTATGCCCCCAAAATCAAATATCCCCTACTTTTTTTGAATAGTATATATAACTATGATTTGTTTATCAAAAATAAATTTAAACAATCTTTGTGTTTTGTCCTATTGGATTCTTGTTCAGTAGAGGGTAATATTTTGGATCATCAACATGTATCCAGTGTTAAACCAAAGTATCTAAACTGAAAAATTGTATATTACTTTTCTAATTACAACTAACATATAAAATAATGTTGCTGTAATTATATACTGTTAATCATGTTAATTTATATCTTACTAAGTGTGTCTGTTTATTGAATTGATGTAATTTACCCCAGCCTTCTTCGTGTGTCTGTAATTAAAATTCAGATTAACCAGACTTTTGAGGTGATAGACTTAAGTATAGCAGCATTTAGCAATTCAAAGCAGATCTACATTTAGAAAGTATGGACTTCATAAATAGATGAATCATTTGTAAGCTGGTAGAATTTAACATGAAATAGTTCTGTAGAGGATCTTGATCTCACTATAGCAAATACAAAACTTGATAAACAACTAATGAAAACAATGCGACAAACAAGACAGCGCAGACAATAGTAAGTGATTACTAAGAACTAATTAAGTGAATGTATCTGGTTTGTCCAAAAATGCAAGGTTCATTTAATTACTCTGATAAGAATTGCAAACTTTAAAATTAATGCCAATTTCCATCTATTTCTTTTTCGTTTAAAGGAAAATGTCAGCTTTGGTTTTATGTAGAGAAATCTATTTTGTTAACTGTTATGTTTCTTGACGTATAATGTATGTAGTACATGTAAGCTTACCGATATATATTTATAGTCACACTCAGAGGAATGGAGCATATTATTCTGCTTTCAAAATGCTCATTCTTGTTATTTTTGGATTTGAAGGAGAGCTACAAATGAAAATAAACTAATTGAAAGACTGGAATACTTTTTTGTTTTTTTAAAAAATTTGGTTCGAGGAGCCATTCTAACATAATATAGATAAAGGTTTGTCTTAATAAGTCGATTGATTCTCTGTTACTTTTAGGTACAATTTGAAATATATCAAACAAGATCTGTAACACACAAATCCTTGCAACACTATATACATATGTAGTGTCACTTTAATTGAACAATCCAGATCTTGATGGAGTTGGCAATCTTTGAAAATATTGAAATAAGTTTTAAAGGTCAACTGAATTACATAGGAATAAAATCCTATTCTGACTCATCTAATCATTGAAAAATGTTCAACTTAAAACAATAATTTTGAATGCATTGTTTCATTTCTTTTTGATGTTATGAATTGTATTCAAGCTATTCTGTCTAGAATAAATATACTGTGATCTTTCAATTTTTGGAACTTAATTATTGGAAATGTTTTTTTCCTGTCTTTCCGTCAGTCCACATTTCTTTAAAATTCTACATATTGTGAAAGTGTTTCAACATTTCACCCAAATGTGCAACCTGATATACATAACAGTTGTTGCATGATGGTTATTCAAATGTTGTATCGAGATTGAACCAAAATGGGTTTAAAATCTGGATCAAGATCGAACCAAAACCATTTCAGTGTGTTACCTTCTTAGTGGTAGTTTAAACCAGTTCCAGCTGTTAACTCCATTTTGATAAACTTTCTGGGATTGGATTGTACAGCTTTAATTTGAAATTTAGAGTTATTAATCGCATTTATATGCTCACAATTCATAAGGAGTAGTATTATAGTCACTCTGTGGTCAACACAGAATTTGTAATTATTCTGCTCATATTAATGGAAAACCAAATCGTAAATCAATAGTCAAAGGTAATATTTAGCACCTTTATGAAAGAAACTTCATGAACTAGTCAAAGTATTATTACTGTGAAACACATTCTGCCTCCCTTTATACATTTCCTTTTTTTATTCAGGAAAAGACAAAGTTGGTCGCATCAAGAAATTGAAAAGAAGAATTTCAGCAAGTTTTGGACGTCTATGTAAGTATTAAATCAATTTGAATCATGAAATAGTTTATGTTGCGCTAAAGTTTGTCTAAAGAAAGATATTCTGTAATTGATTCCAATTGATGCATTTCTCTTACATTTACAAAATGGCAAGAAAATTTGTAAGGATTTCAGTTTTCATGAAGATAAGAAACCAAAAAGGATATTTACATGCTGAAACCTTCAAGTACCGTACATGATTCTCAAATTCCTCGTCCTAATATTTCAAAATTCTGCCTAATTAAACTTGTTTCAATTCCCTTGAAATTAAACTTGTGATCAGGTACCGCTAGTTTACTTGGACAAGTATGTAAATTCTATTCACAAATTCATTGCCAGACAAAGTTAAAAAATAATTAATTATTTTTCTATAATTCTTACTTGTCTCAATAAGCATTTTGAGTGTGGATCCACTATTATCAAGAAGGTGTGAGATAATGTAGATTGAAAGTAAGATGGAAAAGACAAATCATTGGTCTCTAGTTTGGTGAATTAAGCGAGTTGAATTTGATAGGGATGTGATATGTACTTATATTCTAAGAAATGTATTTAAATTTGGTTTGATCCTCATTTATTTAAATATTCCATGCGAACACAAAATCAGTAGAAAATTCTAAATATTAATAAGGGTTGTTCACCTGTAAATTATTTGTTATTTTTTGATGATAGATATCAGCTTTTAAAACTTTTAGCCTTTTTAAATTTTAAGCCATATTGAAAAAACTGGTAGTTAAGTGGCCTGTTGATGATATCACTAACACATTTTTTAATTAAAGATAGTGCTTGAGCGGTGGCATCTAGAAGTTTATTTGAGTACCAAGCCCTGAAATAAGGGGCCGGACACGGACAATGTCCGGGCGAATTGACCCCCTTTGACAGGCCGAATTGCCTTTCGTCCGGACATGAATGTCCGACCGATTTTGAGTAAAGCAGTAAGCCAAAAATAGTAATTTCATTCGCGAATTCGAGTCGATCGCTAATTATTACTAGACTCGAAAATCCAGACACAAAAATATCAACGACCCGAGTCATAGTGAAAATGTTACTATTTATATCTCGGCAGCGTGCAGATAAAATAATCAATAATTTTTAGAATCGGCTATTTTACGCTGGTTATATCAACGACCCGAGTCCTAGTAAAAATATTACAATTTTTTTTTTTATAGAATCGGCTCAAAATCCAGGCCCAAAAATATCAACGACCCGAGTCATAGTGAAAATGTTACTATTTATATCTCGGCCGCGCGCGGATAAAATAATCAATAATTATTAGAATCGGCTTTTTTACGCTTGTTATATCAACGAACCGAGTCATAGTAAAAATATTATTATTTTTTAGAATAGGCTCTTTTTCGCTGGTTATATCAACGACCCGAGTCATAGTAAAATTATCACTATTTACAAAAATACATACACGTATCTTGGCCGCGTGAAGATAAAATAATGGATAATATTGAGAATCGGCTCTTTTACGCTGGTTATTCGAGCCTACGTGTAGTAGCTAGCTTTGCGTTACTTTCGTATATGATTAGCTCTAAATCAAACCTAACATGACATGTAATTATACAAATTATTAGTAATAAAAGTAATAATATTTAAAATGTTACAAGAAAATGTTCAAGTTGACTATGGGTGTAATTAGGGAGAGACTTTTTATACGAAAATTAAAATATCTCGCTTTGTTGGACACTTCCGATCATCGATGTGAATGTAAATAGACGAGCTTTGAAAACATGTCGAATAAAATAACTTCTTATTTTCCCCAACCCGCGGACACGGGATATCCCGGCTAGTGGGACCGTTCCAGAATATTTTAAAACTGGTACTGTGTCTAATGTCTCTCAAAATGACACTTCTAATCGGGGGCCATCGCCGTCACTAGTTCGAAAATTACATACAATAAGAACCGTAGAAAAGTGGATCAAACCTGACGTAGCAAAATGCAATGCTGACGTGTGGTTAACATACGAAGGAGACGATGGTTTTGTGACTACATTAAATTGTGAACTCTATATAAAGTATTTTAAAAATATGAATTATATGAGGGAATTTTCCTCTGCATGGAATAATGGTATTTGTCAGGCTGAAAATCTGAAATGTCCGGCCGAAAATCAGTTCAGCCTGACATGATGTCAGGCTGAACCTTAGCAGTTATTTCAAGGCTTGTTGAGTACCTGTCATTTGTTAGAATATATATAACAGATGGACCATCTCCTTTAAAGAAACTAAACATAGTACATGAACTACATGTACTTGGCTTGGAAGAGAGAAAAAACAATGAAGATATTTGTATGTCTGGAAACTATAGGGGGTACTGTATACATCTGTTAAGTTACTAGAATAGGTATAAAATGTATGGATTACATACAGTATCGTAAAACATTTAGTTGCAGTGTATAGTAATACTATCCTATACACCTTCTTTACTTGGCACCTCAACAATAACATTGGTTACTTAAAATTATTCTGTTGATACACACAAAAAATCATGTTTATAATAACAAACTGTAGGATTCATGCCTGATTTATCGGTTTGATAATGATAAAGTAGAAGTGTTAAACTTACAGTGTATGAGAAAATAAGCTATTTTACAAAGCATTATATATATTATTTAAAGTTGCTGATTGTCATTTCTATTTTTTGGACAATCAATATGTAATTTTTCATGCCTTAATCCACACTAGTAAAAATTGATCACTTAACAATTAAGAAAGAAAATATCAAAATATCAGCGGTAAGCAAATTCCAGACTTGGATTCAGTCAGACTATAAAGAACCCATCAAAAGATTTCAACTCTTAACTTAAAGCCTAAAATATTAAATCTTCTGCAGCTCCATCCATAATAAAATGTACAAAAATTGATAATTTAATTAAGTTAAGAACATGAAATATACAAAAATTAAAATATTGATGGGACATTTAGGTAATCTCCAGACTTTGATTCACCAGGATTGAAAAGAAGAGTTAATCAGCTTGTTTAAAAAGATTATAGAAGAAAGATCTCTAATATGGACTAAATTGTCAAAACGATATTACTTTTAGTCAAAATGCTGTAAAAGATTGGTCATAACGGCCATAAAATATCAAAACAAGGAATTTGTTACATGTGATTAATGAGAATCTATTCATATGCATGTATTTAAATAAGTTTTAACCACACTTTTCTTTGTTTTGTAAGCTGAATTTTGGCAGTTTGGGTTCACATACAGTTTTTATAGTCTGATTGTTGTGAACTGATATTTCTTTTTAGAGATTCAGCCTTCCTAATATTGTAATTTGCAAGTGATATTCCTTTCAGAGATTCAACTTTCACAATATCATACTTTGTTTGCAAGGGATTAAAAATCTTTCAAATGATGATCAGCGGCCTAAAAGTAGAATTTAGTTTGGGGTCATGTTAACAATGTTTAGATGTTCATGTCTATGTAAGGTTAGGCAATGTTCTTTAATCTTTTCCTAAAAAATAATTAGCGTATTGGTCATGTATTGAATCTTGAATGGTTAATCAAACAGGGAGCCATGATGGCAAGGGGTTTGGTGCCGTTGTTGACCAAGAAAGTTTCCCAGGGTTTTCTAGCAGGGTTTCTACTTGGCTGGCAAGAAACAGCATCTAATCATTTGGATGGCTGAAAATCAAGGTCCCGTATACACATGGTGTGTACTTAAAAGAACCCTTGCGACAGCTGGAATTCAATTACTGTTGGGGTAAAATTTCTTGCTGGGGTTAAAAAATTGCATCTAAACAAAAGTAAGTAATCCTGCCATCTTCTCTGTTGACAGCTAATACGGTTTTAAAAAGGAGTTGAAGAATTCAAACATTTATTGATGAAAGAATTGTCAACCTCACCATTTGCAGTGCATTAATGAAATTATTCTGAAGTAATTGAAGTTGAGAAACATCAATGTGTGTTGTGATATGTTGACAGAGATCAAAAATGCTATCATTTTGGTTTAGAACTTTTTAACAGTTAATAGGGAGAAAAATTCTTACTGAGTATGCGGGTAATTGTATTGATTTTGACAAGTCTGTTTAGTCTGAAGCAATTCCTTATAACGTTAGCCATTGCCATAAATTGCTACCAAACGGAAATAAGGTTAATCAAAGAGTCCCAAAGGGTATGTAGAAAATATCTGCTTCTCTTAGCATTATGTCTTTGTTGCCTATTATATTGATACATGTATATGACATCCGTGCAAGAAGTCTGTCTGCTATTATAGCTTTATATAGTTCTTGACAGAGTCGAGGGACGAAGGTCAACCTATGATCAGGCGTCTATCTGATAATGATACATGAACATTGAATATTGTTGATTTTATTAAGTGCCTTAAATGTGAAGATAAGTTTTCATTAGAATCATGACTATAAAACTATTTACCCATTGTTTTTACTTACTCATGTTGAAGTTTGATATAAATCTAAACAGGGTTCGTTTTGTACCAGGAATTTTATGCAATATATTTATTAACACATGATGCATGGTGGTAATTATCATGGTAATTCACAAACTTTTGATTCTATAGTCCTTAGTTAATTGTGGATGATTGAAAAAAAGAAGATGGAAAACAATACAAAGACATACCTTTTATGATGTTTCTATATAATGCTTTGGGTGTGCGGGGTTTCAGTCGTAAGTTTGTATGTGAAAAAAGAATTGACTTGCCTCGTGGGTTTTCTCTGGTTTCGTCCCACTCTCATTGAAATTTAAATGTAACATGTATTTTATGTTCAACTAACTTGAACAGCTAAAGTAATCTGATTATCAGGACACGGTTTAGAATTATTTCCCTTAAGTGTCCCCCACCTTTCGAAAAAAACAGGGGACTATTAAAATGGGTTTGTCCGTCTGTCTGTCTGTTGGGACACCATAACTCTCCTTGTAAGTGAGCTAAAGCAGCGCTCACGCTGTCGATCGCCATTTCCGCTAATTGCGATAAAAATATAATTTTGGCGTTAAAATATTCAATCTGGCGAAATTTTTGGCGATTCCTTTTTAACCATGGCTAAAAAAAATTTCTTGCCACAAAGTTTTAATTTCCACTCCGTGCACACACGTTACAATCTATCACGCTTGGCTGAGTCATTTATCAATCAATCAAGTACTAATCCTTTGTCTCTTGATCAATCTCGGATTAGCCTTGATTAGTATATACAGTAATTAAGAGTAGTAATAAACTAATCAAGAGACAAACGATTTAATTGTTTGTCTCCGAATACGAACCGGTGGCTTTTTTTGACGGTTTCTATATATTCAAAATGGCGGAGACCGTGAATAATACTCGTTCGATTTGTGTGAGATTATTGGACTATGACGTCTGTTTATCCTTTTCCTACGCCTGTTGCACGTATCGTTAATAAATAAAGCCAGGTTTGTTGTTAAAGTTTATATGGAAGGCGATATTAAACGCCAGAAACGAACGAACGAAAGTCGGTTATTTTCTAATCACATGCCATTAATAATAATGGGCCGTAAGCGAAAACTTGAACAGCCTTCGTCAACGTCCGATAGAAGAATTTCAAACTTGTTTTTATTTTTATTTTTTTTGTATTTCACCACCAAAATACTCCCGAACTGACTATATAATAGTTAAAAAATAGATAACGTAAATGGAATATTGTGAAAATTTGAGTCAATTTGCTTCCTTTGAACCGAGATTATTAGCATTTGATATTATGCCCAGCCTCGATCGTCATGACTAAAGAAAGATTCAGCTCTTAGTCCTTACATAATGTATGTTTGTGCATTTGAAAAATGTAGATCTCTTAAAGATGAATGAAAATGTTCAAATCCTTGATATATCAGAGCTTGGTCACAGTTTCTGTTATAAAGAAAAATATTCAGTAAAAACAAATACACTGTGTGGTTACCCCAGATGTTGAAAAAGCTCTTAAAAAATGGGCTTCTGCAAAGCAGTGAAGATTTTTGTAAATTGTAATATCATATGTGTATTATATGTAAATAAAAATTACTGAAAAAATATAATAGAATAGATATTCGTTCTTTTTTTTTTGGCGGAAAAAATATATGGCTAATAAATTAAAATGAAAAATTGGCGGAAGAAAAATTGAACCCAGAGTGAGCACTGAGCTAAAGTGTTCAAACTTGGTATAGGTGTTTATTTGGTCGATGCATTGATGGGGTTTGAAGATTAGCAAATTTTTGATTAGGATAAGCAGAGATGAGCAGTTTGATTGGTTGATGTTTTGAGACATAACAACTCTGCTTTTAATTGAGGTAGAAGAATGTTTAAACTTGATGTTGATGTTCATTTGGTAAATGTCTTAACTGAATTCAATGATTATCATTTCCCGCTACAGCTAAACAATTTCTTTGACTTCGATTCTATCTGTTAAAGAGTGATGTTTAATTGCTCGATACTTTTGAAAAAGATAAACATGCAATTAATTAATATGTGACTTGTTGGCTTGTTACTTCATGGGTTGTTGTCCTTGAGGATATTTTAGTGTCTTGCAAGTGCTGCCATTACTCACAAAAAAATAAAGATATGACATGGCTCTTGATGGGCCTATTTTCATTGCCTGGCAACCTATCTTTGTTGATAGCATTCATATTCTGTTCAGTTTTGACCTTTACATATGGTTAATATAAAAAAATTAACCCATTTTTACATCTTTCTGTTAAGATTTTGTTAGATTACTCAGAAACCACAGCTGACATGTTTGTATCGTGGCCTGCTTCAGTGGGAAACACCCTTCAATTTACTTGGGGTTTTTTGGCACACCAATAATCGTATATGTCTGGAGTGGCTGGTTGTTAATGGTAGTCAACAGATGCAAAATGTAGACATGTAGAACCAGTCACAATATCATGATCTTGTAAATATAATAGGATAGTTGATAGAAAAGGAATTGTAAATAACCTACATTAGAATCTGTATGAGCAGCCACTCTTAGTCAGTGACATCTATGTTGATTTGATATTCAGTTTGTTTTTCGAGAAAGGCAGATTTCATTTGTAATTGCAAGCACCAGCATCATGTTCAATTTATGTTTGTAATCTACTTTAGAGATGTCTGAAAGGAAAAGAAATTTACTATATGGTACCAGGAAGTCTTTTAGTCATTCCAACCACAGACACAATTAAATCATGTCTCAAAGGCATGTCTGCAACACATAATTAGGTCATCTATTCTACTTGATATTTTTATATGAGCATATGTTATTTAAAATGGCGAAAAATCAAATTACAGATGGAAATTGCTCTAATATTAAGTCTACATTAAAGATGGGTTCCCAGAAAAGTATTTACCGGGTGGTTATTGCCTATAAAAGTATGACAATTTTGGTATATATGGAAAGTAGAGATATCCAATCTTACTAGAGAAATACTGGATTCCCTGAACAACACTCGAGCGCATATGGGACAAAAATGTACGGGTTCCCCTAATCAACAGCCCGACGATTAGGAATGTATGCACGTGTGACGTCGAAGGTTGCACGCAAACATTGAGCGCTTTGTGTACATGTTGATAAACTTTATGAAGAATTAGACGTAAGCCACTTTCTCAAGATAAAAATCATGGGAAAAGACACAGGCAGTGGATAATCCAATAATTTGTTTTGGATTCAGTATTTGTAATAAATAGTCAGCGATTAAAGTCAACATCGTCTTGTGTATGCAATGAATTCTCCATCGTCTTTGACCCCTATTGCTATAGGTACGGAGAGAGGTAAGTTACGTGACAAAACATGACCTCTTTCGATCGATTTTTATAGCAGGGCATTCCTTGGTAATTATAATGTTTTGCGAAGGTTTTGAAGCAAAATTATAATAAATTAATTAGTTTGAATATGTTTTTTAGCCAAATATATCATCAAATCACCCAGTTTGTACCCAGGAATGTATCTTTAAATTGAATCAGTTAATTATTATAGAGTTTTAAATACTGTGTAGTGTCTGGGCTGTGGCCTTATAGCGACATCATCTTGCTGCAATGTTAATATCTGTAGATTGTCAAAAAGCTTCCTTTTGAAGTACCATCAAAAAGCTTCCTTTTGAAGTACCGTATCTCAAAAACATAATGCTTTGGTAGCATATATATTTTTCCCAGTAGTTTGGATAATTGCATTTGTTGAGGAAATATATCTTTAAAATAATTACTTATTATGAGCTATAGATATTTAAGGTCAGGCCCCGAAATCACAAAACATTCTTAGACTTAAGAATTTACTCAAAATTGTTTTGCCTAGTAAATCCTTTGATAAAACTTTTGTTCTTTTAATTTATCAAATACAGCAATAGGAACTATGTGCAAAGTTTGTGTTTCCAGGAACCAAGATATTTGTCTTAAACAGTGATTGAAAGTTGAGTAAATTCTTAATTCATGCCTGAGAGTGCTTTGAGAACTTGGGGCAAGATATCTGATAGTCTCGCCCGTTGGTGAAGAAAGTAGAGTTTTAAACCAATAAATTACATTGTTTATATGGTATTAAATTGTACAATTGAATCATAATACACAAAGGTATATCGAATGAAATACTAAATTTCTAAATAAAACAAAAAACTTTTTGAAATAAAATAACTGAATTTAAATCGATATGATTTTAAATTCATTCCATGGCAGTTGTTGTCCAGAAATTTCAGTTTTAGGGTAAAATGATGGCATCTTTTCCAACAGATATCAGAGTCTGTGAAGTAATCGTAATGGATTTAATAATGACAAGCTCTTTATGGTTGCTTTATGATAAAAGGAGGATATAATAAGACTACTCCTGTAGCTGGAACAAGTCATGAATGGTGTGAAGATCTCATCAAAAACTCATTAGGGGAAGATAGTGTTGACAGCTCTAGCTAACTATCATTCTTTAATGTCTATCCTTCTAATTTGTTTTGTTCACCCTAATAATTTCATGCACAAAAAAGTCTTCAGCTACAATGTACATGTATTATGGTCCATGAATGTTGGTATAATCGATTGTCTAAAAATTTGATATCCTCATGTTTGTTACAAAAATACAAAAGTACTTTCTTGAAAATATACATTGAATGAAATAACTCAAATATAGATGATGACGCATGGAAAGCACTACCGTATAAAAATGATTGTCAACTTAAACTATTGTCACTTGTGAACATTCTGAAAAACTCCCTTCTGTACTATCATAGAAAGTTCAGATGTCTCCAGATCATTAATAATCTGGCTGACTTCATTTCAGTTTTACATTTTAGAATTGCATGTTCATGTAACTGTCACTTTAAATAATCAATCATTGCATTAAACATAAAAACTGGTTTACACTCATAGACATCATCACCACTAATGTTTTCATAGTGATCAATTAGTTGATGACATGCAGGTATGGCATCTCATTCTGAATGACCCTTCCTTGTCATAAGGTAATACTGTCACACATACATTGAGTAAAAATTAGATTAGCAGAGGTCACTGTTTACAATACATCATATTGATGATAGATTAAAATTATTGCCATCACATACATTGTCATTGTATGTTCACCCAGTCATAATTCTTTGCAGATGCTCAAGGGTCTAATTAAATCTATTATTGGATTTTGTTTTACGAGTTTTTATGTATTGTTTATAATGAGTGAGATTATAAAGACATAAGGCATTTCACTGTGGTATTTACTTTCATAGTTATTTCCCTTCGTGACTTTATCAAATTTTATGGGAGCTCTCTAGAGGCGAAAGTCATAGCAGGATTGATAATTTAAATGCAGTGTTCACGAGACAGGGTAGCTTGTTGATTTTTAATCATTATCCAATAATGATGGTCTTAATTATTGTAATGTATTCTTTGAAAATTTATATTGTTGCTCTCAAGAATCAAGTTATCATCTAATTTAGAATTTACTTGTGTTGCTGTGTTACGAAGACTGATTGTAACAATCTGCATTAATTACTTCATTGCCTGTTGTGCTTTATATTTTCATGTTAATGCTTTAGCTTTTAAGGTCTAAAAGGTCTAATCGATCTTTAAATAGGACTAATTGGTCGGAGGAGTGATTATTAGTGTAGTGAATGTCTGCCATTATAATTTGTGAAAACAGATTGTACCTGTATAAAATCATCAGTTTGGCTCTTCCATATCCTTGGGTTTGAAATGTTTACCAATCTAAGTGACATAATGTCCACCTCACATACAATCTAACAAAAAACAAGTTTTCAAGGCTGATCATTATTTCGTACCCGCCTAAGATACACAGAAAATATTTAATGTTGGTTTATATACATGTATGTAGTATGTTATTACCCCTTCATTAATAATATTCTCCTTGTCAGTGATGCAGAATGGAGGACCTGACAAGGAAAGCTGTCTAGTCGTTTGGATAGGACAAAAAACTGAGGTCCCGTGTACACATTAAGATCCTTTGGCAGTTGGAATTCGATATAAGAGTAGGCTGTAGTGCCGCTGCCCGGCCCAAATTCCCCTCATAGCACACTGTATGGCGTATGCCTGTCTTACATTTGCCCAGGTTAGGTGCAGAAGAGTAGGACGTTAAACCCCATTTCATTTTATTTCATTAATAATATGTGTAAAACTAGCAATTATTGATTGCTTCACAGACGTCTCAAACACACACATCACTTATTGTTTATCATTCAAAATACATTTGATAGCGAATAAGTGATCATTGTGCTTATGATTTTTGCTCTATCGTTAATCAGGCATTCTGAAAATTGTTTATTTGTTTATTAAACATAAATTATATGCAAGAGCTAAATCTGCCTATTGCAGGTTTTTTCTTTAGGCCTGATATGTTATATATTATAAACTATTAATTAGACATTTATTAACATGAAAAGACCTTACGTCTAATCAACTCTCGATGCCATCTTATGTATCAGATTTTCACTGGATTTGAGTCTGATTTGCTGCTCAATGCTCATTGATGATTTAATCCAAAAATAAATAATCGAGACTATGCTTTTTATTTTACTGACTTTAATAGTGATGATCGAGGCTAGGCTGAAAATTCAAACGCTTATATCTTGGTTTAGGGTAGAGCAATTTGACTGATGTTTTCAGTATATTCCCTATACAATATCTAGTTTTTGGCTATTGCAGTAGAAATGCTAGCTATTTATCTGATCTTCCCTAATTGCCCTTGTTAAAGGGATGTAACATTATGATGTGGGTGGAAGGGACATTTTCACATATTTTCATTTTCATCTGTAGATTTTTACGCCCCTGTAACCAGCTGATATTGGTAGTATCAAGCTAAGGGCCTCCTTTTAAAGGATTGGTTTTATTTGTTTCTACTTCTTCATGTAAACTGCATGTTGTTTGGTTGATGCTTATTCAGATCTGTTCAAATGAGAGCACCTTTAAATGAAAGGAAGACATTTTTTCATAGAGAGACTTTACTGGCCTGATCCAACTCACTGACAGCCTAGCTATTAAGCCCATTTGATCACAGCGTTGGCTAAAATTAGACTTCAAAGAGAAAAGAGTACTGGAGTAGTTAGTTATAAAGAAGTCACAGTGTCCCAGTGAGAAAGGTGCTTGTTTACTGATGAGGAGGTTAGGGTGTTATCCGAGAAATACCTATGGCATTTTCCAGTGTAGTACATGTAAATGTGTCTAGTCCTTCCGATCGATAAGAAAACCAAGACCCTGCATGTACACGTGCACATAAAGAAGAATACCTAGAATTTGAAATTTCCCCCTCATAGCACATTTTTAAATTTTTTCTGAATTCTGGAGGTCAGAAAGTTTGGGTTTTTTTACTGAAAATAGGAACTTAAACAGACAAAAAAAAATTACCAGTGACCATAGTCTCAATATGACAAAAATCTATTGAATGCAGGAGACATATATTTCATAATAGGGAATTTAGACAATATCATTAGGCCACTTGTCCAACTTCATGGATTTTTTTCCGGGTCAACTGGTTTCCTCCCACTGCTAAAGACCCCTACGCGCAAACAAATTATTACAATAAATTGGCCAGTATATTAGTCCCACAATGACCTCTCTCTCTCTTTTATTGTGATTTGTTGTATACCTTTCGTGCAAATGCATGGATGATATGTTTGTCTTCTGTGATATTTTTGGCTGGTTAACTGCTGCTAATTAGCTGAAACACCACTTAAAATTGTTCCTAATATAATGCCGGCACTGTTTCTATTCTCAAAACTTACTTTTAAAGAGGCAAGCTCAAAAGGGTGGTAAGAGTCGCTTTCATTTGAATACATGTAGATTGTATGTTCATAAAGGTTTTCATTACATCTGCCCCATTCATTACTATTAAGAATGATATTAGGTTAATTTATTGAGCCTGGTTAATAGCCTGACATTGGACATGTCAGGAACCATTTTTCCAGGTTTGATTTAATAGTTCGTTTGTCTAAGGTATATTATGATCGCCATTAACATACCTACATGTATCATTTTATGATAATGTCAGAGGTTTTGTTAAAGATACTTTATTCAAGAACAAAATTTTACAAAGGTCTCTCTTTAGACTTTAAATATTATATAAATTATTAATTAGACATTTGTTAACATGATATGACCATAATCACCTCTAGTCTTGAGGCCATCAGATGCTTGAAATTTTCACTAGATTAGAATGATTCAGCTATTTAATGATTTAATTTAAAAATGAGGAAGTGAGGTTAAGCCTCAAATATACCAGTAATGTTGTTACAATAATACACAATCAATATGTGTGCACATCTTACCAAAACAATAGTGATAACTCGTCTCAGAATAATGTAATTTGAATGAAATTTTCAAATTATTCATTTTACATTATCTATTTTCGAATTATTATAGCAAGAATGGGTAGCTCTTTAGCTAAGTCTTACAAAATGTATCTTTAATATAACAACCAACATTACAATACACAGCACTATGGTTAAACCTGATGCAGTTAATATAAACAGATATTTATGTTAGTAATTGATTGTGAAATATGAGCTTTAAGTATAACAGGAAGATTAATGGATTTATATTTGTTTTATAACATGGCAACATGTGTACGCTCTACATAATGTAACTACTTGTTATATGTACATGTATATCTGTAGATGTGACAGTAGTTGTATAATCCATGTACAGTACATATATTTATTGACCAAAGGATGAGCTACCTGTTATGTATTTTTTTAAAATGAGCCATGGTGACTCTGTGTATAAAAGGCCATGGCTTACAAACTAGGAGGTTGAGGGGTTGATCCCCTGCCTGTCACTATAAAGAACTACTGACATATATATGGAATTTAAGATAAAAGTAGGCTGTAATGCAGGTGTCCAGACAAAATTTCCCTCATTTACCCTGTAAACTCCTTTATGAGATTAGTGATTTAATGCATTCTTATATGAAGTAAGAAATATATGTAACTATAGACTATTGGTTGGTATGAAAAAGAGAGTGGAGTTATTATTGCTTGAATTCTGGATCACGAAGATTGATTTGAATGATTCTCTTTTACAAAATAGTTTTATTAAAGTACCTTTGATTGTGTATATTTGAACTGATTTCTTAGTATTTGTTATCAATGTAATTTGAATTAAATATGTTTTTGTCTCCTATTAAACTGTTTTATTAAATCAATGAAATGAACTGATGATATTCAAAAATAAACAAGCTGTTGAAGGATTCAAATATATGGGTTTAAAATATTTACACCTTCTAAAAATCTGTAAATGGAACTAAAACAATCCAAAAATTTATCATATGCATTGAATGGAATGTTCAAATAGCAATTCAAAAACAGAATTTGAATATTATAATATTTCAAGACTGGCACATTTTAAATTCATACAAATATACATGTACAGGTACCATTATCATTATAAATGACATGTCTGTCACTCTATTAATGGTTAGAAAACCAGATGAGAAGTGCTATAGCATGTGTTGTCCAATCCCACTATATGCTATGATTGCAAACTGATATACAAATGGTCAAATAGTGGTTTACAGTGGGTTTTTTCTGGTAATGACAAATATCAGAAAAAAATAATCCTTAATATCACACATGTCTGATATATATTGATATTAAGATACAGTTTTAGGTGATTCATGAAAATTTTACTGGGAATCTGTAATACAATCTAATAAAATCAAGAGTTATTTTCATAATGTTATACCATACCATACCTTAGGGAAAGTCAGGTCTGGAATGATTGATTGATAACATTTAAGATTTTTGATCATGGAGATGGCGACTGTAAGATATTTTGTTAATATTGATTAGAATGATGTAATGAGAGTTATAAATAGAGTTTTAAACATTGAGCACACACAATTCTCATAGATCAATATTCTTGTCCAAACTAACAACCTGTGATGTAAACATCTGCTTTTAAACTTATTCTAAATCTATCAAAGTCTTGTTTATTATTAAAACATTAATAATTCAAGTTAAAGTTAAAGGCAATGTGACATATAAACTTGTCCTTTCAATACAAAAGAAATTGTTAGTGATATGTGCATTCCAGACAGTACAAATTTTTGTTAAAGATAGCATTGATGTTATAATTTTGCTACAAGTAAGTGACTAGGTGTTCTGCATGATGAAAGTTATGCTTACTTTTTTCTAAAATTCCTGATATCATTTCTAATTTTAAGAGTTGACATACATGTAGGTAATAGGCTTTTGTTGTACTTATAATATGTAATTCACATTATATGTTTTCAATAATTAGAATTCGATTTTGTCTCTTGTAATTGTGTTGCATTTATTATAATAGTAACATATTTACACTCCTTCCCCTCCATTTCTTTCGCAACAATTTCCTGGGGCTTTGATAGAGAGAGGAAGAAACTAGGTAGAAACCTAATTTGTGTTTCACTGACTACTTTTAATTTATCTCTGAAATGAGAGCTTTGGCTTGAAAACATCATAATGACATAAGCTTTTCTTTAACGTTTTTTCCTGAAAATTATGATTTCATATATGAACTGGATACCAAGGCTGGTTTAGATCAGAAATGATTTCGTTAATGTAGACTTAGACTAAAAACTTCTATTCAACCACAAACAAGTGCGCTTACTTCTATACATGTATATACAGCATATGAGCACACCACGTATGAAACTTCTTTTAGATGATTTCAGTGGCAGAGAAGCTACTAATGGTCTTGACTTTACCGCTTTGCCTCACAGACAATGTCTCCACATCCTTTAGTTTGATCTTTCAGTCCTAATTAAGAATTCCATTCTAATCAAAGCTTTTATCCATTGACAAATTTAGTATGGTTGCATGGTTTTCTATGGATTGAGTGATAATTGAAGTACTCAATAGGTAGGGTAGGGTATGGTATATTATATTACTTAAAATAATTTGATTTTCAGTAGAATTAATATTGATGATAGAGAAGGCAGCTTGTACTCATTAGACTTACTGAGACATGATCATGTTCCGTTCACTTATAATGAGTTTTCTATCTTTCAGCCATATCTAAAGAAGATACCATTCATGAAAGTGATCAGGAGGTGAGTGACTTTGTCAATTTAAAGATGTTTAGATATGAGTATAACAAAGTGTCGCTTTTTTAATGAACTTTTCAAATTAATGAGCAGTATTTTTAGGTTTTCTGAAAAAAAGGTAAGAAATAAAGTTTTCTAAGCACTTAAAATTAAATTGAGTTTAGAGGTCTGGAAGCAGTTGGTGTACAATACCTTCCTGCCTATTCCTAAAGCTTTTCGCATCAACCCATTGGGTTGTTGATCTTCTTCACGGAGGAACTTATTGAACATTAAGACAGAGATTGCGAGGGCTGGCTGTCCTGTGCAAGTCAATGGTTTCCATTTATTTTGATAATGATGTTGTGATAATGTGCTCAATCCTTTCATATTAAGAGATGTCCACAACACTATGTCATGCACCCATATTGCTGTTGATGGCCTTCCAGGAGATGGGGCACCATCAAGCAAGGTTCTATCTGCCATACTGTGGAAAACGAAAGGGCATCATCTATTAAAGTGGAGACCCCGTTGGCATGTATCTTTGTTGGGGTTAGTCATTTTAGTTGCAGGTACTTGATGACTGCCCTGGTGATTTCATTAGGAAGTTTTACAAGATGGTCAATAATAACACATATCCCTGAAGCAATGGCCCGAGAAATCGGGGCGGGGGGGGGGAGGTAGCATGTGCGCGCTGTATCATAAGGTCCTGACATTAAGTCAGCTGGCGTGGTTTCGATTCCCTTGTTGTATGTGACAAAGAGAAGGGTCACCTGTCTATCCTTGTGGGGTTTTTGCGGGTACTACAGTTTCTCCCACTGCCAAAGACCACTACGCACGTCGCACAATCAAATTATTGAAATAAAATTGACTCATGTGTTAGTCCCGAAATGACCTGGTTTGTTTCAAGTGGATGTTGAACCCCATTTCTCTCTTTCTCTATGATTCATTAAATGATTGTACTTGTTGTTGGCAAAAGTTTATTTCAACAAGTTCTCGTAGGGAAATGCTAGCTTTGAAAAAAACCCAGTTATATTAGAAAGAGTAACTTAGCTTTGCCATCTGAAAGCAAACCTGGGGCAAATATGCTGCACTACACTCACAAGCTTCATTTATAGGTCAATATACTTTACTGTACTGTAATACACAGGAATGCTTTACAGGTATTAGATTATGACATTATTCAGATAAAGGGCATATCTGGAGAAATCAATAGTTCACATGGTACAGTACATTGAATATATGTGTTGTTTGGATTTAGGATTAATTCATCTGCAGCTAACTCTCACAATAAAGGAGGGGTTCCACAACTTAAAGATACATTATGTAAGATTTAGAGAGCTAGCCATTCTTGCTATAATAGTTCAAAAGTATATAATGCAAAATGAATATATTTGGAAATTTCATTCAAATTACTCTACTGCGAACAAAGATATTAGCCTTTGATGGTTTGAGAAGATGTGTGCATTATTTGCAACCACCGTACTGGTTGTTTGAAGCTAAGCCCTGTTTCTCCATTTTTAAATTAAATCCAAATATGACTGAACCGTTTTCATCTACTTAATGTCAGAGATATTCTATGGCATCGAAGTTCGATTATGGTCTTGTCATGCTGATAAATGTCTGATTAGTACTTTTGTATAGCATATTCAGGCCTAAAGAAAGACCTGTAATAGGCAGATTTATGTATGTTTTATTGAACAGAAGATATCTAGCTTACAAATTCTTGTTCAACTTTTGTATAGCAATTAATGAAACTGTTCTTTATTATGCCCCCCGGGAATCATCAGGATAAAATGAATAATTCTATCAAAATTCTTTTGTTTTAGATTTTATAGAAGCATTTATAGATAGTTTGAATTGTATCTTGATCTGCATCACAATATAACACAGTTCATGCATTAACAGAAAAATTAGCCAACCCATTTATGAAACACTGCAATGTTGTTCCTTTTTACAAAAAAATAACAAATGGCTAACTGTATACAAGGGAACATCGCAAACTGTAAAGATACTGAATGCATAAATTCTGAAACCCAGGCACGAAAATTGTGCCAGAAAGAAAACAGGTGCCAATCTTTACAAGACTAAACATTCCCAAGTTTCGGCATAATTGGTATCAATTATACGTCTGGTTTATAAATTCCGAAGCTTACAAGTTTTCTATTTTATGATTTAGTTTATAATAACTTATATGTAACAGATTTTTTTTCTGGTGAAACATTCATTAGAGAAATTAGAAAAAACCACCATGATTGTATCTGTTTACGATACTTGAGTAGCAAAAAGAATGAATTTGTCTTTATGCCTAAAACATGTTTAATATTAAAGTGTGACTAGAGTCAAATTTGGAATACTTCAGAAATTAGGGTTACTTGCTTAAAAAATCTTTGAGGACATTAAAATGTAGTCGTATATTGTCAATTGTCACCTCCAGCCAGCCAGCCCGGCTAGCGCCCTAGAGGCTAAAGTTAAAGTCTGGTTGACTTCAAATATACACATTGTTTTAGGTCATGAGACAAAGAATCCTGTTGATTTTCAACGATTTTCGTTCTGGGATAAGTGAAAAATCTTGTGAACACACTAGAGGCTAAAGTTAATATCAGGTTGACTTTTAATTTATACACAGTGTTTAAAGCCATGATACAAAGAATCCTATTGATTTTCAGTGATTTCAATTATTGCTGCCAGAGTTTACATGTATAGCCCCTGATCACTCCGAAAAATTGTTCCAGAGTTTTAGCCTCTGACTAAAATAATTGTTAATCAATGTACGTTAAAATACACTTACTCTAGGTCTACTGAGTTCAATCTCTGAATTCTTGACAACAGTTTCAAATTTTGGATATTTTTTCAAATCTTAAAAACCTTGTGTACATTAAAAGCAGAGAATATAAAGAGATGAAAGCTGTACATGGTAGGCATATTTTACCTTAGCTGGCGAGCTGTGTTTGGATTTCTTTGCTTAGTGGTTAATTCTAAGTTATTTGTTTTTTTAGTAATAAATGGTTGTTTTTTGGTTAATTATACCAATAATGATAGTATCCCGATATATTATTAAAAAGGAAGAGAGGAATTTTTCTGTCATTTTGTAATTTCCATTTTGATTAATTTAGCTTATGTGGCCATGCTGTGTCTGTTTTGAATCAAGTGTTTTTCGTGGGCTTTATTAAACAAACCTTGATTTTAGTTGTTTTAATCAAGACCTAATTATACAAAATTCCTAACATTACTACAAATATTTTCTTTACTTAATGAGATTGATTGAAGGTAAAAACATCGCACTAACATGCAGGCCTTTATGTCGAAAATATTTTGGGATTGAAATATATTGAAATTCTTTCTTCTGGAATAAGGGACAGGAGGTGACAGTTGAATCATATGCAATGTTCTTTAATTAAAGACTTATGTATTGCTGTTATTATGTTTGTTTTACATTGTGGGGGGTTTGGGGTGGCTTAGTGGTCTAGAGTGCCGCGCTTCGACCTCTAGCTGGCCGGTCAACTCTGGCTTACGGCTATTGTTTCGATCCCTGGTGTGAGCGTATGTGGCATGGAGATAGGGGCGCCTTCTCAACCTTGGGGTTTCCTCCGGGCACTCCGGTTTCCTCCCACTGCTAAAGACCCCTACGCGCAAGCGAATTATTGAAATAAAAATTGAAACCATATGTTAGTCCCAAAATGACCTAGTTTGTGTCGAGTGGACGGTAAACCCCATTTCTCTCTCTCTCTCTCTCTTTTATATTGTGAATAATAAAGAAGTTACCATGTCAAAATTAACCATTTTACTAGTTATGTAGTATAAAATGCCTTAATTATATGGAGACCCTTGGTGCCCTAGATGGTACATGTAATTGAGTTCAAAGCATTGATTTCCATACGGGATAGTGGTAAATTCCAAAATGGAGTCTCAAGTTGTGCATTATAGATAAGCAAAAATTTATTTGATTGATGTTTATTAATAATAGTAGATAATGATAGGGTTCTGATGTTGAATGGATTATGTTTTATGTAAGGCACATTTAGTTGCCTATTGCCTTATGAATATTTTGTTGTGTTGAAAAATGATGTGATACATGGAAGATTCTTACAAAGAAATATGGTTACTGATTAAAATATTGTGTAAAAATATTAAAATATTGGGAAGGCAATAAGAAGTAAACATCAATAACACCTGCCATGTATGTTCGTCAATTTCTGACTATTTTTTTTGGTGAAATAAAATATTCTGGCGAGAGCAATTATGGAGTACCGAGGAGGGTAATAAAATATGCACATAGAATAGGAATGTGAGAGTGAAAGCACGCCTCAAACATAGAAGGCCTGAACCTGGTATACTTATCATGAAATGAGAGAGTTTAATGTCCTGCTGTTCTGCTCCAACTGGACTAATGAAGATGGGCATTGCATACAAGAGATGTTTTACGTGCACACCAATTTTTGCCTTTTGTTATATGGTCTTGTGATCTTTGAGTACAACATAGGATTTATTACATACATTATTGAGATAATAAACTGTTTATATAAAATGAAATGAAATGAAATGAAATGAAATGAAGTTTAACGTCCTACTTTTCTGCACCAATCAGGCTAATGATGACTTGCATATGTAGTGTACTATTGGAAAGTTGGTTTGGACAGCAGGTGTTTCTGCCTACTCTTCACCAAAATCTTACTATGATATTGATTTTTCCTTCCGATCTGAAAGACGAGATGCTGTCACTTGCCAGGCCCTCCATCCTATATCACTGACAAGAGAAAACCAAGCTAGAAGTAGAACATCCTGACAAGCCAACAACAGGATTGAACATGGGATTTCCTAGTGACCCAGCCCATTATTCACTGAGCCACTGTAGCTCCACAGTTCATTTGTATGAAAGAAATGAATATATACTAAACACTGATATTGAACGGAAAATGCGATCTGCCCTGATTCAATCAATGATGTCTTATCAGTATTAAATATTTTACCAATTATTAGAGACTGATTATGTGAAATTTCGCTTGTGTCTGTATAATCCACATAAGACAATCACAATGGACCTCAGCAACTTAATCTGTTAAAATATAATATCTTTGATAGATATGTTCTGTCAAGCCATTTGTAAGATCAGTTATGTCAAAATATGTAAATGTCAATGTTCTTATTATTTAATGAATCTCACATTCCACTTTCCTTAAATATCTGATTACAAATTTCTTGAAATGACAAATTCATCAGTATATCATAATTTTAAGTGAATAATTATAAGACAAGTGTTTGTTTATCACATTTTAATCCTATTGTTTTTTTGTTATTATTTTTCAGTCTGATTCTGGTCATACAGTGAATGGTTTTACCTCTAATGATGAATTGTCCCCTGCCCATGTTCCTCCGAACAATATAAATGGAGGCCATCTAGTCTTTAATGGCAGTAAGTCATGGCATGAATCCAGCGTTAACAAAAGTCAATCTAAGCCGTCTGTGATATCCAGAGTTTCAGGTTAGTAGTTAGTAATTTCTTTATTTATTAGCACAAACTACCAAATTTTAGGTATATACAATTACTGAGTGAAATACATTGCACCATTTCAAGCAAATTATCCAAATATGTCAATGGTAGACAAATATATATAGAATATACAAAAACATTAATATAAAATACAATTAAAACATCCTGTGGAAATATTGAAAAAATGATTAAATTGTTGCAAACTCTAACACACTTTTCCGATTGGTTTCATTAGTTTGGGAGATAAATCTCCCTAACTTCTTTGAAGTTATATTTATTTATGTTAAAGTTCCAATTTCATATTTTCTAAGAAAGTCAAAACATAATTATTTCTATGTCTTTTGCTCAAAAGGTTGTCAACTCACTATCACACGATCATGGGCAAAATTTTTTGGGCATTAGAAAGGCTGACACAGGCAGATTGAGGAAATAGTTACTCAATTACCTCCCTTGTTTTCCCATTCCTCTCCATGGACGGCCATCTTCAAACGTTTGAATTTGAATTTGAAAATGATATTTTTGCCAATTTCTCAACTGGCAATTGTGAATTATAGGATTAATAGGATTATTCTTTAACAAGGTAGGACTGTTTATAGGTTCAATCTATTTTAGAGCTTTATTTTAATACATTTTAAAAATGTAACTTAAAAAAATGCTATTGGAACTTTAATAGGAAAAGCTGACTCATGTATCTGGCAGTGCAGTATTCAAATGCACATTTACTAATTAAAAAAAAGACCAACAAAAGTCTAAAAGTGTTTTCATTGCATTGTGACTTAAACTTTACTTTCGTGTTGCTTGGTACTGTAAATAAATCTGTTATGAGTTTTATAAACTAGCAATGTATGGACTGAATTATGGTTGTTGCAGTCTGAAGAAGATTTTCATTTTTCCAAACATGTTGGAAAGTAAAGTAGAGGAATTTCCATATTTATCTGGTTTGGATATTGATATCACTGAAATCTTTGTTCTTTTATTTTGTTTTAGCAAAACAACATCATTCACCAGTGAAACGCCATCATTCAGCGGGTGATATGTTGGCGGTTGATCCACCCAGTAGTAAAATACCAGAACCAGAAAACCGATTTTCAGAACGTCCCAAATCTGAAGGTCATGTTTATAGTCGTCATATGTTATCTAAGCGATCTTCCAGTTATGGGGTAAATTCATCTCTTCATATAAATTATATTCATTATAAGTGGTAATTTTTAACACATTTATTTTTCTGTGCATTATTAGAAGATAATCTGTCCACTGTTTGCTAATCATCAAGAACAATTACATCACATGGCGAAAACGTATTGTGTTTAGTGATGTGTAATAAAGAATTTATCTAAAACGGCAAGATAATGTATTGTGTGTATACTAACTTTAAATCAATTGCAAATGTTTTTAAGTATATCTTTTTCAGCATATTTGAGTGAACATATTACTGAATTGTAGTTGAATTTTTACCCGCATTTTTTTTTTTAATTCAAAAGGGACATTCACCATTTGGAAGGGCAGATTCTTATCATAAGTTAGGACAACTAGGAGAAGGATCTTATGCTACCGTATTTAAAGGTCTTAGCAGGTGAGAGAGAGAGAAATGGAGTTTAAAGTCCGCTTAACACAAACTAGTGCATTTTCTATAAAAAAAAATTCAATCATTTGCATGTTACACTTCTCTTTGTCACATACATAGTCCTAACAGGTAACAGTATGTGATGTTATTACTATCATTGAATATTGAAATGAAACTGTTAATTGAAGTGTATTGTTAAAGTAAATGCACCCCTTCAAGATACATTATGGGAGATTAGATAAAGAGTTCTCATTATAGTAGATAAAAACTAAATACAGTAATGTAAAAGGAATTTGCTGAAAATTTCAGTCAAATTGATCTACTTTGAACGGAGATTTTAGCGATTGAAAGTTTTAGTCTAATCTCGATCGTCATTACTAAAGTTGGTACAATAAAAAACATAGTCTCGATTATCAATTTTTTGATGTAATTATTTACGGACGTTAAGCATCAGATAGGATTGTAATCCAGTAAATATCGCAGGGTAGTAAAACCATCGAGAGTTGATTATGGTCTGGATTAGTTAATTAATGACATTTCATTTAGATAACATTTCAGGCCTAAAGAAAGACGTGCAATTGGCAGATTTAGCTCTTGCATAATGTATGTTTAAACAACTTAATATGTCATCGACTACAATACTTTTTCACTGGATGAAAATTTTACAATACACAAGACTTCTAAAAATGGTGTCTGTATGTCATGAATGTTAAAATTCTACCCTTGGCAAATGGAGACATGTGTGATATAACATTTAAAGATTTAAGGGTGATCAAAGTTTGTAATCAGAAAGTTCATCATCTTGACAATATCATGACTAGTGTAAATTGTATAATTTCAGTACGACAAATCAAACAGTTGCCTTGAAGGAAATCCGTTTACAAGAAGAGGAAGGAGCTCCATTTACAGCCATTAGAGAAGGTAATGATATTTCTTAGTCTTTCAAGTAGCTAAACCTCAAAATAGATTATTTTATTGGGTTGATCTGATTTGTGTCATTCTAAAGGAAATATCAGAGTCACGATTACTCAATGAGTAAAATGGCTCACTGACCAGGAGGTCCAGGGCTTGGTCCCTATTTTGGTAAAGATATTTGCCTATCATTTTCCTGTGGGGTTTTCCCCTTGTCACTGGGCCTGGCAAAGACGAAGGTAAAGTCATTCAGATAGGATGAAAAAACAATGTATAAGAACCATTGACAGTTTCCCACATGGCACAGGTTCTGTGTACACATTGGCATGCACGTAAAAGATCAATTGGCAGTTGGAATTCGATATAAAAAAAACTAGGCCGCAGAGCCGCTGCCTGGGCAAAATTTCATTTCTATCTTCATTAGCCCAGGTGACATGGAAATGCAGGACTTCAACTCCATTTCATTTCATGTAATGAAATATCCCAGATATATTTCAGTATATAAAACCAGTTACTGGTAATTCTATGTGGAATGTTCTTAGAATGCTTTATTCGCTTGATACATTTTCAAAGAAATGCCAACGTTCTTCATGGAGTTCGACCAGTAATAACATAGTGCTTGGACAGACCTGTCTGCAACTCAAATGTGCAATTACAACTTCCCACTTTGACTTGTCTTTTTACCTTGTGATACAGGACACTTCACAGGCTTTAAGTGGTGCTCACACTCTATTCTAGTGAACAGTCCCTTTTCTTGATTCTTTGTGAACAGAGCTGGATTAAATTTCATAGGGACATTCTTCGAAACATTACCAAAGCACTATCGGAGTCAAAATCTTGATTTCGGCTCCTCGATGGTAAAATGACTAATGCCTCTTTAATTATGTTCACCCTGTAATATGAAATAATTGGTGTATTTTTGTTTTCCAGCATCTTTATTAAAGGGATTACGTCATGCAAATATAGTGACACTACATGATATTATCCATACCAAGGAGACTTTAACCTTTGTGTTTGAATATGTAGTAAGTATAAATTTCCATAACTATTCAATAATGTACCTACCGTACATGTATGATACATATTAGTTTTGCACAGTTTTGGTGGTACCTGTATTAGGGCTCAAGGCTAAACAGAGGTTACTTACTCATGTTAATGTCAGATTGTTTTATTTGTAAATGTTTGCAGTATTCTATAATCGTAAAGAAAACAGGAATGGTTGTTTTTGGAGATATTGATAATATTATGAACACTTTCCAAATTGTAAACAAAGCAAATACTCACTAATATTACTTTATCATTCTTTAATTTGGTCAATTTTTAAATTGAACTTTTATCTTTTCTCAATGTAATTCAATTGTTGCCCTTCGATAAAATTTTATTTCTAATATTTGATTTACACTAAATTTTGATTTGGCACCTGTTACACTTGCTGAGTTGGATGTTTCTATGTTGTTGATATAATTCTGTCAAAAATGAGACCTATAATTACTTCTTTAGATGTCATAAAGAATTGCATTCTGAAACATGGATTATTTTGAAACACTTACTTTTGTGTTTTCATTGATTTTAAATCGAAGTGAAAACTACCATCTGTTCTATTCCATTAATCTTCAACAGTTACATACTGTCAAATTGTTGTATGATGCTGGATTGAAGAGGGGGGAATTGTTAGCATGTGCACGCTGGGTGTATGGCCGAATAGGTTAGTATGTGACATGGTTTCGATTCATCGGTTGTGCGTGAAAAGGAGAAGAGTGGCCAGTCCAACCTCCTGGGTTTTCTCTGGGTCCTCCGGTTTCCTCACACTGCTAAAGACCCTACGCACAAGCGAATTATTGAAATAGAATTGAACAATATGTTAGTTCCAAAATGACCTAGGCCAAGTTATACAATCAGTTTGATTGCTCGATACTTTTCAAAATGATAAGTATTTCCAAGTACTTCAAAACCATGATTTCCTCCCACTGCTAAAGACCCCTACGTGCAAGCGAATTATTGAAATAAAACTGAAACCATATGTTAATCCCAAAATGACCTAGTTTGTATCTAGTGGATGTTAAACACCATTTCTCTCTCTCTCTCTCTCAAAACCATGACTGAGCCCAATCATGAACATTTTCTACAAAGACTAGAAAAAGACAATCAGTTTGATTGCTTGATACTTTTCAAAACGATAAGTTTAATTGTGCAGTTAATTAGTATGTGTCATCTGTTATTTTGTCATTTCGCTGTGGGGGGAGGGGGGACATTGTGATGGAATTTATCAGGGTTTGGCCTATATTTAATATGACGATTGGTGGCCATTGGATGTATTTTGTACAAGCTCCTAACACATGTTCTTATTGTAGGATACAGATTTAAGTCAGTATTTAGAGAAACACTCTGGAGGTCTTAATGCCTTCAATGTTAAGGTAAGCATTGATTTAATTATTTACACGTGTGATAAGTAACAACTTCTAATATATACATGGTGTAGTAAATTTATACATGTATTAAAATATTTTTGGCACTTATATTAAGCACGTCATACATAGTTGACAGTACTTATCTGTAAAATATGAAAGTAATATCTTAATCTATATAACGTTCTTTTATAAAACCCATAAATTCAAGAGTATAACTAACCAAAAACAATAAAATAATATCACAAAAATGGAGTCATATAATAGTAGTTTCAAAACTTGTGAAAGAGTACCCCGATTGAAAAGGCCATATCTCAGTCATATAACTTTGCAGTTTTACATAATTTTCTGAGGGGTTTGACCCTTATATTACATTTGAAGCCAGAAAAGGGACCTGCAATAGATAGATTGAAGCATCTGTATAAGAAATATTAAATTGATCAGGTTTCTGTTGAAAGTATTGAACATAAGAAGAAATAATACACTGTCTGACTGATGACCATTATAAATATTGAAAAGTGTAAACTGTTTTAATAACGATGAATAAAAACAATGCAAAAAAGTGACAAAAAGCAATTAAAAACTGTTCAGCAAGACTAATTAATTATAAAAATGTGCAGTGATTGATAGGTCTACAATTTTCTATAGAAATGTTTTTCCATTTTTTCTAGTTATTTTTGTATCAGTTATTACGAGGTTTAGCCTACTGTCATTATAGGCGTATATTACATAGGTAAGTGTCTTTAGTTAGGTTCAGGTAAAGTCTTTACCTAAAGGGTAATTTTGAAGAACAGCTTTTTAGTAAAATTTGAAAAAATATTTTGGGATCTGTGTCTATAACGTTTAAAGATACGTTATGGGAGATTAGATAGAGAGATAGCAGTTATCACTATGATAATTAAAAACTAGATAATGAAAAGGGAATTTGTGGAAAATGTCAGTTCAATTGATTCACTCTGAAATGAGAATTTAGCGGTTGGATTTTATGCCTAGCCTCAATCATCATTACTGTACGATAAAAAACAGTCTCAATTATCCATTAAATTTCACAATTAGATAACATTTAAGCTATGAAGAAAGACCTGCAATAGGCAGATTTAGCTCTTGCATAATGCATGTTTAATAAACATTACTGTCTGCACCTCTTGGATGACAAAGACAATCTTTTATAACCAGACAATCGTATCTATATCAACGTCCCATCCAAATTCTTACAAATCATGCATTGGCAGAATTCTTTCTGTGGGATGAAATTTTGAAATGATTGATCATGGGAAATACAATTTTTGATTATAGATTGTCAAATCTGTGCTTTAAGAATACAAGCGAAATCGAGTTTTGTAATCCAGATAATGTATAGAGTAAGGTGGGATTTTAAAATCAAAATTAGAAAACTAGTCATAAAAGTTTCATTCTGACAACATGTTAAGTCCCACGCAATTTCATTTCATAAATTATTTTGCAGGGAGACAACTCTTATTTTTCTTTGCTTTTACAGGGATCTTAAGCCTCAAAATTTATTAATAAGTGAAAGAGGGGAATTAAAGCTAGCAGATTTTGGTAAGTTAATTTTCATTTTTTCGGATGCATAGTTCTACAGGTTGCAATTTAGACATATGAAATGTTTCTTTATGTGTGTTTATATTGTTTTAGGATTAGCTAGAGCAAAGTCTATACCTAGTCGTACATATTCACATGAAGTTGTTACGTTATGGTATCGTCCACCAGATGTATTATTAGGTTCAACAGATTATTCCACTTCTCTAGATATGTGGTAAGTTATATGGACTCAACATTCGGACTTGCTTCAATATCAATGTGAGATAACGCTTATTCCTGAATAAATCATTTGAGTTACACTTTAATGTATAATTATTGATAACATTTGTTTCCAAATTCTTGGACAAAATCCTGTTTGTGTTTATCTCTTTTGAGTAATATTGGGTCAATTCAAGCTTGTGTTAAGGTTGTTTTGAAGTGGTGTATAACTGGTGTTCTTTTTAGTGCCTGTAAAACTGGTGTTCTTTTTAGTGCCTTAATCTGAGCCTCTCAATTTAGCAGTAGTGTTTACACCAGTGTCTAAACTAGTTAAAAGAAATTCCCTTCTTGCTGTCTGCCGTTTCACACTGGCGTTGTAATGAGATTTTTTTTAACCCATACGGGTTAGGGTTAATGTAATTTTAGAAAATAATAACTTTTATCAAGTTATTATTATCAAACATGTTTTTATGTAATTTGAAATATTGCACAAAGTTCTTTGTCTTTATATCTTTGTCATGTAAATTTTTGTCTTAAATCAGAATATTGATATTGAAAATACAGACAAACTGAGGGGCTCAAGTAACACAGATACAGCACTGATGTTTATGTTGTGTGAATATATCCATTTTTAACACAACCTTAACACCAATGACCTTAACTCAGATTGGGCCTGCTTGTTTTTGTCCATCGAGATGCGAGCCGTTATGTACATGGCGTATGTCTGTCAGGTTACCATATCAAATCAAATCAAGTGACCCGGGTGATAAACAATATGGCACGGGATAATATTACAATATTAAACGGGTTGCATGACATGTTTTAATCAAAAACAGTATTGTTGAAAGTGTGACTATCAGTCAGTGACCGTAAAATAAACAGAAAATTAATATTGTTGAAAAAAAAAATACATGGCATATGAACTTATTGTTTTACAAAGCTCCAATTCATTTTCAAAACATTTTGTTTAATTTTAACGCTATAAAATTTGTGTTCCTAAATAATGTGAATTTTATCACATTGACATGTTCATCATCTTGCGCAGTGATCGCCACTGTTGACTTGCGGTTAAATCAAGTCACCTCGGTGTGGAAACTGACAAACTTTGGTCATCCTGCAGCATCTGTATGGGCAATTCAAGCAGGGCCATTGATTTCAAATACACATGTTAAACACTACACCACTTTAACCCAGGACTTGAATTGACGTAATGTAAGTTCATGGCATATTGTGATACAAACAAGCTACTGATGGCTCATAAAGAAGTACCAAACATATAACGATTCTTCTTTGGGAATATTAAATGTCCTTATCTATTTTGTGTTACAGGGGCGTAGGATGTATATTTACTGAAATGATATCTGGTTTAGCAACATTCCCTGGCATGAAAGATGCATATGATCAGTTAGATAAGATATTTAAGGTATAATATATATAAATTATCTACTTACATATGTAATATAGAATACAGTACAGCAGTACCTGAGGACTACAAGTCCATATCAGATTTTCATGGGAAATAGACAGTTTTAATTGAATATATCAAAGAACAAGTGATGAAATTTATATCGATACATGTATCTTAATTAAATGCAGTTAATTTTTCTGATATGGGTACAAAGCATAAAAATTTTTTTTTGAAAAGAGATAGTTTGAATTGTGCTTGCAGAAAAACTTATTAAACATAAAAGGAAACTGAATTGTGACTTGAAAATTGCAGCAATTAATTAAGCTTGCTGTCAGGCTCTAGCATTAAGTAGTCTTTCTCCTGACCTACAGATTGCATTACAACAACCAGGGCAATATCCCGTTCTGAAATCTGTGCCCATTCTGACACTGTTGCCATTAAACAAGGGATTTTATTTAAAGTTATCATGTTGTATAGGTCTCCTATTGATCCATATTTTTTAATATTATGGGGTGGGGTGGTTTAGTGCGTAAGATGTCATACAAACGCAGTGTTAACTGAGAAAGTTAATCGTGAATTTCCAGCTTGGTTCCCCTTGTCAGTTGTGCAGGACAATGATTAACATTTTTCGCTAGGGCTAAGCAGAGCTAAACAATTTCATTGGGACAAGATAACTTTGATTCTAACTGATATCAATATTGATTGAAATTCGTGAATTCTAATTCGTGTTTTTAATTTCGGATATCACGGAAAATATTGAGTTAATTAAGTCATTCAAAATTGTCATCAGCTTATTTAGATCTGTGTGCCTCATACTGTGAGACTGTCTCATTGATTTTAATGCAAATTATGGAGGGTAATCAAACCTTGAAATAAAGCACCTGTCACTCAAATTTTGACTTTCTAATACACAATCCACCTTGAGCTTATCATTTTGCCTCATACAGATTTTTTCCCCTTAAAAGTCAAATGACTTGAACAAGATTGTCATTATAATACACGACTTTATAACAAGTGGAGAAAGATTTCTTATTATCAAATATCAGTTAATAACCCAGCCATAAATAATTATGTAACGGTTACAAAACAAGTAGGGCAGGGTTTATTAGCTAATATCTGTCAAAAGGAGAATAATTGTTGGGGGAATGGGGACTTAAAAATTTCCAAGATCAAAATAAGGTCATGATTTCTAAGCTCAAATTATTAACAGTTATAATTAATTTTGTGTTTTATTGTTGTTTTATAGGTTTTAGGTACACCAAGAGAGAAAACATGGGAAGGTGTATCAAAGTTTCCTCATTATGATAAAAGTGAGTACACCAAACTGAAAGTAAATGAAATTTGGTTTAAGTCCTATTTTCTGCAGCAACAGGGCTAATGAAGATGGGCATAGACCACCTAGTATGCTTTCGGGGAAGTTTTACCTTGACACCAGTACTAAAGCCTACTCATTTCCATCTTTCAATGTAGCCAATGGGTCATGTCTCATCTGAACCAACTGTGGCTTCCAGCTTGGAAGTTTCAAGTACAAAATGTAGAATATCATGCTCCTTTAGATAAATTCGTTCATCTCTTTGAAGAATAATTCTCCTACTTGGCAGGATTGGTTGAACAGTGTAGTTTGTCATTAATGATACTGTACATGTCAAGAGTTTTTTTTACTGTACATGTCAAGAGTTTTGTGTCATTTATTCCTGTAAGGCTTTTATGAAAAACTGTGCTGATAATTTCCAAATTTGAATGCTTCTGGTACGTTAGTAACCAATGTTTCATGGAAATATGTATACGAATATCTAAATTTTTTGTGCAATGGATTTGTATATATGTTTTATTTTGTATTTTCAGCAAAGTTTGGCCTGTATCATCCACAACCTTTATGTAATATAGTCCCTAAATTAAAATTCATTCCACATTCAGATAACTTAGCTATAAGATTTTTACAAGTAAGTATAGTTGAATATATATACATTGATGGGCTTGACTGTAATGTTGTTGGGACCTAAACTTTGCCTTATTTATACGGGAACTGCACCACACGTAGCTGAAACTAATGTAGCTGGCAATGACTCCATATCATTCTGCTATAAACTGTCACCATGGCATGACCCGCTGTAGGTTTTTCATTTGAGGCCAAAGACAGTTATCAGACTTGTGTAAGTCACAGTTCCATGAAAAAAATATTCAAAGATTGTCTAAGTTGTCAAATTAAAGGAAAAAATTGTAGAAATGAAAAGAAAAATAATAAAACAATAGTTGTTGTTTTTGTCCCCCACCTTTCAAAGAAATCAGAGGACTATTAAAATGGGCCTTTCTGTCTGTCTGTCCGTCACACTTTTTGGGACACAATAACTCTCCTAATTGAGCTAGAATGTTCAAACTTTGTGTAGTTGTTTATTTGGCGAATGCCTTGATTGAGCTTGAACATAAGCATTTTCTGCTTAGAGTAAGAAGAGGTTAGCAATTTGATAGGTTGATATTTTGGGAACATGATAACTTTATTTCTAATTAAGTGTGAGTGATGAAACTTGTTGTATAGATTTATTACATCAATACCTTGACTAAATAAGTTTGATAATGGACTTTTTTGCACAGGGTAAGCAGACTGATAAGCAATTTGATTGGTCGAGACTTTGGAACACAATAACTCTCCTTCTAATTGAGGTAGAATGTTTAGACTTGATGTAGATGTTCATTAGGTTAATGTCTTGACTGAGTTCAATGATTAAAATTTCCTGCTAAAGCATTGGTTGAGGCTTTGGGACAAGATAATTTTGATTCTATCTGATAGAGACTGATGAAACTCAGTGTATAGGTAATAATCAGTTTAATTGCTCTAAGGGGGGGGGGGGGCGTGTTGGATGGCCAAATGGTTAGCAGTAGAATGTGCTGCTGTATCATAAAGCCTGCCATTAAGTCAACTGGCGTGGTTTTGAATCCCCGGTTGTACATGACAAGGAGTAGGGTCACCTGCACAACCTCAAGGGTTTTTTGCAGGTCCTCGGGTTTCCTCCCACTGCTAAGGACCCCTAGACGCAAGCTAAATTATTAATGTAAAATTAAACAATATGTTAGTCCTGAAATGACCTAGTTTGAGTCAAGTGGACGTTAAACCCTGTTTTTCTCTCACTGTCTTTGATTGCAAGATACTATTGAAAAAGATAAATGTGTCATTTATTTATTTTGGGATTTTAGCTGGGGATATCAGCCTCGCTTTTGGCCTGATTCTTCTAGATTTGTTAAACCTTCTGAAAAACAAATTTTATCATCCAATATGTATGAAATTTATATTCATCTTTCAAATAAGTGAAACAAAGAAGCCTATTGAATTTCAGCAATTTGCAATATTGCTTCTAGAGTTATTGGTCTTGGTTAAGTTTCTTGAACCATGTTATCATCTGATCTGTTTGAAATTTATATGCATCATTTAGATTAGTAAAACGAAAAAGTTTGTCAAATTTCAACAATTACTGTAATTTACTTCCAGACTTAATGCCCTTGTTTCAGTTTCTAGAAACTTGTGAATCCTCAAATGACAAAAATAAAAATATGATCTGTATGAAATTGTGTAGATGCCCCAGTCACCTACAAAAGAATAGATATGTGACAACCCTTTTTGACCGCTCGGACGGTTTAGCTGCTGTGTGTGTATGTTAAGTTGCCTGGCAGCCTATCTTATTATTTAGTGTATGCATGTGACGAGATAATACAGTGCATGTATAATATTAATAATATAATATTAACAGTTTATTCACAACTACATGTACATGCATAAGTATGAAAATTACATGAAGACGAGTGGTACATGTTAATCTAATCATCAATATGTAATGTTACCTATCAATCAACAAAGCTATATTGATATTCCTCTTTTCGTAAAGGCATTTAATACAAAACTTCCAACATTTTCTGTACACTCTTCATTATTCATTAATATATTAAGTTGAATTGAATCATGAGGTTTGATGAATGGTGAGAGATATTGTTGTCTCAAATTATCAGAAAATGGACAATACAATAAGAGAGAGAGAAATGGGGTTTAACGTCCACTCAACACAATGTAGGTCATTTCGGGACTAACATATGGTTTAATTTTATTTCAATAATTCGCTTGTGCGTAGGGGTCTTTAGCAGTGGGAGGAAACCTGAGTGCCCGGAGGAAACTCACAAGGTTGAGAAGGCGCCCCTATCTCCATGCCACATACGCTCACACCAGCCGCAAGCCAGAGGTGACCGGCCAGCTAGAGGTCGAAGCGCGGCACTCTAGACCACTAGGCCATCCCAACCCCCCAAAACAATAAGAAATGTTTTTCATCTTCTGCTAATTGAAGGCTCAGTTTTTACATAAAATCTCATTGCAAGAAATAAAGGGTTTTACTGTATCTTTCTTTTTTAACTTTCAGTTTATATGCACTAAGTCTAAATTTACTGAGTGCACCCCTTTCATCTTTTTTCAGTGTACATAAATAATTTTCCATGTTATATAAATTCTTAATATGATAAGAATCATGTTTTGAATTTGATTTCATATGTCCATTTAGATGCTGGAAAGTCTTACTCTGGTCTGTGTTTTTCCAGGACAGGATAAATATATATCATGTTATTGGGTTTTGAATAAGGAATTCATGTATTAAAACTTTTATTTTTTGCGGCAGTAAATATTTTACCCATTCCTGTTTCCTCTAGTATAACTTGGATGATTTGTATATATAAAAACTGCATGTCACCCTCAGAATGGTTGGAAATAGATGACATATACATGCCATAGAATGACGCATTTAGCCTTTCAGTGACGTCATATTGCATCGAAGTCAGCAGACACAGCTTCGGGCTATATTTTGTTAAGAATGGGGTTTTTAATGTCTCTTGAAAAAAAGAAACCTGGTGTCTGTCTAGGGAGAACAAAAGATTTAAATGTCCCGCCTGATGACATTTATCTGATTTTGACGAAACTTGAAATATAGGTCTCTCTCGAAAAGATCTTGTTTCCGTTTGTTACTGGCATGTATCAGATCAAAACTTCATGGATTATAGCCCCTGATTGAAATACCAAAGATCTCAGTTCCTGTCGATATTCGCACATATCAGACCGCAATTTCCTCTATTATGGCCCCTGAAAAATCACATTTTTAGCTTGTGGTCTACCTAGAGGTCACAATTTTTATCTGATTTTAAAAAAAGTTAAAATATATTATTGTTGCACCATAATAATGATTGAAGGAAAAAATGGTTGTGAACCTGCAAGAGGTCCAAATTTTTGTCCAATTTTGATGAAACTTAAAATATATGTTTATATCCCAAAGATCTCTATTCCTTTCAATATTTATGCATACCAGACCCTAAATGTAGTTACATCTTGCATTAATCAACAGTCATGAGTTGTTAAACGTTCATTAAAAACTTTGTGTTGTAACAAATGTACAAACTTTCATGAGTTTAAAGCGGGAATTTCATATTTTCCAAGAAAGTCAAAACATATTTATTTCTATGTCTTTTGCTCAATAGGTTGTCAACTCAATATTATACAATCATAGGCATTATTTCCCACACTGAAACATCTTTCACATCGGAAATAATAACACAATTACCTCCTTGTTTTCACATTCCCCCCATGCAATAGCTATCTTCAAACGTTTGAATTTAATGTTGAAAGTGATATTTTTGCCAATTTCTCAACCGGCAATAGTGAATTATAAGATTATTCTTTAACAAGGTAGGACTGTTTATAGATACCATCTATTTTAAGGCTTTATTTTAATATATTTTAAAAATATAAGTTAAAAATATGAAATTGCCACTTTAACATAAATTTGTAGAAATGTAACTTAAATTTGACAAATATTTCAATTTCCCTGACTTTTTTTATTGGAAAAAAATTCTAATATTAAACTGTGTTCTGGCAAAATACTCCATATCATGTGTTTTCAAGGATGTAATTTCCACATTAACATGATAATTTAAAGTCTATGGATATTATTTAACAGATTGTAAGTCCCTATCAGATTCCATTTAAGGGGAGTGGATGGCCGAATGGTTAGCACGTGCGTGTTGTATCATAAAGCCTGTCATTGAGTCAACTAGCGTGGTTTTGAATCCTCGGTTGTACGTGACAAGGAGTAGGGTCGTCTGTCCAACGTTATGGGTTTTCTCCGAACCTCCGGTTTCCTCCCACTGCTAAAGACCCCTACGCGCAAGCGAATTATTGAAATAAAATTAAACCATATGTTAGTCCCCAAATGACCTAGTCTGTGTCGAGTAGACGTTAAACCCCATTTCTCTCTCTTTCAGATTCCATTTAGCATTTAAAACAGGCACCTATGAGTTTTTCTGAAATATTTTGATGGTCCTCTTTTTAATCTAATGGGTCTTAAAGAGATTATCAACCATTGATATTTAACTTAAGTTTTGTTTCATTTAGAAAATAAATGTTATATAATCGATTTGAGTACATTTGGTTGTGGATTAAGCTGTGAATATTTGTTATTTTCTGAAAATGATACACAGAGATTCTAATTACATGTACTGTACAAGTTGATGTTTTTTCCTACAAAAGTCAAGACTTTGCCTAATATATACAGATGAAGGTCAGAAAATTGTAGACTTACATTTTGACTTACTGCAATCTCTATAAGTCACAATTTGCTTGGCAATATATATAGATTATGGCATTCAGGTAGTCTATACAGTATTTATTCTATTCACAGATGGATCCCTCCAAAAGAATTTCAGCAAAAGCAGCAATGAAAAATGAATATTTTCGAGACCTTCCTCCTAAGATTCAAGAATTGGCAGACAGTAAGTTGAGACCTGACTGTTCTTGCTATAATAATTTATTAAGAATGGATAAATTAAAGATTAATGAATATGTTAAAAATTTCAGTCAAATTACATTATCCTGAGTAAAACTATGAATGTCTAAATAATAATGTATACTGATTTAGTTCTTAGATAATGCATGTTTAAAATTTAAAGGAGGACATTGGTGACTTAAACAAGACTGGTGACTAAATTCAGTTTGGTATATGGCATAAATTACTGGTATGCAAAATTGCTAATTCATGGTAAAACATGTCATTTACTGGCACAACATCTGGTCCAGAATGCAACAATTACAGAAGAAACGAA
Organism: Patella ulyssiponensis; assembly: GCA_963678685.1. Lineage (NCBI taxonomy): Eukaryota > Metazoa > Mollusca > Gastropoda > Patellidae > Patella > Patella ulyssiponensis. Next base: position 81,120,484 of record OY783225.1, on the reverse strand, counting down.
TTACACTTTAGGATTTGCAAAACTGCAAATATTTTAAAACAAGACAAGGAATAAGTTGTTAAAACATATCAATGGCTGTATTTGTCCATTACAGTGCAGCTCATCCATTCATTCATTTAATTATTTTTTAGTTGCTTCAATATTTGACATTCCTGGTTTAATGTTACTGCCGGAAATGGATGAACTGGTATCATCACGGCGGCCAAATGGTAGGAGTGGAATACGTACAACGCTCAAAGTCTAGTCCCTGGTTGCATTCAGTAGATAAGAAACCTTACTTACGGTGGTGAGTATATTTATGATAATGATAATGTATATTTATTTAATCCCCTTAATAATCCATCCATATATGCATGCCCAAAGTGCTACATTTGAGGAGTCTCTCATTATTAAAAACACACATAAAACAATATGTTTTCAATCTGGATAATAGAGGTTAAACAAATAAGTTTTTAGTTGTGACTTAAAGTTCATATATGGCTATCTTGTAATAATGGCCTTTCGAATGGTGTGAAAAATCAGATTTTTTTTGTACAAAGTAGTTTTGCACTTAATCAAAGATACCTAGAGTAACAGGTCACATATGACTATCTTACAGTAATCTTTTGAGTGGTATGAAAAATCTGATTCTTTTGTGCAAAGTAGTAGTGCACATAATCAAACCCTGACAATTGGAGTTCAAAGATGCTGCTCTCCAGGCAAATATGTGGTTTTTATTTGATAGTATAAATTAATGGATTTTATGAGCTGTTAAATCACTTGTATCACATTGTCTATTGTTTGAAATATTTTAAATATCAATGTATATAAGCTTATCACAATAAATCTGATTAATTCCAAAAACTCAAATGGGTTTTAAAGCCCTTTTTTGCACCAGCCAAGCTAATAAAGATGGGAAAACTCAATCTTCCATCCCATCCAAATGACTAGACACTGTTCCTTGACAGACCCTCCATCCCAAAATCCTGCTGAAACATTTTCCTCCAGTGTCAGGATCAAACCTGGGACCTGGTTATATAACAAGAGCCTTTTACTCATTAATCCCCTGTGACTCCCCTGATCATGTTAAGCTGAGTTGTAAGCAATTGATTCATCAAATCTTTAGAACATAATAACTTTGATTCTAATTGAGTGGAGAAGATGACGTTGTTTCAAGTATTTTGTGCCCATGTGTGGTCTAATTGTCTGGGTTACATAATAAATATATCTATGTATCTATTTCAGATAAATATAAATTTATTATGGAGAATGAATGATGTGTATGACAGGCTATAATTCAGTGCAAATTGTTTTGATGACTTTCAAGATGCATTTATGTCAAACAGGCGAATATTCAAAGTCATTTAGATTTTTTCACAGAGTTTGTAAAAGTTAAAAGATATTTGTATTTATGAGCTCTGTTCAAGATGAATGAGAAATATGTTAATTTTTTCAGTAACGTGATAATGAAATTTGTACTGGAATAGATTAACCCCTTTCATGCTGTAAATATGTATTCTTCATTGGGGCTTAGATGTTATTAGTGTCCCCCGAACTTTGAAGAAAGCAAGGGATTATTAAAATGGGTCTATCTGTCTGTTTGTCTGTCTGTCTTTCACACTTTTTTGAACACAGTAACATATAAATTGCCTTCTAATTGAGCTAGAATGTTCAAGCTTGGTGTTTATCAGTTGAATGCCTTGATGGAGTTCGGAGATGAGCATTTTCTGCTTAGGCTAAAGCAGAGATAAGCAATTTGATTGGTTGATACTTTAGGACATGATACCATTGGATAATTAAACGAGATTGATTTAACTTGGTGTATAGTTTCATTACATCAATACCTTGAATAAGTTCAATAATAAACATTTAAGCAGAGCAATTTGATTGGTCAAGACTTTGAAGCTTGATGACTTGATTCAAATTCAGTGAGAGTGATGAAACTTTGTGTATAGTTTCATTACATCAATTCCTTGATTAAGTTTGATTATGAGCATTTTATACTCAGGCTAAGTAGATATTTCAATTCTGATAGTTGAGACTTTGGAACACAATAACTCTCCTAATTGAGCTAGAATGTTCAAACTTAGTATAGATGTCTATTAGGTGAATGCCCATTTTGCACAAGGAGATCCATCTACTTCATACTTCAAGGTAGGTCTCTTCCCTAAAATCGCTGCCACATCCAACCAAAAATTAGTATAATATTTTATACTGGGGTTCAAATCTGTTTCACATCTGTCATACACACAGAAATTATATGAACTTCTTAAATTTTACTAAAAGAAAGCAGAATAAATACTTACATGTAACAATATCCTTGTAGTATACTTAATGTTTTCGACTAAAATCGTCAATTTAGGTCTTAAAATGTTGGTCAACTGGCTTAGTGTCTGATCTCAAAGGGAGCTAACTGTTGACTCAAGGTGTAAGTTTAGTATGGTGAATGCCTTGATGGAATTCGAAGATGAGTATTTTCTGTTTAGGTTAAGCAGAGATAAGCAATTTGATTGGTTGATTTTGGGACACAATAACTTTGGATTTAATTTAGTTACTTGGTGTATAGCTTCATTATATCAATATCTTGACTAATTACGATAATGAACATTTTCTGCTTAGGGTAAGCAGAGTCAGAAGCAATTTGATTGGTCGAGACTTCAGAGCTCATTAACGTTGATTCTAATGGAGTGAAAGCGGTGAAACTGTGTGCAGTTTCATTACAGCAATTCCTTGACTAAGTTCGATGATGACCATTTTCTGTTTAGACTAAGTTTTAATTGAGGTAGAATGTCCAAAATTGGTGTAGATTTTTAATTTAGGTGAATGCTTTGACATTGTTCGATCATGCTCATTGTCCACTAAGGCTAAGCAGTGATAAGCAACTTGAATGGATGATGCTTTGGTACACAAAAACTTTGGCTCAAATTGGGTGAGTGATGAAACTCGAGGGTATAAATTCATTATACCAACACAGTGATTAAGTTCAATGATGAGAATTTTCTGCTTAGACTAAGTAGCAAAAGCAATTGGATTGGTTAAGACTTTGGAACATAACCACATGTTTTAATTGGGGCTTTGATTCTAATTGATGGAGAGTGATGAAATTTAGTGTATAGTTTCCGTACCAGGTTCGGTGCTTGAAAACTTTGACTGAGTTTGATCATGAACACTTTATGCTTAGACTAAGTATAGATTATCGAAAAGATAAACTTGCAATTAGTTAGTATGTCATCTATTTATATTGGGTTTGCAGCCGGGGATATCAGCCTCACTGTTGCTTTTATTATGGAAAAGTTTGCTTTGCTTGAGTCATGTGGCATGGTTATGATTACCAGCAAGTACATGACAAGAAGTTGGGTTGCCTGTCGAATCTTGGGAGTCATTTCTGGGTCCTCTTACTGCAATAGCAAATTATTTAAATTAAATTGAACCAAATATTAGTTGCAAATTCATCTAGTTAGAAGACATTAAACCCCACATGTGTCTCTTGCTTTGCTCGTCCATTATGATTAAAGAAAAAATTTTCATTAATTTTGTGTCTGGTTTGAAATATGACAAAATATATCTATGGAATAGCATGGAATACTAGTATTCTTTATATATTGCTTCAAAAAGATCATCATTCTTGTTCTGTCTTATTTATTATGCAATAAATTGTTACCTATTGTCTCTTAATTTACATGCAAAATCACAAAATGAATTTTGCTGTCAGCATTTTATTTTAATTGAAGAATAAATTTTGATAGTTTCCGTGTGAAGACAACCTTGAAAGTAATGAAAAGAAATAAAGAAGGATTTACTTTGTAATTCATCTGTCAACTGTCAGACATGAAGGATCCTGTAACCAATAAATTTATGTGTAATATGAGTAGAAAGAAGTCAAATTTATCAATGACTCTTATTATTTATGAATTTATCAGGTTACATAATAAATGTGGCTTCGAAAGTCTTAGGTACTGAAGATCCTATAGCCCTTTTATGGTAATTTTGAATTATTCAAGTATTGTGAGTAGAAAGAAGTCAGATACATGTACATTAAAAAATAAATTTATTGGATTAAGCTAAGGATTGTCTTCTATTCTGTAAAATGACTTTTTCTATGTATATGCCCAAATTTCATTTAATGCTGTCACCACTATGGATGCTCTGCTGGTTTAACTAAAGTTATTGATCTTTTTATACATCCAAATTAAAGAAAGCGCTGACATTGATTCGGTTTTGACCTAATAATTGAAATTTGCTGAAAATAAAGTTAAAACTAATGCATACATATAATTGATCCATAATAACAATTTGAAGATTCTATATTTTTTTTTGTTACCGTCTCGAGTAAAGAGCGGGAACAGCAACAGCAACACGTGATTTTTAGCTTGCAAGAGGATATTAGTTTGAAACTGACTATTGTAAAATAGAATTGACTGATGACCACAAAATTAGAAATGGGAATTTTGCTTTAGAAAAATAATTGGTGCTTCATCTAGTTTTTGATAATTTGAGTCATAGTTAAACTCAAATCTTACTGTTATAAATTTTGTTTGTTGAAAAGAGAACTATACCATATGGATTATAGAATAGCTTATTTATGGTGGAATGTACTATAACGTGACTAAAAAAATTAATTCTCCTGTTGCTTATAATTGTTGAGGGGTTATTTCAAGGTCACGTTCTCTAGTCATAAATAAACATTAACCTAATAAAAAATTTTAGGCATAACTATTAACCTTATTGCTCTGTAATTGATGTTACTGTACAGGTTATTTGCTGTGAATATTTGTTCATTTAAACCTTTGTAATTATATTCAGTTGGTCTCCAGACAGAAATTGAAGTTTGGACATATTTTGCCAAAAAAAAACACCCTTAAAAGTCCAATATTTTTCTCCTTAAAGATGCACTATTTAAGATTGAGATAAAGAGTTGTCTCAGTTCTCACTATAATAGTTAAAAATTATGATAATGAAAAGGGAACGTGTTGAAAATTTCAGTCAAGTATTACTTCATTCTTAGCATTTGAAGAACAGTGTAGTCTTGATTGGTCATTGCTACCGTTGTAACGATGATAAACAAAATCTCAATTTTTATGTTTTGATTGAGAAATCTAAGGCCAAGCGCAAAATCTGATTAGGCAAATTTAGCTCTTACATAATGCATCTTTAATGTTTTAGATTTAATGCTATTGCAACTTGAGTGACTGATAGGTGGATGTAGATCTTGTAATTGTTTTGGTTTGTTTTAAAATGGTTTATTGTAATATTGCCAAATAAATCCTGTTTTTTTATTTACTTATGTCCTTAAATACCAAAATCAAAATTATGATATATATTAGAATAGATAATGTTTTTATATTTATTAGATCCAACAGGCTGAAATGACCTAGTTTATGTTTAGTGGATATTAAACCCCTTTCTCTCCATATAGTGTGTTGGCTTATCGTTTTATTGGAGAACTCTGAAATTTATATAAATTTTTATAAATGAATGTACTAAGTAACATAAATGTTATAAATATGGGCTCTTAATTTAGGCTTCATCCATTTGAAAAATATTTTCATATGCCCACATTGTGTTGTGACCTGTTGTGTCCGTTTGCCCAACCTTGTGAACACAATAGAGAAATACAGTTTTTAACCAAAAAAATCAAATTAAGACTGTAGGATGAACCCTATTGATTTTTAAATTTGTAATTTGTTATGAAGCAGTATGATTGTAGAGGATGAACACTTTTGAATTTCAGCATTTTATGACTTTCCGTTTCAGATATATTATTTGTCTGGAAAACCTTGAAATCATAAAGAATAAACTGCTGACTTTAATTCTAGTTATATAGGTACTTTCTCAAACGTTTTTAGTGTTAATAATATGACATTTATTTTGCCTTTACAATAAAACTGGTTACATTTTCATTCACGTTTATGTCATATATCAAAGTAACAGTCTTACATTTCAAGTGTGTTTAAGTTACTCTAACATATAACGAAATCAACTTTTGATCATGTCTTAAAGTTTCAATTGAATTGTTGACTATGATTGTTAGATTTCCCAAAAGATGTTTTGCAACTCATTTAAGGAATGTCATTGTTCTGTTGTATGAGTGACAAGTGCTTACCACTGTGGCTTCGGTATAATTACATGACATAGAATTTTGAAACTTATTACTAACTCTACATATAGGAGAGGAGCTTCCGATAGATCAGGATATAACCGTTTTGAAATGACTTTCACACATAATTAATCTATTTCATTGCCAAAAATATATTTACTCCTTCGTTAATATTTGTCTGTTCTTTATTTGTGATATTTTAAATGATAGTCTTTTTATATCTAATATATTCAACACAACTTGCAATCTGATTAAAACACAGGTCCTGTTTCGTTTGTTTTTTTATAGTTCAAAATTTTGTTTTATTTGGCTGTACTACACTAGGACATGGAAGAGTTATTATATAACAGATGCTCTAGTTGATGTGAAGAACTAGCCAATGAAACAGTCTGGGGTATTCTGCACGGAACTGTGGGCAAACCACTAGGAGCGTACACGCTGATTAATTAATCAATGTCTGATGTCATAGGGTCAACAGCCACTTGTACAACCCGTGAGGTGACCTTCCAGTACAACCGGTCAGATCTTCATGTAGTGTAGGCCATCGAAAGTATAAAAAAACAAAACGAAATACATATCAGCATTTTAATCAGATTGCACAACTTGTAGATGCTGAAAGTGTCTTGTTCTTGTTCAGATAATTATTATTATTTATTCTTTTGGTTTTTGGTAGGTTTGGTGTTTCTTTTGAAATATATTTTACTAAAACCAATAAATCTTGTAAAATTATTTACATGTAATTTGTCTTTTGAAATATGTTTACCAAAACCAAAAAATCTTGGAAAATATCAAGTGCCATTGAATGCATGTATTGCAGTAATGAGCGCTATATTTAAAAATGTAATAAACTTATACATCGTGACAAGTTACTTAATTCAAGATGATCCTAAATAGACCAATGAATATAACTTTATTTTATTTACTTTTAATTTCTGTAATTAAGCACAATCTGTTTTATAAGCTAGTCTTTTAATACCAAAGTCAATTATGTATAATTTTTCTAATTTATTTAATTACACCATTCTAAAATATACAACTAATTGCCATCGAAAGCTTAGCTTGCCAATAACTTGTATTGAATTTAACTAATCACTAGTCAATGTACCAAACTTATATATGTAGTCATTTGAGCTGGTAGGCATGTAATGCAAATCCATCAGCAATTTCAACTACAATGCATTTAGTTTTGATCTGCATACCTCTTTAGAAATGAATCTAAGTTTTACTGTACATTTTTAAGAATATATTTTCTATGCTTCTTTATAGAGGAATCTCATAGAAGGATGTATATGATACCAGGATTTATTGTCTCAATTTATTCATGTATATATTATATGTAACCATGTATATATTAAACCATTTGACCCATAAATTAATATAATTAAGAGATTTTTTGTTGAAATCAATTTGACCTATTTAGATTTGCTTGAAATTAAATGTTATATATAGCTATGAAATAATTATTAATTTTAAGCATATTTTATTGGTCAGTTGAAAGTAAGAATTACTGCTTCATTTATTTTAAGATTATTAGTAAATAAAGTGCTATAACACATTATCTGTGTAGTTATTTAGATTTATTTTTATGCGCCTACTTCTCATGTGAACCTATATTGTCGTTGTCCCTGTCCGCCCACAATTTTTTTGGTGGAAACTCTGTAGGTCACAATTTTGAAACGATCTCCCAAAGAGCTTGGTTCCTTTCAATATTCGCACATGGAAGGTTGAGTTTGAAATACGTGAAAATTGGACCGAAACTGCCAGACTAAATGGCTGCTCTTCGTGCGCAATAAAGTGTGGTAAATCGAGATTGTGGACCCTCTAGAAGTCACAATTTTGGTCCAATACTCCATGGATACTGATTGTACAAAAAAGTCATGTTTTTTTAGCTTGTGTAACCTGTAGAGGTAAAACTTGTTATCCGATTTAAAAAAAAGACTGTTTAAATATATCACTGAAACACCCCATTAATGGTTGTGTTTAACTTTCATGAAAATCAGACTGAAACTGCCCAACAAAATGGCTGCTACATAAATAATGTAAAAATATGTAATACCAAGGTAGTTGGCCCTCTAGAAGTCACAGTTTGTACACGACCTTGATGAAACTTAAAATACATGTTTATATCCAAAAGTTCTCGGTTCCTTTTGATATTTGTGCATATCGGGCCCTAACTTCATAGACCCTGATTGTATCAAAAGTCACCCTTTTTTTTAACTTTTTCTCTATCCATCTCTTGCTAAATGTGGGCGTAACTTGCCTGGTAATCACTGGTTGTTGAAATGATATTTGTTTACACTTCTTATAAATAGGAACAATAGTCTGATTGAGTATAAACCAAATTGCAGTACAGGATTCTTTTACAATTAAGATAAATGTTAAAGGGTTATGTGTACCAATATTTAAATGCTTTATTTCATTGATTATTCATACGATGTGCTGTAAAAGATAATTTAACCGTTAATACATTCTAGAAAATGTATCCTGAAAGTCTGCATTGAAATTATAAGTTAGGTTAGTAGGTATATAGCATTGTTAATATACATGTAACTGTTTCTTTTTTGCATTATAATGGAATAATTCACGAAAAGCATTATTAAATCATTATTAATTACAAATCATCATCAATTAGCACTTTAAATATATATTTGTAAATTAATAATAATTAATTAGTAAGAACTTGATATTGTTGATATGCATGGATCCAAGAAAATTTTGATGATGGGGACCAATTGAAAAAGAGTAAATTTATTGTCCGGCTAGCAATTAAGTACAGCAAGGCTAAAATAAATTTGTATTTTACCCCTATAACCATCAAAAAGTACACAGGACACAATTATCAGTGTATTGAGCCAAAATATAGTTCCATGGATTGTCCCCTGAACAATTTTGAAATAAGAAATGTATTTGCAAATAATTTGAGAGGCTTCAACCCAGTGGCAGATATCACTGAGGATGAGAGGACCGATGCTATTCCACTTGTCACCCACCCTCACAACTAGAGGAATATATAATTATTTTTACCTAAATCTATGAGGTTTAGCTCAAGGATAGATACTTCACTGCTGTGTCATATTTGTCATGCCTGTCATTATTAAACCAGTATGTATGAATGAATGATGTAGGTATTTTATGAAATATGTAAATTCTAGAAATCAGTTTTAAGTAAGCTTTTCAGTTCATGTAAATTTTGATTTTTTTTATGTTTGCTAGCTAAATAAAGAATCTGTTTAATAAGAAGTGGGGTTTTTTAATATATGAAATGAAATAAAATAAGGCATAACTTTACTCAAATCTAACTAATAAAGATAGTGTTTTATATGAAGAAGAAAATAATATAAAAATATAAAGCATGTGGTTTTATATATATATATATATATATATATATACAAAACCCACAATCTTCTTTTTGTTTTATAGAAGGGCACAACCCCCAGATCCATGACCAGTGCTAGATTAAACAAGAACAAGCTTTGACGATGGTTACCGATAGAAGGGATTTGTAGTTTGCTACCTCCGAAAACTACGGGCTAACTTAAGGAAAGTCGAAAATCCAAGATGGCGACCAAAAATGGTCTGAAAGAGCGTGACAAACAAAAAAAAATGACCAATGTAATAATGTCATTGTATAGATTTGATCGACTCATCTATGATAGCCAAAATCAAAGATTGCGTCAGTAACTATGCAAAAAGTATCTGCCAATAACAACATACATATGTGTGATATGTGTGTTTTTTGTGGGGGAGGGGGCAATGAAAACAAATCTGCCACTTTCAAGCTGATGGGACTGCAGGCCAACACATATAATGATAACTACCATAAATGTTCCAGACATCCACGAATCTTATCCTCATAGCTATTGGACTCTGATCTTCCAGATCGATTTAAATTTAGTCGAGATGTCATGTGACAGTCAAGTCGATTTAAAAGTATTTTGGGCAGTTGGTTAAATGCGCAGATTAGCTGTAAACTTTTTTTGTGGCTGGGTATCTATGGGGCGCCGTTTGTAAAATAATTATTTAATTTTTTTTATAGCAAAAAACATTAGATTTAACTCCGGATATATATATTTAGATAAACATTAGAACAAAAATGGCATATATGTAAATATAAAAAAATATTGTAGCTAAAAGTCGAGTTTTTGGTCTATGAAAAATTTTAAATGTTATATCTTGAATGTTATAGCTAAATGTGCTGTTTCTCGTAGGTATAAATGCTAAATACTAAATCACTGAAAAGTTAAACATTTAGCTAAATATATATAAACATTTAGCTAAATATATATATTTAGTTAAATATATAAACATTTAACTAAATATATAAACATTTAGCTAAATACATAAACATTTAACAAAATATATTTATTTAGTTAAATATATAAACAGTTAACTAAATATATAAATATCATGCTAAATATATATGTTTAGCTAAATGTATAAATACTTAACTAAATATATATTTGTGGTCCCGCCAATATTTCTATTATCGTAAGCGACACAAAAAACTGCGCATAAAACGATGACGTGTACCCGACACGTTAACCCGTATGTCGTGAACTTACCATATTTATGAGTGATCGATGTCTAACGTTACATATATGGAGGCATTATTAACGAATTGCGGATGTAAGAACTAAGCTGGGCGTTCAGGTACCAGATAGTACCACAGAGTACTCTGTGATAGTACTGTGTTGTGCAGTCAATGGAAAGTTGTACACTACGTCATCGTTTAGTGTGAAGTCGCTTACAACAATAATTATTTTACAAACGGCGTGGTACGGTTGCGCTTTGTAAATTTAACTATATGTTTAGTTAAATATATAATTATTTAGCTAAATATATAAATATTTAGCTAAATATATAAATATTTAGCTAAATATAAATATATAAATTATTAACTAAATATTTTAACATTTAACTAAATATATATATTTAGCTAAATGTTTAAACATTTAACTAAATATTTAGCTAAATATTTATATATCATCAAATCTCTTGTTTTGGAAAATAGAAACAAATCAAGAAATATTTATATATATTATGTTAAATATTGAGTTTTTGTTGTATTTTTAGTTTAAATATTAAAAGTGAAAAATTTGCACAAAAGTCGAGATTTAACTATATATATAAATTTAAATTAAATCTAGTGTTTTTCTGCTATATAAAAAGCTAAATAATTAATTTACAAACGGCGCCCCATAGGTATCGTGAAAAAAAAAACCCCAAAACAAAAAAAAACACGTGACCATCCGATCAAATCAAACCTTGGCGATTTGTGGTAATCGCTTTGGAAATCTTTATCGACTCCCCTTTTCTATTTCCATCACTTTTACATTTTAGAGTTAGGTTTAAGAATTTGGGGGAGGGGTCGAATCTCCACATAAGCACTGACCTAGGATGATGAATATTTGGTTCGTGATATTTCCTAATTTAATGAAAAATACATGAAATACGTTAGTTTAATTTACATAATTGGTTTCGTTGTTTTTGGTGTTGGTGGCGCAGATGGTCTTCCTTCTATTTTGCTTGTGATATTCTGGTATTCTGATTTCTGAAGACACAACAATGGGAGTCACATCAAACATGAATGCCGATAAAAAGAAAGACACAAAAATGGGAATCACATCAAAAATGAATGCCGATAAATTCTTTGATTAGGGTGATCGATTTCAATTGACTTTAAAGATGATTTAATGTATATTATTTTGGCTAAGCAGTGGCCAATAAAAACGCCTATCATAATACATTACAATGCACTAACCGTGATTATTTACGAAAACTCGACAGAAAATGTATATTCAAGCCCCTTTTTTATACGTCCACATTTTCATGTGGACGTATTATGTCGTCGCCCCTGTCCGTCCGTCCACAATTTGTTTGTGGACTCTCTACAGGTCACAATTCTTATCTGATTTTGACGAAACTTGAAATATAGGTTTATCCCCATAAGATCTCGGTTCCTTTCGATATTGGCATGTATCGGATCGGAACTTCATGGATTATGGCCCCTGATTGTACGAAATATCATGTTTTTAGCTTGTGGACCCTATAGAGGTCACAATTTTGAACCGATTGTGATGAAACTTGACATGCATGTTTATAACCCCAAAATCTTGGTTCCTTTCGATATTTGCGGCCATCGGATCGTAACTTCCTGAATTATGGCCCCTGATTGTCCGAAAAATCGCCCTTTTTAGCTTGTGGTCCCTCTGGAGGTCAAAATTATTATCCGATTTAAAAAACCGCTCGATAACATCACCGTTACATGGTAATGAAGGTTGAGTTCAAATTTCGTGAAAATTGACAAACAAAATGGCCGCCGTTTGTACGCGAATAGTGTGAAAATATGTTAGATCAAGGTTGTGGACCCTATAGAGGTCACAATTTTGAACCGATTTTGATGAAACTTGACATGTATGTTTATAACCCAAAGATCTTGGTTCCTATTGATATTTGCACCCATCGGATCGTAACTTCCTGAATTATGGCCCCTGATTGTCCGAAAAATTGCCCTTTTTAGCTTGTGGTCCCTCTGGAGGTCAAAATTATTATCCGATTTAAAAAACCGTTTGATTATATCACCGTTACATGGTAATGAAGGCTCTGTTCGAATTTCGTGAAAATCAAACCAAAATTGACGGACAAAATGGCCGCCGTTTGTACGCGAATAGTGTGAAAATATGTTATATCAAGGTTGTGGACCCTATAGAGGTCACAATTTTGAACCGATTTTGATGAAACTTGACATGCATGTTTATAACCCGAAGATCTTGGTTCCTTTCGATATTTGCGCTCATTGATTCGTAACTTCCTGAATTATGGCCCCTGATTGTACGAAAAATTACCCTTTTTAGCTTGTGGTCCCACTGGAGGTCAAAATTATTATCCGATTTAAAAAAACGTTTGATTATATCACCGTTACATGGTAATGAAGATTGAGGTAAAATTTTGTGAAAATCGGACTAAAATTGACAGACAAAATGGCCGCCGTTTGTACGCGATTTGTGTGAAAATACGTTATATTAAGGTTGTGGACCCTATAGAGGTCACAATTTTGAACCGATTTTGATGAAACTTGACATGCATGTTTATAACCCAAAGATCTTGGTTCCTTTCGATATTTGTGCATATCGGATGGTAACTTCCTGAATTATGACCCCTGATTGTACGAAAAATGACCTTTTTTTTAGCTTTTGGCCCCTCTGGGGTCAGAATTATTATCCCATTTAAAAAACCGTTTGATTATATCACCGTTACATCGTAATGAAGGTTGAGGTCGAATTTCGTGAAAATCGGACCAAAATTGACAGCTGTTCTTGTCAGGCCATCCATCCTTCATCACTAACAAGGGGAAACCACGCCAGAAAATCTAGATGAACTTTGTCACCCAATGCAGGGATCAAACACCTAACCTCAAGGCTACCGAGCCAGCATCTTACCCACTTAGCAACATGATCCCCAGTCGAATTTGAAGCCTACTGAAATGAACCTTTATAACCCAAAGATCTTAATTCATTTCGATATTTGCACATAGAAAAATCACTTTCGGTATAGCTTGTTCTCTATCCATCTCTCGAAAATGTGGGCGTATCCTGCCTGGCAGTGCCAGCCTATCTTTTCAATTCTACACCAAAAAGTCAACAAAGATCGCCATGCAAAGGTGAGAAAGGAGGATAAAGACTAAAAGTAAGAATATTTGGTGAGCTGTGTCCGTAAAATCATGCATAATTTGATCGTGTTTAAATAGAATGCATACAAAAACCTATTTATGTCTGCGGTCTTAGATTACCCCTATTTGTCGACAAGGTTTTTTGTGCGATGTGTCTACATAAGGGTTCAGACCGACGTTGAAAGAATCCAAGATTACGTTTACTTCTGCGCAATATAACCTAGACATACAATCAGGGGCGGATTGGGCGATCGCCCGAAGGGCCGGTCGGACAAAAAATGAAAAAAATAATTTTGTCCAATTCGTCTAAAAAAAAACCTTTTCTGCTGAATATTATATGGGTGGGGGGATATTGGACCGGCCATGGAGCGATGATGATCATGTTGTCTGTGGCCGGTGGCTTTAACGGGCCGCCACGCCATCACTGGAGTCTGGAATTGGCTGCTATAATAGACTTTCTGGGCCGGGTGTGCTGGGCGTGGGCCAGAATTCGGAATCCTGCAATGGGGATTCTGAATTTCATCCAAAAATTTCATCGGATTCACCCGACACTGTCGCCCGACAATTCACCTGCACCTGGTTTGTAGGGATACGCCAGAATCCAAAATTCAAAAAGCAGCTTTTATGAATTTCACTTTCGTCACTCTGCACCAATGTGTCTCGTGGCCTTCCATCACAAGAGGAATCAACTAGCACTCCGGCAACAAAAATGGGATATTTTTCAATGAAAATATTCCTAATTATTCAATATTCCTAACTGGTTAATCAAATGGTCAAAATTTTCTCAACTATTCCCATTTTGTAACCAGTTAAATTCTCTTGACGATACAATGATAATACGTTAATTAATAATATGACGATATGATAATTTCACATGTTGCTAGTTGCAAATTACTTGCACGTCGGGTTTTGGCCTAAGCTAATCGATTTAGGAAATATATTATTTGACAGAGAATATAATCAGATATGCCCCCAAATCGCATATTTGGGATTCATTTTTCAAAAATTTCCAGGGGAGACCCCCCCCCCCCGGCCAGGCTCCGCGGTCAGTTAAAGGGGCCGCTCCAACACTGGAGCCCGGGCCGGTTCCCGACCCCAATCCGCCACTGCACACAATCGATATAATCATGAAAAGAAATACGGGAACGAATGAAAGTCAGCTACCAGTGCAAAATTTCCGAGAAAAAAAAATTATATTAGGATATAAATAGCAAATAAATACTAAACTAAACAACATACAAAAATGTTTGTGCATTCCTAAGGGTACTCAATCTCAATCTGAATAAAATACAATCCTTTATTTCGTTTCATTTTTTATACTATCGATGACCTCCATCCACTGCATGAAGATCTGACCAGTCGTAGTGGGTGGTTGCGCAGAGGTCATACGAGCGGCTTTTGATCCTCTGAGGTGAGACTTTTAATTAACCAATCAGCGTTGATGTTTCTACTGGGACACCCACAGTTCTGTGAAGAGCACGCCAAGAACTCACCACGACAGACCGTTCATTGGCTAATCCCTAACATCAATCAGAGCGCGGGTTAAATAACAACTCTTCACAATCTTAGTCTAATAAGGAAACATAAGTAAAACGAAATCTGTGTTTTAATAAGATTGGGTTAATCTTTAAATACAATACAATTTCAAAAGGCAAAGGGCGACACGTCGCTTTATATAACGGAAGACGTGTTAAAAAGTCGACGTCTCTATAGCTAGGCATTTAAAAAAGCGACGCGGGAAGTGGAAACGTATTACTATTCCAAGCAACTCAAAATCGCACCAAAATTGCCTGGCAAAATGGTCGCCCCTAGGAGTAGAGTCGCCTGTCCAATCTCGTGGGTTTTCTCCGGGTCCTCCGGTTTCCTCCTATTGCTAAAGACCTAGTTTGTGTCGAGTGAACGTTAAACCACATTCATTCATAAAAACTTATTTAATTAGTATTCTTAGATATAAATGTTATATATATTATTTATGGCTGGAACTAAGAAATAACGAAAACCCAAACTCATCTGCAAAGGAGTTAAGTTTTCAAGAAACATTGATTTATTGATACGATAAAATTGAATTTGGTAATGATTCAAAGTGTTGCATACAAGCAGGACCACTTCGGGATTACGAAAGCGGAAGAAACAAAAATATCATCTGTGTAATGCTAAAGTTCCTCATTTTATTAAGATAACCATGCATTGTGGTTGTGATATACAGGAATTTCTGCAAGAGATCTGGAAGTGTTATTGTTCTTGATCAACGTAAAAAAAATTGTGGGTGCCCAATGTATTGAATTTCTATATTAAAGGAGGTAGACTTTTAAATCAATATTTTCAATAATATTTCAAATTCAAAAACTCGCATTAGAATTCAATATAAATCCATTTCAATTAATATTGAAATTGTTATCATGCCGTGAAAATATTGGATCTTGATATCAAATATCTAAGACACAATGGACATTGTATAATCACTAAACGATTCGTGTATTTTACGTTTTCGGGCGCTTTTTGTAATGACCAAAGAAAACATATGCGGAAGTAATATTAGTAATTGCTGGTTGACAAACGATAAAAGAATAATTTAAAAAAGTGTAAACTGTCGTTCAATTTGGTCTATGCACAAATTTCACCGAAAATAATTAATTTAAAAATTACAGTGAAATATATTTTAAAAATTAAATATGTCACTTCATATCCATTCATAATATATTAATATGTGCTTTTAGACACACTGTCGTCTAATCTAAGGTTCCAAAAATAGAACTATACGATGTACAGGTTAAGATCTATCACCATTTTGTATAATAAATTGATAACACTACCAAATTTCATTTTTTTTCTTATAATTAATGGGTTGTCACTACATATCAAAAGAAAATATCATACAATCTTTTTGAATTGCAATATATTTTCTAAAGAGCTTGTAAATCTAGTCCAATTAGAACTGCTGATTTAAAGCATGTGACTTTGGGGTATATCAATGATTGGTTTTTAAAAAATAAATCATAATATCTCCATAGCATGGTGAGAATGATGCCTTAAAATTATTGTTTCAAGTAAAAATTATTGTTCCAAGTAAGTATTTCTTAATTTTGAATAAGTTTGATGAGTGAAAATAATATGTTTATTTTTCTGACCTTATAACATCCATATAAGGACGCCGTTTCGACACTGAAAAAAACAGTCTATAATTCGTCACTGTATACCGATTGTAGTCGGAGATATAATTTGTGCATTTTGATTTAATTATTCCGTTAACAGGGCGTAAAGCTCTTTTCTTTGGTATCTTCAAATAAACGCCAACAGGTCTAAAAGCACATAGAATTACAGTCAGACACAATAGGTACCTATATTTTAGGCGCCCGTACTCACCCTTCATCTTGTGTTGGCAAATGCAAACATTTGAACCCGCGCCCTGTAGGCGAACAAATTTTAATAAACCAGGGCCTCTTTTAAACCCGTAACCCGGGCATAAAAGGGCAGGTCCCAGGAAAATGGCGATAGTGCAGCCTCTGGTAGACCTACGAGCATACGGGTCGTCTACAAATTTTCAAATAGTCGTTATTTAATTCGATTTTGGGGGGCTTAGTCACCCCCATAGCCCTGTGGCTTTGTTTGTGAATAGTCACCTAGTCACCTTTAATTACTTTCGCATTGTTTAGTGGGATATCTTTTTCTTTGTAAATTACAAATGACACTAGAAACCATAGAATACGCGACTCGTGTAGTGACTATAAAATGTGCGTTTTGTCTTAAATATTGGATAACGGACATCAATATTGATTGAAATGGACCAATATTCAATTTTAATTTGGGTTTTATGAAAAATATTGATTTAGAGGTTTAGCTCCTTTAATATGGTAAGTACCGGAGGATCGGGCTACAAGCAAAATGAAACTAAGCAGGCAAAACGTTGGGAAAAAGACAAACTACACAGACATCATGTACTGACATTGTGTCTTAAATACTGGGTATTAAATAAGGATCCCATATTTTTACAGTAAGATAAGATCACTAATATTCATTGACATATTCATTTTTGAATTCTATTTTTTTTTTTTTTTTTTTTTTTGAATTTTAATATTACAGATGATATTGAGTTATGAGGTTTGGTCCCTTTATAAAGTCATAAAATCATCTACTTCTTGTCGAAAGTTATGGTTGGTGGTTGCTAATAATTGGAAACCCATTCTTAATTCCCCTTTCATCTCTTTATGCCTGGGTTCCCTTTGTCGTGTGATGTGTTACGATGGAATTGTCCCTATTGGGTCAACGATCTGGTACGTGCAGATACGTTCGGATACGCTTCGATACGATCAAGACGATTGCTACGACTGACCTAAATGTATGATAAGACCTGATAGGATAATCACGACGATTACTCCACGATTCAAACCACGGTTTCAATCATAGCGTGAATCGTGATAGTGAGTGAGGCCCTAACATTATCAATCTGTCTTAAATCTTTGTGCCCTTTTATTATTTTTTTTCAAAAAAGGAGCACAAAAAACTCTCTAGCCATACCACATTGACTATGACATACCTTAGAATCAGTAATTTTAATCCGGTCTCTTCATACATGTATAAATATATCCTTTAATTTTGCAAATTTATAAAAACCTTCAAGGTCTTCATTATAAACTCCCAAAGTCGGTGTACTATTCCGGCGACTTGTAGCTGAAACTAAGCATGATTGTCACGCTATAAATCTTTTTTCACGTAAAAGTTCCCATCACATCCTATAACGTTCATCCACGAGCATTATGTAATTAATTCTAATATAAAATTCATAACCGGGACTTACACGGTGTTCATTTAAGCCAGGTGTACACTACGCGACGACATATACGATTTCGGTCGTCAATGATGAAAATTCAAAAATCGCCTATAGTGTGCGCACGAAGTCGATAGCGATTTTTTTCGATGCTTGCCGACATCAGACATGTTTGATAATGAAATGATCACCCAAATCGTCGCTTCGTCGGCTTAATGTGCCCACATCGGCGGCAAGTTAAGCAACGACCATGGAAATAATTGCCCCCATTGAACCAATTTTTTTTATTCTTCTGATGTTACTTGTCTACACATGAGATTTCTCGTTTTTTTTCCGTTGCATGTGTAAGTGGCTCGGGTAATCTAATTTAGGCCTAACTGATTAGTTGAAATAAGTTTGCAATTCTGGCACTTATTAAATGTGTCAACTGTATATTTTATTTTGTTAGACTATGGTAAGAAAAGAAATATGTCGAATTTATATGGTAGGCCCAGTGGATTGCTGAGTCTATATTGCAGTATACGCAATAATTATATAGTCATAGGATTCATAGACGGTAATTCAAATGGACGTTTTTCAGGTACCTGTTTATTCGTTGTCTCATCTTGGTTGTTTGTTTGGCAATGAGGGGGCTAATTATATTCAGGATACCGTGTTATAGTTCTGGGCTCATCCGCAAGTAGCCCGTTTTCTATACACACAAGAGTCGCCCAATTCGAGCTCGTTACTTAGAATACAATAAACTTTAACGCACTGCGTTCGACCGGCGTTGTACCAAGACGATTGAGCCGTTGCCTGATTATCATTTACAAAACAATATTAATTGAAGTGTATTCAATGCGATGGCTACTATAAATCCATTTAGAGATGTCGCATGACGAAGCACGTGACATTTTTTTTTCGTGATCGCCAAAGTCGTCGTGTTGTGCGCTCACTCCACTCGTCGCTTAGTGTGCGCCAGGCTTTACGCTACCCCTATCTGTGCTTGATGACCCGAAAATCATTCAAAAATAACATTACCCCGAGGCCAAGAATTATGTCTGCGGTATAGTAACTCTCTATATCAGAAAAAAATAAAATAACTTAAAAAAAAAATAAATAAAATAAAAAAAAAATGAATTAACATACCTAAATAAAAAAATATTAAAATGAATTAAAATAAGTAAAAAAAAGAATTAAAATAAATGTAGTCTATAAAAATATATAAATGAATAAAAATATATAAACGAATAAATAAAAAATTTAAATGAATAAATAAAATTATGAAATTAAACATGTTTTTTTTTAAGTGAATGGGGAAAATATATAAATGAAGTAATCTATACAAACAAAATCAAATTGTGAATATTATAAGTATCGACGTTCGCTCATCACGCAGAAATCGAATCTCCGCCCCTGAAAACATATATTTTGAGACCAAAGACAACTACTTAATCGAAATCAGCATATCGTCCGACTTTCTCGCCACAAGTGGCAGTAATATCGGAGATATGCTAAATATGTGAACATGAGAACATTTTACAAGGTTTTAACAGAAAACACTACTACTTAATCAAAATCTGTACATCGTCTAATTTTCCCGCCTAAAATAGCCACCATCTTGGAAATATGCTAATTATATGATCATGTGATCAACTTACACGGATGTAAATGTATTTCCGATTTTCCCGCCAAAGCTGGTCGCCATCTTGGAAACATCTTCATGAAGTAATGAAAAAAATTAGAAATATACTCATGACCCCTAGTAATACTAATACAGTGCCAAATCACGCTTGATATGTCGATAAGATTATAAATAAGTTGAAAACAAACTATAAGTTGGAAAATTATCGCAAAATGGCTGCCTTTCAATCAATGGTGCCCCATACTATGAAGAACTACTCAGAAAAATGTCAACATTGTTTTTTTTTGTCATTAAACATCAAAACCAACAAAATAAAGCTTATTTCACGATTTCTTCCCGAAAAACAGATGGATTTACATAAGGGACCAGATTAAGAAAGATATGGTATTAAACGTGTTACAAGAAAGTTTACGTTTAATCATAAATTCCAAGAAGCAATTTATTCTTGAGTTGAAGGAGAGTTTCATAAACCTTGTATGCAGATAGATTATTATACCGAAGGTCCGTCTGGATAAAAACATAAGATTTTGTGTGAAAGAGGTTTCTTGGAAGCAAATTGGTTCACTAACATCAAATATCTGGTTCTACAAATTGCCGAGTGGTCATCAGTCCACTGTTGGGGGGCGGGGGGGGGGGGGGTCGCGATATTCGAGAGTCAAAGGTCAAATGAGGTCATTTGTACTGAAAGTGAATGCGCGGCCTTTCTTGTATCGTGAAAACGTGCTGAAAATGATCCAACGTAATCACTCTTTCAATAAAAATGTAAAACTGCTATTTTCACCTTTTATTCTTTGTAACCCCGGAGGTCAGAAGTTAAAGTGAAAACTTGTTTATTAAAGGGACATTAGGTAAGGTTAGATAAAGGGCTAGCAGTTCTCGCTATAATAGTTAAAAAATAGATATGAAAACAGAATAATAATGCAGATTACACTATAGGCCAAAATATGTGACAGACAGACGTACGGCCGGACCCATAAAAGTCCCCTGTTTTCTTCGAAAGGCGAGGGACAATAAAATTGTGCCGTATCGTTTTGTTAAGTAAACGTTAAACTGACTATAAGGGAGAAAACTCCATTAACCATGTTTCACAAGACGTTTACTCTCGAAAAGAAAGTGAGTTTAAAAACCCTTTATACCTACCGTTTTTTTTTTTATTTTAAGTATTGTTATGTTATTGCTAGTGAGTACATATTTGCCGGCAATGTTCCTCAAGAATATGAAATTTAAGTAAGGCTCAATTAGACAGCATTATTATTTATTTTTGAGGTGGTTGGTAAATGTTGCCTCATTTACGCAACAAAAATATTTCGATTAACAACAGAAAAATAGACCACACAAAAAAGCGGCGAATAGGAATCTAGACTTTGATTGACACAACTACTGGAAAATTAGAAATGATAACACACACTTTTTCTGTCGAGCTATCGATCAACATCAACATAATAGAATAGTCTTCTGTGGTATCTGTTTATCTGTGGTCACAAATTCGAAGATACCGAACACTATTTACTCTTATGCCCCCTGAATTCAGATGCAAGAAAAGAGAGATAGAGAGAAATGGGGTTTAACGTCCACTCGACACAAACTAGGTCATTTTGGGACTAACATATGGTTTCAATTTTATTTCATTTATTCGCTTGCGCGTAGGGGTCTTTAGCAGCGGGAGGAAACCGGAGTGCCCGGAGGAAACCCACGAGGTTGAGAAGGCGCCCCTATCTCCATGCCACATACGCTCACACCAGGGATCGAACCCACAGCCGCAAGCCAGAGGTGACTGGCTAGCAAGAGGTCGAAGCGCGGCACTCTAGACCACTAGGCCATCCCAACCCCCCCAGATGCAAGAAAACAGACAACCCAGAACCTTCAACATAATCATAAAGCAATCAGTTGTCTGTTGTATGGATCAACAAAACGTAATCCTGAAAAAAACGCACTTATTTGCCAAGAAATCTCTTTTATCAAAGAAAAAAAAATCTCCATAAAACAACTCTTAAAGCGATAATTTCATATTTTTAAAATGTATTAAAATAAAGCCTTAAAGATACATTATGTAAGATTTAGATAAAGAACTAACCCTTCTTGTTATAATAGTTCGAACATAGATAATGCAAAATGAATAATTTGAAAATTTCATTCAAATTACTCCATTGCAAGCGAAGATATTAGCCTTTGAAGGTTTGACAGACGTGTGCAATAATTTCAACCACGGTACTGGTTGATCAAAGCTATATCTCGGTCCACCATATTTGATTAAATCAAAGGATCGCTGAACCATTCTAATCTGTTTAATATCGAAGAAATCTAATGCGATCGAGAGATGATTAAGGCCTGGATCAGTTAATTAATGTCTTATTAATACTTTAGAAAACATTTCAGGCCTAAAGAAAGACCTGCAATAGGAAGATTTAGCTCTTGCATAATGCATGTTTAAATAGATGGTAGCTATAAACAGTTCTACTTCGTTAAAGAATAATCCTATAATTCACTATTGCCAACAAAGAAATTGGCAAAAATGTCATTTCCAACTTCAAATACAAACATTTGAAGTTAGCTATTGCATGGGGGGGGGGGGTAGAAAAACAAAAGAGATAATTGTGTTATTTTTTTCCGATGTGATTGATTTATAAGTGTGGGAAAAGATGTTGCAGGCACTTGAACTCTGCTCTACTGAGAATCCAGGTATACTGGCCAATCGGTTACACTATCCGGATTTAGGTGTTCTTGATTACGAGGTAATTAGCTGGGGAGGGATAACGTTTTACGCAAAACAAATTGCAAAAGAAACCAATGCAGTTTGGTTCAATTATACAGATAAGATAAAAGATAAAATATATTTTATTAACATATGTCACACAACACCATACTCAAATTCGGTCGAATTCGGCCAAGGCTAAATAACGTAATAAACATAGGTCAATATATGACGGTCTTTAGGAATTTTCGTAGAGCCATGTAACCAGTGTGTTTTAGTGGTGGTGGAATAACTATTTTGTTTTAAATTCGTCACACAAATAGAGCTATTGAGGCGAAATGTGCCGAAACACGATTTTGAAGAAAAAAAACAGATTTTTTTTCAGATGGACGGATAATGGCTGCCAAATTTGATAATAGAAAGGCTTTTTCCCCATATAACCATCGAGAATCTTGTAAGATGTGACTTTTACTGTGTCTTCTACATGGTTTTCGATGTCTCTGAATTCAAAGATAATTTCAAAAACCCGCCTTGGTACCTATGAAAAGGTTTTCAGTCTTGCCTGGATTTAATTTCATCTAAAAAGTTCTTAACAGTGTTAATTTCGCATGACTGATCAAAGCTGATGTATAACTGTGTATCGTCTGCGAACAAGTGGACAGAAAGTCCACATTTCTGGGCTATTGCATTAAGTGGTCTTGTGAATATCATAAATAACACAGGCCCCAATACTGATCCTTTAGGCACTTCACAGAGCATTGAAACAAAGTCTGAGGAAATCCCATAAATGCACCCAGTTTGCCTTCTGTTGTTTAAGTAAGATCGGAACCAGTTGAACACAATTTCAACCCATAGTGTCTCTGGGAGATCACTGATGTCGCTAGGGTCAAATACAACGAATGGGTCCAGCAAAATCAGCAATACGCTCTGTTGTTGATCAATGCACTTTAGGATATCATCAACAATTATTTCCGTACTATGTAATTTCTTGTAAGCCGATTGAAAAGGATTATCAAGAGCACTCTGGCTAATATACACGTTAAGACGCTGCAGCACACATTTCTCAATGAGTTTTGATATGTAACTCAGGTTACTCACAGGCCTTAAGATGGTTTCTTGATTAGGGGTGTGATCAAGGCTTGCTTCAAGATACTTGAAAAGACATCGTCTAGAAGTGTCTTGTTTACAATAATTAGAAGGATTGGTAGGAAAACATCCTAAGTGTCTTTTAGAAGCCATGTTGGAAGTGGATCAAACTGGCAAGACTTCGTCTTGGTGTTAAGCGCCATAGTTTTAAGTTCCTCTAAGCTGTATGGTGTAAATTCTGCTAGCAGATGTAGAGTGGGAAGACCGACATTGAGTTTGGTCAATAAGGGTGGTCTTTGTGATGATGCCATGTCATCGCTAATTTGCACATTTTTTTTTATTAAAATATGTTGCAAATTTATCGGCACGGTTGGATAGAGATTCATGATCTGAGTTTGGTCTTTCTTCTGGTTCAGTTACTCTTTTGATAAATTATCAGAAGCACAGTCGACGACTTTAGTAATAGTATTGTAGTACTCCAGTTTTTATTTTAGATTGAACTAACATTGCTACACATTTTATTTAATTTATGTAGATTTCGTTGTGAACAGATAGACCCGTCCTCACCCAGGTGCGTTCAGCTTTTCTCCTGACTTCCTGGCATCCCAAATTGTATTACAGAACCAGGGGTTTTCACGTTTTACGACTTTTCTTCGTGTCTTCTTACGAGCGTGGACATCAACAATGAGTTATATTTGATAAAGATGGATAGAGCTAGCACCCCTCCTTAAATTTATCTTTATTATTGATATTTCTGAATTTTCTATATTCCACATTGTAAGGTGGTGAAGTATTCTGTGGTTTAAACGGCACAATGAAGTGGACAGCAGAATGATCGCTGATGACTAATTCATTAGCCTTGGTCAGGAGAAGATCTAGAGTGTGACCAAGACGATGTGATGGGTTATCGACATGTGTGGAACAATTCCTTGAATTGAGAGTTGTGTGTATATGTGACACTGTTGACATGGATGTTGAAATCACCAACAATCACAAATTTACCCCGTTTTGAGATAATAGTTTCTAGTAAGTAGCGAATTCAGAGAAAAATTCAGACATAGGAATTCTTACATTGGTAACAGGTGGAGGTACTTGCAAAGTCGAAGCGTCTCTTTGGCCATGGGCGTTTTAAGGCTTATCATGGCGGAGGCTGTACTATTTTGAGGGCTCTTTCGCGGGGGGGGGGGGGGGCTAGATAGATGATTTTCATGTCAATGCAATTACTGCATTCTCATTCAGTAGTAGATTCGACAGTACAAAAAACGATTGACTCGGACTCGGGGGCCCTTTCCCTTGGCCAGAGGGGCCCTTTTGTCAGACGTTGGGTCCTTCTGTCTGCCTTTAGGGCCCCCTAACTAGGGTACATTTTCGTTTTTCTCATCGGTTTTAGCATTTTTCTCCCGTGTTATTTTTTCAACTACTTTGATTTTTTTCTCGAGGAGGCTGGCGCCTCCAGCGCCTCAGCTATAAAACGCCTTTGCCATTGGAAAGATGGGGTGTTACAACGACTTTGAATTTCTCGCATTACTTGATTACTTTACTTATCAGAAGGGGATCACGTGGCTAAGTGGGTAAGGCGCTGGCTCGCTAGCTTGGAGGTCGGGTGTTTGATCCCTGCATTGGCCGAGAATGTTCATCCAGATTTTCCGGCGTGGTTCTTGTCAGTGAGACAGCTGTCTAGTCGTTCGAGGCCCCGTGTACACATTGGCGTGCACGTAAAAGATCCCTTGGCAGTTGGAATTCGATATAAGAGTAGGCCGCTTCCCGGGCAAAATTTCCCTCATAGCACACTGTGTGACGTACGCCCGTCTTCCATTAGCACAGGTTAGGTGCAGAAGAGTAGGATGTTAAATTCCATTTCATTTCATTTACTTGATCAGTAAATATACGCCATATAAATTGATAACTCGAGTATTATTTTACAGTTATACAAATAAAAGGTCGCCGTAGAACGTTAAACCCCATTTCATTTCATTTACTTATCAGTAAATATACGCCATATAAATTGATAACTCGCGTATTATATATTTTACAGTTATACAAATGTAAGGTCGCCGTAGAACGTTAGACCCCATTTCATTTCATTTACTTATCAGTAAATATACGCCATATAAATTGATAATTCGTGTATTATTTTACAGTTATACAAATAAAAGGTCGTCGTTTTATCCAATGAAAAATTTATTGTTAGTTCATGTAGAAAAATAATGTGTTAAAACGTGTACCAAATTTCCATGTTTCATGGTATAAGATCTTAACTTATTTAAATTAATTGGTATATTATTTACAGGTATAAGCATGTTTCCGTTTTTTTTCCAATGAACAATGTATTATTAATTCGAGTAGAAAGATATGGTACAAATTAACAACTGGTATATTAATCGTGCATTTTACAGCTACAAGAAAATTTACATTAAATCGAAAATTCCAATAGGTGGTAGACTATATTAAAAGTATGCAATTTTATTCTATACGATTTTGTGTGAAACAGGTGGTCTGCAAAACAAATGGGTTGACTAAAAGCAAATATCTGGTTCTACCAATTGAATTTGTCCCTTCTAAGCTAATTTCTATGCGGAACACACCTTTCCATTTCATCTAAAATTCCAATAAATAATTTATTTTAGTTCGAGGGGAAAGAGCTACAGGTGGAAGGCCATATTTAAATTTTGTTTAAATGTGTATTTTTTAAAATGAACGTGCCGGTTGCTCTCGATCTATAAGATACCAGGAGCGGACTATATGGGGTCCTGATCCTTGCTCCCTCAGGGGTTCCTACACTATGGGGTAGAGGGGTTTCTTTCCACACGCTGGGAAGTGTTTGAGCAAAACTGGGTGTAAATGGTACTTTCTATAGTACATCATGGTGTTTATAGCTTATACACATATTTAACATGTGACATTCTTAACAATTCGTCAAAAACAACTAACAGGGGACCCTACACAAGAACATCAACTACTTTAGAGACCATTGAAACTACCAGACCCTTTTCAGTCTATCCCTGCAATTGATACCACAGGGGCTGTAAACGCCGATCACATAATCATTTCTGACCTAATATTAGGGCGCAAATTCTTAACAATTAGACGTTTAACCCCGGCGAAGATTGTGCAAAGACCTAGAAAATGAAGACAGTGGCACTTCGTAAAAGGACGCTAAAGCAATGTTAGAAATTTAATTTTGAACCCAAAAGTCACCCCGAGAAGCTTAGTAGATATATTTTAAAAGCAGTATCAACGTGGAAAAAATCGCTAGTATGGATTCCATTTCGATTGACGATTTAATTTTATACCATCTGGGCTATTCAAAGTTAGATTTATAACCTCAGTATAACCTCAATAACCTTATATAAATCATATTACATGCCATATACAACAGAAGAATATGGGGATTACCTAAAAATTTGCTATTTTGATCAGCATTCTAGCCATTTTTGAGATCCGAATTCAACTGAATGACATCGCAAACCATGTGAAAGACATGCAACAAAAGGGAAAAACAACGATTACTTTAAATCAGCCATTTTGAATTTTTATCATGTTTGATTTTCAAATTCATTTTTTAATACAGAGAAATCGAAAACCACATAAAAAAACTTAAAGACCACATCAAATGATTCAAAAAATATTTACGTACGGGTACTCAATAGTTACAAAATCCATTTTACGGCAAGATCAAACTAATCTGATTAAAATTAATTCAGATATTTACGTTTTAGTATCCGACTGCCA
Source organism: Patella ulyssiponensis (assembly GCA_963678685.1). Taxonomy (NCBI): domain Eukaryota; kingdom Metazoa; phylum Mollusca; class Gastropoda; family Patellidae; genus Patella; species Patella ulyssiponensis. Next base: position 81,092,840 of record OY783225.1, on the reverse strand, counting down.
AAAACGGTTTTCAAATTTTCAATTACAACCTTAATCCGGTTGATTGGCTGGTGACGTCACAGGCACTACACATAGTATACACATCATCTATACAATATATCACTGCATATACACACAGCCAGTTGACTCGTGTGTATTTGTCGGTCCAATAAACATTTGACTGCCGTAATCATTAACGAGTAATTATTTACATGTAAGCTACATATCACTATATCAGTCAAAGCATTTTCAAAAGCCGACCTTTCTCGTCTTGAGTTGCAATAGATTATATATTTGTGACAAGAATATTACCGAGTGTAATTTCAAGATGCCATATTACCGTTGTGGTATTGAGAGTTGTGGAAATTCCAGCAAGGGGAATAATGTACCGGCGTTTCATAAATTTCCCAAGGATGAAATCGTACGGAAAGAGTGGAATGCGTTTGTAAACAATTCAAATCCTGATTGGCAACCTACAGTCACAACAGTGATATGCAGTGAACATTTTACGAACGATTGCTTAATTACCTATGCTATACACACACGGCGTGTGTATTTATTAACGCCTGACTGATTCCTTAACCCCCCTAATTAAATAAAACAATTGACTACGGAATAATTTGTTTTGTAATACATTTTAATTCAAGATCCATTTTAAAATTTGTTTATTATGTACGGCCGTTCTGTTTTCTCACGGCAGCGGTTTTAATACAATCTACCATCGTGTGCAGTCCCAACGATTCGAGATACATTTGCGTCAGTATTGTGGTTCTAATTTAGAAGGGTAATGATCATTTTTTGTTACACCGGCCAGATCAATTTGTAATAATGAATATCAAATACACTTGATCAAATGTGGAGTTCCTGGTGCCGTTTGGTGAGTGATTAAACTGTCAATTTAATTGTATAATACTTGTATTCTTTATAAAAAAGTTAAATGATGTTAGACATTATAACATAATACGAGGCTACTTTATTACAAAACATCGGTGAGCAAAGAAAAAGATAATTACTTATGACCCAATCACTGTTCAAATTTAGCCTGATTGATTAATGACAGGTATTATTAACAACACTACACTTGCGATACACATAGATAGTTAGGTGACCCTTCTCAATCTGTTAATTCTAACGTATATTGAGATATTTTTTCGTATTTTATTTTTACGGTCTATTTCAGAGTAATAAAGTCAAATTCGCAAGCCGAAAGAAAGGCGCCGTATGTCGATAACGGATCGTCATTTACAAAATCGCGTTTCAATCATGTTTGACGTTTATGATATATTTTGCGTGACCACATCTTTTAACTCCTATACTCTTTTACTCGGGGAAATTCGAACCACAATACTATTCTGACGAAAATGTATCTCGAATAGTTGGGTCTGCACACATAGGAGAGTGTATGACATCGCTGCCGTGAGAAAATGAACGACCGTACATTATGAAACAAATTCTAAATTAGAACGACGATACTCTTCTGACGAAAATGTATCTCGAATCGTTTGGACTGCACACGATGGTAGATTGTATTACAATCGCTGCCGTGAGTAAACAGAACGACCGTACATAATGAAACAGATTCTAAATTCGAACTATAAACTTCTGACGAAAATGTATCTCGAATCGTTTACACCGTACACGATGGTAGAGTGTATTAAAATCGCTGCCGTGAGAAAACAGAACGACCGTACATTATGAAACAAAATCTAAATTGGATCTTGAATTAAAATGAATTATAAAACAAATTATTCCGTAGTCAATTGTTTTATTTAATTAGGGGGATTAAGGAATCAGTCAGGCGTTAATGAATACACACGCCGGCTGTATATAGGTAATTAAGGAATAAACATTCCGAATATGCATTCGGTCACTGTGACGTCACTGGCGTCTGAGGGGATTAAGAGTGTTTTCAATAATTGGCAAAGTCGTTTTTACGGGAGGTCTATTTTTACGACTTTGAATGAAGATAGCTGAATTAATTTTAGTCGGATTGATGTGAATTTGCCGTAAAGTGGATAAAATAACCATGTACTGCTCACATAGAGAAATTTTTAGGGCCATTTTATGTGCACTTTAAGTCATGTCTTACGAGATAGTGACCGGTTATATACGGGGACAATGCCAATTTATTACAAAATTTGGCAGCCACTTTAAAATAATTTCCGGTACTGTGTGAAATTTGTTATTTTTGGAACATTCCGCATCTATTACTACTCTGTATAATATTGTAAGATTTTGATGAAAATAAAATCTATGACGTTTTGTCACTCCACTGAAACGCACAAGTAAAAGATATCACTCTCAGAAACTTCCTTGAACTTGAAACGGCCATATTGAATTATGTTAATTACGTCATTTTGGCAAGGCAGACTTCGTACGTGTCTCAGTGTTCAGATTGGGCAGACTTCGGCCGAATTTAAGTATGATGTTGTCTAATATATAAGTATGTGAACCACGCTGCATTGGTTTCTTTTGCAATTTGTTTGGTGTCACTCCATTTTTCAGGTTAACTTGCCCCGCCTAAATACAGTCTACATTTGCATATAAAAACATAGTTTTATACATTTATGAAAACTTTTCGATCGCAATCTGATTACCATAATGATGAATAACAATACACTTTATAGATCTTATAAATAATGGAAATTACATATACATGACATGTGATATACCAAGATTTACAAACTATGATTCTTCATATTATGGTTAATATATTAAAATGAAGACTTTAACATGAAAATTATTAGGAATGATTATATATGTGTACGATTACTAGTACTTGCGTTGCATTTGCGAACAGAAATTATCAGTAAATTTCTGGTCATTCCACCGTTTATCCCGTAAAATAACAGCATTAAGCTCATTATAGAATGGAATAAAATACGTCATCCCTACATTCCACTGAAATGTCCTGTCTAATACTAAATATGCCATACAAATTCTTAAAGTAGATAAGGCTCTAACTCAATATCATCCAAAATCTTCGACAATGAAAACACAAATTATTTGTCAATTGAAATCAACATTGATGTTGTGACCCTCCTGGGAAAAGATGGGCTTCTGATATCCAATATTTAAGACAAAAGTAAAAAATTATCATTGGTACACAAATCGTGAACCACAATCCGTTTCAGTCTCATTTTTAACTAGGGACTTGGAGAACGAGGCTAGACGGTGAGGCATGGAGAGCATACGCAATAATGTAGACTGGAATAACCAGACTCTACAGATTGGCATGCTGTTGAAACTTGGGTAAATTTCTAGGCCCCGAATATTAGCGATTTTTTAAAACATGTAATTTGACGAAGAAATAATTCACACATTTAACAATTTTTCTCCAAAAAAACACGTCGATTATGGATATAAGTTTTTTATTAAACGTTAAAAATCCCCGCCCCCAACCCCCCCCCCCCCCCAACAAAAATCCAATCCAATACAAAACAACATAACTCGCTCTTTTGGATCAAGATCACCATGACATGCATGGTTACATTAGGTTGATATCACTTGTATACGTTCACTACTCATAAATTCACAACACAATATAGATATAGGACGTTAAACCCCATTTCATTTCATTTATATATAGATTAAAACCTGTATGAAATTGTTGTTTTTATATGTTATGCTGGATGAAATAATCTAAGTATTCCCACTTAGTGTTCGGACAAACGGGGGCCGGATTTTAATGTGGGTCAAAGTAAAGAGACGTTGTTTACAATGGGTTATCTTACTTTACCTAGACTATCCTTTCTGTACTAAACTATTAAACAAATCTTTTGGAGGTCATTTTCGCAAACCTAGAAAAATTGGCTGCCCATCTTCGATCTCATATCATGCTCATGTTGATTGTGTACAGATAAATGAAATAAACAATATGTCCTACTTTTTTCTACGACGACCGGGATAATGAACACAAACATACGCCATGCAGTGTGCTATGAGGAGAATTGATTTTAATTCCAATTAGTAAGGATGTTTTTAAATTCACGCTATTACACACGAAAGTTTACAGGGGATCTTGTATTTTTCCTGTACATTGGACCTGCTTTTTTTCGTACCATCCGCTGTTCCTTGTCAGATCCCATCCTGCACCACTGACAAGAGAGAAACCGCGCTGTGAAATTCCGGGTAACTTCTAGGTCAACACTGGGAATGAACCCCTGTTTCTAGAAAGATTTCGAGGAATTTTCCCGCCTTATTTACATATATTAGCATCTGCTCGGAAGAAAAAATAATGATTGAGTTTGTAAATGGGTATCTGTACGTGAAATCAAAACTTATATCTGAGTGGCACGTACGACTTCTACTATTGATGGACGTATACCGCGAGTGTCATTACCCACCCACCCTCTATGTTTTATCTATAACATCTCGTATGTTTTAGAAAAGGTCAAAAATCCTAATATCATTAGTGCATACAAGTCTCGCGCTTTATCTATATCGTTCATCTTGAAGTGGGGCCGCTAATTCACCTGTATATGTAATAGACATAGGTAACTAGTACTCTAGTTTCCTATGAACCGACACGCGTTGACCGACAAAACACAAAGGGGTCACCAAGCCGATAGATAGAGCTAATAGTAAATACGCAAAAGCAACGACTGGGTTGATATTGGGGAATTGAAAAACAAGGCTTGCTAAATTCATAAATGTAAACTTAAGAGAAGAGACCACAATCAGACCAGGAGCCAGAGAAGAGGGGAGGGTCGACCTAGCTCAAAAGTGTACCAATTTTCTCCTATATGGTATCAATGCCGATTATATCTAGTATCATCAGAATGTAAGCCTGCCGTTGCAAGAAATAGATTTGGGGGCAAAAATAATTGTTCCCGCCATCGCTGTTCATCGCCTCTTTAATGTGTGCTAGGTATTAGTACTGTACGCCTTCCCGTACAATTTTTAATTTGTTGGACCACGGGAGGAACAGGGCCCATTAATCTATCCTAGTTGGGGCCGTGACAATTTGGGCGTGTCTGCTAGAGGTAAGTCATTGCACAAACTGTCTGGTAGTGGTCATTCATGATTTCTGTGCTGGTACTGAACAACTTCAACATAGTTGTAGGTGGTACAGGTTTCAGCTAATCTACAGCTGTGATCTGGAAGTTAGATAACTCTTGCCAGGAATACTCACCACTACAAATGGACACAGATCACTAAATATTCATGGGCCGTCACCCGAATGTAGGGCGAAAGTTATTTTTAGTCTTTCTCTCCCTTTCCCTTTTTCCCCCTTTTGCATGGCGATTTTTGTTGACTTTTTGGTGTAGAATCGAAGAAAAGGGTTTAGAAATACATTTTCTGCCAGGTTTTGGTGAATATTCATGATTTTGAGGCGGAAGGATACAAGGGTTGTGAGGTTGGTTACGTTGAAAGGGAGGGCCAAAAATTGCTTGCTTAGTTGTCTCTACTTCCAGCCTGTGTATCTCAAGTTTTTCATGGTGAACCTCATACATGCTTTTGGGCCAGAGTTTGCCACATGTTGCTCCATCTGTGGCAGAAAGCGTTCTACCCAACGAATATTTGGGAAAAAGTTACAGCCGGTCTAAGAGACGAGAATTAACATTAAAGTCAATGAGGAAATAATTAGTGATCTGTGGCCAAATATGTCTTGCAATTACATAGCTCTGTCAGGGGCACCCCACCACTAGAAATGTCTGTTACAGTGTTTTGTAATACCTGGTGACGTACGGTACACTTTTGACCTAATCTAGCTTAGTTGGTCGGCGTTTTGGGCGTGGAATACCACACGTACCACCCCGGCAAACTAAATTCTGATGATACCAGATTATACAGGCATTGATACCATATACGAGAAAACTGGGACACTTTTCAGCTAGGTTGAACCCCCTGGGCTGACTCTAATGATCTTAACGACAGGATAACCCTCCCCCAATCATACTCGAAATTTATGCTGAGGCATCTATATTTCTCTTCTGGGTGTTGGGGTTATGCAATTTTGTTGACTTTCTCATCAAGTTATTATACCCCGAATAATCGCCCCGTCTCCATTGCTTATGTTTGTATTCTAATGTCTTAACTCACCTACCGTTGAAAGAACACATGGTGTGACATGTGCGTCGTCATTGGTGTTCTAGTCCTATAAAATGATTTTCCTGACAGGGTCTGGTGAAGTCCTACACAATGAACCATTCCGAGCCGAGCATTTAGCGATTGAAACTTCGGCCTAACCTCGATCATCATTACTGAAGTCGGTACGTACGATAAAAACCTAGTCTCGATTATCCACTCATGATTAAATCATGAATGAAAGTTGAGCAGCAAATTGGACCATAATCCAGTAAATATCGCAGACTAACGATGGCATCGAGAGTTGATTATGGTCTGGATAACTTAATTGATGTCTAATTAATAAGTTAGATAACATTTCAGGCCTAAATACAGACCTGCAATAGACAAATTTGGCTCTTGCATATAATAATGCATGTTTAATGTATTGAAAATCACAAACTAAACGGAAAGTTAGAAAAAATGTGAATTTCGATATGGTATTATAACCAGTATCACTTTCCAAAACATTAAACTCGAGGCATTTAATAAACGCGGAGATAATTTTTGACATTTGCTGTAAATATAATACATATTTGAGTACGGGTCATTTACACGATTGAATGAAACTGTTTGTTGCACAAACTGTCTGTTTGTATGTATTTAAAGATACATTATGGGAGATTTTTGTAAGGAGTTAGCCGTTCTTGCTTTAACATTTCAAAAAAATGTGATGAAAGAAGAATATATTGAAAATTTCAGTCAAATTACTATATTCTGAACATTGTAATCACCACTGTAATTTTTGACTAGAAATGGTAGCTAATTCCATCAACACCTTTTCCGAATATGGCCGATGGTTTGATTGACGGGCGTTAACTTCACCTACATAATCTCGATTATCAAGAAATGGCTGTGGTACCGTAAGCCTATTCTGTTTGACCAGAGATATAAAAATATTTTCATTGATATTATTAAGACAGAAGACCTGACACACGGTCTCCAGGAATTGTATAATTTGTCATTATCTGTGTTTAGTTTATTGCACTTTAGTTTAGATGTCATTTGTTATGGCCTCGCCCAACAGCGGCCTCGCTTCGTACACGCTATCATTTAGCCTCGACCTCTCACGACGCCATTTAAAATTTAATCAATCAATGAAATCCTGTTTAAATCCAAGCCCAATCCAAGCCATCCTTGGGTCTACAGAGTTGATTCTGTGCTTGTTGTGCAAATAAAGATCTAATTTATGATTTCTATGACATCTGAAGCCTAAATAAAGACTTGCAATAATCAGATTCAGCCCTTGCATAATGTATGTTTAAGTACTTTACTAAACGGAAACCCAAATTGTAAGGTGAGCATAAGGAGAAAAATCGAGTTAATAGTCACTGCTATCGGTACCATTCCATTGTACAATACTCTATCAATACTATTCTTATTATTCAATGACCATGCGTTTAAAAAATGGGAGAGCGAGGCTAAGTCTCGAATATACCAGTGCCCTGGTTACAATAATACACATCTTGTCAAAACTACAAACAGTGATAACGTGGCTCAGAATAAAATAATTTGAATGAAATTTTCAATATTTTCATTTTACATTATCTATGTTTAAGCTACTATAGCGAGAACGGCCAGCTCTTTATCCAAATCTTACATAATGTGTCTTTAAATTAACATAAGTCGTTCCAACTGACGTGCCTTATTAGAATGATAAAACCATAATTTTAATGTGAGACGTAGTTTGGTAAAGTCTGTTCCCAAATTACGCAGCAAAGTTTTATACATAGTGCATAACAACTCACTTCGAGCGGAACAACCCTCATATGACAACAATATAATTTCATTGATCCATGATGGGCGTCAACGCTAATTAATAATGTAAGCTAACTGAACACAGGAATAAACCGGTTGAAAACTTGTAACACACACAGCCGCAAAACAGTTTCAAATTTTTTAAAATGTAGCGATTCTGATAATTCCAACACGCTAAATAATATAATATGGCGATTCCCATTGTTAATTTCTAAGTAATAAAACGAGTTTAACCGACACACACGTGACCTATAAAAAAAAGTGGACCTATGCGTGTAAATCGGGTCACAACTAAAATGTAAACCCATCTTTTATAATACCGGCTGTACAGGTATAATATCGCAATAGTACAACCCGTTATAACTCTAAACAAGTCGCTTTCACCCGCGTGGATTAATCAGTGATAAAAAATATTATACTGTATAGTCAGTAGGATGAACAAGGTAGGAAGTGTGATTGTGTAATATTATTTATTGCTAATATATAATATAGAAATAGATTACAGTAAACGCCATAAAAAGATTATTTTAAAACATAAAATCGATCAAAATTTTCCGTAATATAAGTTTGACTAAATAAACTTAATTTTGTATATTTATAGATAAAACTCATCTAACGTATTTTTCACATGCATTAATATGGATAATGTACCAAGTGCTATTGTTTAAGATATCGAGTTATTACCTGTGAAATTGAAACCCCACCCATGACCAGCCTGAACCTCTATAATTGATTATATAACATGTTATATTATGTAACATTGTCAAAATAATGTAAGTAATTTATATTTGTGTATATAATTACACATAGGTTTCAGTTGAAAACAATCGAATTTTAATGTGGATACCCCGAATATCTATTATAAACAGAAATACACATAACCATGACCAAAAATAAAATTTATTTTTTTAAAAAAACAAAAAACAATATTCATTCGCGGAATGCCGAAATATGCCAATGGCTTACATAAAACGACTTCCCACAAGCAAGATACATAAATAATATAAACTATATATTATGATCAATATATACATATAGAGTGATTAGTAATATACATAATATGATTGCATACAGAATATAATTAACTGTTGGATTGAAAAGTAATTGAACAAATGTTATATGACGCATATCTCAATCTATGACGTGTAAACATAATTGCATAGGCTTTAATAGCATATTTTAAAATATTCAGATATTCAATTTTCCGATATAATTCAAAATCAAATGTCAGAATTTCTACTGTATGTATATCAAGCATGAAATTGACTTAATTTTAGAATACATATGCCATGACAAGCTGTTTTGTGATCGATAAAAGCAGGAAATTCAGTTCTTAATACTTTTGTTGATTCAGATCTGCGTTCCGTTTAATTAAAGGGAATTTCCAAGCAATGAATGATGCTCGGCTTTTTTTTTTGTTATTATAAATTAAGCTATTGGCTAAGAGCATGAATTGTCTTAAAATTACCAAATATTGAGCATGAAAATGAAAGTTTCATATGTTTATATGTTGTGTAGCTTAAAAGCTTTTACAATATCCTTAAAATCATCATTTACTATATCCTTGAAATCATCATATAAAGGGGGTAAATCTCGAACTCAATATTATCCATTGAGTTTGAAATTAAAACCATGAATTAGAATTCAATATTGGCCTATTTCAATTCAATACTGATGTTGTTGTCTTACTATGAATATATGGGAACCTAAGAAACTAGTATCCAATATTTAAGCACAATGAAATTTATAAAATCAGTACACGGTTTGGGGCGCTATTAGTATTGAACAAAAAAAAAAAACATATCCCAAAAGATAATGCAGAATTAATTAAAAATCGGCATTCAAAGACAACAAAATAATAACAAAATAAAAAAAAATGCAAAATATGATGAACAGGCAATAAACGATTGTCGTTCAAATTGGGACTGCTAGCAAACTTCACCGAAGATAACCGATTATTAGCAATAACAGTATTTGTTTCAATATTGAATGTAAATCACTTTATACACCCCGTTGCATTAGTCTGTGCTTTTAGACACATTTTTGTCTCTAAATTAATCGTTGTTTTAGACGTACTGTTTATTAAATTGATGATGCAATTTGATAATAATATATGAAATTTAAATTAGTGTACAAAGTTAAGAATAATTTATGTACGCATTAAACAGTGGGTCCTGGTTACTTTTTCGCTCTACGGTAAAATTTATTATGTAGGACCACTGTTTTAAAGAGTATAATATAATTGTTTTTCTTATATTAAAAACGAACTTTTATTTGTTACGTACATAAAGTAATATCAATAATATTCTTAATAATCGGGCTATGTAATTTGATGGATTGTCTTTTGCCGAGAGAATCTGGCATCTTGGATTTGATGTGCAATTTTGAATAAATCAAAATTAAACATGGGTCAACATTTACATCTTGATGACTAGGGTATTTTTTTATTATTACATTCTACAAATAAAGAGAAAAAACAAAAACAAAATTCGCAAGGCGCGAGTTATTTCGCCATTATTCCCATGGCTAAATATGTTCAATTATTATTTCTTATGGGAAAGTCTAGGCGACCATAGGTTTTCTTCATAGCATTTATCATCGATTTACTTTACGGACTGAACTAGGACCTTTTTAAAAATAGTTTTCTTATACGCGTTACTATAGCGCAGTAATTCCATTGCTTGGTAATATTGAACTTTCCTTGCAAGACTTCCTCAATAATTTTTATACCTGAACATTTATAATGCGCTTAAAGTTAAACCAATTACACGTTTTTGAAATATGTCGTACATTTTTTTCATTTTTACTGTAAAAGATTTTCTTGTCTCGCCCCCATCATTGTAAATCCCAAATAAATGACAATTCCTATATCCTGCGTGGATTTAATGGAATTTTTAAAAAAAAAAAAATACAATGCGTGGTATACTGTGACTGTGAAAAAATTAATGTGAATTTTCCCAAAATTTTCCACCAGTAGTTTCTAGTTGTTACAACCTAAGACTTTGCGCACGCTCCGGCCTTTGGGTATAATACCAAAGATAAAATCGGTTTCTAAGAATCTGCCCAATCTTATGATTTTCTAATGTATTTGCTTTTCCTCTGAAATATGAAATTTCCCACGTTAAATTTGTACTTGGATTGATTATTTAAGATTTAATTAAAGAAATAAAACAATTTCTCGGCTTGGATACCACCGCATTTAAACTACTGAACGGAATAGGGCTAAAGGGCTAATGGCGCATCGAGTCTATAGTTTTAAATTCCGCGTAAGATAAGAAAGTACAGTAAACATAGCAGATTTTTTTCGCCCCTACTCCTTCGTGTGTAGTAAAGTAATATTTTGCAATAATCTGGGATTTTGAGTAATTATTCATATCCAACATCGTATAAATTTCTTCTTTTGGGGCAATATTTTGACAAAGGTATAATCAAAATAAAATCCATATATCAAATCATGTTGTTACATGGTAAAACTGCTTTCCCCAAACTTTAAACATGAAAATCTCCGTTAAAATTTTCATTGCCTCTCAATTGAACATCCAATAGTGCCGAATAAGTCGTTCTGTTTAGCCACTTAAAGAAGAAATAATAATCAACTATACAAATTGTGTTCCTGTCCAAATTTAAAGAACAATTTCTCATTTTAGTTAATGATTGTTAGGGGAGTTACTCATAGGTCACAATATCTAGTTCTTTACTAAGTGCCACTCAAAGACAGAGTAATAGTCAAGCAGATAAAAAGTTTATAGAAAGAAAAATTCAACCAATTAGGTTGTTGCACAAATTGTATGCCTCTTCAGTTGTTCTGTTTCAAGTCATAAAACACAGACTCAGAAATCCTATTTTCGTTAGAATATATTTTCATTATTTTCACATAATCGCATAATATTCTGCTTTTAATCTTTTAGCAAGTTATTTAATTGGTAGGCAGCAATGTGTTGTTTTAAATTGCAGATAATTTCCCCACTGTGTTTTAAAATTTGGCGTTTTCCAGGGTTCTGTCCTTGGTCCAATTTTATTTACGTTATACACTTCACCAGTTTGGGATACAGTTAGAAAATATTATTTAGGATTTCATTTATACGCAGACCCAATTATATATTTCTTTTTCACCTAAAAATCCAGATTTTTTATGTCAATTCAAAAGATGTTATTGAAGAATGCATATCTGGAATTAAACTGTGGATGTCAGAAAGCTTTCTAAAACTAAATGATAATAAAGCTGAATAATATATAAATTGGTTCACAAAAACTGACTGTAAATTGTAAATCTCCATTCTTGATTGATAATGACGAAATTAATCCTTCGTCATCTGCACGTAATTTGAATATGAAAGCCCAGGTAATTTATATATGTAATATAAATAGGTAAATTATACCGTAATACACACAAATATATTGGTAGAATACGTAAATTTATCTCTTTATACCCCACAAAATCACATTTTAATGCTTTGGTCACCTCGAGACTGGACAATTTTAATTCTTTATTAACTGGTTTTCCTGTCAAACTTTTGGATAAACTTCAACTAGTTCAAAAACACAGATGCATTAAAGAAAATCATCTATTCGAATTTCATGAAAATCTAGCCGAAGTTTTCGTACAAAATGGCCGCTCCTCATACGCAAATAGTGTAAAGGTAGATAATACCAATACTGTGGGCCCTCTAGAGCTCAATTGGGCATTTTTAATTCGTTATTAACTGGTCTTCCTGTCAAACTTTTGGATAAACTTCAACTAATTTAGTTCAAAAACACAGATGCATTAAAGAAAATCGTCTATTCGAATTTCGTGAAAATCTGGCCGAAGTTTTCGGACAAAATGGCCGCTCCTCATACGCAAATAGTGTAAAAGTAGATAATACCATTACTGTGGACCCTCTATCGCTCAAAATGTTGATCCGATTTTCATGAAACTTAAAATATATGTTTATATCCCAACCGTAACAAATTGGATTATGGCCCCTGATAGTACGAAAAATCTCCTGTTTAGGTTGTGGACCCTCTAGAGGTCACAATTTTTATCCAATTCAAAAACCGTTAAAAATATCAGCGTTACACCATATTGACATTCAGGTTCGAATTTCCAGAAAATTGGACCGAAATTGCCCTACAAAATTGCCATTCCCCTTACGCAAATAAGGTATAAATTTAAAGTATGTAATACCAAGGCTGTGAACCCTCTTGAGTATATGTTTATATCCAACAGGTCTTGATTCCTTTCAATACTTGCCCGGTACCTCATTTTCTGGATTATGGCCCCTGATTGTACGAAAAATAGCCTTTTCTAGCTTGTTTTCTGCCCATCTCTTGCAAAATGTAGGTGTATCTTGCATGTTAACTGCTTGATTGAATTAAATTATTAAATTTTAGTATGTTTCAGTCCATTAAAAGTCGCGACCATACAATGGCCTAGAATGTTGATTATAGGGCTTTTCGTGTGAATAAATGTCTAAATTGTAATTAGTATAGCATTTGAGGCCAAAAGAAAGACCTGCAATAGGCAGTTATTTTGTTACGGTTATTTCAGAGTGACAAGTATGTTGCGAAACCGGATTAGTAATACTAGCAAAAACAAGATCAAAAAAAAGGCGAAAGAACCTTGATCTAAACCAAGCCAGAAAAGAAATCGTTCAAAATTACACCCTTTACAACACATTATATCCCCGTTATTGCACCTGACATTGAAGGTATTGAAGGTGGTATTGTTGGAGAATGTTAATCATTTATAACTTATGTCATTTCACTTTAATAACCTGATATATCTTCGTATTTGAGAAAACCATTACTTTAATATTATCAATACAACGAGAGGGGTTTGCTAGACTACTTAAAGCACAATATTATGGACTAAAAAACTCATTTCTGTCAATAACCATCGAGCTTCAAATGATATTTAATTTTTGCTTTAATCGTCAAAACTACAACAGACACTGTACAATTCATATTTTCTTTAATCAAAATAAGAAAATGGTGCATTGTGTCTTAAAATAAACATTAAAAAAACAGACTAGATTTAATCTTGACCTCGATGTTGACCTCCTGTAACTGACTGACGTTCTAATCAATAAGAAGAAATATGACGACTTTAGATGCTCATAAATTTCGCGTTAGGTTTGGTGGATTTGATCAATTTTTCAAGTTTGAATAAGACTACGTCTAATGTTAAAGATCCTTTATGGGAGATTAGATAAAGAGTTGGAAGTTCTCACAGCAATAGTTAAAAACTAGCTAATGTAAAGGTATTTTGCTGAAAATTTCAGTCAAATTGATCCACTATTAGCTTAGAACTAAGCGATTAAAATTTCCGCTTAGCCTCGGTCATCATTACAAAAGTCGGTAAGACAAAACCAGTAGACTCGGTTATCCATTTTTAGTGGTAAATCACGAAGGAAAATATTTCAGCGAATCGAACTACAATCCAACAAAAATCTCATGCTGGCCTCAACATCGAGAGTTGATTATGGTCTGAATAGGTTAATTAATGTCTAATTAATAGTTTTTATAACATTTCAGGCCTAAAGATTTTGCTCTTGCATAATGCATGTTTAAGAAACCGAAAGCCTAGTGGTTTAGTGTGTTATTTGCGATTATTGTCAGAGTTATTACGCTCGGTCACTAAGAATAATTGTGCGGAGGCTATAGTTTATACAAATACAACTCGTAGTAGTTTTTTCTTTGATGTCCATAGTAGTTATATCTCATAACAACCTCTCATGACGTCATCAGAGGTTGATATATTCGGTTCATATCAACCGCTGATGACGTCACCCCAGGTCGATATATTCGGCTCATATCAACCGCTGATGACGTTGATGAAATAAAACAAAAATACAGAAAATCAATTTTTATTCTTTTGACAATTACAATTAATATTTATGGTACAATTTGGGGAAATTACTATCGAAACAGACGGCTCTGTTAACGGTATTTCTTGATCGGTCTCTAATTAGGCTTTTTTTCCTCGGATTCATAGCTGGTACTTGGCCCTCTATCCTGTAACAAATCACTTACGTGACGTTTTTGTTCATCTGTAGTTCTTTTGTACACTCTAACACCTGAAACACGTATACAATAATTGTACGTTAAAAATTTTTTATCAAAACCACGACGAAAAATTTAACGTACCACCAACACTTCGATAAGTACAAAAAACTATAGGATAGGCTTACAAAAATATCTGAAAAAAAACTTTCAACTTACCCTCAATACTTCTTTGACCAGTTCTTTCCATTATCAACTGTTCTGGTACATCTTTGGAAAATAATTTAGAAGCAGTTGTTACTATCAGGCTATGAATAGTCTTGTGACCACTAATTCCCGCTCTTTTACACAAATCAAATCCGGCACAACTTTCTGGGTGGTGTTATGGCCCATTGGTTGTTTACTAAACCAGATGCTGTCTGTGGTTTAAGTGTCAGATAAAATGCGTCGTCCCTTCCCTCTGAAGGACACAGTGCCATATATTTTTTTGTAGATCTCAATATGACATTTACTCTTGTCTGAATGAGGATAATGATCCACAGTTTTCGGAGCCACTTTACGATGCTTTAAACCTCCTTGATGTGTTTTTGATACGTCTTCTTTATATCTAAGAAATGGTGTACCATCTATATATAGTAAAATAAACATATTTGACTGTTCTTAAAGCGTATGTAACAGTTTCCATATGAAGAATGTTTAGATTGTATAAATTATACGGTAGTTTATTGTGTCGGTGTGCATATTGTAAGTGGAGCAGAAACAACAACATAATTTTGATTTCCGTTTCAGATATCTAATTGATGCATATTCTAATGTATTGCATTTAAACTATTAATATGGTCACTAAAAATCTAACAGTTGACGAAACAACATGTATTATGAAGCGATCTCAAGACAGAATAAGTAAGTTTTCATCTTTTTGCTTTTACAGGTTGAAATGCTCATAATTAAACTAAGCATCAGAACACTCACCACTATTTTTAAAATGTAAACAAAGGTTGCCAGACGACTTATACACACTATTCTGCATAATTATAAAATAAACATGTTCATTCTGTTTGAGTACGGCGTAAATACAAATAATATTTAATAGGTCGGGATCAGATTTAAATAGGAATCCGCTGGATACGTTACCGGGACTCTTGCATCGATAGTGCAAAGTGGGCGTTTTCTTCTCATTGTCCGTCCAATTCAAACAGATGCTTTTCTGTATGTCAGAACATACTCCTCGTAGTGTTTCGTTTGATTATACCTAATCCCACTACACACAGCTTTTACGAAGACAAATTCTTGTTCCAAATTATGACTGGTCAATGGCCCGATTAACAACCAATAGGTAACTGCGTTACGAAAGCATTATATAAGCTTAACAAAGAGCGTCAAATTGGACCAAATATGTTTACACAACGTTAGGCCCTAACTCATGATTTTATTATTCCCAATTAACCAGTGCATAGCAGAATATTGCAGTAAAACTAATTGCGTGACAAACGAGGCAAGCAAGTCAAATAAAATGTAAACAATACTTTAGAAAAGAACATACTTTCACCGTTTTACTAGCTTAAATCACTGTCCAAAGTTTTAGGGAAGACCCAGATTAAACGTAGGACTGTCATGTTGCTGTACTTGTGATAGATTTGATTGATCGGGAAGAATAGACACACTCCCTCAAAAGTTCAAGTATCAGAAGCCAATCCAGCAATGGCCAGAGAGGGATTTCTCGTGTCATTGCTTCGGGAATATGATGTCAGAAAGGTATAGAGATTTATTTGACACAAACATATTATTCAATATAATAAATAAAATCATTAAATCAAAATTATATAAAAAAATTAGAACTAACTTCGGGGCCGTTTGATGCTGCGTTACAGCAGTTGTTTTTTGTCCCCCGCCTGTCGAAGAAAGCAGGGGACTATTAAAATGTGTTCGCCCGTATGGCGGGGGAAAGCGGCAAAAACCTAATGCTATGTAGAAATGTCTAATTCAAAACACACATGTAACATAATGCCATACCAAATACCTAAAACGTCTAATGCAAAAAACAAAATACAAGAAACCTCTAATACAAAATACCTCATACGTCTATTGCAAAAGACAAAATACAAGAAACCTCTAATACAAAATACATATAACCTCTTATGCACAATTGATTTTACAATCTGAAACATCTACCATAAGCATTAGATGACATATCTCGTTGTCATTACTTACGTTTCTCCACTGAATTATCTTTATTTAGGTCAATGTCAAGGTCACCGAACACAACTTGGCGACCTATTCGGCTAGCGAGCTATTCGACCGATCCTGCTGGCAACCTGTTCGTTGGCAACCTATTCAGAATTAAGACAACAGTCGCCCAAACTCATCTATTTTTAACAACCAATAAAATCCAACGTTACGTCTATCAAATGAAAGTAGAATAATATATTATTTTTATCAATTCCTTTAGCTCAGAATAGAGATGTAATTTCGCATTATCGTACAAAATTCTAGACATCCAACTAAATATATTCCGAAAGGTAATTAAATAGGCTTTCTAAGTATTATCAGTAAAAATTGGCACATTCATATTAAAGGGGTGCACTCTCTTCCTAAACATGACCAATTTTTTAAAAATTTTAAAGGGAAAAACTGTTAATATCCCGTGTCAAAATTCGGACCATCGTACAAAATTCTGATGATCCAACTAAATATATTCTAAAAGGTAATTGAATAAGCTTTCCAAATATTATTAGTAAAAGTTGGCACAATCATATTAAAGGGGTGCGCTCTCAACCTGAACATAGCCAATTTGTCAATATTTTAAAGTGAAAGAACGATAATATTTCGAGTCGAAATTCGGACCATCGTACAAAATTCTTAGCAACCAGCTATATATATTCTGAAAGGTAATTGAATAAGCTTTCTAAATATTATTAGTAAAAGTTGGCACAGTCATATTAAAGGGGCGCGCTCTCAACCTGAACATAGCCAATTTTTCAATATTTTAAAATGAAAGAACGGTAATATTCCGAGTCGAAATTCGGACCATCGTACAAAATTCTGAGCATCCAGCTATATATTTTCTGAATGGTAATTCAATAAGCTTTCTAAATATTATTAGTAAAAGTAGGCACAATCATATTAAAGGGGCGCGCTCTCAACCTGAACATAGCCAATTTTTCAATATTCTGAATAGGTTGCCAACGAACAGGTTGAATAGCTCCATAGCCGAATAGGTCGCCAGGTTGTGTTCGGTGACCTTGACATTGACCTAAATAAAGATAATTCAGTGGAGAAACGTAAGTAATGACAACGAGATATGTCATCTAATGCTTATGGTAGATGTTTCAGATTGTAAAATCAATTGTGCATAAGAGGTTATATGTATTTTGTATTAGAGGTTTCTTGTATTTTGTCTTTTGCAATAGACGTATGAGGTATTTTGTATTAGAGGTTTCTTGTATTTTGTTTTTTGCATTAGACGTTTTAGGTATGTGGTATGGCATTATGTTACATGTGTGTTTTGAATTAGACATTTCTACATAGCATTAGGTTTTTGCCGCTTTCCCCCGCTATACGCCCGCCTGTCTGTCTGTATCCCCCGCCCGCCGGTAAGCAGAGATAAGCAATCTGATTGGTTGATGCTTTGGGGCACGATAACTTTGGTTATAATGAAGTGTGAGCGATGAAACTCAGAATATAGATTTATTATATCATTACCTTGACTAAGTTCGATCGTGAGAATTTTCTGCTCAGGCTAAGGAGCGATAAGCAATTTTATTGGACAAGACTTTAAAAGATAACAACTCTGTTTTTAATTGAGGTAGAATGTTTAAACTTGATGTAGATGTTCATTAGGTGAATGTCTTGACTGAGTTCAATGATTACCATTTCGAGCTGAAGCTGAGCAGAGCTAATCAATTTCATTGGTCGATGCTTTGGGACAAGATAATCTCGATTCTATCTGATAGAGAGTGGTCTAATATTATAGCCCGTTCAGACGCTTATTTTTAAACCAGTTCATAATCGCTGGGTTTTTAAGACAACATCTTGTTGCGTTCACACGTGCTAAGCCAAACCAGTTTAACTATTCTGACCTCTTCGGTCGGAGGTTAGAGTTAACTAAACCACGCATCGGCATCTTCACGTTCTTTATTCGGTTCTCGCACGCTTTCGATAACATTGACACTGTCTGACCCCGATATTTTCACAGGAATGTAACTTACTGCCTACTGCGCATGCTCAAAGCAAGCTAGAGCTGGGGAGGGGGTTAAGCCAATTCGTTCAGACGGCTAAGATGAACCAGTTTAAATAAAAAGCCTTCTCGAAGACAGGTCGCGAGCTGTTTTTTTTAAACTGGTCTATTTGTCTCAAAATTGAGTTCAGACGCTTAAGTTAAACTGGTTTAACGATCCCCGTTTTTTTTTAACCAGTTCAACTTAAGCGTCTGAACAGGCTATTCTTTGATTGCTCGGTACTTTTGAAAAAAGTTAAATATGCGATTAATTAATATGTGTCATCTATTTATTTTGGGATTTCTATGAGACCTGTCTTACGTCAGAGACTTTAAAGCGCAATTACTTATATTTTAGTGAATGGATTTTTTATCCCGCGCATATTATGTTAACGTACTGTGATCTGATTGGTCGATCCTTTGAATTATATTTCAAGTTAGATAAAATGCGGGATGTGGCATTCGCCTCTGTTCCAACATCAAAACCTATCCGTGAATAATTTAATAGGAAAAGTAACCTACAGAAATCTGACTGCCAAATATTTTAAAATGTAATATAACAGATATTAACTGTATCCTTTCAATAACCGTGTCTACCCCCATCGAACACAATCTGCGCAAATACAGCCGGGCTTGTGGGTGATTTGACACACAACTTTAACTTTACTATTATTTGTTCCCCGCCCTCATTACCCTAATTGGTGCAGAAAATTAGGACGTTAAACCCTATTTGTTCTTTAAAAGGCATGCGTAATAATATAACAAAACGAAACACTAAAAATTAATCTGATTGTATTCAGTCGGCGAGGTAGAATGGATATGCTGGGCTCTTTCGTAAGTTTTCTATTCTGGTTTTAACCTCTTTGGTAAAGTGGGTGAGGTGGGGTTTGGGGTTCTCTAAATGGTATTTAAACCCACCGCATGAAAATTAAACTTATTATGTCGTCGCTCCTGTCCGACCGGAAGTCAGTTCACATTAATTTATGGACTCTCTGGAAATTTTGGCACGTATCGATAAGAACTGTAAATTCGAGTATTATGGCCCCTGATTGTACTAAAATCGTATTTTTAGCTTGTTTATCCTCTTGGGGCAACAATTTTTATTCGATTATTAAAGCAGTTAAAATATGTCGGATTTATATGCAGTTTTATCCGATTTTATTGCCAATATTCGATGTAAAGCAAAGTATTGATTTAGAAGTACGATTAACCAAACATACCCACTGCTTACCCAATACTACCAAATTTTGTCACATTTGACCTCATACTGACATAATTCATCCTCTACTTCAATATCAATGAGTTCCCCGAAAAAGTATAAAATTTGTACGGTAATCTGAAACATTTTTTTATATTAAAGTTATAATATAACGACAAACCATCGAATGGATAATTTATGTTTCAACAAACAAACGTGTTACACAAATAATTATACTTTCATCTTATTGGTGGTATTGGCCAATTATTTTACAGAAATGGATTTGTCCCATGTAGTATTGTATAGCATTAGGCAATTAGGGTGGATAACTGGAATGGCAAGACATTTACCAAAACATTTGCAGTATATTTTTTTGAAATTTTTTCTCGAAGTTAATTTTTATATAATTAAAATAATGGGTGGCGTGTGGTAGTATTTGGTAGTATCGGGCTATTATTGAGTGGTAATGGTTACTAATGGGTAGCACACTGATCAGCAGTGAATATTCCCTAGGCCGCTACAGTCACTGACAAGGGTCACATCGGTGCGGGCTAATTAGCTCGCCATAAAACTTTTGTCCGCCTGCAAATTAATTCTAGGATAGACGAGCAATTTTGAAGCAACAGATGAACAAGTTCTCGGCGACGAGCGATTTTCTGTTGTCGAATATCAAACATGTTTGATATTTGGCAACGAGAAGCAACTCGGAGCAACAGCAGGCAACAATTGTTGCCCGTTGGCGCAGACGAGCGATTTTTTCTTTCAACGACCAGCGATTTCACTGTTGCCTGAAAGTTGCTCAAAAAAGTTGCCCGTCTGCGCCTGGCTTAAAACAATCGATGTCGTATGATGGGACGTCCCATGTAGAAGGAATACTTGAACTTATAGAGGTCACTCATCCTATATAAAGAGAGAGAGAGAGAGAGAGAGAGAGAAATGGGGTTTAACGTCCACTCGACACAAACCAGGTTATTTTGGGACTAACATATGGTTTTTAATTTTATTTCAATAATTCGCTTGCGCGTAGGGGTCTTTGGCAGTGGGAGGAAACCGTCATCTTATATAGGGAAATACGAAGACTTTCGTTATACTTCTGTGAAACAGATTGATTGGCGTGTAATTGGGCAACTCGTCATGTCCACGAAACTAATCAGCAGTAAATATTCCCTTGGCATGTGTGAATAAGTTTGAAGGCGAAACAAGAGATTCCAATTCTAATAAAGAGTTTCCACTCCCTTCGTTTATACTTGTAGTTTCTCAGTAATCTTGTACCACCATAAAGTTAATGTAATCAGAGAGAGAGACAAAGAAAAAATGGGGTTTTACGTCCACTCGACACAAAGTAGGTAATTTCGGGACTAGGCCTATAATGTGATCAATATACTGACAGGATGGCGTTAGTGAAATTGCAAGGGTATCTTTAAAGTTAATTTCTATAATGTATTTTTTATTGAATATTTATTTAATATACATCCATACAAATTGTTGTTCGAAAAATCAATATAGTGTTACTGTTTCCGCATTCGCATCTGTGATATACATTCTGAGCTTCGGATTGGCTACCCGGTTTGTACACAGTAGTACACGGAAGCACGATATAATATTCTTAGCCCCATTGAGAATGGAATACTTTTATAAATGTAATTGTAACAATCGTTATAATAATACTAATAATAATAACTAGACCTGTTCTGGAACCGGTTCGATTGTTTTTATACAACGCGACCATACACTTATACATTGATTTCAACATCTAGTAGATGCCAAATGGTTAGTACGTGCGCGCTGTATCAAAAGATCTGCCAATTGAGGTGGTTTAGATTCCTTGGTTGTACGTATGGCAAGCCAAACCGAAATTAATTGCAAGACCGTTTTTCTGTATGGAAAGAAAAAAAATCGAGTATATAACAATTTTTTCATCACCTTCCAAGCATTTTTCACATGTCAAGACAAAAAAATACACGTTAAGACGGAAAAATTCACATGTAAAGACGAAAAAAATCACATGTCAAATTCACATGTCAAGACGAAAAAAACCTCATATATCACGAAAAAAAAATCATATATCACGAGCTCGTGACCCTTCAAGAGCACGTGACCCTTCAAGAGCACGTGACCACAAAACCGATGACGTAATCAACTTTACACTCTGCCCTGTTCAAGCCGAATGTGTCCCAATGTGCGCCAGCCTCAGCAGCAAAACGCGGAAGGGATAAAAGAAAAATTACGTCATCATCTGGATGGGGCCAAAGCCCTGTATAGGGAAAGTTACGACAACTCATTTACAGGCGCCATTTTGGGTCCCAACTATGACGCCATAAAAACTATGACGTCATGGCGTCATGTAGCTTTACTTAACAAAACGTTTTATTTCTTGGTAAAACGTGTTACGAGCTACAATTTATCCTAAACAAATTGCAAAAGAATAGTTCGGATAGAGTATCTTAACCGTGATGTATCCTGTGATTCGGATAGAGTCATTCTAAACAATCATGTACCCTTGTAGTTTGGATAGACTCTCTAAACCATGGTGTAGACTACCCTTTAGTTAGATGTATCATGTAGTTCAGATAGTCTCCAATCCATTATCTATCCAGTAGTCTCTGTAACATGATGTACCCGGTAGTTTAGATTAGAGTCTCTAAACCATGTGTGCATTGTAGTTAGTAAACCATAGTCGATCGTAAAATGAATGTGAATTTTACGATATGTTAATCCTGAACTGACATAGTATCATAGGCGTACGGGCTCGATGACAGTTAGGGGGGCAGCACCCGAATTGCCCGAAAAATTTTCGGGTTTACAGACGCACCCCTCCCCCTTCAAGAAAATTTTAGAATATTTGACGGCTACAAACACGTGTTCCTGCTATTTCAGCCCGTGAACAAAGCAACTTCAAAATGGTCTAATGTAACTTAATTAAGGTGGCTGACTCCGATTACAGTCAATCGTTTATAGTCCACGAAAACGGTTGTTGCTGTTTATTAAAAATTTAACGTCCAATACATTATATATGATATTATGGACAGGTTGATTTGGAATACGTGAAAATTTTGAAAATTTAAGTGCCGCAAACGCATCTCCCTGCTATTCCAGCCCGTGAATACTTCAATATGGTCCAATATAGTCTACCTGGCTGACTCGAATTCCAAACAACCAATCAATCGTCGCGGGGTATGGGGCCTCACCCTCCCGGAGAACATTTTGAAAATTTAACCACCGCGAATGTTTTTTGCAATTCTAGTCCGTGTAAGTAACTCCAAAAGTATCCAATGTTTTGTAACCGAAATCCAACTCCGAATTCCAAGCATCCAAACAGACTGTTGCAGCTGCATTCAGAAATACTAACCGATGCTCGAAAATTGAGTGGCTCCAGACAAAAAACAAATTCGTGGTATCCAATTTAAAGAAAAGTAAAATTAGTGTTTTATTAGGGCTCGATGACAGTTAGGGAAGCAAAACTAGAAATGCCCGAAAAAATTTCAGGTTTACAGACAGCGGCACCGGCGAAGAAGCGGAGCTGACCTTGTATAGATCTCCCAAGACATTTTTGGAATATTTGACGACCGCAAACGCGTTTTACTGCTATTCAAGCTCGTAAAAATTAGAGTTTTATTAGATTTCGGGCACTTTATTTTGCCAAGTAGACGAAATAATTTTTTTTCTCACTTTACTCCTCTGCCCGAAAAGTCGGCTTCCCCGAAAGTTAGGGGGCAGCTGCCCCCCCCCCCCCCCTGCCCCCCTGGCTCGTACGCCTATGCATAGCATCCCTAAATTGAATATATTGTTAACGCGCTTTAAATATCTGGATGCAATAGACTTGGTGAAGAAAATTCTAGTTACACACTGTTAACCACACATAAATGTTTTTATGACAATAATTCACATACTTTAGGCAGTTCGGCGTATATAGACACGGTTGGTTTAACTTGAATGTAGATATTAATTATCTACGTTGCATATACATGTACCTATGCACCTTTCAGTTGAATCATATAAAAATATCTTATTTCATAAAGTCTTACGTATTTGTCGACATTAAGGTGTACTTGTTCTGTTGTTCCTTTTAGCATTTGAATTTTCTCGTTTCACATTTAGTAGGGATGTGTATGCTTTCTTAGATGTAACAAAAAGCCGATAAATGTTGAGATGGGTGCAACATGCTCGAGACAATTGGTAACAAATCTGATCTTTGATACTGGTTGAGCACCAGAACATCATTCTTTTCATTGGAAATGGGTGGGGGGGGGCAGATACTCAAAGGAGTCGGACAAACTCAAGACTAACTGCGTCCCCTTCATTGTCTACCTGTGGAATGGCGTCTTTGCAGGCCTATGTTAAATTTGTGTCGTTTATATATTAGACAAATTAATATTATTATTTACACATAGGCGGGGAGTGATAACGTCTTACCCCAAACAAATTGCAAAAGTAACTGGAAAGTTTCGAAGAGCGATAACTAGTATCGCATGAAACTGGTGAAAAAATTTACCATAAACACATGTCGCGCATAGCCTACACATAGAGCAGAGTGACGCTAGACACATTTTATCTGAAATGAAATGAAATGGGGTTTAACGCCCTACTCTTATGCACCTAAATTACACTGATTTTAAGTTACACTAATTTTAAATGTTTTATCCCTAGTCAATTTAGAGAAATTTCGATTTTAGAAAAATTGATTATGCTATTAATGATCGATAAGCGAAAACTGACACACAATCCGGAATGGCTCCAGACCAAAAAAATGTGTAATTTCAGGCCCTTATTTTGCAGTCTGGGAGGCAAAATGGTTTATCTCCCAAATTATAATATATGTTTTGATTGTTCAATTTACCCGTCTGCACAAAAAACAAATCTGATTTTTAAAAGCGTATGCAAGTTAACTTTTACTTCATTTTCTTATGAATTAGGCCTAGCACATTTCATTTCCGTTAATGACATTTCATTTCATTTCTTATGAATTAGGCTATATAACATGTACTCTTGTGTTGTATAACAATTGATAATGATAGTATGTTCAGCTAATGTTTTTGTTTTTAAAAATGTATGTTTTATCGCCTATAGACTCTTTGTCGGAGCAGGCAACTTCGACACATCAGTGAGTAGGCAATTACTTGGGACCCAAAATGGCGTCTTTTTACAATTGACGTCATATTTTCATGACGTCATATGAAATTTCTGGCTTCACAGTTGTCGCAACTTTACCTATATACGGCTTTGGATGGGGCGTTATCCGTGACAAGCAACCATCTTTGTTTGCAGTGACGTCATCGGTTTTTGTGGTCACGTGCTCTTGAAGGGTCACATGCTCGTGATATATGATTTTTTTTTCGTCTTGACATGTGAATTTTTCCGTCGTGACATGTGAATTTTTCCGTCTTGACATGTGTATTTTTTTGTCTTGACATGTGAAAAATGCTTGGAAGGTGATGAAAAAATTGTTATATATTTGATTTTTTCTATTTCCATACAGAAAAACGGTCCTGCAATTAATTCCGCTTTGGCTTGCCATATGTACGGGACAAGTAGTAGGTTCATCTGTCCAACCTAACGGATTTTCTCCGGGTCCCTAGGTTTCGTCCGACTGCGAATTATTGAAATGAAATTGAACCAAGTAGACGTTAAAGGGACAATAACACTCTTGCTGGCTTGGCAGCTCTAGAAAATAAATAATAGTCTTCTTCTAAGTACTAGATGTTTATTTGTCCTACCTGTTGTGTAAATTATCCATTACATCATATTTTACTTGTTCCGAGGGTTCGAAAATATTTTAAAATCCAAGTCACATTTGAAAAGGTTTACGTTAACCTTTTCAAATCATGTAGTTGAATTTTTCCAATTCTTTAAATTAGGTGTGTTAAGATGAAATTTGTATCATCAATTAATTTGAATATTGTAAAATAATACAATTTGTATTGGCCAGAATAGAGATTGGGACATATTATTCAATTACAACAAGAGTGTTATTGGGGCTTTAAAACAATTCCCCCCCCCCCTCTCTCTCTCTCTCTCTCTCTCTTTATATATCTCTCACATACTAGTGACAAGGAGAAACGCACGAGCGAGGAACTCTCTCGGTCAATGCCAAACTGATCCCGCAGTGAATATTCGCTTGGCCGCTACAATCACTGATAAGCATGACATCGACGAGGCTTAATGAGTTCGGCATATTAACTTTTTTACTCCGACAAATTAAATTCTCAAACATTTTTTTGAGGTAAAAGAAAAATAAATGAAGACGTTTGAAGTATTTGTAGTTAAAAAATATTTCCTATTTAGTGTAAATGGGTAATAAAAAGAGTAAAATGCACCATTTTGCCCGAAGCAGGTGTTAAGTAAACATTGCACGAGCCGTTGAACCAATGACTGACGCCGCGTGGAGTCAACGCGCGTGTTGTGGACAGTCATCTGTTACAGAGTTAATTCGTAAGTAATTCTCTGTGAAACAGATTGGGTCAATGCCGGTTGCGAACTTCCTGGTTAGCGAGACAGTGCATTACCACGACGAAAAGCATTTGGCCGACCAAAGCTAGAAAAGACTCTCGCGCACTAAATGACACCCATATATATCTTCAAAGCATGAGACAATAGTTTTACTTATACTTTAAAACAGCAGCTCATGTTAGCCTTAATTACTGGTATTCAGAGAAGACGTCATGTAGACAAAAGATATGTCTTATAACTTTGATCCCAAACAATTACTTATTCAGCTGACTTCATGATTTCATAAAATTGAGAAGAAAAAATTAAATGGCCAACTCCGGTATCGAACTCGTGGCGTCCCTACTAGCATGCGAAATGCATGCTTACTAAGCTACGTCGACTGACCCAGTCCTATAAATTCGATGGCAAACAATTACATACTCAGATGACTTATTTTTTTACATAAACAACCAATATCAAAGGTCCTGTGCCATAATATTTTAAAAGTTGCACCGAACTTTTGTTTACAAGTGTGTTTTGGATAAAACATTCAAAATATACATCAAATGACTCAATCTATCTCTTGCCATTGACATTTCACGGGCTCACACCATTCTTACGAAAACTTCAATTTTATGACGTCACTTTGCACAATTCTACGTCAAATATCAAAATTCAAAATGCGCCGATCGATTGCGAATTATAAGTGCCTTCCAAAAATATAACCTCATGGAATTACTTTAAAAAGTTGATTGTTTTTAAATAAAGCAAAATCAAAGCTGATTTCATCTTCAAAGGGGGAAATAATTGGAACATTTTTGTGATGTATTCTAAAAGTTTCAAGTATTATGCTCAGAGTTTTCACTTTTGAGCTTAAAATTGGGCCATACACATGCGTCGTAGAGGCCACAATGCCCACCCCACATAAACAATGAGAAATACAAACAGCTACAAAGTGGTTAAACCCACATTCAAATTAGTTGAAAAACAAAAAATCGCCATTTTATGATGCCAGCATGGCTTTAAAAAATGGCTTTAAAAATCGGAACTAGTACATATTCCTGAACCAATGGCCCAAGAAATCCCCTTGCCTATGTTTGTCGTAGTTCAATCGAGTTTGTTGAAACAAAATATGTAAAAGTCAAGGCCCACTAAAAGTCAAGGCCCACTGCAGATTTTGTCATAGGTCAAGAGATGTAATTGGGGTTAGGATTTGGCTTAGGCCTATTTAT
The DNA here is from genome assembly GCA_963678685.1 of Patella ulyssiponensis. NCBI lineage: Eukaryota > Metazoa > Mollusca > Gastropoda > Patellidae > Patella > Patella ulyssiponensis. The sequence goes on along the minus strand of OY783225.1, from coordinate 81,064,978 downwards.
CTGGATAATCGCTCAAAATGAATTTCGCGGGTTGTGGCGTAATTTCGCGGGTTTTGCGTTAACAAATTTAGAGATCGGTGTTAATCCCAATTGATTTGTTACGCTGTAATGGATTGTTTGTTAACCCGGCTGTTGACCAGACATAATGTAGAACAGAAATCATTAGTCAGTCCGACATTGTTTTGTTGAGATCAGGTATAATCGGTACAATTTTCACACTTCTGTCGAAGACGGGACAGTTTGCCAAGGTTGACATCTGAACACCAGGGACGCGCCTCCGCGAATATGCCAACCTTGATTTACTCTACTAATGTTATTGAGTGTCCGTTATGACATTTTTCAATTTGCTATTTGAAGAAGGCATTTTTAACGACGCAGTTTCTGTACGTCAAAAAATACACAGTGTCAAGGTTAGCATGCATTGATGCCGCTTGATAACAAAAATTAAAGTAACAAAAACAGCCATAGATACGGTGTTAAATAAATACATCATAAATAGAAATGCGTGGGCTGTCTAAAACAAAAATGTAGCTCGATTGTAAATGCAATATCGCAGGACCCTACACAACTAAAGTAGATGGGTTGGGTGGTGGGGGGCGGATTTAGGAATAGAGTGTTGCCCGTGTTGTGGATGTTGCCCATAGGTTTTAGAGAAAGGCTGCTGGGAGTTTGGATCCGAAGTAGATTCCTAATGGAGGTTCAGGAGGAAGGAAGGCCTTGAAGTTGTTTGGTTTTGTGTGGACGATTATTAGAGATGCGTAGTATTGGAGGGCACAAGTGTCGTATAACAGTTCCCGCTAGTACAATATTTATAAAGATTATAAGATAATAAATTTTATTGCATAAAAGCGCCCACAGGGAGCAGCATACAATTAAATAAACAGTGACTCGGCTTTTTTCCACACTGCTTAATGTACAAAATTGGTGTCTATCATTATACATATGTTATTGAATTGGTAAACATAGCCTAATGTCCTTTAACTTAAACATACATTATGCAAGAGCTAAATCTGATTATTTCAAGTCTTTGTTTAGGCTTCAGATGTCATAGAAATCATAAATTAGATCTTTATTTACACAAGCACAAAATTAACTCTGTAGACCTACGGATTTCAGTGATAGGTTAAATTTTAAATGGTGTCGTGAGCGGAGATTAACCGTTACGTTGACGTCATATTTTAGATCGAGGCTAAATGATAGAGTGTTCGAAGCGTGGCCGCTGTTAGGCGAAGCCATAACGAATGACATCTAAACTAAAGTGCAATAAACTAGACACAGATAATGACAAATTATACAATTCCTGGAGACCGCGTGATGACTAAAACAGACGGACAGGTCTTCTGTCTTAATAATATCAATATTATTTCCCTTAGCAAACCGAATAGGCTAACGGTGCCACAGCCATTACTTGATAATCGAGATAATGTAGGTGGAGTTAACGCCCGTCAATCAAATCATCGGTCATATTTGGAAAAGGTGTCGATGGAATTAGCTACTATTTCTAGTCAAAAATTACAGTGGTGATAATAATGTTCAGAATAAAGTAATTTGACTGAAATTTTCAATATATTCTTCTTACATCAGCTTTTAACTGTTATACAAAATCTCCCATAATGTATCTTTAACGTCTCCTGTACTGCCCCGACCGGGATAATGGAGACAGACATAAGCCTTGCAGTATGGTGTGAGGGAATTCCAACTACCAATGGTTCTTTTTAGAAAACGCCATCCGGGCAACTAACGTTGTGAACGTGACGAGCGAAGTCGCTGAAACAAAACACTCAAAGTTCATGTTGGATATGAGTGTACCAGTTCACTCCGGTAAACTTCGTGTACATTGTTTTGTCTATCGTGTATGAGCAATAATCCGTGACTTGCCTATCAATTGCGAAATCTAAATGTCAAGGCTCATTGTGGATTTCGTCATAGGTCACGGGATGTACATACGGCATGAATGTTGACGAGATTGTCAGTATGTGGAGACTTAATCTCTCCCCCAAATTCTTAAACCTAACCCGTACCTTAATCCTATTTGCAACTTGTGACCTATATGTAATGGGCCTTAGTTTTTATCCCTAAACCGCCTATCAAGTTGCTTTTTGTAACTAAAAAGTGACATGGTATAATGGTGCAGGGTTTGGCCAATGGTAATGCGTGCGCGTTGAATCAGAAGATCTGTCATTGAGAGAGAAATTTGACTTACAGTCCACTCGACATAAACTAGGTCATTAAACCCCATTTCTCTATCTCTCCGAAATGACCTGGTTTCTGTCGAGTGGACGTTAAACCCATCTATCTCTCTCTCATAAGTATATAGAGCATGGTTTTGTGTGGCGTGTACGGCTTTTGTAATTGCAATATTATACCTACAAAGCAGTTATAGCGGGTTTTAGCAGTGGACGTCAGCATGCAGTGAACGTCAATCAATTCAATTCATTCGGTCAAATGTATTGCATACATTTATTACATTGAGAAAAGGTTACGGGAAACTGGGTTGAATCGACCTGTCGCGCCAGTATGTGACTGAGATGTTTATCACCGAGGAAAGTTTGATTTCCGTACCTGGGTACATTCAATTTATAATATATCATATAATACCAGTATTTCCTTTGACCGGGGGGGGGGGGAGTCATTCTATTGCGAACTGTTTAATTCAGTATGTGGTCATTTAACAAAATTTCCAAATCATCGCAATTCGTACATTGGTGTGCCAATTTATTTTCATGAAATCCAAAATTATTTATGAATTTGAGAGTTTATATTAATTATCTATTGTCAGCCAACATGTTTAAAATTCTACATAAAATTTAATTGAAATAAGCAACTGACATCACCTATTAGTATTCTGTCTGCATGATTATACAGGTTTTTTCTCACTTTCTTCCTCGTTTAAATGGAATTTCATTGGTTCATGGAACGATCGATATGATAGTCGTCCATTCACACCGATCAACTGAAGTGTACTACGACTCCAGTTTGTTTTGAATCTATGTACGCAATGAATAACGGCTTTAAATGTGAGGCTTGAATGTGTGGTCACATATTGTGCTATTATCTATTTACTATTGCATGGTATAAAATGGATTTAACAAAAATAATTATTTCTTAGACACTTTTCCAGTGAGCGGTTCGGTTATTTTGGAAAGCTATATTTAGTATTTGTGTGCTTGCTTCAAATAGAATTTTTAAGTTTCCAGTTTTGGAATAAAATCGGAGAAAAAAAAACGTTTCTTTTGTGTGATATTATCTAATGCTATTGTTATTAACGTTTTGATCCACATTACAGTTCCAGACAGTTTTTTTTATCGTATATTAAATGCGAACACGTGAGTGTTCCAGAAAGTGAAGCTTCCTTGAGTTTACAGTACATTCGCTGTAGTCGGTCAGTTGCACTCTTAATTTACGTGGTCAATAACAACATTGATCTGGCTTCCAGACGACACGCGTTAAACTAAACTCAAGTCTTGCCAAATATTTTACCGGTGACGGATATATTTAAGTGTCTTCTCTGATATTTTTACGGATTGCCTTAAATTGCATACCATTCTTCAATCGCGCCTAAAAGCAATGGTGTGCTGAACTAAAAAATAACTATTTCCCCTGTCAGTAGACAATTTTATGCGTTAGTCTCTTTTTAAGATAAAAATAACTGAAGTCTAATAACTAAATGCTTGTGTCAAGCCATTGTGGGCCTACTTTTGAAAAACAACGCATGCAGAATTTTGAGACGTTGATAGAGTGTATATCTACCATAGGCAAAGATAAAGCTCTTGTCAAATCACCACAGAAGATGCCAATTCAATATTCTTCACGCCCATCGTCTTGGCAATTCTACAAAAAATGTTCGGACTCTAATAACAAAAGTAAGTAGCTTTATCGTATATAAAAAAGTACAAACAATTTTAGCAGAAAACAATGAAATTGGAAATGAAAAAAGGGTTTTCATTACCTCAGGACCAGTTTGTTTGAACCTATTTCTTCGGTCTCATGGACCTATTTTTATTCTATGTACCCAAAATTTATTGTATTGTGATGTGTTAAAAATATAATATAAACCCTACTGAAGCTGCACTGTGGTTCGTTCGTCCGTAAGGCTCAAAGTCAGCATTCGCCGAGACTGTTGTGCCCCTACATTTTTAACTTATTCAAATCTTTGAGACAGAAAATGCCATCAGGCGCGGATCCAGAGGGGGGGGGGGGGGGGGGTCCAAGGGGTCCGCCCCCCCCCCCCCCTGCTCAGGCTTGAAAATTTTTTATGCGATTTTATTGGCGATTTTTAGACCTGTAATTTTGGAATTTACCTTCCGGAAATACGTCAGAATGCACCAAATTGAATCTAATTTACCAAATTTTTTCGGGGGGAGGGCCCCCAAACCCCCCGTTAATCGATTGAGCGCAATTAGTTAAGCAATTATCAAACCTAGACCCCCCCCCCTGCAAAAAATCCTGGATCCGCGCCTGAATGCGCATAATGTAGCATCTTTGAAGACATTTTGGGGGTTCGTATGCTGCGTGTATACTCACATTGGCTGAAGATGAACTATGTGGGAGCTAAATTTGCCTATTGTAAGTCTATTTTGGGGTTTTAATGTGACATCCATTATTAATTAGGCATCTATTCATATAAGCAAGCCCACAATCAACCTTCTGGACCATCGGAGGGCAACAGTATTGAATCGATTAGAACATCATAGCCATTTAATACATTAACGTTAAAATGGATAATCGAGACTGCAGTGTGTTTATTATTATCGTAGCAATGCCACTTAACTATCGAGGCTATCTTATCAAAAATTCAAACACTCATAATTTGACTGAAATTTTCAATATACATGTATTCATTTTTCATTATCTCTTTTGTAACTATTGTAGCAAGAACAGTCAGTCCTTTATCTAAAGCTCGCATAAGGCAGCTTTTTTTTTAAGTTTCAATTGAATTTTATGTTTAAATTTAAGAATATATAGACAAACTATGCCATTCCCTTGTTTGTATGGGGCTCTTTGGCAATTGGAGGAACGGGAGGAAATGCACGAGGTTAGACATGCGGCCATACTCCCTCTCACGAACAAGCTTGGCATGGAAACAACACACTTCGAATCAATGTCAGACCTTATGATCCAAAGCGCACGCTTAAGACCAATCGACCACCCGACCCACTCATAAAATTTAAAATAAAAATATAATATGATAATAATGAAAAGCAAAAGAAAAAAAAGAAAATTTTAAAAAGAGAAACGGTTTGAGGTATAAGGCTGAATTATTATCGATTGTGTGTTGAGCAATTGGCCTATATATAAAACATACTTTGCTTCGCCGGTAGATTTCGATACAGAAGGCAAACCATGCATGAGTCAGTAAAACCGTGTCGTAATTGAAAGATAAATTGTAAGGGTAGTGTGAATTAATTATGCAATCTCAGTCTATTTAAAAAATGGATATTAAATAATAATACGAAAATATCTATCTCGTGGAGATCGTAGATAATTAGGTGTTACTGCGTTTCGGGAAATAAAAAGACAGTTTAAAGGGCGAGTAGCTCTTTGGAAACGATGCGCTTTTAAATTAGAATTGACACTTTGACATAAAGAACAGTAAACTATCAAATATCTATATATACTATTCAAAAAAAGTAGGGGATATTTGATTTTGGGGGCATAATACTAAAATATGCAAATGACTACGAAAAAAGTCACTATAGAACCTAACAGAAGAAACATTTCCAGTTACATGTGACGCCCAAACGCACCAATAGCTACCGCATGGAATGCAGGTGATGCTTGGGATCATCATGGGGGTCCAACCCAAGATTTGCACGACTCTGACTTTGAATGTTACAGTCATTGTGGCATTGAATTCCAGGGTGGAAACATCAGTTTAATTGTATTAGTGACCAGAAAACAAATTTTGATATGCGTCGGCTTACCCAAAATGAAAGGTTACGTTCCCTTGGCATGCTACAGATCGGCATTACACAGGCGGTTGTGGCGCGGACGATGAATGTTTCTCAGTCTGTCATAAGCAGGCTATGGTCCAGATACCGTGATACACAATCTGTACAGCACAGACCACGCTCAGGTCGACCAAGGGCGACAACTCAAGCCCAGGATCGATTTATCCGTACCTTGGCCTTGAGAAATCGTGTCATCACAGCAAATCAGATCGGCGCTCGTCTTCAAACAGACACTGGTGTGAGAGTGAGTGGCCAGACGATTCGGAATCGACTGCATAGGGGTCACCTTCGCGCCCGACGTCCTCGCGTGATCCCTTGTTTGAGAGATCATCACATTCAGGCAAGACGTCGTTGGTGTAGGGATCGTCAACACTGGGATAATCGACGCTGGAGCAATGTGATATTTTCAGATGAGTCAAGGTTCACTGTTGACTTTTTGGACAGACGTAGGAGGGTGTGGCGTCGTCGAAACGAGCGCTTCCAAGACGTAAACGTCATCAGACATGATCGATTTGGGGGTGATTCTGTTATTGTGTGGGGAGGCATCACTGTTGCTGGAAGAACGGCTTTACATGTTGTTGCAGTCCATGTTGTGCCGTTCGCACGACGTCATGGCCGCCGTTTCATCTTCCAGGATGACAACGCAAGGGCCAGGATCGTTACAGGTTACCTCCAACAACAGAACATCACCACATTACCTTGGCCAGCACTGAGTCCCGACCTCTCCCCCATCGAGCATGTCTGGGACATGCTTGGACAGAAGTTACGTCAACGTCAACAACGTCCTGCCAATGTCCAAGAACTTGCTGCTGCGTTGCAACAGGAATGGGACAATCTGGACCAAAATGACCTTAGACGTCTCATTAGAGTATGCCACGTCGGATCAATGCTTGTTTGGCAAACAGAGGAGGATTTACCCGTTACTGACTTTGTTGTGATGCTGTGGTAACTTTGCTGTTTGACCCCGGGTATCATTTTACCCTTATAATGGTCAGTCTGTGCCTTACTTAGTCTAACGATCATTTGGAATAAATCGATGAATGTGAACTTGATTTCATTTTGTCATTTGTTTCTTCTTCAGTTTCATTAGGTGACTTTAATAACACTTAAAAATCAAATATCCCCTACTTTTTTTGAATAGTATATATAATACGAAAATATCTATCTCGTGGAGATCGTAGATAATTAGGTGTTACTGCGTTTCGGGAAATAAAAAGACAGTTTAAAGGGCGAGTAGCTCTTTGGAAACGACGCGCTTTTAAATTAGAATTGAGACTTTGACATAAAGAACAGTAAACTATCAAATATCTATATATATCATAGTTGGAAATAATGGTGGATTCTACGGGGTTTGTTTTTTGGATACGGCTTCTAAACTTTGGGAAGGGGTAATGAAAACGGTGCAGTAACCGGGAAATAACGTCTAAGTACGGAAAGTTCAACGTGAACTTGTAACTACGCACGCATATGAATGACGGGGTTTTCTAGACACCACGTCAATGTTAGTCTCTAGCTCCTCTCTATCTTTACCTGACAACTTGACGTTGGCATTTTTTTGAAAAGGTATCACAAGGACTAAAGATAGTTACTTAGAAATGAAATGATTTGGGATGTAGTTTAACGTCTTACTGTCCTGCTCCCACTGGGATAATGAAGATAGGTATACGTCACGCATTTTGCTATGAAGGAAAGTTTGCTTGGACAACGGCACTACGGCCTACTGCCAAGGGATCTTTTACGTATAAATCAGTGTGTACACGGGACCTCGGTTTTTCGTTCCATCCGGATGGAATGACTACACGGTGCCCCTTGCCATGTCCATGTCCTCTGACAAGGAGAAACCATGCTGGAAAATTCCAATGAACTTTCTTGGCCAACGCAGGTGGTTCCTCGGTGACTTCTATTCGATTTATTCGGTAAAATGTAGGATAATTTTCACAAGTAGATCACTTTATTTATTATTAACAATAAAATATTTTATCTGGTTGGGGTAGAGTGTGTAAGTGATGCCTGTAATGCAATCATAGTTCGTTCATAAACAGAACTCGGTACGTCCATCTCGTCTGAACCCCGTCCACACTCAGTTCATATTAAGTTCAGATCGGGTAGATTTACCTTTTTTCAATTAGTCCAAGCTCGTCAGCCAGGTCAGGTTCAAGTTGCTGAGCCTCAATGGATGACAGGTTACAATTAAATACGGATACGAATTATAAACAGTCTTTAGCTAAAATTAAACATCAAACAGTGTCTTTCAATCACCCTCTGTATGGCACTCATACATCATTCCTATCCTGCCATGCACGACCACGTGACGTTGTAACACGTCTCTTAATGTAGGATCGAAGTACGTGGTACGTCCACTTCGTTTGAAGTACGGTGTCACTCCGTCTAATTGCAGGAAGAGGAAAATCGTGATCAGATTGAAAATTCTAAAGCACCTTTCCCATCCAAGACAGTTCACCGAGTTCTTAAACGGTTGCTTCTAAATTTACACACAGTTTGAGCCCATTTACAGAACGTAGCGAGAACAAGTTTAATCATAATGTAAAATCCACTGGCACATTGACGACTTGACCGTGTGTGCCCTTTGATCTGTGCCCGTATTCAGTCTAAACGACCATTAGTCCAACCAACAGGCCACAGGGTATAGTTTTGAAAGGCGATTTTACGATTCTATGACGTCATTTCACCTAAAGTTTCAGTTTGGTTTCTGTGTGTCCTTTGACCTGTTAGTCGCGTTCGTATTCAATATAAACGACCATTAGTCCAACCAACAGAGTACAATCCCCTAAAATTTCAGTTTGGTTTCTGTTCCATTTCCATAATATTTATATTAAAACAATGAAGTAAAAGCAGCATATTAAATCTGTTCTTGCCTGATTTATAAAATAAATTTCAAATAAACCAGAGAAACGCGTCGTAATTATGTGCAGTTTTAACAGTCCAGTCTCCTACACATGAACCGAGATAAAAGGGGCAATACTGTTAACCAAACGCTGCCAGATCACAATTTGAGACTGGAAAATTTTTTAGCATAAGTTTTATACACCGCTTTGATGAACAATCCTTTCAACTCTTCGATATTAAGGTAAATCTATTAACAGTTGAATGTGGTAATATTATAACGTTCAAAATATCAGGATTCGAATGTATGTGAACAAAAAATATATCAGATTTGTTGCCAAATTGATTTGCCATTAAAATTTGTTTGATTTTCTCTCTTGTAGGTGCTCCTCCAGGCGGTCACATATTGTGTCGTGTCTGTGGTGATAAAGCTTCTGGGTTTCATTATGGGGTGTTTTCATGTGAGGGATGCAAGGTAATCCATTTTTACATTATCATAGTACACTGTTAGAAAAAATCTGGTAAATTTACATGAAAATTACTGGCAGCAAAAGTTGCCAGTAAATTTACTGTAAATAAACATTCAGTTGTAATATTACATAGTTTCTGTAATTTGACCTTTTGTGTAACTTTACCTGAAAACAGTAAATGGAAAATAACTATGAGTTTGTTTTTTAACTTTGGACTGTAAATTCACCGCAACACTGTAAATAAACGGTTACAGTAAGTTTGTTTTTTAACTTCCAAATGTAAATTTAGCTATGAAGAGTAATTGAAAAATTACAGACAAATGTTAAAAAACAACACAATGACCGTAACTTCCCCCCACCTTTTTTAAGGTAAACAACAATTCCCCGTAAGAGAAATAAACTGAATAAGGGGAATTTGAAACCCCGATTGTGTTGTGTGTTTGGCCGATTTATCTCACAAACGAACACAGGTTGAAACCGCCGCTCATCGATGATAGTTGGCGGTTCCAGGCATTCAGATGTAAGCCTGCGGTACTGTCTATTGCAGGCATTGAAACTGCTTTAGAGACAGTCCAGCTAACACTAGCCAATCGGTTTAATTAAGCGTCTTCAGGTGACCTTGACTATAACATAATTTTAACCTATGGCCGGAAAGTAAAAATATTTTCAATACGTTTATGAACATACTTATAATCTGATTAATGTACGATGAATAATAATACACTTTATAGATTGTATAAATAAAGGAAGTTAGATATACATAACATGCAGTATACAAAATTTCACAAAATGTGATTGTCCATATTATGGTTAATAAATTAGAATGAATACTATTAGAAGATAGTTATTAGGAATGGCTCGTTGCTATGGAATACTAAAATAAGATAAGAGACAGTAAATTTACCTTACCGATAAGTAAATTTACCAAATAATGTGAAAAAACGTAAATCTGCAAAATTACCTTCTGGTTTTGCTATTTTCAGTGCAATATTGAAATACTTAATATGTGTTTTTACCGGGTTTTAATGTGCCTTTGATTTCATCAAAGTTCGTTGTAAAAAGAGACTGAAACTTGGTAAATATACATCATTTTTGTAAATATTCCAAATATTTTATGACAAAAAAAAAAAAATATTTTAATTGCTGTAATTTTACTTATGTTTCTAACCTGAAAGTTTAAAAAAAAATGTGAGTAGACGTACAATCTGTAAAATTGCATGCTGGGAGACAATAAATTTACCGAATACGACAACTACCAATATTTTGAAAATACATTATGCTAAATTTGCCTATGGCAGGTCTTTCTTTAGACCTGATATTTTATATAAACTATGACTTAGGCATTTATTAACATGAAAAGACCATACTCAACTCTTAATGCCATCTTAGGTGTCAGATTTTCATTGGTGATTAAATTCACAAAAGGATATGCCCTTTACATTATCAGCATATGCCCTTTACATTATCTAATTTTTAACGTTTAGGTTATATTTCTAACCTAAAAGTAAATTTACAAAATAATGTGAATAAACTTAAGATCTGTAAAATTACGTGCTTGCTTATTCATTTTCCGTTCTGTTTGTAAATATTACATATGTTAGAATGTATTTTTACTGTGTCTATTGTAAAAAAGACACGAAACTCGGTAAACATACATGAAAATCCGTAAACATACACGAAACCACGTACAAATACGCCAGACTTATTAAAACTACTATATTGTGGCGAATATACCGACAATTAAGGTACAAAAACTACTTGTAGTACTGTAATTTTACAAAAATTTCTAACAGTGTATACTCAAGTGGAGAATTTGTCAAATAGATGATCTATCAGTCTTGGAGACCCAACTGGTAATATTAATGTGGACATGATTACTTCTGCATTGTCTTATGGGACGTGTTTTCTTTGTTCATTACAAAGTGTTAGAGTGTTAGCAAGATTCTGGAAAGTGAACAAAGTCTATCAGTCTAGCAGTAATTAACTAAAATTATTTAAGTTCGACAGACTTCTTCATTTCACTAATCTGGACAGGTATTATCAGAAATCCTTGAAATTTAATTGGCGGAGAGACGGGGGGATCGCCTACTATCACATTTCAATTTCAATGTGGGCGTATAAATAAAATGCTATTTAATGAAATCTTTTGCGTAGATATACATTTAAAAATGAATTGATTTTGGATGACAATCTGTAGCTGTAACGTTATGACAGTACGCTTCAACAGACTCGTGGCTCGCTTAGATATGTATCTTGAAAAAAGGGCTGTTTTCACGAACGTTTGCATAATAAATAATAGCTGTTGCAGGCATATGTTGACATACATATGTAATTTTCTGTAGTCCACCTACCCTAGCGACTGTTTTTCAACGAAACATCGAAAACACAATGGGGTTCTAAATCAATAAATCAAGTATTAAATTTTACAGTAGTGCAAACAACGTACAGAAATATGGGAATAACGTACACACATGTTGAAGGTTAACCGCAATAGTGTATTATTTACTGTTTGCATTGTAAATGAATCAATGAAATATTCTCTTGTTTGTTTTTCAGGGTTTTTTCCGTAGGACAATCCGGCAAAATATTACCTACAAACCATGTGGCAATTTAAAGGGCTGTTTAATCATGAGAATTAGTCGAAATAGATGCCAGTATTGTCGACTTAAGAAATGCCATCACGTCGGGATGTCTCACGAATGTAAGTATTGCGAAATTTTAGAAAAACTGGCACCAAGATATTATATTTATCATTCTTTTCATTGGGCCAGATAATGGCCCTTAAGCACTATCAATCTTGTTGTTGTTTATCTGTTCTCCTTGTGGCTGACGCTTGTCGAAAAAGAAGCCTAAGGCACCGCCAATTCAAGTACGGGTGACATAAAACTTGACATGCTTTTTTGGACAATTGCGCATCGATTTACAGACTTCGACATTTGATAGGGCAATTCCATGGTGTCGACAACGTCATGTTCGGTTTCAAGTCGATATAGTATATACTTGCTTTTTAATGAATACCTCGCATTCTGACTAATAATAACCCGTATAAAAGTAACACCCATCTTGAAAAACAGCTAATGATCGATATAATATAACGTCTTTCCTGACAAATATATCATACTGACCTTATATAACTCCCATCCTGATATATAAATATCAGTTGAAATGATCACCATGACAAGTATTATCAGGCATAAATATCATCATAACAAATATTATCAGATATAACTCCAGCAATAACAAATTTCAGATATAACTATAATCATAACAAATATTATCATCAGATATAACTATCATCACAACGAATATTATCAGATATAACTATCATCACAAAAATACTATCAGATATAACTATCATCACAACAAATATTATCAGATATAACTATCACCATAACAAATATTATCAGACATAACTATCATCATAACAAATATTATCAGATGTAACTCCTGTCATAACAAGTACAGATATCAGATAACTCATAGACAAATATTATCAGACATAACTATCATCCGTACGTAACTACGAAAATTAAAAGGTAGCTAGCTTTTTTTTTACTTCTCTGCGAGTAGGGTGGGCCTGCCGTTCAGATTGAACTACAATCTTTGCAAAAATATAAATTGCGAACACTCATTAGCACTTTATTGATATTTCAATTGTTTCTTTGCAATGCCTAGTTTATATACTCTTAAGTGCAAACGCTTGATCGATAATTACAAGATTTTGAGTGCATGGAGCTTTGTTGAAATGAAATGAAATGGGGTGTAACATCCCACTGCTCTGCTCCGAACTATGAAGACGGGTATACGCCATACAATGTGCTATGAAGGAAATTTTGCTAAGGCAGCGGCGCTATGACGCTATGACCTACTCTTATATGTACATCGAATTCCAACTGCCAAGGGATCTTTCACGTACGCGGTACCTCGGTTTTTCGTCCCATCTGAACGATCAGACACCGGAAAATTGGGATGAAATTTCTCGGTATTTACAGGAATCGAACACTCGACCTCCAGGTGTTTGTGTTATTTTAACACAAGTTTGTTTTTCAGTGTACATGTGAATGTAACTGATGAGCGGGTATTCGGAATTTAAAGTCGATTGAAACATACCATGGTTTAAACGGTACAGTCATTACGTTACCAAAGTGTCATGGGGATTTAGTGCCTTTACGCAATAAATACATGTTTAAATAATTGCGTCGGAAACACTATACTGGATCTGACTTCCACCTACCCCATCACGTATTCTCTTTGATGCAAATTTCTTTAGTTTTTGTGGATACGCAACTGTGCCAATTGAATATAATATTCATTCTGACAATGTATGGTGTCTGTTTGGTATTGATTGAATTATTACTTATTATATCCATTTAAAAAAGCAGACTTAGCACGCACCCGATAACCCACCGTTGGTCGGGTCACATCCACGCCACAAGAATGGATGAAAATGTAAAACAACCTCAACCATGTAGGATAAAGCACGAGACTGGGGTTTTGCTGGGGAAAGAAAGACTGAAGAAAAAACCCCGAGAAAAAGAAAAACAGAGGCCAGCAGGATGAGGTTTTTCTGTCGAGGGTTTTTTCTGAAGTCTTTCTTCCCCAGCATAACCGACGTCGATGACATTATCTTGCAAATAAACCGTCTATATTTACATGTACGCAAAATAAGAATATCCCAGATTTCCCAAATAAACCCTATATCAGGCTTTCTTATGGAAAACCCCCAACTTATCCTGGAAAAACCTGTTACAGGTTTAAAGAAAAACTTTAAGAATAACCCTAAATTCCCCTGTATATGTCCAAAACCGCCTAAGCTTTCAGACCACAAGTTATTCCGGGCATGGAATATACCCCAAAAATTAAAGAGATTTACCGTTCTAGGTTTATAATATTGTAGAAGTAGTACTATTCTCAAATAGTGTTTGGTTTTATAGAGTACAAAATACTAAATATATGTCATATATCATAACTAGATCCTATGAAATATAGGGGCAAACGGGGCAAGTATTATAAGATAACACAGTTCAATGGATATAACTATTATATTATATATACACACGACGTTTCGACAAGATTTCACGGGGCAAGTATTTAATTAATCGAATATAAATCCACGCCCAAACACGTCCATGTTATTTCTGTAATGAATTTACATTTTTTTAGCTGTGAGACTTGGGAGATGTCCGAAGAAAGATCGCCCAGGAAGCAACTGTTTCTTTGTTTTGCCACAGAATCAAAATGGTGCTGTCGATGTCGACAAACAAGTAAAAACAGAGCAAATGATTTTGTCAATACATGATGCGTTTAAATCTGCAGTGAAAGAATTTGACCGGGTTGCAGATGAGCTTTCGCCCAAGGAAGTAAGTAGTTTTTATTTTAAGTAAAACACAAGTCGTCCATCAACTACTCAGATATGTACCAAATTTCTCTCAAGCCGGATGTCCTTCATTTGACCATTAAGTACCAGTAGAGACTGACTCGTCGAGTCTCAAATGATTATATTGGACCCAGTGTGTCTCTGGTGTTTAGAAATATACGTTTTCTACCCGTACGCATGGACATGGTGGTGCTTGTTTAGCAAATTGAATCCAATTTTCAGAAATGAAATTGACTTTTATTTTAGGCACCAGACGTGCTAACAATGATGGACACACGCCACGTAGTGTTTTATTTGGGACTTGTTGCCAGGGCAAGGATTCTTTTATGTGTATGAAACACGTAAACCCAATGCGCAGTGAGCACCTGGATGGAACCCAGGACCTACTGGTTAGAGAGAGTCAACCCCTTACCAACTTCTCTAAAAGATGCTCCCGTCTTCATTAGCCCAGTTCAGAGCAAAACAGTAGGACGTTAAACCCCATTTCATTCATTCATTCTTAAAGGTGCATTATGTAAGGGCTAAATTTGCCTATTGACCTCAATCAACGTTCTAGATCATCAGATGTTCGTGATTTTAAACGGACAAAAACAATCGTCATTTAATAATTTAATTTCAAAATGGAGAATCGAGACTTTGTTTTTTTATGTATCGTAGCAATTTTACTTGACAACCGAGATTATATCGTCAAACCTTCAGATACTCGCTCAGAATAAAGGGATTTGACTACTCTTCTGCTCCGACTGGGCTAATGAAGACGGGCATACATGTACACCATGCTGTGTGCTATGAGGGTAATTTTGCCCGTACAGCGGCTCTAGCGTCCTACTCTCATATCGAATTCCAACTGTCAATGGACCTTATACGTGCACGCCAACGACTAATCAAAACGAGTGACAATAATTACAGACAAGCCGTAATTTAATAAATTATAAATCATGGGCGGAGGTCTTTGTTGTGTGTGTGTGGCGGTGGAACCAGGGTACCGTGAGTATACCAATGAGGTTACGAAGGCGTCTAATAAGTCCGGAATAACCACCGCAAGCCAGGGAGGACCGACCAGCTAGAGCTCCAAGCGCGACACTCTAGATCAGCAAGTCATTCTAACTCAGACGACAATACCCCGAAATGGTACCCAGCTGATACGTGGTGCAGATATCGTATCCATATGGAATTTACCCATCTTTACTATTTTTGTATTGGTTGATCCACTTTTATATGGATACGCAATTTGTGTCTATCTGGAACCAATATGGTATGGGCTTCCCAACCAGTGGAATAATAGGATTACATCATTTATATATGCAAGTAATTAGTCATATCGTGTGAAATATTATAACAGTAATAATGATGTTTTTACTTGTTTAATATATTTTACATCAGCGATTATTCATATCACTTGAAATATCATAATAATAATACGTGCTATAAAATAAGTGTTTCACCTGCAACAGTTTCAGTAAATTATTTAATTTATAATGTTAAATAAATAATGGGTATGCAAGTGATTATTCATATCATGTGAAATATCATAATTATAATAGATGTTGGTGACGTGTTTTACTTATTAAATATTAAACTTTATACATGCAATTATTCATATCACTTGAAATATCAAAATTATAATAGTTGCTATATATAATGTAAGTGTTTCACTTGCAACAGTTTCGGTAAATTATAAACTGTACACATACGCAAACACCCCTCCCCTTGGTGTAGTAATGTTCGTACTTCATTGTATTTTTCTATACGTTTGCATTTCAAGGTTTTAACATCACAACGTATTTTTGAAATTAAGAAAATATTTTCATATTAGTTCAATTAAATTGAAACTAAGAAAATATTTTCATAATAATTCAATTAAATTCAAGTAAAATTTTTTAAACTTTTAGAAATCAATATAGCCTACTGATTGCATTGTGTGTAAAATTAGGAAAATGTTACAGATAAAACGCGGAAAATGGAACATAAAGCCAATTTCCTCTTTTAAACTATTGCTTTAGTATATAAAATGTAGAATTTAAAAAAATGAATCATTAATATTGTCCCATTCGGTCTTCCATAGTATTGCGTGCAGTAAATAAGATTTTGCTTTTCGTGAGGCTAATAGACCTAACAAGGAAGGATAGACATCCCTCATCAGCCACCATGTAATAATCAATTAATCTTACGCGGAAAACCCAATTAACAAACATAAGGTATCCACGTCATATTTCTGGACATGCACAGGCCCGTATATTAGCCAGAATATTTTCTTGTCGGGTAGGCTAGGTCCTTTATGAAAATAAGGTGAAGAAATGTCGGGGTCAGAAATGGACTTCCCAACATACTTGGTTCCCATGGGATACCCATCGGTGATTGATGAATTTATGTCAAGGAAATTAAGGTGGGGCTCATAGATATTATGAGGTACGGCCCACACTAAATGCATTCATAAATAAAACTTTCATTTATCACGATATAGTAATTTTTAACGATTAATTTTTTATTATATTCAAAGCAAATCAATATATGTATATGGGACCGCCTCCGGATGATATCTTATCTCATATATATATATATAGATATACTATATACTGAACTTTTCGCGAATCCGGGACGTAACCCGGAGTTTACGTAACGCACCGTACAGGTCAACGATGACACGTGTTAGACCTACATTATGATTTTGTAGACCCAAATAAACAATGTCACATGCAGGATAGAAAAACACCCCTCATTGCAGTGTGTGTATAGATATATATGACTGGGAAACGTTTAAAGATACAGTAATAACGTGATAATAATATAATGTACAAGCGATTAAGAATAGCAACTTTCATATACCAATAAAAACAATTTGAATATCAATTATGAAATTGGACGATTCTTTTCCCTTTTTTTCTTAATTTTATTGTTTCGCTCTTTAGATTTTGAAATATATTCTGCATTTAGTATTTGCAAATAAATCATTAATAACAAAACCACGAAAGCTTTATTTTTTATTAGGTTATTGAAAATTGCCTAGGTCACTTTGTTCTAAACAATTTCTTGCGTCTGCTTTAAATCGACCGCGTATAGTTTGTATCGCTTGTATACTGTGTAATAATATATGCAGTCACCTTGAAGCATAAATAGGTAAAGTCTCCTCGGCTCGATAATAACTGTATCCTTTCTGAACTGGTGAGTTTGACCTACATCGTGCCGACGGAGAATCTGATTGGCTAGAGCAGCAAAGGCACGCGTCGAACTGTTTTAGGACCTTCCGATTGGCCGGTTCTCTGGACCAGGAAGTGACAGGAAATAGGTCAATTACGCCGGTAAGCGGTCGAATGACAGTACATATAAACCACGCGCCTCATTTATTTGAACCTGTAAGGTGACTCTAGATCCAGGGAATGAGAACATTCAAGCGCCCCAGCAGAGTAACAAAGCATTTACATATATTTTATAGCATTTAATGGGGTCTTAACCTCCTTATATCATGGTCCATGCTTATATGTAAAGTTTTCGAGACACGTGTCGCTATTCAACACTCCCCCATCAATTGCGAAAACTTTTGCTGCTGTTGTTTATCGCGCCTTTTATACTGTGTATATATAGATATAAACAAATATTTTTTTATTACATTTTAATAGCCCCCATTAGTACATGTAGCCTACATATATAGATGTCCAAGCTATACAAATAAAATATGATTTTTTTTTCTTTTACACCACATCTTGAGTAAAGTTGCAGACAGTTATATATACATATTTTTTCTTTTGAAATATATACAAGACCATGAACGTTTAACCGTAAAAAAATGAATGAATAATGTAATAAAACCGTTTTCGGGTTAGTTTTATGCCGCAAGGCCGAACACATGGGGTTGGTTGGAATTTGATTTATTATTTCCAAGCGAATCAATTATTTTCAAATGAATGCAAAATAGTTTAGGGTGTTTTCTGTGTTTTTGCTGTACATGCTCTACCGATGTGTATTTTTATGTGGAACGGTGCTTCAGGAGTTATCTCCCTTATTTATTATTCAGGGCAATAAATCAATGTTGATAGTTGCTTGTTTTAAAGAGGGAACAATCGCTATCACCAAGACAATATAAGCAATAAGTAGGCCTAAAATCCAAACACTGACTAAGCTTAAAATTACACATACCCCCCACCCCCCAGTGTTTCGTTTGATTATACTTAATCCCTCTCAACACTGTCGTAATGAAAGCAAATTTCAGTTCCAAATTATGATTGGCCAGTAGTTCGATTAACAACCAACATCTAACTGCGTAATAATATCATTCGGGTTTAATCGTTACGCCATGACCCGCGAAATTTATTACTTCCAATTAACCAGTGCATAGTAAAATATTACAGACAAACTAATTGCGTGACAATGTTGAAACTGTCATAGTGCATGAGACTGTCAGCTCCTTATCTAAATCTTGTAACGATATTACTGACTACATATTGGATAATGATTCTATATAAATTGCTTCTAGATGTCTAGTCCTATCTGGATTATCGCCCTTATTTTTGGGCCTTTTAATTGTGAATACACTAATAGCTTACGATTTCTTCGGCATTCCTGTTTTGCATTTCTTACGTGGGACATTATATAATAATTATACTATGGTTTGTACAATTGCATGGTCTTTAAAACTAATAGTTTTTTATATTTTAACGTAATTTTATCTAGATTATCGCCCTTTTATCGGGAAATTGCACCTTCTAAACCACGACGTCATAACAACTATTACGGCAGATTCACGTCACACCACTCAGTCAGCAGACGGCTGTCTCCCTAGATAGTCTATTCCTTTGCTTCTTTGTATTCAGTTGTGTTTTTGTTTCTGTGACGGTTGCAATGTTTGTCCTAAATGCATTTATATACTTCTATCCTTTTATTGATTTAGTTTTGAACTAGGCCTACTTCTTATACATTTAACTATGTGGTTACTTGTGTAGCGGAATTTATACAACAATATGCTTGCATTCGTAATTCTTGCAACATATAATAGATCATGACTCATGCTGACACTATATTATTTCTTTGGGTTGCATTCCCAGTTGTTTTCAAATATGAGTGAAGTCTGTGTCACCACAGGCCCGGGACTGTACAGCGCAGTGGACGCTTACGGCTAGCCCCCGGATCCATTCACTCTCTTTGATTTGTTTATGTTTGTGGTCTTTGAGTATGATGTCTTATTGTCCATATATTTGTTTTTGTGTAGAATTGTGTGTGGTGCAGCCCTCCTGCACTTACTATTACGTAATGCATCTTTAAGGTGTTTATTTGTGTACCTTAAAGGGACAATAACATTCTTGCTGGCTTGGAAGCTCCAGAAAATAAATAATACCCTTATTCTAAGTACTAGATGTTTAAGTGTCCTACCTGTTGTGTAATTTATCCATTACGACCTATTTTACTTGTCCAGAGGGTTCGAAAATATTTTAAAATCCAAGTCACATTTGAAAAGGTTTACGTTAGACTTTTCAAATCAATTGGTTGAATTTTTCCAATTTTTTAAAATAGGTGTGTTAAGATGAAATTTATATCATCAATTAATTTGAATATTGTAAAATAATACCATTTGTTGACCAGAATGAAGATTGGGACATATTATTCAGTTACAACAAGAGTGTTATTGGGGCTTTAAATCCCTTGAAAAACTAGGACATTTAGCACGACTCCAAAATTGAAAAGATAAAACATGTTTATTATCGCTTGGCTGACAGACTTCCAGGGTATTCATATTGGTGCAAAATCTCACGTTGATATTTTTAGTGTAAAGCTACGGAGGAACAAATCGACGTCACACATTTAAAGATACATTAGTTAAGAGTTTATTAAAGAGTTGGCCGTTCTTGCTCTAATAATTCAAAATCAGATGATAAAAAAAGAAAATATTGAAAATTTCAGTCAAATTATTTTATTCTCGTCGGAGTTATCCGTGTTGGAAGTTTGGACAAGAAATGGGTGCAAACTGCGTCTACACTTTCTACGGGAATTGTCGATCGTTTGACTGACAGACGATAACTCCACCCACATATTTTTGATAATCCAGTAACGTGCTCAATAGCAATGTACTCTTGCTTGACAGGCCTTTCATAACCAGTTTCCGGTAGCGACGTCTTCGAATAACAACAGTAAACGTTATCTTGGTCAGCCATTTGCTGATTTAATTTTACAAGGGCGACTGTTTAAATCCGAGCTGTATCCAAGTCATCCGTTGGTCTACAGAGTTGATTTTGTGCTTGTTGTGTAAATAAAGGTCTAATTAATCATTTCTATAACATCTGAAGCCTAAATAAAGACTTTCAATATGTTGATTTAGCTCTTGCATAATTGCATGTTTAACAGAACATCGACTTTGAAAAAAAAGTGGCCCTGCTTTTCCTCCATTACTTCTAACATTCCCTGTCACATCTAATAATACATGTATCTGTAAGAATTGTATATTGATTGGCTTCAACTTTGTACTGATAATGTTTTGTTTTTTTGCAGGTAGTCCATTTGAAATCAAAAGAGGATACTCAAAATATATATTTACGCTATCTGCCTTCAATATTAAGATGTATTACTACATTTGCTAAAGAAATTCCCCAATTTTTGGACCTCTCTTTGGATGAGCAGCGAATTTTGGTTAAAGGGTGCCTTCTGGAAGTAGCAGTTATACACGATTCAACTCATATACACCATCTTCCAGACAGATGGATCGATAACAAGATGAAATTCAGTCTGGACACAGATAGGTGGCAGGACTATGGTTTATTGGGAGAGGTGTTTTGTAATTTTTATGATGTTGTGGGAAAACTGAAAAAATATGAGTTAACTGATGTGGAAATTTCTTTATTATGTGCTATGGTTTTATTTTGTCCTGGTAAGTTCATATATACGTCACTGGGTATTCTTACAATAAAATTAATGTTCTGCGCTCTTTTAAGTTCCTATCTACAGCCATTGTGATTGGTTAAGCTCTTCTTTTCTAAGCAAAAACGTCTAATATGATCAATGACTAGAGATGAAAGGTCACCACATGTGTAATAATTTTTCAGAAAAGGTCAAAAGATCACACCAATGTGTTATAAGGAATTAGATTATTGCTTTGGATTTGCGACTTAAGCGGGTATTTTTGCTTTTCCTTCTTTCTAATTTTCAATCCCATTTTATTTTTCTCTTTCAGATCGAGAAGGTTTAAAAACGGTTAAAATGTTAGAAAATTTGGAAATGGACTTATCGATGGCACTTAAATGTCAGTTATTGCTCAATCATGGTCAGGGCTCTGGTCTGTTCGTACGATGTATAGAAACTGTTGTTGCTTTGAGGACAATAACTACAAAGTATTTAGATAATTTATTAAATGCAAATGTTGAGATGGAATCCACTCGAGCAACGGATAGCTGATTGGTGTTTTGAAAGACTTTGAAGCCAAGTGCTAATTAATGTTATATATTGAACTGTGATGAACTTATTGGTTGCGAGTGTTTGTTATAATGATGTTCCATACATTTACCACAGAATCAATCAAAGAAGGCAAATGTATTTGTTCTGAAAGACCAGACTGGAACAACACAATCTGCACTGTTTATCTAATATCATCAGATAGCCAATCTATTTCTAAATTCTAACAAAAGATAATGAATTCAGTTACCCAGATCTAATTTAGGGAAAATTGCTAGGTGCCTTACGAGACCCCACCCCTTCAAACCCGATGGGTTTTTTTTCTTTCAAATTTAACAAACTTTTGTTAATTTAAATTGGTAATTGCTGCATTCACATGACGAATGTAATCTTTATGGTAATATTTAAATTTGAATCTAGATTCTAACAATTGTTTATTGGAATATACAAATACGTGGAACGTCTCCTTTTAAAAGAATTACTTATACCAGAGCAAATTTGATCTTCAATGAAAATAATGCGTATAATTGAACTAAATTGCTTGAATTTCGTAATTTTATGGTATTTTGGATAACAAAAACTACATGTATTTGTCTCTTACATGATATTTGTTGGTGTGTTTCACATAGAGAATTACTTACGAATTATCTCTGTAACAGATGACTCTCCACAACAAGTGCGTTGACTGCACGTGGTGTCAGTCATTGGCTTAACGGCTCGTGCAATGTTTACATATTTAGTGTAAATGGGTATTAAAATGAGTAAAATGCATCATTTTGCCCGAAGCAGTTAGGTGTTATGTAAACAATGCACGAGCTGTTGAGCCAATGACTGACGCCACGTGAAGTCAATGCACGTGTTGTGGACAATCATCTGTGACAGAGATAATTCGTAAGTAATTCTCTGTGAAACAGATTGGTACTGACATTGTAGCCCAATGTCTTGAAATTGGCCATGGGCCGCATGTGTGTTTTTGTGAAGGATCTTTTATTAAAATTATGTGGTCCGGTTTCCCCCTCGTTGTTAAAGGCCCCTACGCTCAAGCGAATTAATGTATTGAAATGGAATTGAACCATATGTTAGTCCCTAAATGACATAGTTTGTGTTGCTTAAAAGCGTTTTGTGAAATTCACCCAACTTTAAAGTGGTATTTACCTTCAAGGCTGCTTACGTTTAATTTTTAACAGCCCAATCTTGCTAAGATTTACTATGGACCTTGTATTTATAAGGTCCATGATTTTACATAGAAGTGTGGTTCTTCTGAAGTCTGTTAAAACTTTATCACGCTAAAGATTCCAGATCATTGTAAAAATTCAACGCTATGGACTTTTTCAAGATCTAACTCTTCATATTTTTGTGGTGTTTCAAAATTCTATTTTAAACAGCACCATTCATTCCATGTTCAGATTCCCAACGTGGCTTATCCGAGAAATTATTTTGCTTTCCAAATAATTATATATTTATGTGTTTTTATTTATATGTCTAACCAGTGCTTTTGTTTCTTCTGTGAGACTATTCTATGGAAATACTTGAATCAAACCGGTGATGATCTCAATAATTGCTTATAATTTTATTTTTGGAAAGGCTGATCTTTCAAGGGAGGCTATATTTGTTCAAGGATGTGAAAGCTATTTCACAAAGCTCAGTGAAGTACAATTTGTTTTTTGTGTTTTACCATAAGTCATTCATTTATTTCTGGTATTAACACATGGTGTAAGTGTATTATTGTTTGATATTTTTGTTTTTTTGCTCAGATTTAACAGAGAAAATTTACTGTTTTATAACAAGTACTCTATATATTTACTTAAAAACTTTTTTGTTATTCTTAAAATCCATAGCTAATTGCTCAGGGCCCTTGGGTTTGGTGATCGGTAACACAAAATGTGGAAACACGCATTTAGTTGTGTTTAGTACAACTGCAGAAAATTGTCTAAATGTTATGTCCCAATTAAGTGTGAAACTGATTAAATCTGAATCTACAATTTTCACGCCCTGAGGTTTGGGAATATCCCGATGAGTAGGTGAGATTCCCAGAAGTGTTAAGCCTGGCGCACACTACGCGACGACATAGGCGATTTCGGTCGCCGACGATGAAAAATCAAAAAATCGCCTAGTGTGCGCACTCAATCGCAAGCGATTTTCCGTCGCCAGCGACCATCGCGGCGATGGTCGCCGATATCAGACTTGTTTGATATGATCGCTAAAGTGGTCGCTTCGTCGGCGATCAATCGTAAAGTGTGCTCACCTCGGCGACGGGTTGGGCGACAGACAAGGAAACAAAATCACCTATATAACCAATCATTTTGAGTTATTTGTCTCATGTGACATCTCATGTGACATAAACACACAATATGGCTTTGCAAAACTTTAACGAGACAGTTTGAACAGATGAAAAAGAGAGCCTGCTGACTGATTTGTGGTAAATATCGATCGCTGTAGGCCTACCTTCCAATGTTCATAACTCCATTCATACTTATTACCGATCCCACTCCAACCCCTAAATGAGGATATCACTCTTCCGGACACCTGTTAGCCTGTTACCACTGTTTGTCGTGTATTTTGTACACGGTGAACAGTCCATTTTATAGGACTTAGAATTTTGACTAATGGTTTGGATTATTCGTACTTGGTTTTATTTTATTGATCACATTCACTCTGCCCCCAATCAACCCGGTAGGATTATCTACAAGGTATCATAGTATAAATTATCATAGTCTCGGCTTCAGATAATCTGCGGTTAATTGATCGAGTATGGGCTAGGCCTAGATTGTATATCACGAAGGTTAGCTGTCCGGAGTTTACTCCGAATGAAGTTATAGTTTACTCTATTATCCCACTCCGACCAAAATGTAGCCAAGTAGGCTAGTTTGAATTCTAATATCATTCGCGGGTGCCTAGTGTACCTACTAGTACTACCTTCGTTAATTGTATAGAGTAAACGCCAAGCTGTCCTGTATTTCTGTCACAAAATGCTATTTACATTTGAAGATAGACCTTTTCTGTGTCAAAATTAAATGTTTAATATAGATAGAATTCTAACTAATTTCCAGTTTTTGAAATACAAAGGCGCACGAAATCTCTTCGTACACATCATCATGTACAAAAACAACATTAATTGACCTGCTGACGACGTATACTGCCATTCTGATGTGTCACATGATGAATCACGTGATCTGTTGTATTTTGCGGGATCGCCGAAGTCGTCGTGTAGTGTGCTCACTCCACTTAAATTACGGTGATATTTGTCGCCAAACTCGTCGCTTCAGTTGTCGCGTAGTCTGCGCCAGGCTTTAGGGTATTTAGAAAGTATATTGCTTGGTTCCGATTTGTTCAAATGAAGTAATGTCTGCTAAGAGTACAGAGTGTAAATTGTACTGATCGATGATCAGTTGTCTATTGAATTACGATAACTAAGTGAGTTAACCATTAGGTCCGACGGACAGTGCCCTCACAATCCTATGTGACGACCCCCACCCTCCTCTTCCATACTGTAACTGCTTTATCTAAATATTTACTAAATGAACTTACATGTAAAATTTTTATGTTTAATTCTCCTTCAATTCTCCCATTTGATCCAAAAACACCATAATTTATCTTGCAAAAATCATAGTTCTACCCTCTCTATTTGTTGAAATATGAACTGGTTTACCCAAGCTTAGTGGAAGCAAAGGCAGGTGAATTGCTATGCACATATAATTCCTACTGCCAAGGTGTACATGACCCGAGTTTTTTTTCCTTGCATCCCCTTGCATCCGAAAGACTGAGGCTATTCCTTGTCAGCATGTCTTCATGTACTGACAAGGAGAAAGAAGTCTGGGAAATCCAAACAAACTTTCTTCAAGGCCAACACCGGGATCAAACCCAAGATCTCCAGGTTGGTGTTCATATAAATCAAGTAGGGAGACTGGTAGCCAGGTCTGAAAGGGGTCTTAGGTTCTTGTTCTCCAAGAAAGTTCCTCAGGATTTTCAGTTGCAGTATTCCCATGTCAGTGCACGGGGCGAAGGCCCTGACAAGTGCAGCTGTTTAATAGTTTGGATGGCAAATAAAAATCGCGTTGCCGTGTACACATTGATATGCACTTAAAGAAGAAACCTCCACAGATGGAATTCGATTAATAAGATTAGGATGTAGTGCCGCTGTTGGGGCAGATTATGCAGAAAAGTAGTACATTAAAACAACAATTTCATTTACAGGTTATCAGTTACAAACTGAGTTACAAGCGAAAGTGTTTTTTTGATGAGATACTATGAGTTAACTCATAGTTGACCACAAAATGAAATGAAATAGTGTTTAACTTCCTACTGTTTTGCTTGATCACTAAATGGGATGACTGTGCTGTGGGTTGCATGTTAAATTCTTTCACCATCAATGTGACTTCTGCAAATTCATAAAGGTCAAGGTAAAAAAATCAATTTACTTTCAGATACCTTTAATGAAAAAAGTGATGTAGCCTCTTTAACATACAATAAATATAGGTTAATGTTAAACAACACATAGAACCAATACAACAAATAATTCACATCATCTACCATTTTTCCTGAAATATAAATAATATAAGCTATATAAATAACTTACACTTTACCATGGAAATGGTCTTCACCTGACTGTTTCAAATGATGACATAGAAATAATCATGACATTTTTGTGGCTTGGGTTATCTTGCTAAATGGTTTAATATGTGCACTTTAGATCAGAAGGTCTGTAATTTTTAGTCAAGTGGGTGGTTTGGACCCCAATCTACAAAGAATAGATTGCCCACTCAAACTTCACTGTTTTGCTCTGACTCCCCACTTCCCTACCATTGCTAAAGACACCTACGCACAAGTGAATAATTCAAATAAAACATGTTAGTCCCAAAATGACCTAGATTGTGTAGAAGAAATTTCCCCCTTTTTTGGCTAAAATTCTTGTGAATGTACAACATTAAATTAAAACATCTGCAATTCCTGTTGACTATAGTTATCATGTAAAAAATAATTCTTCTTTGGTACTGCAGCATTGGATCGATGAGTTTAAATGTTCCTAATCAACCCGGCAAGCAGTTTTACCCCATTAACTGGACTAGAAAAAGGTTTTTTCCTTACATAATTTTTTTTCGGTTTTCTCTTTCTTTTTTTGATTTGCTACTTCTTTTGCCTGAATAAAAACAAAACAAATTCACAAAATCAATCAATATTCAAAAACCATCAATGCGACAAGAAAATGAAATTCATTGTCTATATTATACTTCAATTTCATAACATTAGGTATTTTGATGGCTACAAAGTGAACATTAATTTGTCTAATAATTCAAATGTGTTAAAGAAACTAAATCATTAATATTTGGGCCCTAGAAATTGACACAAATGAGTCGCAACGCATATAATAATTGTTTCCGTTTTTACTCTAATTTCTAGTTATGTTCGGCAAAATGCGCCAGAAGTCTCGATCAAATGGCAACCTCTAGTGTCGACATATTTTTAATGCAATATACTTTTAAAATTCTGAATTGTGGTTTGTAAAAGATTAAAAGAGTGATAAACCGTTTTTTAATTGGTTATTAAAGATTTAATAGATTGAATACGGTGTTAACTTTTTACAAACCTTTTGAACTAAAGGTAGTAATTCTTGCTCCTTAGCTAATATTTTTAATAACTCCATTATAAAAGGGAGGTAATTATGTCTTCGTCGAATATTTTCTGTCTGAAATAAAAGCAAAATTTACCAATTTATAAACATCAGAGACCATAAACTTAAATATGATTCAGATGTGAAATGGATGACATGATGTGGAAGAGATATATCCGATAAGATGTGGAAGAGTGATATCAAGATGACTATGTGGAAGAGTGATATCAGATGATATTATGAGTAAGAGTGAAATCAAGATGACATGTGGAAGAGTGATATCAGATAGATGTGGAAGAAAGGCATCAAATGACACATTGTGGAAGAGACAACTAACCTTATATCGTTTCATTTTACTGTCTTCTTCTGTCATTTGTAGTTTAAGTTGTGTTATTTCTGATTGGAGGTTATCTGTATCCATACCACCAGACTGCAATTACATGTTTACATTACATTTACAAGAAAACTTACAAGACAAGTTAAAATTTCCCCTGCTCCCCTCCTATATAAACAGAAATTCTATGCAAGACAGAATAATTTGTCATCAGTCAACCTTAAACAGTAGTTGTATTGTTAAATTTATGTATTAAAGATAAATTAATGGAGATTAAACAACAAGTTGGCAGTTCTCATTATAATAGTTAATAATTAAAAGGCAATTTGTTGAAAATTTTAGTCAAATTGATCCACTATTAACTGAGAATTAAGCAATTGAAAGTAAAGTTTGCCTGACCTCGATCATCGGTACGACAAAAATCAGTCTTGATTATCCATTTAATCATTAAATCGTGAAGGAAAGTTATGCAGCAAATCGGATCATAATCCAACAAATATCGCAGACTAGTGTTGACATAGAGAGTTGATTATGGTTTGGATACGTTAATTAATGAAATGAAATGAAATGAAATGGGGTTTAACGTCCTACTCTTCTGCACCTCGTTAATTAATGTCTAATTAATAGTTTATATAACATTTCAGGCCTAAAGAAAGACCTACAATAGGCAGAGTTGTCAAATTCTCTTTTTGAGAATCGAAACATCTTTTCCAACAACCAGGCATAAGCCTTTAGCACTTAAACCACCTAAACAGGAATCCTAGAATACCCAAATTTTCATTATTCGGAAAACTGTCATACGATCTTTCAAGATGCATTATGTAAAAGCTAAATCTGCGTATTGCAGGTGTTGCTTTCGGCCTTAAATCTTATGTAAATAATCAAAACACATTTATTAACACAAGGCCATAATCAACTCTCTAGACCATCGAATCCCATTTTTAATAGATTAGAATGGTTCCACCATTTAATGATAAATTTTAAAGAGGTGAAGCAAATAAACCAGTATGCTGGTTACAATAATAAGCAAAGATAGGTTGCCAGGCAACGAAACATACGCCCACAGCAGCTAAATCGTCCGGGCAGTCAACAAGGGTTGTCGCATATTTTTACTTTTTTTGGTAATGAAACATTTGTAATTCACTAAAATCTGATTAAGAGTAACAACTCATTATGTAATTATCTGAAAATTATTACAATTTGTTTGCTGTTTACAAAGTTTTGCCCCACGCTAACAATTAGTATAGGAAACATTTAATATCATGGATTTAGCTGTTCAATTATCAAAATTCATTGAAAATCAACATACTTGTTCGTTTCAACACCTTAAACACTGTGTATCAATCTGAAGTCAATCGGATGATAAGTTTGGCCTATATAGCGTCAAGGTTTTTTGGGTGATCAAGGGAGATTACTCTGAAAGTAATTATTTGAAATCGCTGAAAATCAACAGGCTTCTTCATCTTATGACCTTAAACACTGTGTATGAATTTAAAGTCAATCGGATATTAATTTTGGACTCTAGAGCGTCCACAAGATTTTTTGAAGTGATCAAGGGCCACAACTCTGGCATTAATTATCAGAAATCGCTGATAATCAATAGGCTTAAACACTGTATATAAATTTAAAGTCAATCGGATATTAACTTTGGCCTTTAGAGTGTCCACAAGATTTTTTGTAGTGATCAAGGGCCATAACTCTGGCACTAATTATCAGAAATCGCTGAAAATCAATAAACTTCTTCGTCTTATGACCTTAAACACTGTGTATAAATTTAAAGCCAATTGAATATTTGGCCTCTAGAGCATCCACAAGATTTTTTGAAGTGATCAAGGGCCATAACTCTGTTAGTTATTGTCGGAAATCGCTGAAAAACAATAGGCTTCTTCGTCTCATGACCTCAAACACTGTGTATAAATTTAAAGTCAATCGGATATTAACTTTAGCCTCTAGAGCGTCCACAAGCGATTGTGGACGCCGGACAGACGGACGGGGGCGACGACAATATACGACCACATTTCAATGTGGGTGTATAAAAACTACAAACTTGTCTCAAAATAAAGGAATTTGAATGAAATTTTCAGTATATTCCTTTGGCATCTTTTCCATGCCATTCACTCTATCCTGCACTGCTGACAAAGGCAGGTAGGAATTTTCTAAGCTAGGATCTAACCCTGGACAAGTTCAATACTCACACAGATACGACAGCTCACATGAGTTTGAGTTAGGTGGGAGTTTGTAAGATACTGATTTAGTATGTTTTACGTCATTCAAACATTTGTTATATGAATTAATAAAACACTCTTTCTATTTTACATGTTTCTCTCGAAAGATTCATAATTCATTTGAAAAATGAAGTTTCAACAAAATGCAAATCTTGGGTTTTTTTTCGAATATCTTACTTACTTCAACTTGTTTGAGTAAATCTTTTACTTTTTTTTCGTACAACATTTTTCTGTCAGATACTACAGCCATCAAGTTGAAATGTATTTCATCATTGCTATACCTAGAAACAGCACATTACAATCATTATACACAGACACTCCATTACTGAAATTTTTTTTCGTAACCCTCTCATTCATTGGCTGTGCCTTGACTTAATCAATGAAATCCAGCAATAATCACCAACTTTGACTGCTTGGCAGTAACAGCAACAATCAGTATCAAGTTGACTTTTTGGAAAATATATGAAGGTAGATAAAAATGCAATCTTCCAAACAGAGTTGTCTTCTCTTGCAGTCCACACTAACCTCTGCTAACGGCTCAATTGACTACGCCACCAAGATTCTTGGTGTTGATGGACAATGCTTAATGATACGATTTGAAACAAATAAATGATAATATATTTAATACTATCACCATATTTAAATAGAAATGTGGTTACAATTGCAAAGTAACAATATATTTACAAATATTACACAGAACTCTTTCGCGTAAGATCACAGGGTTAATCGGTCCGAAACAAGAACTGTGCATGTCGCTGTGCTAATTTTAGAATGAATACAAGTGGGTCTGTTTATTTGTACAACACGATCGATAGGCCCAACAATTAATTTAGAAATGTCTGTAGTTAATTCAAATCAAAGAATTCTCGATATATGTTTAAAATATGATCGAAAAATCATCAAATGTTTATAACCCCTAAAATTCATAAAATCATAAAGTATTTATAACGGCAAGTACATTTCTCTGACTGACGCCATTTTTTATCATAGTAAATCACGTGATCGATGACCTCCGGGTCAAACATATATAGTACACGAGCCGACGACAGAGTCGAATGCTTGATAGAGCAAGACTTGTGTGGAGAATGATAAAAATGGGCGATTTGGCCAGTGACTACAGTTTTTTTCTTATCGAACTCTTTGGACTGATTGATCTCAGTCAGTGAGGTTCTATACATATTGTTTGGAAAGGTTTCCAGGATTTCAAATACCGGGCTTTGGGATTTTACTGGGTTTTGAGATTTTACAAGAATATCAACAGTTAAAGATAGGTTGCCAGGCAACGAAACATACGCCCACAGCAGCTAAATCGTCCGGGGCAGTCAACAAGGGTTGTCGCATATTTTTACTTTTTTTGGGAATGAAACATTTTGTTATACACTAAAATCTGATTAAGAGTAACAACTCATTTTGTAATTATCTGAAAATCATTAGAATTTGTTTGCTTTTTATAAAGTTTTGCCCCACGCTAACAATTAGTATAGGAAACATTTAACATCATGGATTTAGCTGTTCAGTTATCAAAATTCATTGAAAATCAAAATACTTGTTCGTTTCAACACCTTAAACTCTGTGTATCATTCTGAAGTCAATCGGATGATAAGTTTGGCATCTATAGCGTCACAAGGTTTTTTGAAGTGATCAAGGGAGATAACTCTGGAAGTAATTATTTGAAATCGCTGAAAATCAGTAGGCTTCTTTGTCTCATGACCTTAAACAGTGTGTGTAAATTCAAAGTCAATCAGATATTAACTTTGGCCTCTAGAGCGTCCACAGGATTTTTTGATGTGATCAAGGGCCATAACTCTGGCAATAATTATCAGAGATCGCTGAAAATCAATAGGCGTCTTCGTCTCATGACCTTAAAAACTGTGTATAAATTTAAAGTTAATCAGATATTAACTTTGGCCTCTGGAGCATCCACAAGAATTTTTGAAGTGATCAAGGGAGACAACTCTGGCACTAATTAGCAGAAATCGCTGAAAATCAATAGGCTTCTTCGTCTCATGACCTTAAACACTGTGTATAAATTTGAAGTCAATCGGACATCATCTTTGTCCTCTAGAGCATCCACAAGATTTTTTGAAGTGATCAAGGGCCATAACTCTGGCACTAATTATCGGAAATCCGTGAAAATCAATAGGCTTCTTCGTCTTATGACCTTAAACACTGTGTATAAATTTAAAGTCAATCGGATATTAACTTTAGCCTCTCGAGCATTCACAAGATTTTTCAAAGTGATCAAGAGTCATAACTCTGGCAGTAATTATCGGATATTGCTGAAAATCAATAGGCTTCTTCGTATTATGACCTTGAACACTGTGTATAAATTTAAAGTCAATCCAATATTAACTTTAGCCTCTAGAGCGTTCACAAGATTTTTCAAAGTGATCAAGGGTCATAACTCTGGCAGTAATTATCAGATATCGCTGAAAATCAATAGGCTTCTTCGTCTCATGACCTTAAACACTGTGTATAAATTTAAGGTCAATCGGATATTAACTTTAGCCTATAGAGCGTTCACAAGATTTTTCAAAGTGATCAAGGGTCATAACTCTGGCAGTAATTATCAGATGTTGCTGAAATTCAATAGGCTTCTTCGTCTCATGACCTTAAACACTGTGTATAAATTTAAGGTCAATCGGATATCAACTTTAGCCTCTAGAGCGTTCACAAGATTTTTCAAAGTGATCAAGGGTCATAACTCTGGCAGTAATTATCGGATATTGCTGAAAATCAATAGGCTTCTTCGTCTCATGACCTTAAACACTGTGTATAAATTTAAAGTCAATCGGATATTAACCCTGGCCTCTAGTGCGTTCACAAGAAATTGTGGACGATGGACGGACGGACCGACGGACCGACCGACAGACGGACGGACGGGGGCGACGGCAATATACGTCCACATTTCTATGTGGGCGTATAAAAATGCATTCTTTATTAGTTTATATCACTAAATAATATGACACACAAGTACTCAGAACAGAGTATGTGACCAATTGCATTGGGGAAAATTTCAAATGTAAATATGGCTATAAATAGAACACAACACAACCCGAGAAGATTGTAACAGAGAGTAAAATGATTTTGTTAACTGTTGTTTTCAAACGGTTAACAGAGTTCTGTATACTGTATATTGGCAAGAATATTTATCGTCATTAATATTGTGCACAAATACTGTGCAGAATTACAAAACAAAAGCTACAGGCTAGCTCAAAAGGCTCCAAGGTCTATTAGTCATGCAATTTTCGGCTTCTCATAATTATTTCAAAATAAAACTAATTACTTTTGCATTCGTTTTTCTATAACAGGTCTGACAATATCTAACCAATCTGTAGAACTTGGTATTACACCTGAAACATTAAAATACCTTCACATTATATTTATTTTTATTGGCCCACATTTAATCTGGGCATATATTGTCATCATCCCTCAATTCTATGTTTTAAGATCGTTTGTTTGAATTATGCTTGAATTGTCATAAAGATAAACAACTTAAGTCTTTTCTATAAAAAAACTTCTGGTGGACATATATTTGTTGCCTTGGGATGCTATGTTTATGTATTTTCCCACTTAAGATTCCAAGTGGCACTCAAACTATTTTCGTATCCTATAAGTCACTTGTTAAAGCAGTAAGAAATCAATTTCATTTTTGTTTTATTATTGTATAACAATTCTTGTCAACAGAAATCTACATAGCACTGTCTATTAAATCACCATGTGTGTGATCTGATGAAGCAGTTGCTTGTCACATAAAAATATTGTAGATAGAAACAGGCATGAGTTTATTTCTTCGCCAAAATAACCGGACATTGTAGGCATGTCGCCTAACTTTTAACATCGGGTTCAAGGTGAAGGCCTGAGATTTTAATCAACTTACGACTATTCTCCTTCTCAAGACATGCATTAACCCCCCAATATTTTATTGCAAAATCAAGAGGAATCACGAGACAACTGTAATAGCCATCAAAATCGGATCAAAATTATGCATCTCTAGTATGTGGGCTTTTAAAAATGATTTTAAATTTTTATAAAAGCACCCGAAATATAGGATAGAAACACAGGCACTTGAAGGGATTAAAATAAATTAAAATAAAACTTCTTACCACTGCTTAATACAAGAAGGTATTTCAGTTGCCATCTTTGTTTTGACTGATTTAGCATGAATCGTCTGATATCATCTCACAATACTCACTAGTTCTAACACTTCATGTCATTTTTATTGCTAATGAGACTTTATTTGATTATTATTCACCTTCCGATGTAATTAAATTGGTCATTTGACACTGTTATTGATAACAAATCAAACTTGAACCGCTATCATTTATCGACAATCAACTTCCCGAGACCGGAAGTAATCCGAAAATGGGTCAAAAGAAGTCTGTATCACCCAGTCCCTTATAAACCTATCATTACTCTATATGTGCATAGGAACTGGGTGATCGAGTCTCGCTCATTAGCGGCCTCGCTTCTCAAGTTCTATCACGTGATAAAGCCTACGAAGCGAGGCCGCTGTTAGCGAGACTCGATCGTCCAGTTCCTATGCACATATAGAGTAATGATAGGTTTATAAAGGAACTGGGTGATACAGACTTCTTTTGACCTATTTTCGGATTTCTTCCGGTCTCGGGAAGTTGATTGTCGATAAATGATAGCGGTTTAAGTTTGATTTGTTATCAATAACAGTGTTAAATGACCAATTTAATTACATCGGAAGGTGAATAATAATCAAATAAAGTCTCGTTAGCAATAAAAATGACATGAAGTGTTAGAACTAGTGAGTATTGTGAGATGATATCAGACGATTCATGCTAAATCAGTCAAAACAAAGATGGCAACTGAAATACCTTC
Source organism: Patella ulyssiponensis (assembly GCA_963678685.1). Taxonomy (NCBI): domain Eukaryota; kingdom Metazoa; phylum Mollusca; class Gastropoda; family Patellidae; genus Patella; species Patella ulyssiponensis. Next base: position 81,029,944 of record OY783225.1, on the reverse strand, counting down.
TTGTATTAAGCAGTGGTAAGAAGTTTTATTTTAATTTATTTTAATCCCTTCAAGTGCCTGTGGATAAAAAGGTCAAAAGTACTGACTTTAAATTATATCAATATTTTGGATTACCTAAATCAACTGGACCATCTTTTAAACCATCTAATTCATATAGTCTACCATCTATAGGTAAATAACCAACAAAATGAAATACATCATCATCCTTCTTCGCTAACTTTTCATCAAATTCAAACATCTGTTGTCTAAATGAAAACAAAGAGGAATTTTATTTTTAAATTCATCCCATACCAACTGAAATAATTAATAAAATTTAAATTTAAAATTTCACCAGTACAAAATGTTTTTGACGTAACAGATTTTGGAAATGAAATGGGGTTTAAAGTCCTACTGTTCTGCTGTAACTGGGGCTATGAAGATGGGCATATGTTGTGAAGTGTGCTATTGGGTATACTTTGCCAGGACAGCAGCAGCACTATCCACTATTAATTTGTCAAATTCCAACCCTTATATTGTTTTCCAACTGCCAAGGGTTCTATAAACACAGGACCTTGGTTTTCAGAACAATTATTTGTTATCCCTTGCCAGGTCCTCCATCCTACACCTCTGACAAGGGGAAATCATGTCGGAAAATCCCCATAAACTCTCTCGGCAAACATGGGATCGAACACATGACCGACAAGTTAGTGAGACGTCTTACTCATTATACCACCGTGACTCCTCAGGTTTTGAACAGAGCATTTAAAATGCAGTTAACCCAATTACACAGGTAGGGTTACAGATACAGATGTGTTGAGGGTGTATGGTCGAGTGCCTGACATTGTAGATATTGCCCAGTTACACTGGTTTTCTAGCACTTCTAAAGACTTTCGCAAATTTAGTCAACTTTAGAACAACTATATGTTAGTCCAACCTGACCTAGACAGCCACCTGTAAAAACAGTCAATTTCAACCATCTGTAACACAAGAAATCTTCTTCAACTTTAATTTTCAGTATGTTTCATTTCATAATAATTTATTGGAATTCAGAACATGGAATATAGACTTTTTACCTGGCAAAACTATTGTGAACTTGTCGAATAACATCTGAATTACTTAAACTTAACCCTCGTATCTGAAATAATAATACATGGTTTAACAGAATAAAGACATGTTTAACTCAGGAAATAATTCAAAAATATCTGCTAATTCATAATCTGAGTTGTCCCATACAATCCTTTCAATGATGAAAATATATTCTTCATATCATAATTTTTAATTCACCAATAAAATTTTTTATCCAAATAACATCAGATGTTCCACCTTTTAGTACAATACCTTAATTTTGAACAGAAACGTAAAAAAATCATGTTCTGTGTACGATAGTCAGAGGAGAAGAGGATCCTTTTATATATCTAAGGCAAAAAAGAATCAGTAATGGATTTTTCTTCCAGATTATTAAATGTCGATCGTGTTTCAATCAATTCAAATCTCTGCCATCCAATGGTCTTGCGAGTTGATTATCGGTTTGTCATGTGAATAAATGTCTTAATAATAATTTGCAACCAAAATAACCAAATTCATTAGTGCAAACATTTCGGACTAGGGGCACATCTTGTCCGAAATGTTCACACTAATAAATTTATTTATCACTACCAAGGAGTTTGTCTAATCTTCACTAGTTATAGGGGTTGCTTCTCCACATAATTTACTAGATATGTGATAAAAAACATTATTCCTACTTTTCATCACACATTGTTCTGTAATTAATGGATATATTAAATGGGTTATACATGTACTTCTTTCAAGTGTTTTAAGACAATACTTACAGCAGGATCAAAACTTTGTGAAAATTCTTTAAACGATGATAATGTATCTCCCAGTTCTAGATCTGGATGTTTACAGTTGAGTAATATACTGATAATAGCTTGTGTAGCACACGCATTGTTTATAACCTAAAATAAACGTGAACTATCAAATTATACTTCATAAAACTCGGTTCAAAGAGTTAAGTGGGGTTATTTTGATAAGCATCAAGATAAATTTGTCTGATAGATTAATTCATTTGTCGGTCTGTAGGATTTGGAATTTCGGCCATTTGTTCTTTCAAGATTCTTTTAAAATTATACAATAAGTAGGCTAATAAATATACTATAGGTAAGTGGTTTCTGGATTTGACAATTCATTTTGAAAATATATACGCTTATGATTAACTAAATTAACTAAGTTACCTGTTTTGCAAAGAAAATTTTTTCTAGTCGATTATCTGCTACAATAGAACCATCAGGTTCTTTGTCTGCCACCCATTTAAACAGAAAAATCAATCCATGAACAGGTCTGAAATGGAAAACATAGCATTGCCAGAAAACCAAATATATGACAACAGCAGCGTTAAAAAGAATGGGTCATCGAGGGCTCTTTTATATGGACAGTATTATACCGTACACCAATTGTCAAGATGGACACGAGGTTTCGGATACACAAATGGATTGTCCTTGTTATGTATCAGATATTGTAATGTCATGTTAATAAATATCTGTTTAATGAAATGAAATGAAATGGGGTTTAACGTCCTACTCTTCTGCACCTGACCTGGGCTAATGGAAGACGGGCATATGCCATACAGTGTGCTATGAGGGAAATTTTGCTCGGGCAGCGGCACTACGGCCTACTCTTATATCGAATTCCAACTGCCAAGGGATCTTTTACGTGCACACCAATGTGTACACGGGACCTTGGTTTTTCATCCCATCCAAACGACTAGGCAGCTGTCCTTGTCAGGCCCTCATTCTGCATCACTGACAAGGGGAAAGCACACTGGAAAATCCAGATGAACTTGTGTTTAATAGTTTATATGGTAACATATCAGACCTAAAAGAGGACCTGCAACAGGCAGATTTAACTCTTGCATAATATATCAAAAATTCCTAGTTTATATTCTTCTCAGCTAATCCCGCACCAGGATTCAAACCTGTTGAATTTTTCTGGGTAAAAATCCAGTGCTCTGACTTCCACTCCACTGCTCGTTCAAGAATACCCAACAATACATGTATACATGTGTATACTTGACAAGCGAACAGGAGGCTGTATGTGTTACTTACTTTAAATTAATGAAGTTTTCAGCATCTAAACTCCATAGTTCTTCAACTTGGACCCCTTTACAACCTTTAAATAAATATACACAGTTGAATTGAACATAAGGATACATGAAGGCCTACAATATATGACTGCATTATCATTCTTGAGATTATGACAGTCTTGTTTATCATCTGTAAGATACATTTCAAATAATTCAGTTATGAGTGGCAGGCTAATCATATAATCACACGTTTCATAACTTATATCAGATCTATTTTGCAATGATCATGCATCGCAATGCGAGTTTGACCGTTTTCGGACAAGGCAGTGCATGTCAGGATCATGGAACAAGTAGATGGTTCAACCCAGTCTAACAGACCATCATACTAAGGGACAATAATAAGAACTTCACAAATTTCTGGGCCATTAACAGACTCTCATACAACTGAGTGATCAAAATAACAGACTGAGTGACAGAAAAAACAGACCAAGTTCTATCAGACTTGAGGGCCTCAAGTCTGATAGAACTTGGTCTGTTATTTCTGTTGAGGCCCATATCACAAAATAATAAGCATTAATTATTGTTTGAAAGTTTTTATGGGTACCATTTCTGTCACTGGTGCTCACTGCTGTACATGTAAATGCAACTTAAAGCCCAGGCCACATAAAGGAAACAGTCATCTCATTCATTCGGACTAGCAAGATGTTACAGTATAATACTAGTGCAACTTTCAAATTTAACAGATCAAAATTTAATGAATGAAAGAACATGCAAAATAAAGACTCAAATAATCATTGAAAAAGATAATAATACCGGTAATGAAATTAGCAATTATTTTAACGGTCTTGTGACATTAACCAATTTCAGAATAGCTCCACTTTAATGAGAAGACCTACAAACTACATTTCCATAAGACCAAGTCTAGAATAAGACCTCATAATGAAAGGCCCTATGCCATCTCTTTACCATCTGTGTATGAAGATGAGGGAAGGCGTAATTGCAGACAACTCGGTATTCATCAAGTAAGTTTTGCGCATACACAGGAGTTTTGCAATTAGGCTCCATGTATATGCTCTCAGGCCTGACCCACCCGAGTCAAGACAACTACCGAACTCCTGTGGTGATCAGACTGATAGCCGATACCTAAATTTTGTTTTTCACTAAGATGTTCAGTTACATTGGTCAGGCGTTCACCAGGGACTGACACGTGACCGCTTAGCAGTATAAAGTTGCCCAGTAAAATTGACTGGGAAGCCAAATTTTTTACGCCAAGGATTCAACACTATTGTCCATGGACATACAGGGCGAGTGTAATGAGACCTATGTTCGGAGCTGGACTATAGTGGCTAGCCATTGTATTGTAATGTAGGCTACCGGTAATTTGTAAATATTTTGCAAGTGAACCAAAGCAGCATTATTTTTCCCTTCTTTTAGTCTTTTATTAACTCGTCGTCAGGCAAGACAGGATGGGTAGGCCCAGATATTGTTCTTTTAACAAATCGACGGAAAACTGTCCTAATTATAACCCTCATCCCTATTTCCAAGGGTTGAAGTGAAGTTTTTAATAATCAATCTTAGTCACACTCGGCAAAATTGAATTTCATTTTTAGTTGCAGTTACTTCCCTTTATTTAGTCTGACAGTACCGTCATCCTGAACTGATCATGTCTTTAACAGTAAAATAATACGAACATAATGATTTCCGCGATAACCTAATATTCACACGTTGTTAATAAGATATTTGGTTTACCAAATCCACGAATTAGTTCAGTGAAAACTCCCGGGTCACTCTCTATCAAGCACCAGTCTCCCGCGCTGTTCGCCATGCTTGTTCGATTTCCGGTGACAGTGTGGTGGCTTTAATTTGCTGACGCCGACCGCCGACAACTTATTCAACTATCAGTCTATCTTTTGACTCAAACATAGAATTAAAATTCTAATTCTTTGCTCAAACGTTGCCCACGGTCTGGCCATCCGAAGCGCAATTACATTTATATAGCCGTATCTTCATCCAGTAATTAAGATAACTGAATAATAAATTATTTAAAACAAAATACATAAATTTACGTTAAACTCTTTCATTACTTCTTACTGTAGTGTACTAGTAGTACTAGTAGTAGGGCCTAGTAGTAGGTAGGCTATGTTGTATTTTAAACATACGACATAATAAGAAGTAAATGAAATTTTGAATATTAGTTATGAGATTCCAACATTACAGACTACAGATACAGCGATATTTCGATCGTAGCTAAGCCTACAGATAAGATTAGATAAGATAAGATTTTATTGTATCATACTAACATCCATTGCAAGCCGCATACAATTCATAAGGAACATAAAATAAAATTAGCAATATAGGCCCCTACATAGTCCTATATGAAAAATGAAATACAGGTTCGTGTTAAAAGTGAATGACATAGGTATAGGAACATAACAAAAATAGCAATATAGGCCTACATATATTATATATTTATAAGAATATGAATAATGAAATAGGCCTACAGGTTCGTTTTCAAAGTGAAAATAATATCAGTCATTCTTTCAAAATGTAGGTTAGATGTTAAAAAATGAAATAAAATGTGAAGTTTGTCATGTAGGCCTAATACCTTATCAGGTCGAGGTTTGATTTCTATGTTGAAATGCTTTATACATAATGACATACTCTCACAGAGACTGAAGGGGGGGGGGGGTCAAATAGATTTTCAAACTTGCGGCCAATTAATTGTTGTCACTGAAAGTAGCACTAGCAGAAAGAATATTTAGTCTGAGAGATTGATAGTGTGGACATTCAATTAAAATGTGAAATTTGGTTTCTGCTTTTGAGCACTCATTTAAACACACTTCAAAGTGTGATTAGATATTAAAACCAGCTTCAGTATAGATTTTCAATTCAAAGGCTAGGCCTATATATTGTTTAATTGGCACCAAGGTGAAAATTTATGTCAAATAAAAAAGATTGGCACTACCCGTGTTTTTACGCTTACAATATAGCCACAAAAAGGGTCGGATAATCTTATTTTCCGTGCGGTTAGTGTGTTCATATTGGATAGTAGGCTACCAAGTGGACTAAGTAAATCATTTAATAAATTGCATGAGGAGATGAATTTATAAGCTTTGGGCTTGGCTTGTTTTCAGATCCCACAATTATATATTATAATACTATGTAAATACATGTATAATGAATAAATAGTGTCCGAAAAAAAATAAAATAAACGTTATTCATCGACACAAGCAGTATAGCCTCTGAGTGTCTTTTAATACACCGTAAAGTGTTTATTACCGAAATTTTGATGCTTGCAGTCGCAGAAACCGCGCCGAGATCGATTTATATAGAACCGGTAAATGAGAAAACAAAGAACTGATTGACTGCGCCCTAGACATAAGAGTTAGTTATATATAACATAGTTAACGCAGATTAAAAAGTAACAATCATATCTGTGAAATTCCCAGACGATGGAATAATACATGTGGTTTTATTTGGAAAATTTATTAGCCTATAATAACTCTGGTTCATGCTCTCACAACTTTTTATCACCTCCAAGGGCGGGTCGTGGGGCGCATTCGGCGCACTACCCTCCCCCTATCTATATCAAGGGTTGCACTTAAGAACCTATTTAAAAACTATTAGCGATAAAATAAACTTTTCGGGGTTTTGTTGGCTTCAATCTGACAGATTCAAAAAAAAAAATTCGGTATTTAATATTAGGCTACAATGCCCAAAATAAAAGATGAAACGACGAAAATTACCGAATTATCGAGGGATTAATGGAGTTGACATAAATTTTGTTGGGATTTCTGTCAAATTAATAAAATAATTCGTATAACACACCCTTATCATCTAATTCTTTGTACTGTTGATATAAATAACCCTAGAAATACCGTCTGATTCATACGTATATCATGCCGCCCACTGATCCTCATTCGGACTATTGAAATGCTTCAGTAGTTAAGTAGGTTTTCCCCGCGAATATGTAAGTAAACTATACACAATATATACCCTGCTAAATATAGCCATATCCGGATATACACGCACGCATTTACCAAATGACTTTGAGACACTTCTACGATATTCAGCTTTGGTGAAAAACAAAACCTCAGAAGAATACATTTCGCTAATAAATCAAGTAAGTATTTTTTTTTATTAACCTAAACAATAACATTAAACATGTAAATTGTCCGCTGATTATGTACTTATTTTTTTAAAATCTTATCAGGTAAACAACAATTGTAATGCTCTATATAAAGATAAATATAAACACATTGGACTAGGCCTATGATATAGACTTCGAGTACATGTGGATCAATAATACATTCAACGGTCTTCATTCGCCCAGTCGAAGCAGAACTGTTCACGTAGTTACGCAAAACAAAATGTCTTTAAAACTTCAAACCAACCATCAAGTGTATCGTTCACTGCGCAGAGAAATGGAAACTTTACTTCACAAAAAATCTTGTGAACGCTCTAGAGGCCAGAGATAATACCCGATTGACTTTAAATTTATACACAGTGTTTGAGGTCATGAGACAAGGAGGCCTTACTCTTAATCAGATTTTAGTGTATTATAAATGTTTTGTTACCGAAAAAAGTAATAATATGCGACAACTCCTGTTGACGTCCCGGACGATCTAGCTACCGTGGGCATATATTTCGTTGCCTGGCAACCTATCTTTGATATTCTTATAAATATATGTGTATATTGCTATTTATTTTATGTTCCTTGTCACTGTGTTTGTGCCACGTATATGAATTGTATGCGGCCTGCAATGGGTGTTATGATACAATAAAATCTTATCTTATCAGCTTATCTTATAATTATGTACCCTTCGTGAATTTACCGTAATGAATGAAATGGGGGTATGTCCTACTTTTCTGAACCTTATATATTATACATGTACGTCTAATATAATTCACAATGTGTACCATCCCACGCCCGTCAGAACGAAATGTGCACATAGTTTCTTTTTGCTGTAGTTGGTTTTCACCAAATTAAAAAAATAATTTACAGTGGAGGATGTGGGGGCATCGCCTAGTCCGAATAGTTTCCCCGAACTCTGATACACGTTGCCGCATTATTTCAACAGTCTAATCTGACAGGTTTCTTGTGAATAAATAATGAATCAGTCCATTAATGTTTTTCCCTTTTTATTTGTTATCTAGGAGGTCAACGAACAATGGAAAACCAGGACCTTAAACAATTATCAGTTTATGATCTTCAAGCGGAGATAGCTACCGAAGCAGTTCCTTCTCTTGGCGACGGAGTTCCTTGTGATAAAAATCCTGGTCATCACAACTTTATTCCGTATGATGAGTTTGAACTCAATCATCTTCCAGAACATTACAGAACGGAAAAATTGTACAGATACCTTAAGGACATTGGGAACAGTGTTGTAAGATTAACGGTGACATGTGAAAATGGCTCAATGCGATTTGGTTCTGGAATTGTGATGAAATACCGAGGAAAACTTTATATATATACTAATAATCACGTTGTAGAGACAGATCAACAGGCTAAAAACTGTCTGGTTGAATTTTATTATGACAGCGAAGAATCATTTCCCATCCAAACCAGGGCGAGTGGCCTTATGCACACCTTTGCAGACACAGATAAATCAATGCTTATTCTTCAGAAAATACCTTCAGGTTTTCAACATGATTTTATGCCAGATTCAGGAAGGTGCAGAGCCGTAATTAAAACTAAAAAGAATGATGGGACTGAGACTTCCGTTCGTGGCTTAGCCTGCGTTCATAAAAATCATTTTTCAATCGTGTTGAGACAGTCTTCTGAAATATCTTGGACGGAGGAGTTGGTGAAAGAGGCTTCCATTTATTTTAGAGAATTTGATGATGGAGAACGCCTTTATGCAACATGTTCATCCATTTTAGAAGCAGACAAAGACAGGGTCTATTTGACTCTTGATCCAGTACCCGATATGATCAAAGCCGAGCTGGAAAAAGAACAACATTTTTGGGACTTTGATGAACAGAAGTTAGCATTGCCAATTGCGATCACACATCCACATGGCGGACCAAAAATGGTGACGATTGGACAAAAAATCGTTGTAGAAAAAAAGGAAGACGAAGGAGTTGTCTTACAACATTCTGCTCCAACCTGTGGTGGCTCTAGTGGTGGTGCTGTTATAGCCGTCGGCGAAGACAACCGAGTTCGTGGTCTTTATGCTTATTCTTATTTACATTGTAAAGGCAAGAAAGTGACCAAACCTGTATCTGACCCGAAGACGGATTCAGACAATTACAATACATCGTCTTTGTCAATATGGTTATAACCATGACAATAATTTAATCTATGAATTTCAAGGAATATTAGTCGTCCCTTTTTGAGATCATAGTATTGACCATAAAGCAAAGGTTTTACATTTGGAATCCCCTGGCCAAGTTTTATCAAGTTCTATAAAGATGAAGTTATTGACGTGTTAAAGACTTTAACCAAACATCTGTACAGACTACAACACTAGAAAGTTTCATCGCTTTATCCTAAATCCAACAGATTATTATTTTGTTTTTAACATCATTAGCTTTCCATAGACCCCCATCGACCATCAGAAAAATAATTCGCTTGGATATTCAGAAAAAAATGGCAGTAGTTGTTTAATTGGTAAACCATTGTTAAAGCAATAACATGTCTAAATAACAAATCGATATAAACAGTACATGTAAATACAATCAAAGATGTATGGATGTGTGTTTGATCATCACACCACGATTCACCCCTACATATATGGTATCATATTAACCAGCATGTATCTGTGAATGATTTAGGGCATGGAACTTGGGTCCAGACAAAGCCATTATCTTGCTAGTTTCTTGTAAAAGTTACAAAACTATAAAATAAATCTCCACATTCCGTTTTTTGATAATTCTCAGTTCTTTTTTTTTTCTAAGACAACAGCCAGGAAAGGGTATAAGCTGCTAGAAAGGGTACCACTACTCCCCCAAAACTCTGTTCTACAGTTTCATTGAACCTGTTGTTTGTGACACCGAATGTCAGCCAGTTTCATCTGCAGGACAGGCTGTACAGTAACAGAAAGTCTGAAAAATCCACACTTGCAAAACATTTGCAAGATTTCAGTGAAATGGGTAATATCTGTGAATAATTGTTGTATGATTTAATTTCAATAGCGAAACAATCTTCAGGACAAATGAAAAAGAAATCCCCAATATAATTCCATATGAAATGGGGGAGTATAAACATGGGCCGTGTATACAGTCCATGGTATAAGCAATAGGTTTTCAAACCAAAAGTGGCACTTATCCTTCATATAGGTTTAGAGAGAGAGAGAGAAATTAGATTTAATGTCCACTCGACACAAACTAGGTCATTTCGGGACTGACACATGGTTTAACTTTATTTCAATAGTTCGCTTGCGCGTAGGGGTCTTTAGTAGTGGGAGGAAACCGGAGTGCCCGGAGGAAACCCACGAGGTTGAGAAGCGCCCCTATCTCCAGGCCACATACGCTCACATCAGGGATCGAAACCACAGCCGCAAGCCAGAGGTGACCGGCCAGCTAGAGGTCGAAGCGCGGCACTCTAGACCACCAGGCCATCCCAACCCCCTATAGGTCTAGATACAATGGGAAAGCTCCTAATAAACCTAGAATAAAAGACATTAAATTTTTAAAATAATTATTATTGATTACATATATAATTGTAAAATGATATAAAAAGAAATCTGTTACCTAATAATAATATTTTTATATTTCATTTTAGACAACTTAATGATAAAAAACAAAATATATGACTAGAAAAGCAATTTTAATCAACATTAAAGAAAAACAGATTCTTTTAGACACTTCGAAAGAAAGCTGACAAACAAAACTATACATGACTAGAATGAGCAATGATAATACTCACTACAAAAAACAGATTAACAGAGGCATTTTTTTTCTTTCAAGATTAAAATTGAACATAAGTTAAATGTAAAAGATATGACTAGACATTTCATCTCATATATGGACATTCTATAAGCTCAGTCTTACACATACAATAAGCACCATGGGCAGAACAGTGTAAAACTGTTATTAAAATTTATACAACATAAAACTGTAAATAGATTTAGTAAAAGGTTAAGTAACAGCAGTATGTAAGGGACGCCTTAAGTTTCAATGTAACAGGTTTAAATGCTGTAAACAATGAAACTAGTCTCTGATACAATTAAGAGATAAACACTTCCTGTTTCACATTTAGAGAGGTGTTATTTTCCAATAGACATGTCCTCAGATTAATAGGACCCAAGACGTGTTAGCAGTGTGTGTTCTAATGAAAAATTTAAGGACCTGTCTATTGTAGAGGTAATACTGATTATATACTTATATACAATATTAGTACCATGATTTCAGTTATAAATAAATCAATAAGCTTATATTAACATAGATATAACAATTATTTCTGCATATCATCCTCTCCTGGCAGCATGCTATTAATCATCCTAACCTATGTAATATTATGTGACCAAACTGTGGTCATGAAACTGAAGTCAAATAGTTGACTTGTCTGATAGGACACAATGCAATATTTCGACCAATTGCAGAATAGTTCCATACAATGGTTTTAATATGACTCATCAGTTATGCCAAATCATGTCAAATAAAAAATTTTATTTAAAATTTGAAAGTCTGAAAGTGAACAACAGAACCAATAGATTCATAATGATTAAAATGTAGTTGTTCACGTCAGACACACAGTGCTTGAATTGAAATACAAGACTGTTTTACAATGACTTTGGGAAGTTGCATATACATCTAATAAAAGTTTTCTCACAAAACAAATGTGTGTCTAGAAAAACATAGTTAAATTAAAAATTTTAGATGAAAATTTTAAAATTCTTATAGATTGACTTTTTTCAGTCCATTTTTTTTCAACTTTTTATCTATATACCAGTACCAGAAAATATACATTTTACAGAAAATGTACTTAAAACCCATAAATATAACAGTCATTTATTTGATTCAAAAATTGAAATGAGAGGAAAAACAAATCAAAGTATACTTAAAAACAATCTTAAACAAAAGAGACATTTAAATTTATGGACGGACATGTAAAGCAGATTTCAGACTGCCCAGGACTTCCAACATGTACAAAATATACTTAACAATTAGTTTATCACAGATATTGCACAAATATAAAATAAAAGAAACAATCTTATAAAGCTCAATATGACTATTCTATTTAAACAGTGACTGTTCATAGCAAAAGCCAATATTTGAATATTAGGACGGAGAGTTAATTTAAGTCAATTTTAACTGTGTTAATGAAATGAAATGAAATGGGGTTTAATGTCCTACTGTTCTCTTCCGAACTGGGCTAATGAAGATGGGCATACCCCATACAATGTGCTATGCTGGTAATTTTGCCCAGACAGCGACACTTAGACCAACTCTTATATCGAATTCCAACTGTCAAGGAATCTTTAATGCGCAAGCGAATATGTACACAGGACCTTGTTTTTTGTCCCATCCAAATGACTAGACAGCTTTCCCCCTTCCGGCCCTAAGGCCTGCATCACTGACAAGGGGGGAACCACACTAGATGAACTATTCTCAGCCAATGCAGGGATCAAACACCCTTCCTCCAGGGTAGCGAGCCAGCATCTTACCCACTTAGCACACTGTGTTAAGGGCAATCATTTGACAACTCATCGATAAAGCTTGTTTAAATTCCATACCAAATTGCCATACAACTGAACATATGTTCAGGCATATAATTATAAAACATATAGATCCAGCTCTATATTCATTATAACCTCAAATTATAATTCTGGAAAGAAAAATGTTTGCAGACCAGTTGACAATCTTAGATACTACCGGTAATCTAGAATTGAAAACATGACTTGCATATTCTCATAATGGCATTTAGTAACTGAAAAATAACCCAATAATACACTACTAAATTGCTATGGTTTATTACACTGTGATGTCTCTAATGGACATTCCTTATTTTAGCACTATTCTATGTTTGTAGGATATTTTTAATAGTTGTGTTTGTATCACCACTTGAACTACGTCTAGAGAGAACCTTACTGGTATACGTGGCTTCATTCTCTTTTATTTCTGTTGATCGTTTATATAATTTAGCAGCAGTTTCAAAATCTTTCTGCAAATACCAAAACAGAAAAAGTCATTCAATAGTACAAGATAAGAACATTGAGTAGAATCGATGAGCAACGCACATCGGGTTTCTTCTTTTATCTTGCTAAAGAATGTTTGTTAAAAAAACTCCTTTGATGTCCTTGCTTTACTCTTTCTTTATGATCAATTACTGGATTTCTCCTTTAAGTGCAAGTATTATATTTTTGATAAAAATAAATCTTCTAATAATCATTCCCAATGTGGTATTTTTGTGCTCTGATCTAAAAGTATTTTTATTACATTATTGTTATTACTTTATATTATGTTTTCCTGTCATCTATTGATAATAAATTCCCTATTCAATGTTATATTGCCTAGTCGCGTATGTCTCTACAAGCATACTCAATGGGGACATATAAGTCTTTTTCAAGTCACAGTAAAAACCATTCTCAACTAATCACCTGTTCATATTTCATTACAGCAAGATTACGTAATGTTTCTGCAACCCGGGCATGATGCGGACCAAGACTCTCTTCATAGATCTTTAAAGCCCTTTCATATGCTGGTTCTGCATCAGAGTACTTATTCTAAATAAAATAAAACATAGGAAGTTGTTAATATCAATGGAATTTATTGATTTTGATATTTTGAAATGATACTGATTTTTATTTCCTATACAACAGCTATACTAAAAGTGAAATATTATTAATTAAAAGAAATATCCTATCTTAATACATAAAACTGGGATCTACCAATAGGCCAATAGCCATTTTTCGTATTGAAACTTAACAAAAAAATAAAAATTGAAAAGGTTCTTTAGATAGTAAATTGGGTGATTGAAATAAAATAATCTTGGACATGGATTAAAATGAGTTATGTCTGACACGTTTCTAAGAGGATAAACAGGGAGGTGTGAACTTCACAGAAGGTCTGGAGGTGTTCTCAACTACAATACATGGAACATACCTTTTGGACGGGGCTGATGTAAATGAAAAACAAGGGAATGGTCCCAATATTACCTGTTGTGAGTATAATACAGCTAGATTAACTAATGCTGTAGCTACAGATGGATGATTAGCACCAAAACTCTTCTCTCTAATATCTACAGCTTGTTTATATAGAGGTTCAGCTTTATCAAATTTATTCTAAAAGGTAAGATTATACCATCAGATAAATTATCTGGAAGTTGTGAAATAGTGTGTGTTTATCTGATTTGATTTATTTTCTTAAATAAAGTAATATTTCATATTTGCTAGAACAGAAACTCAGCAATGAATTTTAATACAATACAAACTCCACTGTCCATCATCAAACTCTCCTCATTGACAATGTTTAAATACCGGTAAATACCTGAGTCCAATTTTGACTATTCATGAAAAAATGCTGAAAATCTCTCAAGAATTGAATGCTGTATATAATGTGAATAACTCAATGACATATAGTTTGCATTTGTGATGGTCTAAGGGTCTTAATCCATCATATTATTGTAACCCACACAACTCGTGGCTAACTAAATAACATTGTGGTACATGCATTATTCTTTTGTTCTTACATAAGCATACTATATATATATATACCTGTTTTCTGTATAACATGGACAAATGACGAACAATACCAGACACTCCAGCTGAATCAGGACTTAAATGCTGTAAAAATAGTCAAATAAAGCAAGCGTGAAGTTTTTTTTTATTATTAAGGGCATTGAGTAGTGGTACGGTACTCTAAAATGCAAATTTTAAAGCTTTTTATTATTTGGGGTGAACTACCTATTAATCACCCCCCTAAATAATGATGAAGTAAATGTGAAGTTTTCCTGATGTTGAGTACTCTAAAATGCACATTTTACAGCTAGCACTGACATTTTTGGGTTATTTGGAATGATGAACTACATGTTAATCACCCAAAAAATACCAATTTTATTCACACACCAGGTTAAAAACTTGACCCCAAAGCATGATAATAAAGGATACTGATGACAACTAAAGTCAAATTATTTTCTTAGTTATGCCTTTATGGATTTTCATCAGTCTGGTTAAAATACAGATCTATATTTCCTTTCCTTGGCCTACACTACTTGAAGGTCGTGTCAGGGGTCGTACAAGCTGCTTTTGACCCTATAAGTCGTGATAAGATTAGTGCGTATCTAGGACTACTTAACTCCCTTGACCAAGCTAAAAACAAGTTCCAAAACAAATGAAACAACTTGATGTCAATAGTGGTCACGACTAAGTAACTCCAGACTTTATTTAATTGACACTTTTTTAAAACCCAAATCAATGGGATCCAGTCATTTAAAGTCTATGTAAGGAGACTGAACCAATAAAATTTAAGTTGTGAAATATAAAAGCGACATTAACATACTTCTTTTCTGGGATATCAGCCAACATAAGGTAATTGTAATATCTTAATTAAACACCCACACTCACCTTGAGTCGTATTTGTAGAGCTCGTTCATACAAAGGTTCAGCTTTATCAAAGATTTTTTTATCATTATATAAAGCAGCTAGATTATTTAATGATTGGGCTAAGTCCAGATGATCTTTACCCAATAAATTCTCCCTCATCTCTATTGATCTCTTAAAGAATGACTCGGATGTTCTGAAAGAAAATTAGATTTGAAAAACATCTGAATTTTTGTTTCTATAATCAAGCTACATGTAAAATGTACTGGAACATTTGAACATAGCTGCCTACCCTTCTGTGCACTCAATAACTAATAATGTGAAACAAATGGTTGTGAATAACAAAAGACATAGCCTAATAATAATGAATATTGTTCACAGTGTACCTGTTTATAGACAGCCATAAGTCTGATATATTTCACTGTAACCCAGGTGTCATTTAATCTTGTGTATTTAGCACTAATTTCTTTCACATTTATTCAATATCAAATCTTAGTTTAAAAATTTGTAAAAATCATTTAAAACCATCAACAACCATCTAATTTGTACTTGTGTCCAGTTTGAAGATGACCATTCAATGTTGATAATGAGAGTCCAATTTAATTTCCTGGTCACAGTTAAAAAATAAACAAACCAATTGATTATTTATGTATAAGGATTAATCATTGAACAGTGGTCAGGAAATTAAATGACGGTACTGGTAAATCGGACACTCATTATCAAAATGAATCAGTCTGCTTTAAATTCAGCACAAGTACAAATTAGATGATTTGGGGTGATTTAAATGATTTTAGCGAGTTTTAAACAAAGATTTCATACAACATACTAAAGGAATGCGAGAGAAATTAGTGCTAGATACACACGATTAAATGACACCCAGGTTAAAAATTTTATGAATTTTAATTCAAATTTCAAAATTCTATTGAAACGATTTAGAAAATAAACTTACTCCCAATCATTTTGCAAATAATACAAAACTCCTAGTTCATTTAAAGTTCGAGCCAAATCTGGTGATTCTGGACCCAAAGCTAACTCTTCTAAATGAAGAGTTCTTCTCTGAAGTTTATCTGCAGCATTATTTTGACCCTAAATAATGAAATCATTATAAATGCCATGAATCAGAATATATATTTTGTAATTAGGCTACAATATGACAATATATTATCTAATTTCTAAAATAGATAATTCCTCATAAAACTTTCCACTCGTATACATGTATATAACAAACTTTAAAATTTTGTTTCCCACCCTTCTTTTGGAGATTCTGGATAAGCTACTCTCTTTATCAGTTGGTAATTCATGTGGTTGAAAGAACTTACAGTTTTAACAGATTTAATACGTTTCTTTATGGATATGGCTCTTTTACGTAATGGTTCGGCTAAATCGTGTCTGCAAAAAAACATTTTAAGTTATAAAATGAAAAAGTTTCAAAATTATTTATCTCATGCCTATATGAGTGACAAATAGACTCATAGTTTTATGGTAGAATTCTGCTTATATTTGGCAGTCAGTCTGAAACTTCTGGTAACAAAATTTAAGGAAGCCATTAGCTACCAAAAGTCATTTAAAGAATCACATTTTATCAGTTTTACAGTGCCAAAGTTGCATGTTCTTCAGTACATCATAACTGTTATAATTAACCAAATAAAATAACGAGACTTACTTGTTTTGCTTTTGATATAAATTAGCCAGAGATTCCACTTCCCTAGCAACCAAATTATGTTCAAAACCGAAGGCACTTTCATATATTTCTAGAGCTTGTCTAAAGAGAGCTTCAGCTGTTGTATATTTTCCCCACTGAGCATGTAAACCAGCAAGTTGATGTAAAGAACGAGCCACAACAGGATGATCAGGATCCATAGCAGTCTCACGAATTTCTAAAGCTCGTTGTAATGGTGGTAATGCCTGAAATGGTTATTAGTCAACTATTTTTATTTTGTATGTGAATAAAGAAAAATAAATTATGTTTAACATCTTACTTTTATGAAAACCAACCAGACTAATGAAGACAGCCTGTTCTTATTCCAATTTCCAACTGCAAAGAGATCTTATAATATATAACATACTGCCATTGGTATACACCAGACTTAGGTTTTTTGTCTCATCCGAAAGACTGACACTTCAAGCCCTCCATCATGCATCACTGGGTAGGGGGAAATTAACTGGAAAATCTCAACAAACTTTTTGGGCCATTATGGTTTTAATTGCCTAGTGTAGTCTAAGTACTACACAATAATCTAAACAAAACTTACTTGATTCAATAGCACCATATCTTTTAAAAATCTACCCAATGTTTCATACATATCTGCTATAAGAGGCAATGTTACTAATCCATTATACTGACCAATACCTGTAAATATATAATAATAATGACCAATTACCTGTAAATATATCATAATAATGACCAATTACCTGTAAATATATCATAATAATAACCAATTACCTGCAACCATATTATACTACTGATCAATACCTGTAAACATATTACAATGCTGAATCATATGTTTAGTGTTGATTAATATATACCCTTTATTTCAAAATTACAATGCAAGCAAACCCTACATGAATCAATGAACATCCTGTGACAGTTGTTCAATTGATTACTATTTTGTCTGTGGTGTCCATGTTTTTATTGATTTGTGAGGTTCTGTATAAATTGAGGCCTGGCTATTCTGTGCTTTTTGCAATGAACATTTACTAATAGAGAGTGACACAACCTGATTATTTTGGGATTCACCTAGATGAAATAGTGTTTTTCAATAGTTGCTTCTGAATATGGGTTTTAGATGAAGGAGGAAGTGAATGACCCACTTCTTGTCACATACAAATTCAGAACATCCAATTTGTGTTTTGTAGTAAAGAAAACATTACCTTCTTCTGTTTTTTTAGTAGCTGTAAAATAAGCTGCCGCCATATCATTTTTATCAACACCTAAATATTGCCAGTATGCCAACAGCTCAGCAGATCGTCCCCTAAAAAGTGTAACCATTAAACTTATACCATAATGCAAAATGAGACAAATTACATGGTTAAAAATTGGTAGAAAATAATTTTGCTTTGAATAACAGATCATTCATATGAGAGACATCAAAAAATATGCGAGTAACAAAGTAATTAACATAATGGTCCTTTAGATTCCCCTGTGACTGTCTCCTATAAATTAATATAATATTAATTCGTTGTTTCCTTATTGAAAATAATACAATATAATATTACCTTTCATAAAGTCTTTGAAATATACACAGATTTAAAATACAATGTTTTAATGTATCTTTATCACCAGCTTGTCTTAGTAAGCATGGTAATTCATCAGCTACACGACATGTAACACATCCTGGTCTAAAACAATAAAAAAAATATAAATCTTTGAAAGTTTTTACATCTAACATAAGAAAATACTGCAATAATCTGGCTCACAAATCAAATAGTGATTTAACTAAGAAATTTGCCTTATTACATAGACTAAATCTTAAAGAATTAAATACAATATATTGAAACTTGCTACAAATATTGAATAAAACTTACACCAAGAACTGTGAATGGTAGTCTATTAATTCTTGTCTTATATCTGTAACTTGTTCACCATCATCTTTACCAAAACATAAATCATATACGCCTTTCATAGCCTGAAATATTTTATTGCCATGGTCTCATCTCTTACACCCATTGACACTTACACCCCTAAACACTTTAAGTTTTTATTTTATAAATTATAGACAAAACTAGAAATTTACAAAATTCACAAAAAAGAATCAGCTTAAATTTTGTATTTATCATTTTTTATTCATAAATAAATCTAACAATATACCAGAATTTCCAGATTGTACTTACAGCTTCATGAGCAAATGTTATCAAGCCTGCTTGATATTTTATAATAAGAAGTGATGAAAGGATATCAAATATTCGAACTAAAAACGTCCATGTTAAATCTGGTATTAAACTCATTAATTCATTCTCTTCTATACCATTTCTACTGACACATAAATACTTCAATATCTGAAACACAGAGTGAACAAAGTTATAAATGTATCTTTTGGGGTGGGAGGTGGAATGAACCGTCTTTTCTCAGAATTTGATTTCTAAATAGGGATTGGCATTTAATAACTTATTGATGTGTCAATTTGGACAAAAATCTCAATGTTGGATGGAACAGTGATGAGTTGGTGTTTATGTGTGTTTGTGTGGATGGGGAAAGCGAGACAGAGTTGTTTAAATCCATTTAAAGGAAATTGTCTAACTGTGCTACTCTAGATTTCTGCTTCAACACTTAAGCCTATTAAAGAACCATCTTATGTTAGCCTCAAAATAAACAAAAAGTTGGCGAACCTTCAGGTCTAAATCGTATTGCTATGCCATGTGGTGCGAAATTTCTTAATGTGTGAATCCATATCAGTCTTAAAAAGCCCAGCTAATTTTATTGTAACAACTGTATTTTCTACCCGCTACTACATAGATTTATGATATCCCGTTCACAGCTTTAAGTATGACCTAATCACAGCGTTGTTATTACAAGTTGTGGGTTTGTTATTCTTATGGTATTGGGATAAGGTTATAATAACCATAATAATATTTACCAATTTGATCATGCCTTCATTTTCTGGAGCTTCTAGACTAGATTGTAGTAGATATATAATCTGGATATACAGTAGTTCACATGTATTAGTAGATAATAAATTATCTATATCGTCACTTAAATCATTTTCTTTCTCTCCTCCACAACTACAAAATTCAACAATACTTTAAATGGCACGACGTTATATCACAGAAAACATATAGGTATATATAATGGTGACTATTTCATGTGTACCATTCTGATCTATTGATGGTTTTGAATATAAGTACTTTTGAGTGTGTGCTCGTAAACTCTTTATTTAACTTTTATTCTGGCATGTTCCGGTTATCATAAAGTAATATACCTTATTATATAAGCAGCTATGATCTTAACATACAAGGGTGTACAGGTTTCCATGGTTCCACAATGAGACAAAATCTTTCTTTCATTTTCATTGGATACAATTACATCATTAGTTGACAATTCAGTACAAAATAATTCTTTGATATTTTTTGCACTGGATGAATCCAACAATAAGGTTGGCCATGATCTGAAAGAAATGATGAAAATTTTAGAAATAATTATCAAAGCAAAGAACATGTATCTTTCAAACCACGCCAAATTTAGGACATAAATATCTATAAATAATGTAAGCCAGAAATAACCATGCATTCACATCAGCTTGGTTGACTATAAGACAGCTTTCGAAGTTGCAGTATATATTATTATTGTAAAACTCAGCATTTTAAATAAAAAAATACACAGATAAATATCATTTTCTTATAAAGTCCTATTATTGCAGATTCTTTGTGTGTTATTTATCATCTATTACAATTACAAAGGGTTTTCACTTTAAAATCAACATGCGAGCTGTGATAATATCAGGGTAACTGTCATCCACTGTAAACACACAAAGTTATTAGAATGCCCTTCTTAGTTTTTAATATCCAACAACTTATTTTGTGTATTCAACTACTGAAAAATGTTTACAGAGTAACATGACCTTGGAATCATAATTTGTTACTTCCTCCATTACAGAAACTAAATTAAACACTAGATAATGAATAATGTGAATAATATATTAACAATTACAACAGGAACTCATATATTGAGGATTCCTTATAGTCATTAAAAATTAAAGAGAAATGAAAATAACTCAAAAATTACTGGTAATGCTCCTAATTAATAGTATAAGATTGAAATATTGAGTCAAACTACAAATCCTACCTCCATACTTGAGGACATGTATTTTCTTCAGCCGAAACTATAACTCTAGCATCAACAGGCAGTGGGTCTAACAACCATTTCAGGTGAACTTCAGCTTGCTGTAATGACAATAAATTATACTAAATATTCCACGATAATAATTGGAATTCACAGATAGGAATTTGCTATTTTACCATTATTAGCGGCACAGTTACTGCATCAAAAATAATTGATTATAATATGACACTATGTCCAAGTCAGTTATAAGTAATAAAGATCTTACCTCAAATCTATCAATAGAGTCTAAAACCAAGATAGTTCCCCCTGGAGATTTAGATGATATTTTTTCTAGCCATCTTGGAAAATCTTCAATAAGTCTGGAAGAATCACTGGTTAGAACAGGAGGATTGTTGATCTGTTGCATCAACTGCAACAAAATTTACCCCTGATGGTGTTAAGACTGAACTTTATTGTTTTAAGATTATGATAAAGCTATGCCATGGACCACTTAGGCCTCACAATAACCAGATTTTATACCTACATACAAAAGTACTTTAAATAAAAGTTTGTTTCTATATAAAATAAAAAATAGGCACAATTGATCTTGCTCATACCTGCGAAGACAATCTACGAATCATCAGGATTGGATCAGCACTGACAGAGGACGGTTTACCAACAAAATGGTATAAAACTAGACAGTTAGGATTTCTTTCTCTTAGTTGTTGAACCCTGAAATCACAAACATGTTATATCTTATTAGAAATTATATGCATTGGCCTCTAAGATAATGTTGTCCTTGAAAAACATAATGACAAAAAAGTTTAAATGATTGTTTTAAAAAAATTGAAGGTGTAATCTTAATGGTACAAAACAGTATTATCACTATTAAAGCAGTCATCCAAGCTCAATGATATTCATTGAAATAAATACAGGCGATTAGTTTGATGTGTGACTGGCCCAAGATTTTCAAACTAACACATTCAGCAGTGTCTAGTTAGGTAAAAGCTCCATTATTGTGGTGATCATATTTGGGCTCAATATTCTAAGCTCTAGACATAATTATTGGCATACTTAAATAAAATCATATCAATAGAAACTCTTTGAAATTGGGAACGACTCCTTTAAGACTACACAACCTACCATTTAGAAAGTAATAAAGACCGCCCACAACCACTCGGTCCCATAACAAGTAGTGGTGGATAAGGTCCAGCAGCTGATATATGACTGTTTAATTTTTCATAGTACTACAATAAAATTGATTTTAGTTATAATTTCATACTCAATCAGGATTTCTGAATATGTTTAATGATTTTAATTATCAATTATACTTAGTTACGACTTCTTTTGTTTTGTACAAATAATTATCAATAATACTGACAGAAAATATTTTTTAAGCATAGAATAATGGGATTGCCAGGTAAAAAATAGACATCAACAAGCAGCTTTGTAAGGGAAGCTATAACATCACAGTATAATGTGACGTAATTCAAAGAAGGACTGACACCACTTCAGAAACACAGATTTTTAGATTAATTACAAGGAGTTTGACAATTGCTCTGTAACAAAGATGTTCCATAGCTCTGATTTTCAACAGGATTTGAAATGACTAGAAATGTTTGAAATGTGGGTGTATAATAAAATGTCTAAAATAGAATATTTATACTTGTTGCGTACCTTTTCAAATCCTAATTCACAACTACATCTAAGAGCATAACACAAAGCTTCCATTTGTTCAAAGTCATAGTTTATATCCCACAGAGCTCCACCACACAGTCCATTCTCTGTGTGTTCATCTTCTTCTGTTTTCTCTCTAGCAACTCCTTGTTCCTAAAAAAAAATTATACACTTATAATATATTTACAATATACTCAATCCTTACATTCTCAAAATAGAATACCAGTATTCCAAAAAGACGGTGCTGTGTGCATGGAGATCTCAATACATACAAACAAAACTGATAAAATAAACCTGTGGACCAGACACACACAACTCAGGCAGTGTGCATGCAATTATCAACAAAAATCAAATCATGTGAATGGATCTGGGAGCCAGCCATAAGCAGTCGCAGACCCGCAATGATACAGGCTTAATTCAAAATGGAAAACTTAATAATGATTTACAAGAAATGCGGAATAGCAATAAAGCTTGACAGTGGTTTCTACTTAATAGTCTTTCTTGATGGTGATAGTCTGCTAGCTGACGTCAAAAGATTAACAAAAATAAGGGTGATAATCATTACAGAATATTGGAAAACCCTAAAAATTAATAAATGAAGTGTAATACTGGTTAATCTGGTGGAAGGTCAAAAGTTCTTTAGGAATCTGGAATATACTAATGAATTTCAAGACTTACTGATTTAAGTATTTTATCTAAAGCAGCATAAACCATTTCAGCACCTTCCTGTGGACTAGTATATTCACTGATTATATGCATATTACTTTCTTCCTTTAATTTTAGGCCATCCGAATTATCTCCACTAAAACACATTCTGTTAGAAAAATAATACAGTGTTACATAATGTACCACATGCTGAGTGATTTATAAGTACAAATAATTATGGAATCTCTTACAATTAATCTGTCTATGTATGTTACCACAGTAATGATATCTTTGGATTTGCAATCATGTAAACTCCTCAAATAATCAGGTGTTCTAGAAAGAGGAAGCAGGCCTGAAGCCAAACGCAACTAGCTCAAGAAAACAAATTACAATAAACATTTATCATACCTTTTATCATTTGCATCTTTAAAGGCAATCACAGCAGGTTTAACAGAGTTTGACTCTGTAAGTGCATATTTTATATCAAAAATATTTTCTCTAAAAATTAAAATAAAAAATGGTAATAATTACGGTTACCGGTAGTCTAATATTTTCTCTAAAGATTAAATTTTTCTTTTTAATAATTACTGTTAGGCTTCTAACTGCATTCTAATAGATTTCTTTTCTTACATTTTAAAATTTGTATTCATTTAGATATATAGGCATTTCTACAAATGTTTTTTCCTAGTAGATTGTATAAATTAGATTTAATATTCATTTAAGATATCTCCTAGTAGATTATATAATTTAGATTTAATATTCATTTAGTTATTTCAAATTACTGATAGTTATTTCAAAATGTCAATAAAGCAGATAGGATTTCAAATTTCTAATGGATAATTTTATCAGATGTTCTTACCTATCTAATGGATTACCAACAAAAGCTACTAACAATGAAGCCATATCTAACTGTTTTTGTCGTGCTTGTTGAAATCGAGGTATATACTGAAATTCAAATGAAATACAAAAGATTGTTATTTTTAATAGAGGTCAAATTAACAAAAAAGTTAAATTACAGGCTGCCTGGCAACAAATATTATACTGACCATCAGTTAATTTAAATGTCTGAAGTTTTGATAAAATTAAGCTGTGCGAATAATATATCATATGGACAATATTGGGAACATGTACGATATATTTGCTATTTTTTTGTAAATATCATAAACAATATTGTAACTATCATTATAAGCAATATTTTCAGAAATTTCCAAGATTTCTGTTGACCCAATTTTGCCTGTTTCCCATACAGAAATGTAAGTATACAAAAAACTTACTCGTTTATCAGGTATTTGATTATCTTGTTGTAAATAAACCACAACTAACGTCTTTCCTTCTTTCTGACACAATAACCTTAAGAGAGGTACATATTCCTGTAGAAACAAACATACATATATGTATGTAATAAACTTATTAACCATGAAGAAGAGCCAATGATTATAATAAAAGGTTTTCATTTAATAAAGTTCAAAAAGTGTGGAAGTGTAAAACCAGGAGTATTCTATCTTTGATTTTAAACCTTTGACTGAGGATCGATGTTGTTTTATATATAAAAATAAATCAAAATATTTAAAATAGGATGTATCTTCTCAATAGGTATAATTTTAACAGAAAACGAATTTATAGCTGCACACTTTGAACTATATTACCTTATCAAAGACCGTAATTTCTGGAAGCATATGTTGTGGAGCAGATATATAAATTCTCTTGACTTTATTAATAGCTTGATCTGTAAGTAGTTGACCAGACTGACTCATATTCGCTAAAGCTGAACTCCAATCGTCTTTAAAAAATTTTGTGATAAACACAATAATCAATTACACCATAAGTAGAATAAAATCTTCATTAACCCTAATAAAATGTCCTTAGTGACAAACTTTGATAATACATGTATTTGATATAAGATTCAAGAAGATCTTCTGTATCAAACCATACCAGAATCACAGGGACCTCGAAAGATTTGTGCCTTTCCAAAGGGAACAGCAATCATTTTTAAATTAAAATACACATAGGATATAGTACCCAATTCCTAATATAATTTCTACAAATTGTGATATTATCATTGATTAATTCATTAAATATGCCGTACCCTTATTGACATTTGTGAAAGGACCTTCAAGTTCCATCATAGTATGAGCAAATTCTGGTCCACGGAGGTATGTTGGTTGATGTAACTGTACAGTGCTACCTAAAGATGGTTCACTCCACCAATCACCAGGGTTGTTGTTTCCTAAAAAAAGGAAAAAGAAAAATTAGTTCGTTGGCACATAATTCATAAAACGAGCAGGGTTAAAGAGGAAAGATTTGGTATAGTGTACTTAAATACATTCACAGTCCACATGCTCAAGGACTCTTGCCTACAAATTTAGAGGGAGATAGAAAAAATAAAGAGCGATGGTTTTTAATGTCCACATTAACCAAAGTAGCTGACTACAAAAGTAACATGTGGCAATCTTTTGTTCAATAATCTCATTGTGTGCATGGAATTTTAGCAGCGGGAGGAAGCCAGAGAACTAAGAGAAAACACATAAATTTAATCAGACGCCTCTTCTCTTTTCGTGTCACGTGCAAGTATGACTCAATAGCAGACTGTATTATCTAAAAAGATTTTATAGAATTGTTATGTTACCTAGAGTACCATCTACCAAAAATCTAGATGTTGTATCACCATCTTCACATCCAGGTGAATATTTTGTCATCTTGTTCTCTAGATTTCTTCTATCCCTTAAAACATTCTGTAGTTCATATTCTGCTGTTTCACGGTAGATCTACAAACAATAGTAACAATCAATCATATAGTTTGATCCGACACTATAATACATTCAAAACATCCCATAAAAAAACAAACCTTGTGCAATGATTTTCTCTTTTGTCTTGGTTAAAAAATAGAAGTATCAATAGTGTTTTGCAAACCGGATATCTTTAACTAATATTTTAGGTGCACAGTCCGTCTTGGCAATATTTGACACAGAATATGTTAACAACTTAAATAACCATTTTCAGGAATTGATTATCATAATAAATGACTAAATTTCAGTGCATAGCCAAATACTCTAAATTCACATTTTTAAAATAAATGGAATGAAATGGGGTTTAACGTCCTACGGTTCTGCTCTACTGGACTAATAAAGACAGGTTTTTCAAAATAAGTCCACTGACTTGAATGTAAAAATATCCAACCTTAAACCTCCTTTGTACTTTATCACGATCACATTCAAATGAAGCAGCTCTGGCTATTGCTCGTTGTTCTGCTTGTAGAGCCATATCTCTTTCATTTCGTAACTTTGTACATGTTTTCTGCAAGGCCAGTAACTCTGATCGCATTCTTTTATTTTCCTGTTCTAATTTCTTTTCTTTTTTCTGCCAGTTTGCAATATCATTTTCTTTATCTAATCTATACATCTCAAACTCTCGCTTGATTCGTTCTGTTTCTGGATTTTCCAAATCAATTGACAATGCTGATCTTAAGCTACCGCCTTTGGGTTTTCTCCCAACTGATCCTACCCTACCAAGTCCTAACTTTCCTCTTGGTTTCATTTCTATTGGTATGTGCTTTATGACGCCTCCTGATCTGCCTCGAATCTTTAAATCCAAGATGTCATCATCATCGTTTGAGCGCAGGAAAGACCCAACTGTTCCCATCTTGAAGCAAACTTACCAAATGTTAAACTTTTATAAATGAATTTTTACTCTTACATTGTTGGTTTATCACTATCAGATCTCTTTCAGGTGTTAAGTTCAAAAATATTTTCTGGTATACAAAGCATTGCTAGTTTCATATGACACATTCAATGAAATATATTTTGCATTAAGACACTGCCTTTTTTGGACTGCCATAGTACTGTTGGACTGACTATTCATTTGCCATAATTCTTAAAAGATATCAGAGAATTAAAATAAGCTTATCAGATAGTTTACACGGTTCACAAAGTCATAGTGTATGTAATCATTCTCGACAGGTTCTATTTCATGTAGACTACCAATACTATGTATGTTGATAAAGGTTTTTCTGAAAAGAAGTAAAGTTAAGGATAATTCTGTGACATGCTAAATACAAAAAAAAATTGATCACAGTTCACCAGACCATGAAACCGGCCTGCTTGATTAAGCCAGTAAGGGTCTTTACAACAAGTATAATCCGATTTTAATCCAGGCATTAGAAATCGTCATATCGGGGGGACCCAGGTGAAACGGACTGGGATGAAACAACCTGGAATGAAATGGTTTGGGGATGAAACCCTTTTCACTCCAAATATTGAAATAAAAGAATTGATGAGATATTTATTTTTCATTTTCATAGTATACTAAAGAAATATACATGTAAAATATCATATAGTCATTTATTGAGTAATTATTATTCATATTTTTTTATTGCCCTAATGGTGCTTTATTTCGTTTAAAGTGCACCTAAAATGGCCCTGAAAACTTCTCTATGTGAGCAGTCCATGGTTATTTTATCCACTTTACGGCAAATTCACATCAATCCGACTAAAATTAAATCAGCTATCTTCATTCAAAGTCGTAAAAATAGACCTCCCGTAAAAACGATTTTGACAATTATTGAAAACACTCTTAATCCCCTCAGACGCCAGTGACGTCACAGTGACCGAATGCATATTCGGAATGTTTATTCCTTAATTACCTATATACAGCTGGCGTGTGTATTCATTAACGCCTGACTGATTCCTTAATCCCCCTAATTAAATAAAACAATTGACTACGGAATAATTTGTTTTATAATTCAATTTAATTCAAGATCCAATTTAGAATTTGTTTCATAATGTACGGTCGTTCTGTTTTTTCACGGCAGCTATTTTAATACACTCTACCATCGTGTACAGTCTAAACGATTCGAGATACATTTTCGTCAGAAGTTTATTGTTCGAATTTAGAATCTGTTTCATTATGTACGGTCGTTCTGTTTACTCACGGCAGCGATTTTAATACAATCTACCATCATGTGCAGTCCAAACGATTTGAGATACATTTTCGTCAGAAGAGTATCGTCGTTCTAATTTAGAATTTGTTTCATAATGTACGGTCGTTCATTTTCACACGGCAGCGATGTCATACACTTTCCTATGTGTGCAGTCCCATATATTCGAGATACATTTTCGTCAGAAGAGTATTGTGGTTCGAATTTCCCTGAGTAAAAGAGTATAGGAGTAAAAAGATGTGGTCACGCAAAATATATCATAAATTTCAAACATGATTGAAACGCGATTTGTAAATGATGATCCGTTATCGACGTACGGCGCCTTTATTTCTGCTTACGAATTTGACTTTTATTACTCTGAAATAGACCGTAAAAATGAAATACGAAGAAATATCTCAATATACGTTAGAATTAACAGATTGAGAAGGATCACCTAACTATCTATGTGTATCGCAAGTGTAGTGTCGTTAATACCTGTCATTAATCAATCAGACTAAATTTGAACAGTGATTGGGTCATAAAGTAATTAAGAATGTTGATTAGGTAATTATCTTTTTCTTTGCTCACCGATGTTTTTGTAATAAATTAGCCTCGTATTATTTGTTGATTGGTGTTTAAACAACATCTAAATATAAATCCTTCGATGGATATACGTTTGTGATAAGACAAGGTTATAATGTCTAACATCATTTAACTTTTTTGTAAAGAATACAAGTATTTTACAATTAAATTGACAGTTTAATCACTCACCAAACGGCACCAGGAACTCCACATTTGATCAAGTGTATTTGATATTCATTATTACAAATTGATCTGGCCGGCGTAACAAAAAATGATAATTACCCTTCTAAATTAGAACCACAATACTGACGAAAATGTATCTCGAATTGTTTGGACTGCACACAATGGTAGATTGTATTAAAATCGCTGCCGTGAGAAAACAGAACGGCCGTACATAATGAAACAAATTTTAAAATGGATCTTTAATTAAAATGTATTACAAAACAAATTATTCCGTAGTCAATTGTTTTATTTAATTAGGGGGATTAAGGAATCAGTCAGGCGTTAATAAATACACACGCCGGGTGTGTATAGGTAATTAAGCAATCGTTCGTAAAATGTTCACTGCATATCACTGTTGTGACTGTAGGTTGCCAATCAGGATTTGATTTGTTTACAAACGCATTCCAATTTTTCCGTACGATTTCATCGTTGGGAAATTTATGAAACGCCGGTACATTATTCCCCTTTCCCTTGCTGGGATTTCCACAACTCTCAATAACACAACGGTAATATGGCATCTTGAAATACACTCGGTAATATTCTAGTCACAAATATATAAGCTATTACAACCCAAGACGAGAAAGGTCGGCTTTTGAAAATGCTTTGACTGATATGGTGATATGTAACTTACATGTAAATAATCATGCGTTAATGATTACGCCAGTCAAATGTTTATTGGACCAACAAATACACACGTGTCAACTGGCTGTGCGATATATTGTACAGATGATGTGTATACTATGTGTAGTGCCTGTGACGTCACCAGCCAATCAACCAGATTAAGGTTGTAATTGAAAATTTGAAAACCGTTTTTGGCAGTCGGATACTAAAACGTAAATATCTGAATTAATTTTAATCAGATTAGTTTGAACTTGCCGTAAAATGGATTTTGTAACTATTGAGTACCCGTACGTAAAAATTTTCTGAATCATTTGATGTGGTCTTTAAATTAGAACTTTACCAGTGACTGTCAATAATAGAATAAAAATATTATTATAAGTAATATAAGAAAATCGACATTTCTAATTTTCTTTTTTATAAAAAAAGACTTCCATCATAAAAAAAAAAGTGTCGTTCATACGAATGCCTGAATATGCGTTTTTTTGTGTTAAGCCTAAACTTAGGGAAACTACACTATTACCTGTAAAAATGCTATAATTAAATAGATGTATTTTCGTGTTCTTCAAAACGGTTTATTTATTTACCTTTTTCCTCACATTAAAACGGAAACAGAAATGAGAGTTACCTTTCCCTTAACACAATAGTCATGTCCTACAGGACATAAATTTCGTTATTCAAAATACTAACGTACCAGTAATTCGAGACTATTATTTTGTAAACATAGTGGGGATGCTCGATTCACAGTCCAGAACGTCCCGAATTGACAGAATTGCAATCGAGTGACACGGAATTGAGTCCTGTCACAGTTCTGTCAGTCCCGACAGCTCAGGTGGTGTGAGTGGAATCGTGACGTATTTTAAGTAACAAATATGTTTCAGCTGCCATGATTGGCTGAGATATTTTTTATGCAGTCGACACATGCGTTGTACTCCGAAATTCTCCTTTTCACTCGATTGACACTATTTTTGGAACTGAGGGAATTTAATTCCGGAACGTTCAATCGAGTACGCCCAACATTGACATTGGAAAACATCTGAGGTAAAATGCACGTGGTGACCAAATACATAAAAATACACAGAGTTGCAACTTTAAAAATATGTAGTAGATGTTAAAGGGACAATAACACTCTTGCTGGCTTGGCACCTCTAGAAAATGAATAATAGTCTTATTCTAAGTACTAGATGTTTATGTGTCCTACCTGTTGTGTAAATTATCCATTACATCATATTTTACTTGTCCAGAGGGTTCGAAAATATTTTAAAATCAAAGTCACGTTTGAAAAGGTTTACGTTAACCTTTTCATATCATGTAGTTGAATTTTTCCAATTTTTTAAATTAGGTGTGTTACGATGAAATTTGTGTCATCAATTTATTCAATCTAATTAAAATATAGATCTATATTTCGTTTCGTTTTTTATACTTTCGATGGCCTACACTCATGTAGATCTAACTAGTTATAGTGGAAGCTCACGTTCTATGACGTCAGGTACCAAGCACGGGACATTTGACCCGATAACGTCAGTCATTCGATTAACCAATGAGCGACCGCCATGCTTTTCAAAATCCACTTTTGTTTTGTTATGATTTCTATCCGCTGGCTGGTAATATCTACCCACAGTTCCACGCATAAAAAGGTCAAACGGTCGATTCGACAGACCATTTGATTGGCTGACCCCTCATTTCAGCCAGAACACAAGTTAAATAACAAGTCCTCCAGATCCAAGAGTAGTGAAGACAAGTAAAAATGAAATTTTGAACTATAAAAAACGAAACGAAATTGGATCTGTGTTTTAATCAGATTGCAATTTATTTGAATATTGTAAAATAATACAATTTGTTGACCAGAATAAAGATTGGGACATATTATTCAATTACAACAAGAGTGTTATTGGGGATTTAATCAATCGCCAACTTTACATAGTTCATTTAGGAACGGTGTTCGATGGTACAACGGACTAGACTGTATTATACCTTTTATATACCTTTTCTTCGGTCTACCATTAAGCCTATGTGGCTTGTTGACCACCTTGAATAAATCTAACATTGGGAGGTTGCGCATGTTTGGGCTAAATATATTATCATAGATACATTCTAAAAAAATTTTTCTCAAAGTATTTGGTCTCATAATTACCAGGAAATTGTACTAATACTAATAGCAACTTGGGTTAAACTTAGTTTCTTCATTTTTCCAAAATTTGTTTAGACTTGACTTGAATTGGTTCAGGGTTTCTGCATTATCCATAGAACTAATAATACGATCTATGGTATTATCCGATCATCAAACTTAGAATTAGGCTAGGCTAGAGTCATTATTATTATTAATTAGTCATAAACTTTTAAAGTTGGGTTCCCAGATAAGTATTTTTCGGGTGGTTATTGCCTGGAAAAGTATGACAATTTTGGTATATATGGAAAGTAGAGATATCCAATCTTACTAGAAAAATACTGGATTCTCTGAAAAACACTCATGAAGCGTAACAGGACAAAAATGTAAGGGGTTCTTAATGATTAAGAATACCTGTGGCGTCGAAGGCTGCACGCGAACTTGAGCGCTTTGTGTACATGTTGATAAACTTTATGAAGAGTTAGACGTACAACACTTTCTGGAATAAAAATCAGACGCGGGCAGTGGATAATCTGAGAATTTAATTAGAATTCGATATTTGTAGTAAATAGTCAGCAATTACAGACGACATCGTCTTGTGTATGTAATGAATTCTCCCTATTTGTCTCTTACCGCAGTTGCTATAGGTACGGAGAGGGGTAATCCCCTGACGCAAACATGGCCTCTTTTGATAGATTTTTATAGCAGGATATACTCGGCAATTACAATATTTTGAGAACGATTTGAAGCAAAATTAATTAATTAGTTTGAATATGTTTTTAGTTCTAATATATCATCAAATCACCCAGTTTGTACCCGGGAATGTAACTTTAAAGGAATTAAGGAATTTGATTTTTAATCTAAAACAAATAATTAGGAGCTAAATTGCTAACATATTTGGGGCCTAGAAATTGACAGAAGCGGGTCGCAACACATATAATACTGTAACAGGAATGTATATAAACTGATTTACATTCAATGGTTTCCATTTTTACTCTAATTTCTAATTAGTTATGTTCTGTGAAATAAGCCAGCATGCAGTCTACATACACTGTTTGATTTGGTGCAATATGTCTAGAACTGGGGCTGAAAGGCATTATGGTACACAGTTCGTGTACCAATGGTAAACTGTTTATTTTGTCTTAAATATTGGATATCAGAAGTCCATCTTTTTCCGGTATATGCATATGTCATGTACAACAGCAAATAAAAGTGCAGAATTTAGACAAGAGAAAATCACAATTAAATCATAACTAAAACAGGGATGTTTAGCAGTGGGCGTGAACCGTAGGACCGGGAGAAAACCAACCAGGCTGAACAGGTGACCCTACTCTTTGTTACTTCCAAGTGGGGGAATTATTTGGCCATCCACTCCCACCCTATAATCAAAGAACTACTCAAATTTATACAGACCAACAGACATTTAAACACCAGAGTTACATAACAATAAAAATTCAACCTACAGTACATGTAGTACCAGTACTTCATGCTCATTGACACTAATTTTTATTTCAAAATACGGTACATACTGCTGA
This sequence comes from Patella ulyssiponensis, assembly GCA_963678685.1. NCBI lineage: Eukaryota > Metazoa > Mollusca > Gastropoda > Patellidae > Patella > Patella ulyssiponensis. The sequence continues at coordinate 80,996,348 of OY783225.1, read as the reverse complement.
TGCAAAGAAAACCAGCACAAGACAAATAATTAAAGAAATATATTTACCACATATTGTTTGAATTAATCTAAATCATTTAAATTGAAAAGTCTCTACATCTTATGAATTATTTCACTTATTTTTTTCAGAAAAATTCTTCAATAATTTGATGTGAAGGAGTGTTTTGCCTAACAATGCCAACATGTACTAACTGTGGTGGAGAAGATTTTATAGAGGATTGTGGCCACTTTTATTGTCAAGTTTGTCAGGTTCAGTCTCAGGTAAACGTGAATGGAATCATTAATGAAACTGTTGTGTTAGAGATGTTGTCTTTCAAGAATACGTTCATGTATCTTGCTTGGCCTATCTTAGCAAACAGACTAATGAAAACTAGTAAATTTCTCCTCAGCAAAATACATGTACACAAAGTCATGCTGATTTTTTCCCTTTTCTTTGCACCAACCGGGCTAGTGTACTATGAACATTATTAGTACACGTACACAGCGCTCGAAATTAACCACGGCAAACGGCAAAGCCGTGGTAAAAGCCAACGCAACTTTCGTCTGCCACGGCATAATTAATTTTTTTTTGCTGTGGTAGATCTTACGATCCTAAAAATTTATAATGACTAAATGTTCCAGTTATAGATTAGTACCAGGATGGTGTCGTCTGACCGTGTAATGAAGTGACAAATTTATCATTTTGTAGACGAAAGTCTGACAAATATATTGCAATTACCGAATACCGGTATACTTTTAACCCATGTGCTGTACATAGGCATATCCATGCTTTACCGTTACAGTGGTGGGTTTTTTCAAAGGTTTCCTAGTTACTCTAGTTAATGCATGAATAATGTCACCATTCTCGTCATTTGTATTTTTAACTGTATCGTTTGTCACATACGATGGACCTGGCATAGGTAGCGACTGATTGACAAAATAAATAGTATTTATTAACCTCGACACTGTACAAACCAAGTTTCAAAAGGAAACAGAATAATTTGTTGTGATGAAATCATATTAAAATATACATACAAGACAAGACAGTAAAATCGTTTACATTGGCAGTCAAGGGATGCCATGTGGGGGTCAAAGTAGACGACCTACATACGGGTCAGTACTACCATATACAGCATGGCTATAAGGAACATGTGCAGTAAATTCTTTGGAAATATAGCTGACATGTTTAAATATTTATGGCACTACTAATCATTTAAAGAATTAAGGCTTGAGGTGTTTTTAAATCAACCTGCTTACAACTGGTCAATACCTGATGTCAAAAATACGTCATCTGTCAAACTCAAAGTACCGGTAAGACTGATGGAGAAATGAAATGGCAAGAATGATGATGTACATAAAGTAATTTAGACCAGTGTCACAAAGTCATCCTGTATAAATATTGATCAAATGTGAATAAATTTGGTAATGAAATTTGTTAAGGTAACCGATCTTTCAATTTGCTAAACAGGAAACCAGGAATTCGGTCGCATGTTTTTGAGCTGCATGGCGCGACCACACGTAACCGATTGGTATCATTTGCGTCAAATTTTGTAGGGTGAATAAATAAGTTTTATCCATCTTGAAAAGTTAAAAAAAAAGCATTGATTTTGAAATACCAAAAAATGCTGTGGTGCCGTAGCAGTACCATTCTGCCACGGCATTTTTCATTTTTTTTTGCCGTGGTAGAAAATTCTTAATTTCAAGGACTGGGTACATAAAGTAAAGATTTCCAGGAATCATTTCTAAGAAATGTTGAATATTTATGACTTGAGTTTGTGATGATTTTAATTTTGGTTTACAATTGTATTTGTAAGGATATTCGAGTTGAAGAACTTGAATTTGAAGACCAGCACAATAAAACTCTGACTAAAACACCAACAACAAAAAAACAATCTGTAGAGAAAAAACAACAAGGTAATTATATTATCTGTCCCATCAAATCACAGTCTTATAGGCTACTTTTAGACATTTTCTTACCTATTTCCAAAGACAAGACTGAGGAAACCAGTAGACCCTGGACACACTTCATATTTGCCTTTTTAATATTCCTTTTGTAACAGTGGTAACATCAACAGAACTGCAGGTCTGGATTAAACTAGTTTTCTAAACAGACCCAATATTACAACATCCCATTGATTAACCTCAATTAAAGTTACATCGCTAAATTTAAAAACTGAGTCGTTGATATAAATGCAATATAGTACTAGTAATAGAGGTGCTGAATTACTGAATCGAAATTGAGCAGCTTGCAATCATTTAGTGTGGGCCCTGTCTCATTTATAATAAAATGATTTTCTTTACTTTTTACAGATAAATTAAACCGTCTGGGTCGACCATGGACTATATATGAAGGTTATCAATGTGTTATAAAGAAACAAGTACAGAAACTGATAGAACTTGGTGCTGATGAAAAATTAGATGTAATATGTTCATTATTATCTTAACTATGTAAACTCAAGCCAGTAATATCCATGTGTCGTTAAAATATTAGAGTGTAATTTATCAGTTGTTAATAAAACAAGATCTATTTGATAAGGCCAGCTTCAAGTTTTGTTCAATTTTGGTTCAATTTTAATTGAATAATTCGCTTGCGCAGGGGTATTTAGCAGTGGAAGGCCCTGGGAAAACCCACGAGGTTGGATAGTCAACCCTACACCTGGTTCCATACAGCCGGGGAATAATTTACAGTCATTTACCATTTAGCCATCCAACTCCCTCCTTAATTAAATAGTAGTTTTTATTGTCTATGTTATTGTTTACTAAATTTTCGCTAGCCTGGTGGTCGGGTGTTCGATCCCTGCATTGGCCGAGAAAGTTCATCTCGATTTTCCGGCGTGGTTTCCCCTTGTCAGTGATGCAGAAGGAGGGCCTGACAGGGACAGCTGCCAAGTCGTTCGGATGGGATGAAAAAACGAGGTCCCGTGTACACATTGGAGTGCACGTAAAAGATCCCTTGGCAGTTGGAATTCGATATAAGAGTAGGCCGTAGTGCCGCTGCCCGGGCAAAATTTCCCTCATAGCACACTGCATGGCGTATGCCTGTCTTCCATTAGACCAGGTTAGGTGCAAAAGAGTAGGACGTTAAACCCCATTTCATTTCATTTCATTGTTTACTAAATTGAGAATGACATCACAAGTTATATTAAGTTATAGGTTTAGAAACTAGTTAATTACTTAGTGCATTATGTCATTTACTTGATTCTCTCATTACTAGTGGGGTTGGATGGCCCAATCTTTAGCACATGCGCTCTGTATCATAAAGCCAGTCATTGAGTCAACTGGCGTGGTTTCGAATCCCCGATTGTATGTGACAAGGAGTAGGCTCGCCTGTCAAACCTCGTGGGTTTACTCCCACTGCTAAAGATCCCTACGCGCAAGCAAATTATTAAAGTAAAATGGAACTAGTCTTGAAATGACCAAGTTTGTGTCGAGTGGATGTTAAACCCCATTTTTCACTCTCTCTGTGTCATTACTAAAGTATTAATTGTTTGGGTTTTTTTTCAGGAGATAGTATTTCGCTGTTGGACAGCCTACCTAAGTGCCCTCCATGTTGCATTTTGTGAAAAAGAAAAATTGATACCACCTCGATATCATACACAGGCTAGAGCACGGTAATTGACTTTATTATAGAATTATAATGCTTAAATTCATGTGGTAAGGGGGGTTGGATGGCCGAATGATTAGCATGTGCGTGCTGTACCATAAAGCCTGTCATTGAGTCAACTGGCGTGGTTTCGAACCCCAGGTTGTATGTGACAAGGAGTAGGGTCACCTGTCGAACCTCATGGATTTTCTCTGGGTCCTCTGGTTACCCCCAACTGCTAAAGATCCCTACACGCAAGCGATTTATTGAAATAAAATTAAACCATATGTTAGTCCCAACATGACCTAGTTTGTGTCGAGTGGACGTTAAATCCGTCTCTCTCTCTCTCATGTGGGAATTGTTTTACAGGCCTTCCAAACCATCAACCGTTTAAAATAAAAACAAATTAAACCTTAAAGATACATTATGGAAGATTGGATAAAGAACTGGCAGTTCTCACTATGACAGTTACAAACTAGATGATGAAAATGGTTTACGCTGAAAAAATTTCAGTCAAATTGCTTCAATTTAAGCCGAAAAAAAACTTATTTTAAAATCTCTGTAGCCTTGATTGTCATTGTAATCACTGTCACGGTAATTAACAGTCTTGATTATCCATTTTGGAGTTTAATCATCAACAGATATTGAACAGTAGATTGAATTCACATCCAATGAAAATCAGACAAGTAAGGTGGCATCGAGAGTCGATTATGGTCTCTTCATGTTAGTAGATGTTTTAAATAACATTTCAGGTCTAAAGAAAGACCTACAATAGGCAGATTTGCTTCTTCGAAATGCATGCTTGATAAGTACAAATTGATCATATATTTTATACAGGGAAGTTTTTTGTGGTCCAATTGAAAACCCTGTTGTAAAAGTTGTTAGGAAGAAAAAGAACAAAGAAGCATCTAGGAAAGAAATAGTGAGTTAGATAAGATAAAAACATTTTGGGTACAGTGTATGTATTACATGATTAATAGGTGTCCAATTATTGTTGTTTCTCTCATACATTATGTTTTACATGATATGTGAAAGAAGGAAATCTACAGGTTGGGTTTTGCTTTATTGTCTGGCAACCTATCTTTCTTTTGAATGAGTGGCTCACTATGTTTGGCTCAGTAACTAGGAGGTCTCGGGTACGATTCTGGTATTAGTCGAGAATGTTTCTTGGGATTTTCCACTGATTACCCCCTGTCTTTAGCCTGGTTTCCCCTCGTCTTTAGCCTGGTTTCCCCTTGTCTTTAGCCTGGTTTCCCTTGTAAAAGTGTCTTCTCATTTGGTTGAGAGGTCAAACCAAGGTTGGTGTGCTCATAAAAAAACATGTGGCAGATGGAATTTGCTGAAGAGTAGGCGGAAACACAAATTTCCCTAATAGCACACTACTTCGGGTATACCTGTTTATTCGAGTCTATTTAACAAAGTAAAGTAGGATGTTTAACCCATTTCATTTCTTTTTAAAGGAATAATACTTTACTTGATAACAAACACTCAACTTTCTGCTAATATATAAATTCAACATACTTCATGATCATTTATAATACCTATTAAGCATCTTTTCAATTGGATACAACTCATGATATTGTTAGTAATGTCAAGACATACTTATATCATTCATTTTAAAGGAATATACCCTATGGTTTTACAATAGCATGGTTATTTATGTTTAATTTTATTAAAGTTGAATTATTTTCATTTGATTCCTATTAGGAAAGAATGGAGATGACCCATGAACTGGGAAGTGAAATATTTTATGATGAAGATAATCCTGCTTTAGAAGATGAAGATAATGTGTTTTCTGGTGGATCTGTAAATGTAAGTTTTATTGTATTTATTTATCTCTTTATCTATTACACATTAGTTGATACACAAATATGCATATGTCAGCAATGGTTGACATTTTGTTTTTGTTCATGTCCCCAGGTATGGCTTGCATGGAAACTGTCTGACTGAGAAAATGTAAAATATAAAGGCTTATTATTATTTTTAGAAGAGCTTTTCAGATTTGAATATGCCAACTGTAACACTCATAAAATTGTCCTGTCTGCTAAACTTGAGAGACTTTTAGTAAAACACCCTATGCTAGGCTAAACACAATTTGGCGTAGCAAGTTTACTGCATATTATTGTCACAGCATAACAGTCATATGGTTGTTAGAAGCTAGAGGGATAAAGGTTTATATTAAGGGTCTTTTAACACCCCAAAAACCTGTTTAATTCACTAAAATATATCTGGAATGGCTTCTTAAAGATACTCCAACTTGAAAGAAAGGAGATTATTGACTAATAATGCTCTTTCTATTCATTTTGTTAATCACAGGCAGACCCAACGATACTCCGTCCTATTAACTCCCGATTAAAGTATGATGTAGATTGGATCAATATGGAAGAGACATTAAGTTTTTTGTATCTAGGTCTTTTGTTTACAAATAATCATGTGACACCATCAGAACTTATCAGGTAAGTAATCATTGTAAACAATTAGCAACAGACTCAAACCCTACTTATTAGGTCCTACTTTCAAGAAAGTTTACAATATGAACATGCAAATGCAGTGTGAACTCTTCAGGGGTTTTTCAGTAGAAACATCTTGATATGCTTAAGATTTATGAACAATCATAGATCAAATGTAAAATATAATGACACTTATGGGATAATAACTGTATTTCTTAGTACTTAAAATCTTGGGAACCCATTTTAATTTAGACAGACTAGGTACAGTTGAGGGTATTATCACTCGTCTTCCATGGTTTATTGACCACTCAATTGTGGACTGAGACGTATTGATCCCACAATCCTGGTTTCACCAACTTATATTATTGTCTTGAAGTATCAAATTAAGTTCTTGATTTTATTATAAGGGATCATTTGGCTAAGTGGGTAAGACAAAGACGCTGGCTCGCTAGCCTGGAGGTCGGGTGTTTGATCCCTGCATTGGCCGAGAAAGTTCATCCAGATTTTCCGGCGTGGTTTCTCCTTGTCAGTGATGCAGTATGGAGGGCCTGACAAGGACAGCTGTCTAGTTGCTCGAATGGGATGAAAACTGAGGTCCCTTGTACACACTGACGTGCACGTAAAAGATCCCTTGACAGTTGGAATTCGATATAAAAGTAGGCCGGAGTACAGCTGTCCGGGCAAAATTTCCCCCATAGCACACTGTATGGTGTATGCCCGTCTTCATTAGTCCAGTTTAGGAGCAGAACAGTAGGATGTTAAACCCCATTTCATTTCAATTTTTATTATGAACTCAAATATTTATATGCAATATAATATAAATATGAAGCATGTCAGTTGAGATAAGTAAAATATAAGTGGTTGTTTTATTTTATGGATTGAGCCAACTACAGACTTCAGTGATGATTGCAATATGTAAATAGTCCATCTTGTGTGAATATTTCTTTACAGTTTAGCTGAGAAAGATCAGATACCCTATTCGTCAGCAACCAGTTGTTTAAAGGCCGATATGAAGATATCCTCATATGATTCCAAATTATTCTATGCAGCAGTAAGTTATTTATTATGCCTCTTGTTAATTTAGTCATCCCATGCAGTATATCTCCATGGATTTGATCCAAGAGTTACTGATATTTTGTGACTTAATGATCAACCTTATCGAAATTCACGTCACCAAAAAGTTATTGCCTTTGTCATCAAAGTCAAATTTTCAAAGTAATTCTTTTCAAAACATTCAAACATTAAAATAGTGACAACTTTTTGAAACAACTAGGATAATTTAACCTGATTGTGGGCCTATGTTTCATTTCCTATTGTTAGCAATTCCATATATCAATTTTTTCCCTGGTAGTTCAAAAAGCCTATGTTGTCATTTCTCATCCACCCATACAATATGCTTTCTTAAGAGCATCTGTAGTCTTATATTATACCTTTAATAGGTGATTAGACCTTTATTTTTGATGTCTTACAGATTCTTCCGACCACTAATGATGTAAGAAATACTACAAGTAAATTAATCAGATTTCTCAGTATCTATGAGTTACCTCCCTTACCAGTAGATATTATTGTTAGTAAATTGTTGCTGAAACTTGACCTACCAGGTAAGCTCTTATTTTCTAAAGGAAATTATTGTAGAATGTTAATGTGACACCCCACCACCTTCTCCTCCATAAAATCTATTTTGGTAACACATTATTCAGAAAAGTTCCAGTCATGTCCCCACATAAATCCCATAATTTTATATATGGCCCTGTGGCACAATGGTAGCACATCTGACTCCAGATCAGAATGTTGCATGTTCAAATCACGCCAGTGTCATGGAATATTTTTTTGTGGAAAGATTAAAAATTATTTTTTCAAAAAATAAATCTATTTTTTTTCTGGATAACATCACATGGTTTCAAGTTTTCCAGTACCAGAACTGGTCTAAATCTTTTGGGCTGCTACTCTTATTCTTACTGTGTATATTTCTCGGGGAACGGATTCTATTTACAATGTCTGTTTTTCTCTGGGAAAATTACAATCAATAGACTAAACTACAGCCATACATTTTAGATGGTAATTCCCTAGGAATCTATTTTTAGTGACACCTTATTCATGTCTTTAGATAAATTCTACAACTGTATGGGAGGCCCTATGGCGTAATGGTAGCGCGTCTGACTCCAGATCAGAAGGTTATGTGTTCGAGTCACATTGGGGCCCAGAATATTTTTTTCTAGAGAGATTAAAAATGATTTTGTTAATGAATAGAGCAAAACCTAGATATCTACTCAAATTATTACTTATAATAAGTGTGCTTTATTGAATGTCACATTAACCTCAGTCAATATTTTAAAAAGGACTGTGGGCTGGCACTGGGTGAACAACAAAATTCAAAAGGTTCATATTTTGCAACTGAAGATTGTTTTAAAACACATACCCCTGTCAAGGGTTATCACTATATTACATACGCTTATAAGCGATGTCTGTATAATATACAATATGACGGTTTCATATATATCTGAATAAAGTCATATATTGAATATTTGTCTGACATATAGTACAGCTTAGATATTCGTGCACAATTAATGAAATTAATGCTTAAAATTATGAAAAAGAACATAATTATTGGATGATCAACAAGGACTGATCTGATTAATACGTATATTAGACCAGCTGTCACATTTTACTGGAAGTTATGATCTGATATCGCGAATATTGAAAGACACAGAGGGGAGACCATTCTGTGTGGAAGTTTTCGTCCGAAATTCAAATTCAACCATTTGTGACAGTATTGGTTCTTAAATCGGGTTCTTGGATGACAACACTGGTATATACTTCTAATAATACTTTTATTCTGCTTCTTACAATAGGTACAAACATCGTGATGTAAACGACCGTAGAACTAACTATATGGAAGGAGTCATGACTTAATTAGCTTGGCTTAGCACGAGTGTGCTAACTCCAGAAGCTCTCGTCTCGTCTCGTCTCGTCTCGTCTCGTCTCGTGCCAAGGCACCCATGGCCAAGGCACCCATGGCCCGCCTAGCATGGCCTCCTGGACCTGACTGAAGATTCGTTTCTGTTCTGAGTTTATAAACGTATTCAAGACAAAGGAGCTCATTAGACACCTGTCTAATGTATCAAGCATCATATGAAGGTTTAACATTCAATATATTTTATCAGATAAACTTAGATAAGACATGCCAACAACAAGTTCTAGTTACGCAATGACATAAGGAATACTACCAAGATCTCCAGCCGAGTGCTGATAGCAACAGGTTTATGTTACAATCACTTACACGTATTTTGATATGGCAGGACGCTTCTATGACATATGTCATTGTGTAATACATTATTATGGTGTAACGGTGATATGCTGGAATGTTTGTTTTTAAATTGGATAATTGTAACTTCTGGAGGGACCACAAGCTAAAACGTGATTTTTTGTACAATCAGGGGCCATAATCAAGAAAATAAAGGTCCGATATGCGCGAACATCACAAGGGAACAAGATCGTTAGATAAAAATTGTGACTTGTAGATTGTCCACAAGTTTTGTCAAAATCAGACAAAAATTTTGACCTGTAGAGTGTAGACTATCCACAAACGAATTAAGGGTGGACAGGGGCGACAACAATATTACATGTCTACATGAAAATTTGGCATATAAAAAGAAAAGGCAATAGCAAAGAAAATTACAATTTTTTTAATTCAGAGTTTTCATTTTTAAAACTAACTACATGTATGTAAAAATCGAAATGTTGGATTTCTCGGATTTATTTGTTCCAAGTTTTCGGCATAAGATGATAACTGATACTTTTTTCCCTATTTTTGGTAAAATATTGAATGAAAACCTAGCATTCAGAGCTGTTAAAACTTGGGGGAAAAAATTTCTGGGATTTCAGTTTTCAGTATGGCCAGCTAAAAAGTCCAAGAAAATCATGCATGTCCTCACATAAATCCCATAACTTTATATATGGCCCTGTGGCACAATGGTAGCGCATCTGACTCCAGATCAGAAGGTTACGTGTTCAAATCACGTCAGGGTCATGAATATTTTTTTCTGGAATGACTTAAAATGATTTTCTCAATGAATAGACCAATTTATTTATGAGATAAAATCACTGTGTTATTTTTTTCAGTACCAAAGCAGGTCTTAATCTTTTGGGCTACTATTATTGTTACAGTATCTATTTCTCCGGGAATAAATTCTATTCTTGATATCTGTTTTTCTCTGGGAAAATTACAATCAATAACCTTACCTACACTTTACATTTTAGTTGGTAATTCCCAGGAAATCTATTTTTAGTAACACCTTATTCATGTCTTTATATAAATTCACAGACACTTGAAGGGATTAAAATAAAACTTCTTACTACTATAGTATACTATATAGTCAAGCAGTAGTAAGAAGTTTTATTTTAATCCCTTCAAGTGCCTGTGTATAAATTCTACTAACATCTAGGTGGCCCTAATGGTAGCGGGTCTGACTCCAGATCAGAGGGTTCAAGATACATTATAGTGTCAAGAATATTTTTTTCTAAAGAGATTGAAAATGATTTTGTTCATGGGTAGAGCAAAAACCTGATATTTACTCAAATTATTAAGTATGTTTTACTGAATGTCACATTATCCTCAGTTAATATTTTCAAAAGGACTGTGGGCTGGGTGATCAATAAAATTCTAAAGGTCCAGGGACCAAGAAATTCACAGGGCACATGATAGTATGTATGGTCAGGATTTCCATAACAAGGGCAATAAATAAAGGAAGTATGAATTTATTGCTGTCAATTTCAATCGGGGTCCCTCCTTTGTGACTGACTGAACAATTGTAGCAAATCAAAGAACAATCAATACCGAACTATAAACTGTTCACAAGGCAATTCCTAAATTTGATAGTGTTTTTATACCAATACTTTCATGTGCATGTATATTGCAGTCAGTCCTGTTATGTCTGTGTGTATGTCATCCATGTGTCCTCTACAGGTCATAATACATACATCTATCCAATTTTGATTGAAGGTTTATAAGTTAATAGTTTTGTCTATAGGTTTATATTCCAATTAGCTCAGTTTCTGTCAATGTTAGCATTTATCCTACCATAACTTCATGGCTTATGGCCCCTGATTGTATGAAAAATTGTTGTTTTAGTTTGTGGACAATCCTGAGTTCAGAATTTTTATCTTATTATGCTGAAACTTAAAATTTTTACATCCTCAAGATCTTGTTGATATTGACTCATTTCAGGCCATAACATCCTGCACTATTGCCCCTAATTGTTTGAAAAATCTCTTTTTTAGGTTATTCACTGTCCATCTCTTGCAATTGCTTGTTGTTTGTTCAAAAACAATGGGTTACTTAATGAAAAGAGCTATACTTATATGTGTAATCAGTTAGAGAAGAGATTCGTAGAGTGAAGATTATATCCATTTAGAAAGTATTCTATATATTTCAGCTGAGTTTGGTTGTTTGGTACGGAATGTGTTGAAACTTCGTGAGTTAAATATGGAGATAGATATCAATCATTCTGTAAAGAATGTAGAACTTGTTGCTGTTTGTTATATTATTATGACATTAAAATTATATTTTGGTGTTAATGATTCCACAGAACAGTAAGTAATGTAGTTCTTTTTCTCAAATGTAGTGGCTCGGTGAGAAAAATGTTGGCTTGCAAACCAGGAGGTCCCATGTTCAATCTGGCTGTTTAGCCTAAGGTGGTTGGGTGCCCAAATGGTTAGCGTGCGCGTGCTGCATCATAAAGTCTGTCATTGAGTCAACTGGCGTGGTTTCGATTCCCCAGTTTTACTGACAAGCAGTAGGGCTGCCTATCAAACCTCGTGGGTTTTCTCTGGGTTCTCCGCATTCCTCCCACTGCTAAAGATCCCTACGTGCAAGCGAATTATTTAAATGAAATTGAACCATATGCTAGTCCCGAAATGACCTAGTCTGTGTTGAATGGACTTTACACCCCATTTCTCTCTCACTCTCTCTGTGTTTAGCTTAGACAGTTCATAGTGATTTTCCAGCGTGGTTCCCTCTTTTCAGTGTTGCAGGTCAGAGAGAGGGCCTAGCAATGGACAACAAATAGTCATTTGGACTGGACAAAAAACAAGGTCCTGTGTGCACAAACAAAATCTCTTGGCTCGGTTCCCCCTTTTCAGTGTTGCAGGTCAGAGAGAGGGCCTAGCAAAGGACAACATATAGTCATTTGGATTGGACAAAAAACAAGGTCCTGTGTGCACATTAGTGTGCACAAACAAAATCTCTTGGCTGTTAAAAGTCAATCTAAGAGTTCATAGGACATTGTATGGTGTATGTAGGTATGTCGTCATAAGCCGAGTTAGTGCAGAACATTAGGACCCCATTTCATTTCATTTCTTAAATAAGTAATGATGCATTGCTTCATGGTCATAATTTTTTTTTTTTTCTAAACAATATTTTATTGAATGTTAGGATTGGGAAACAGGCAAAGCCTATATAATCCCGCTTGTACTTGTGAATAATGTTCATTACATCATACAAGTTGTTACTAGAAATAACAGCCTTGACTGTTACACCAACTATGACTGGCGAACAAGCAAAGGCATCTGCACTTTATTTATTATACCATGAACATGCAAATACCATATGTATCGCATATAAATGAGTTTTTACTTTCCATGGTTATCATACATCATGCATCATTTTATGTTCTGAACATGGTATTTATGTGATGTAACGATTATTAATTTAATAACTGTGTAAACAAATAAGAACAAAATTGTACTGAACTGTTTGGTTATTCAACTTTCTGTTCATGCTTAGTACAAACAAATAAGAACAAAATTGTACTGAACCGTTCGGTTATTCAACTTTCTGTTCATGCTTAGTACATTTACAGGCAGTAACAAACACACCTCAATACCAAAATAAATGTTGAAATAATAATCAAAGTCTTCCAAGTTTATGTTTGGGACACATTTTACATTCAGCTCCATCAACCTCATATAAATGACCATTTAATTTGACAAATTTGTGATAAATTACATTTTAAACATCCCAAGGTCAACTTTGACTATTAAACATTGTGAAAGTGTGAATGTTACCTGCATATATATATATATATATATTGGTTTTATTTCAGTGTGTTAACAGATTGTGGCAGGAAACTATCAAAAATATTTCAAAGTATGTTTCAAAGTATATATCTTTTCCCTTTCGAGACTGTATTAATTCTATAATCCACTAATCAAGAATATATCAAAACTTTGAAAAATTTAATCGATCTTGAATGATTTTGTTGATTTGGGATATAAATAATAGTGTTTCAAAATAGTAGTGGCTGCTGTTCTCCATTTATGACCTAATTATCTTGAATTCAAAAATGATTTTCTAAAAAATATCATTATAATAGAGTTATAGTATCTGTGTCTTTTATTTTGAATTGAAACTTTTTCAGATCATAATTTATTTATATGGGAAGATTGGCAGTCACACATATCTAGTAAATTTAAAATCAAACAACAAATTCGTAATCATAATACACGGTAAGAAAGTTTGAAAGTTTAGTTGATGTTTGCTTTTAGTTATCAAAGTTTTTAAATTGTAAATCTTGGAATTGTCCTACTATTTGCATGAACACTGTGAACGCAATACACAACAGAATTCCTGAAATAATCTTTTACAACATGGTGAGTTTTCCCATTGTTGCATAAGAAAATGCCGTGTTGAATTTCAAAATCTTTGAATCATAATTTTTGAATGTATTTTACCAAGTTATCTTTCAGTTCACATTTTGACTATTGAAAGCCCCAATAACACTCTTGTTGTAATTGAATAATATGTCCCAATCTTTATTCTGGTCAACAAATTGTATTATTTTACAATATTCAAATTAATTGATGATACAAATTTCATCTTAACACACCTAATTTAAAAAAATTGGAAAAATTCAACTACATGATATGAAAAGGTTAACGTAAACCTTTTCAAATGTGACTTGGATTTTAAAATATTTTCTAACCCTCTGGGCAAGTAAAATATGATGTAATGGATAATTTACAAAACAGGTAGGACACATAAACATCTAGTACTTAGAATAAGACTATTATTTATTTTCTAGAGCTGCCAAGCCAGCAAGAGTGTTATTGTCCCTTTAAGTAATAAAGTTCTGGAATCTGGACAATATTTTTTGTTTACATTTTTGTAGAGGTACAGACAAGATGACAGACGTGGAAGAATTTGTTAAACTATATAATGCCACGACTAAAAATCAAAATGAAAAAAGTCTAAAGAAAAGTAAGTCATGTTAAAGTACTGGGAAACTATAAATCACTTATACTTTATCTGATCATGCTAAGTTCTAGAATTAAGCTAAAATGCATGACAGAAGTCTTGAGATTTTCCGAGGAATTTATAGCCAAGATGTTGTTAGTTTCTAAATTTCAGTGTAATGAATTTTCATTTATCAAAAAGTCCTTTTGTTGGTGGATATACATTTTTCTAATCACAGACCCAATCATGTGCCTTTATAAATTTCTAGATCAATAGTCATTAGTTGATTATGGAACCCAAGGATATTTTGATAATAAGTACAGGTCAATGTGACATTCAGTAAAACATATATTTGTAAGTAATAAATTGAGTATATATCTAGGTTTGCTCCTACCTATAGACAAGATCATTTCTTGGAAAAAAATATACTTGACCCTGACGTGATTTGAACACGTAACCTTCCGATCTGGAGTCGGACGCGCTACCGTTGCGCCACAAGGCCCCCTGTATGTTAGTAGAATTTATATAAAGACATGAATGATGTGTTACTAAAAATAGATTCTCTGGAAATTACCTGTTCAATTGTATAGCTGTAGGTTAGTTGATTCATTGTAATTTTTCCAGAGAAAACTGTCAATAAAAATAGAATCCCCCTAAAGAAATGTACTATAATATAGGTGCCAACTTATTAAAGGGACAGTTCAAGACTTCACAGGACCACAAAATAAAAGTTGGGTATAACTATGTAAATTAAACTTTCTCAATATTGCAAGAAATTAACAGTCTCTGAAATACTTACAGAGATTTTAACCTTTTCTTTTTTAACATTTATTTAAACAGAGGCGAAAAATAAACAGTTTGAAGCTGTAGTTGATAATATTACTGAATTTGCTAATCGAATAAGGAAGCCACGACCTGTGAACAACATTTTATTGGAGACACAGAATCCATTAGATTTGTTAAATGGTTCAATTGATGGCGATTTTATACTAGATACAGAGGAAAGAATAGATGGTGAAAGATTTAGAAGAAGCAGTATAAAATATCTCATGTCAGCCGAGGACTTAATAAAACAGTACCAAAGACGAGGTAGGGTCTACTATTGAATAATTTTTACATTCAAATTGATATATTCCTTATATTTATATTACCTTAGTGGAATATATTTATTAAAGAAATCACAAATTTATT
This sequence comes from Patella ulyssiponensis, assembly GCA_963678685.1. Lineage (NCBI taxonomy): Eukaryota > Metazoa > Mollusca > Gastropoda > Patellidae > Patella > Patella ulyssiponensis. Next base: position 80,980,913 of record OY783225.1, on the reverse strand, counting down.
TAGAAAGTGAGGCCAAAAGAATTTGAATCTTAGTTCTTCAGAATGATCTATTAAAATTATGCTTTCTGGAGTTTTTCGGAGCAAAAATACAGGGTTACTCATCAGAATGACTCTATTCTCCAAATTTTCAACTTTCAATTCCCTCGGTGGTTGGCCAGATAATTTTTTAAATAAACATGTTTCGTGGAAGATTTTATCAAATTTGAATCAGAAACCTTCATGCACTTTTATATCAAAAATCGAATTGGTGTAAGCTAATATTTGTTAAATAAAAATAGTTTTTGAAGAGCAAAAAAAATTATTTCATCTACACATAAAAGAATTCAGGAATGAATTTAAATTATGGTCCCTTTAATTGTGAAAACCTCCCTGTCTAAGCATTTACCTGGCAGTCAATCCTTTTGAAATTCTATAAACTTTTTACTTCACAATTTTGTAGGTTTGACAAGTTTTACAGTAGAAAGTTCTTACTGTGGTAGTCCGGAGCGAGAGAATGACTTCTCTGATTTAGAATCTGGTAATGAATTCCCTCCACAGCAAGTAAAGAAGAAACGGAAGAAAAGCAAAACACAACAAGCTGTGGAAAATATTTTATCACAAGCACCCCCTGGTGCTACAACAATTACAGATGCCGAACGTGAGGAGGTGGAAAGCATTATAGAAATAATTCAAGCTCATAGCGGACAATACATAAACTATGAACGCCCAAAAAAGGTGTTCAGAGATCTCTCTGTTCAAGCTAGTTATGAATTCCAGAGACATATATCATATGAATGGCTACTCAGTATGTTCTGTAAAATGGTGCGATGTCGTATTGATGATCTAGAACTTATGTTGACTAGCTTTGAAAATATTCTGTTCGGAAGAAAAAAAGACTTTCAGATGTACCCATTTGAAAGTATGTATTTCAAAAAATGAAAAGAAAGAGACAGATGTTAAATTCTTATACTCAGTGTAGCTTATTTTTAATTAGTTTTGTTACTACCATTTGGTTAAAAACAAATAGAATATGTTTAATTGTCTCAGGAAATGTCAAATAGAACTGTTTTATCAGTTTTGTAAATGTCAAATGGAATATGTTTTGTCATCACTGGCGATGTCAAATTTGTCATCTCTGTTAATGTCAAATATAACGGTTTGATCGTCTTTGTTAGTGGTAGTGTCAAATAGAATTTTTTTATCTTCTCAGATAATTAATAAGTGTCTTGATATTTAAGACTAAAGAGCATTTTTTAAATTCCTGCAAAGTGGTTACTGGGCAAGAACTTTTATAGTTGACTTGTGGGAGATAAAATGAAGTTATCTCCCTTTATTCTTAAAGCATTTAAGTTTACTCATCTGGAAGTCAAATTTGTTTAAACACATACTGTTCATTCAGTATTGGTTCTTAACTTACAACGTATACAATTACTATAATCGGCTGATGTGTGTACAGAGTTTCGTAAAGAATTTCCAACGTTAGGATCCTGTTGTGAGACGTAAGGATGCTTTGAACATACATAAAGCATTGTCGTGCATATAAAAGATGGAATTCGATGAAGACTAGAGGAAAGTGTGGCTAACAGGGTAAAATTCTCCCCTCTACTTTGCATACTTAACCATTAACATACATATATCTGCTATCTGGAATTCATCAGCCAACTAAAACATTTTGTAGGCGTGTTACATGTTATTTATTCAGACACGCCCAATTAATGATTCATTTTAATTGGCTTTAGAAATATTAACATCACTTAAGTACCCTCACCCCTTCCCCCCCTCACCCTTTTTTTGATCTCTAAAATCTTGTATAAGGCCATAAGAAGGCTTCTATACTTATATTTCTGCATACATTGCATATGAATAAAGAAAATGCACAGGTATTTTTCCATTGATAAGATAATATAATAATTGAATGTACTTTTAAAGTTCCAGGGCTTAGTCAAGACTACGTGCGTAAGCTAGTCATAGAATGTGTGTGAAGGAATTCTGGGGGCGTGAAAACACAGGCGTGGTTCTTATTTACTTACAGTAGGTAATCTTTTTACATACACCACAGGTAGTATAATAAAGCTTACCATACATACTTATATTGTTAATTTTATCTAAAACCAACTCAGCCATGAAGCTAATACATAATTTATAGACTGTATGTTTTACTGGAATTTAATGGAATATGGAAATACCAACATGAGGTCTTAACGGTTTGTGATCGTTACAAACATATGGGTAATTTTTAGTCAACACAATTAAGCTTGAAAAGATAAATATTAGCGCTAATTCGGGAGAAATTTGTCAGCCCTATGTAAAGTCCAAGAGCTCTCAATTTATACCACATAATTAGAATACTAATTCGATGTTTAGATAAAGAAAACCTTATATCAAATGGTGCAAAAAATATTGTACCTATCATTGATTGCACGATGCCGATTGACTGTAATTCAGTTAAAGGAAAATGATAGATTTATTTGAGTTAAATATACCTGAAGCAATGTTACTTTGATTGATGAAATAATTATGTCAGTTAGTCGGCGTGACTTGTAAATAATTTGTTTTGACCGACTCCCATTTTAACTTAGCTAAACAGGACAATAACTATTAAAACAGGCCATATTTTATTCTTCTAGTATGTTATTTGAAGGAATATATATTTGAATAATGCACTGGGCACTTCGGGTAAAATCGAAAGTCAGCAACGATGTTGAGACAGAATAATTAAACCAACGTAGTTCCTCCGGTGACGGTCTCCTAAAGGAATAAAGTCCAACATAGACACAAGGGGGTAAAAATCAAGACAAAAATGTTGTCAGACTTATTCCAACGTAAACGTCGTCTGAATGCTCGAAGACTCTCACTGTAGCATCAGTGTCACCACTGTGGGGAAGCTGGCAGCGCGCAACCTTGCAGATGTTGCCAAGTAACGTGCCGGCCTCTGTGGATCCATCTACTGGAGACGACCCACTGGTCTCGGGATGGTTTCATATAGAGGTGTATTGGCATATCCCTGTTTCTTCCATAGAACTGTATAGGAGATGTACTGACCATAGACTGGTGGCCAGTATTCTCCACACACCAAAAATTGGCCAGTCCTCTCAAAAAAAAAAAACGTAATCTCTAGAGACTGGGCAAATAGAGCTTCATTCTCATCTAGTAGGTCAATCTGCATTATGTAGGTCGTGTGACGTCGTGCACGTGATCACGACATATCTAACATCACGTGATAATAAACATGGCTGTCGACTAACTGGCAAACTGGTGTAGGTGCGAGATGTTTGTTGTGGATAACAGTTATTGTTATTTAGTGATACTTTAACGATCTAAGAATTTTGTTGACGGACAATATCTGTCGAATGAACGGATACAACGTATGGGATGAGGTGAATGAACATAAATAATTACACACGACATCATTATAACAACTTAACGGCGTGTGTGTGAAGCCGCGATAATCGAGACTTTATTTACAAATTCGTGTCACGTGACTCGGGGCTTGCTTGACAACTGTCAATCATTCCAAATAAGGAACAACGTAAAACAGGACAGGAACGCCCATTTTATTGTGAAGCTCGCAAATTAATTGTCCAGTCTCTGGTGCTGGTTACAGGTTTACTCAAATTTTCTCTTTATACAAATGGAAACGAAAGTGTTGGTTTACTAAAAATTAATACTTTTATATAAATCGAAATGTAAAATAAATAGAAGAGACTGGGCCAGTCTATACTGACCATAGCTTTCTTAAAAGTCACATTTAATTGTATTCCATAGAATTGTGACCTGTATACTCTAGTTCAATTACTAAATGTCATTGAAACATTCTAATGTGGTGCGTTTTCGGCTACGCCTTCGTGAAAACATTCTCGAGTGTTTTCTGGTTGATGTTTTCACTTTCATAATTACAAGAATAAAGTGTATCCCAATAGCAAGATAATACAATCATTCATTAGCGAAAGGGCTGCATTTTCTTTGCGTCTCATATTCATACTGTGTGATATTGACACTATAATTTAATTGAACTGGGTGGGTGCACGTTAATGGGGAAAATTCGTCTAGAACTGCTCAGTTGAGCTCAAACAAATTGGATATCACTTCTGGTTTAGGTGTGTTAAAATGAATTTGCCCACTCACTCTCGACCCCGTAGTTGCGCTATGTGGGGAAAATTAAAACATTTGCCGGTATTTCGACCATAGTTAGCCTGTAGCAGCGCGGTATAGGATCAGAGGCGCCACGAAATTGCAAATTTCAACGCTTCAAAAACTTTTTTCCTAAACCACTCGATATAATTTGGGCATTATTTGATATATTTTTTGTATTGTGGGTGTTGATTACAAATATTGTTATTTAAAATGCGTGGGCAGTTTTTTTTTGTCTTTACCTAGGCAAACGCGCGGGGGGGGGGGCGTTGGTGGTGGTATTAATTTACTTGTTCCCAAGAACGAGCAAATGTAGACATTCTGAATTAAGAATTATTAAACTTTACCCATAAACTTGACCTCCTGACTTGATTGGTACTTTTATGTGCGCGTATATTTAGATCAATTTCATTTCGCCACCATGATAACATAGCCGTACGGGTCGATTTTCCTGGCATTAGGAGGGGGAGGGGGGCACTGAATAAAAATCAGAAGATCCGTGTGGGAATAGCATTACTGTCGTCAGTGAAAGTGCCCGAAAATTCGAAAAAGGTTCCCACCCATAAGAGTTGAGTTCTTGACCACTTCTGACAAAATTTAGATCGTGATTAGTATCTATAACACTGACACCTATCCCCAAAACCTTGTGTATACTAAAAAATAAACAGACGAAAGATAACAGTCTATTCGTTATTCATAAAAGAGACTGTATTCTGTTCCAAGTTAAACCTATATAATTATGTTATCACTTCAGTTTTCTGAAAAGGAGTGTTCGATATTACGCTTGCTGAATATTTGATGAGGGATGCCATTATATGAATATTATATAAACACCTATCTTTATATGTAGAATATCTTGTCATTTTGATATATTGTATAGGTTTTTGTACATGTATTATATATACTTCAACATGAGAGATAAGATATTATCAGTTGTTTTACATAACGTATAGAATACTAACCCTATCTCTGAATTTTGAATCTTCCATGAAAAAAAAAAGGGTTTTTTTGGCAAAAGAAACCAAATTTTTGAACTTTTAAATTTTAAAATGAATAATAATAACCAGGGTTATATTTTTTTTTACAAGAAATGTATTGTGCTTTATTTTGCCTTTGATGGGTTTTTTCAGGTAGATTGCTCACCCGTGCAACCCCAGATATCTAAGCTAGTCTGTTTTAAAACGGTTTTATTGAGCAATATTAAAATGATTGATCCTTTAAATTTACTGGTAGGTTTATGGGTGTGGCAAGAACTTAAATTAATGATTAGATATCTTTCTGCACAAGTGTTATTTGATATTTTTAAATGTACGGTACGTTTTAGGGTTTCAATCGTTAATTACCCCTTTATGTGCTGTAATACTAAGGGGTTTTAATCGTATAGGTTAACCCGAAAGTCAGAGCGTACCATGTAAACCTTACAATAACTTCATGACAAATTTTTGGCATCGGAACTATTACTGGGACAAGGCTACTTTCGAAATAACCTCAAATCTGATTTCAAAAATATTTATAAGCAGTCCTATAGCTGTCGGTATGACGTGCGCGGTGCAGAGTATACTTTTCCTTCTGAACATTTCATTCTATACATAGCTTTTGGATTTCCACAGACAATTGTTTCAAGTTTATAATGTTTAATAGATTTTTTAATTTGCTTACTTCTGAAATGTAGATCATTAAATTTATATTGTATTCAAAGCTGCTATGTAGGCCTACCCACTCGGTAGGGCTCGGTCTGCTGCACTTTCGCAAAGTTATAAATTTGCACACCGAATCTGTGGGATGTTCGAATGTGATTTTAACAACTAAAACATTTGCTGGAATTGTGTTGATCCCTCTGCGCATGGCACAACATTTATTGTACATTTGTAAACATGTGTAGGATGTCTTCTGCATATTGAACATGACATTTTCTATCCAGATTATGATTCAAAGATATAAAAGTCGCAATTTGTTCGATCTCGATACATTCCGTGATAACTCGTATACATCTTTATTATAACCTTTTTTCCGGAAATTGTAGGTCGACCTTTATTTGTCAGGTCGACGGTTGTTACAAACTAAAGTATAATTAAATATAACTGGACAAATCAGTGTATAATATTATATAGACTTTCATAATAACACAACTTTATTGATACTGCTTGATAAAGATACCGGTAAGAGTAGTGAAACGTTGCATGTAATAAACCAAGAAGTAGTAAATCCATAAAGTTGTGTTGTTATGAATATTATACCTCTACTTCTACATGTCATTCAAGGAACTTATATAGACTTTATCACAGGAACTTGTCATGCAGTGTTTCAGAAAGAGTAAGCAAACCCTTGCCTCATGTACAACATTCTAAGCCACTTTTATGTAGACTAACGAGAAACTTAGGATTAGTCATATCCCTTTGAATAAATATTTTAGATTTGTGATTGATATAACCATAGCTATTTAACGATGTCCCGATAACGACCCTAAAAAGTTTAAAATAAAGTTTGCGAGGATTAGAGTCGTGTTAAGAATAAAATTTATTAATATAGATATACCTAAAGTTGATTGTTGGCCGCCCCACCCCCTTCTATTTGTAATTTTTTGCCTGGCCAATATGTTATAATAAATCTGTATAGTTATTGAAGGGTCAGTATGCTATATAGATAATAAAGATATTCCTACACACATCACTGACTTATATTAATATATTGACTACAATGGAGTGGCCTCTTTTATCCCGTGTCAGCACAAAAACATATCAAAAAGCCCGGCTTGTATTAAATATTTAGACCGTGAAGGGGTCAACGAGGTCAGGAAAATCACTAATACAGGTCAATCGGTAGATGACCACATGCATGCTGTTTTATTGATAGCCTTTCTCGTGATATTAAAAGGTTAATATTCAGTACAATATGTAAAATAATTACATCTTTAAACTCCCCACAAAAACAAATTGACACCTGTAATTTAGTTTTCACACCTTGCTGCTCACCATTTTCCGTACATAACTCAATACCCGAAACTATTCACGTGTTGTCTGGAAGCGGACGTTTACATAAAGCTATTTCACACACGCAATTCACTTTATTACCATACCGAACAACGTTAAAATTCAGTTGTTTTACAGCTTGCAGAAACTAATGCATCGTATTTCATATAATATTATCCCAAAACATATTTCCTTTCCGTTTAGTTATTGCAGCATGCTTTGTATTAATTACAACTTTTTAACGCCCTCATTTTCGTATGGATGTATATTGTCGTCGCCCCTGTCCGTTCGTCCGTCCGTCCACAATTGTTTATGGACACGCTAGAGGTCACAATTTTTGTCCGATTTCAACGAAACTTGAAATACAGGTTTATCTCCCTACGATATCGGGTCCTTTTGATATTGGCATGTATCGGACCGCAAGTTCGTGGATTATGACCCCTGATTGTACGAAAAATCATGGTTTTTCTTATGGACCCCATGGAGATCACAATTTTATTCTGATTTAAAAAAACGTTTGAGTATATAACCGTTACACCTTAATGACGGTTGAGTTCGAAATTCGTGAAAATCGGACCGTCTGGAAGTCACAATTTTGATACGATTTTGATGAAACTTGAAATATATCTTTACAACCCAATGATCGTGGTTCCTATCGATATTGACGCATATCGGATCATAACTTTCGGACAATCTGATTTTTCAGACAGACGGGTAAAATGAAAACTATGGATTAAATCATTTGTCGAGCCACTCTACTTTGCGCGACATTTTTCGGGCATCGATTATTATTTGTGAATGCAGCTGCAACTGTCTGATTGGATGGTCGGAATTCAGGTCGGCATAGAGTGGGAGTTCGGTTGCAACCTGTTTGGAAACTATGAGCTACTTAATTCACGGAATAGAATAACAGAAAAACGCATTTCCGGCGGATGAATTTTCTCAGGAAACGCCATAGCCCGCAACGATTGGTTGGTTGTTTGGGATTTGGGATACGGATAAGTCACCAAGGGTAGGTTATTGGATCACACTGAAGTTGCTGTATTCACGGGCTGGACAAGAAGCAAAACGCGTTTGCGGTAGTTAAATTTTCAAACATTCATCGACCTCGTACGCCAATGCATCATGAAACCATTTTATGTATAAATTTATCTGATATTTCTAGATTTATCTTGGTAAAAGGACACCGGTGAAACGTGAAATACCCTTCACAAAACGCTTCTGGTCAGTCACGTCATAATCCAAACGTATAAATAATTAATTTATTTATCGTAGATGTTAAACGTGCTACAATTTAACACACCGTCTTCTTTATATTATATATTGTTATAGGCATACTTATTCAACAAGGACATTACTCAAATATCTATGTTCGACGAAATACGCCACAAGTCTCAATCGAATGGTAATCTTAGCGTCTTATTGTCCCTTGTTACATAATGGCACTGAAACGGATTATGGTACACGATTCGTGTACCAATGGTAAAATGATGATTTTGTCTGAAATGTTAGATATAAGAAGCCCATCTTTTCCCGTTGAGATCACAACATCAATGTTGATTTAAATTGACAAATAATTCCTGCTTTCAATGTCCAAGACTTTGTATAATATCGAGTAGGGACCCCATTTTTGCAAAAAGAAACCCGAAATGTGTGTTAACGCTCAAATCCGGGGTTTATTTAATCGTTACGTTTAGGGATAAAATATGCATGGAAGACTTGAATACAAAATGATGCTATGGATCAGATAGACTTTGAAGCATATTACAACATGTATGTCAGGACGAAAGGTTGAAAAACTGATCGCATTGCCCTCCTTACATAAACCATATTAAGAACACGCTGAATAGCGAGTAAAAATGTTCTTTTAGAAAGATATTATTTTCTCCAAGTGAATGAAGCTTTATCAGGTCGTGAAATAGTTACTCAAATATTTGTTGTTTTTTACTACTTCGAGTCCAATTACCGAGTTCCACAATCTTGTTTTATTCATGGCGCTGTTTGATGTTGCGGTGACATGCTTGACAGCCAAAAATAAAATAAAACAGGTATTCGGGACTTCATAATAAATAATAACTAAAATATTTTCTACATGAATAATGTTTAAACAACATTTTACCACTCAACGCCATGAAAGACAGCCATTGTCCTTTCTGAATGACACTTTCAATGACAGTGATGCTTTAATGGTTTCGTAAAAGACAGTTCAAAATCTCTTTCGTTTTTTACTGAATAGTTTTTGAACCATGACACAACGACTTCGCGAGCGCTGATGTTGGTGTACGATGAGGTATTTTCTTAGATGTCTAAAAAAGATAATCTTTTGTTGCGGACCGTGTGAAACATCTCCTAGCGCAATTTTGTGAAACCTGGGACGCACACTTAAATATAAGCACCTTTTATATACAGTGTTTATAAAATAACAATAGGAGGTAGACACTCGCTATATACAGTTACAAGGATGCTTCTCAATAACATCTTACCCAACAAAACTTATTTTCTTCTTTTAAGGCCAGATTTTAATATACATGGATATGAGTCATATTTAAATCTTTTGGGGTAAATCGATGCCTCATTGGATGGGACTTTTTAAACATGCGTGAACAACGTGTTGCAAGACCTTGTCCCAATTAGGGACCTCACCGGGTAGAACATGATCCATGTTTATTGTGCTAATATTTTCGGCCAACATTATGAATTGTTTTTCGAATTAGGTTATGATGTTAGGTTTGAAAAAGAATAGCTTACATATAATTTCATAATTGCATCTCAAGACTTCATGAATGCAACGGTAGTAATTTATGCATTTGCACCATCCTGGATAGTTTAGATATTCGCAAATATCGAAACATAAAGTACTGGAAAGAGGGGTGTACCGTCTCGCCTAAAAAAACTTCGGGCATTGTAAGACCAACTCATAGTTACTATGGTCATCGTCAACTGTCAGCCTGGTGCCTGCCTTACCTTTATCGAAGTTCATGAGACAACGTGAAGAGTTTGTATGTTCCCGAAGCAACGTCTGCGAGTTTTACATCTTGATAAGATGTAAGAAGTTAAAGCAGGTCGATCAAGTCTTCTTTTGAAGATGGTGTGCAGTTGGGGCTGCATTTCTGTACCATGCGAACGTCAGTCAAAAAATAACTAATAAATACCCAAAGACGATACCCCAGACATGTGTTGAGTTGTGGTTACTAGATTCATTTTCTTGTTACAGGGTTGTCTAAATCAGCCGTAGTCGACGTTGAACATAACATGCTCTATTCAGATTATGATTCAGATCTGTAAAATTCGCAATTTGTTTGAACTCGATACACTCGGCGATATCTCGTATACTCAAACTTTGACTGCTTACCTTGATATTATACTTTTTAGAGCATGGTCGTCTTGTATGGCAATGGGCTAGGCGAGGGAGGGGGGCATGAAAATTTATGAGGTGCTGAGATTAGGCACGTGTCAAATGAGTTGGGAGCCATTGGTTTGAATAGTAAATAAACCACACATACGATCATCACCACACAGCTACATATAGCAAAGATGAAAACAAATGTCACAGGACACGATGTTTATTACCGATGAGCTCATCCTCACCGGCACCGGTTTCATTCACCTTCTCCCACTTTTTAACATTCACCTTTCCACCTTGGTTCGTTTTTTTTTCTGTACATGACTAGAAATGTAGAAACAATTAAGATATATTAAATGGTGGGAAAATTACAAATTGGTGTGGTACCAAGATATTTGACCGATGGAATTTGGTGACCATTAATCCGGGGCTGTGTTGGAAAGAAGTGAAAAACCTTACAGATTTACCATATGGACAACATGTTTAGTTTGGTAGAGCATGATGGGATGTTTATAGTTTATATTATACCAGTTTATACACAGACGTCTGTTCATGAAAGATTTAACACCATTAGCTAGACTTGCATGTATTCACTAAACGTTAAAATTAGTAAAATATATGGCTATACTGATACTGATCTAATCCGCAGAAAATAGTACATAAATCTTTAACTCCAAATAGAAATGAAATGAAAATGAAATGAAATGGGGTTTAACGTCCTACTTTTCTGCTCCAACTGGGCTAATGAAGACGGGCATATGCCATACAGTGTGCTATGAGGGAAATTTTTCCCGGGCAGCGGTGCTACGGCCTACTCTTACATGGAATTCCAACTGCCAGGGTATCGTTTACGTGCACGCCAATGTATACACGGGTCCTCGGGTTTTTTGGTCCCATCCGAACGACTAGACAGCTGTCCTTGTCAGGCCTTCGGTCCTACACCACTTACAAGGGGAAAGCCCGCGGAAAATCGTGATGATCTTTATCGGCCGAAGGTCTCAATTGAGGTAAAAGTAAAACCTAGTTATTACAGTGTTTTAGTCATTGTTCTGACGTGACAAGCTTATAATCAACCCCCTAGATTATGTGATGGCAGAGATTTAAACGGATTGACACACGATCGCCATTTAATGATTTAATTTAAAATGCGTAACTCAAGACTGTTTCTCGATTAACGCTGCTATGATTATAAACAATCTATGCCCGGGTTGTCTAAACTTCAAACAGTGATAACTTCGCTCAGATAAGCAATTTAAATGAAATTTTCAATATATTCATAATGCATGGTCTATTTTTGAACTAATATAGAAAGAACAAGAAATTTTCTATCTAAATCATACATAATGCATCGTTTAAAGGTGTTACACCATGATACACCACCCTTCTGTGTAATGCTATACTCATCTCGTTTCCGTATATATCACATAAGTAAAGTTTTTCTTATAAGAACTCCATTGTCCAGAGTTCTCTTCATTGTCTATTCTATAAACATAAAAGATGTTCTCACTCAGCAGTGATGCACATACTGCGACCTTGGCATACTGTGTATAACAACATAACCATAATGTCAGCCTTGTGTAGAAAACAAGAAATTCGCACGCCTCATAATAATTCACGAATATCAACAAACGATGCTAACATATGCTGAGATAAAAATGTGGCCTCGCTTTAAAAAAATAGAGTTACAAAGATACATCGAGATCGTAAGGAATTTACGTTTTTGGCATCGATTCCTAGCGTACTCAGCAGAAACCAACTAACTAGACATAATCCAATGTTTTTGGTATATAAGGGACAAGGTTTGTCGGCTTGCTCATACTGAAGGCTATTAACACTGTATCATATAATATATTATACATAGAGGGGAATCGGGATTTAACGTCCACCTAACAAAGACTAGGTCCTTTCGGGACTAACATGGTTCAATTATTTCAATAATTCGCTTGGACGTAGGTCTCTTTAGCAGTCGGAGGAAACTTAAGGACCCGGCGAAAACCCACGAGGTTGGCTGCATCATAATATGAATTGTTATACTTATAAATGTTTGGAAAGCAACCGACCAATGTATTTATCGAGGAAAAGTATTCATCCCACCCCAAACAACGTCTTCCTACGACAGACAAGAAGCGCGCCCGTTCTATAATTTGGATAAGAAAAAAAATATATTGTTCGTGATTAGGACAATAAAATTAGATTATAATTTTGCTTTTTCCTTTGACTAGTTCCTAGTGACTTCAATGCATCTAATCTACATCAACGATTATCGCTGCAACATGACCAACCCTTTGAGGCATGGCCAATACAAGAGCAACCTTGAAACTGTTTGTTAACGGGAGAATGAATTGACAGATTGAAGAAGTAGTTTAAGTATTTGCAAGCATGAACAACGTAATTTGTACCTGTAACATAATATCCCAGCACGCGCCGTTAAAAAATCCCAAAAGATAAATGAATTGTCAAAATAGAGACAATGAAGTTGACATATAATTTACAACCAAACTTTTCCGGAGAGCAGTGTAACCTGATCATTGTACTAAACGTATAACATGCATATTATTATGCAAAAGTACTACAAAAATGTTAGCTATGTGAACTTTTTAAATAAGAAGCGGCATCATTTGTTCTAGAAAATAAAGCACTCATGCAGCCTGTATGACATACGTCACTACCAGTAACATGAGTGATGTGTAAAGGTTGGGTTTTAGAATGCTATACGTGGTTTAGATAAGCTTGGGGTCATACTTTGTGCCATAAAATCCCAATTTATAATAATAAAGGGATAATTTCGATTATATTTTGTTAAACAAAGCTGTTTAATTTTGTGTTAAAAGTCCTTAAAATCCTCTACCTTAGATCCAAGCAACTAACTCAATGCGTCATACCCGTCAGTCTTCATCTGGAAATGGAGACTGGTGTTCCAATCTGGCTTATACGGTGTCTGGATAAAAAGAGACTTTCATTTTATAAAAATAACGTGTAGGTGAAATTATCACGTCCAGAACGTGGGCCATGTACTGTAGAGACATCTAAATGAACGGCAATAGATTATCAGGCCACCCAACGAAACAAATGACCCAAAATCTTAAGTCATCTTACGTTTCTGTTTTGATGGTCATGTCCAAACGAATCAATATTTTGAGACAAGGTAAATATACCATTCCTCTATATTTTGGCGCTTAAATTTCATACATACAAGCACTTTTATTTCTGCTTAAAATCGGGATGCTCCCTTTAAGGTAGCCCATCGTAGCAGAGGCTTTTTAAACAGGAGGTTCCGCCCCAGTGTTGACCCATAATGTTTCTTGGACATTTTTCAATCTGGTTTCTGGTGTAGTACCTGTCACGGAATGGTGTCTAGTCTCTCTGCGATGGGACGGAAAATTGAGACTCCGTGTACACGCTGGTGTGCATAATAGACTATAACCGAACACTTGGAAAACGGTGAGGAGCAGACAGAAATTTCCCTTATTACTGCATTGGTTAAGCCGGTTGGTGTGGAAATCTAGGACGCCATAACCCCATTTCATTTCATCTTATTCCCATATAAGGATTTGTATTTTTCGTTTGTGACAAAATTATAGAGTAGGGCCTAACAATCTTTGGATATCCAATTTTGTATTCTGCTATTACCGAAGTGACGCATATAACAATGTCACCATGATCTCCCATCCTATACATGGAACATCTTTATGGTAGACGTTTATGCTTATTAAAGACATATGACACGACACAAAATAGCCCATTAGACATAAAACCAGCCACCTGGAAAATATGCAAGGGGTTTAAAAAAACATAATATTAAATCTAGATGCATATTAGCCCATTTCGCTTCATTATATAGTGGCCAAAAATTTTATGAATTTTGTTTGTGAGTGTGCTGAAGTGTAACGTTGGCACAACTGTTAACAGTCATATTTCATGAATAATATTTATGAAGGGTTTGTACTTTACCTGGTGCGCGCAGCACGTGATAGACCTTGTACTATACAAGTAAATTGTGTGGGTAGATTACAAATACTGTCTTTCTTATCAAACAAACCGCCCAAAATTTAAGAATATAAATTACAAATGGAAAAGAGAACAGGTACATATTGTTTTGGGGTTTTTTTATAAATAAACTTCTTGACCTTCTATTCCCTTCCAAATTGGTAAATTGGTTAACGTCTTTAACGAACCGTGTGATGTTAAGAGCCATGATTTTTTTCTACAATATATTCAATAATTATGTATAGTTTAACCATTGAGGATTTCTCCCAAACACAAGTTTTTTTCGATATTGTCACTTCTCTTAGGCATTGTGGATTGCAGTTTTCATTAACCGTCAGGTTGTATTAATCCACCGTGGGTTCTTTTTAACCACAACAGACTCTGTGCAACCACCGGTTCCTTCAAACAACCACGAGTTCCTTTAAACCACCCTATTTGGCCTTTTTTCAACGATATTATTCATCACGTATATTGAACTAGAACAAGATATTGTATCAACTCTTCGTCAAGACGCTTCTTAGTATAAGATTAATTGATATCATTTTTCTAGATAAATGATTTGTTACTAAACGATATGTTTTATTCAACAGTTGGAATATATGCAGTATTATAAATTCCGATTTAACCCCGACTTAAACTGCCAAGAGTACCCATTCCGTCAGAACTGTTTCTATTTATATTCCACCAGAAATTAAGGAACTGATTTATAACTTTGTGCTAACCTTCGATCTGCACGTGTGTATAAAAATAAATGTAACTACCACAAAATAATGAAATATGTACTAAAATTTTGGCAAATAGCCCGTCTAATGTAGTAGGCTTTGGTGATCTTGTACAAGGGGGTTAATCAGTTATTAAATGGAGGTTAAAAATAATTAGTTTAGTTTAAACATATTTTATTGCATCGACATATCATTGTACAATACAAAAGGATTAAACAAAAGTTCTAACAACTTATAAACGTCTTCTCCTTAATTAAGGCTGTTAAGTTCAAACAGAATTTAAATATCCCAAATACTTTATTTGTACGACGCTTGAATTTTGTAACTCGTCGAAATGGTTTCCTTTTTTTTAAAAAAAAATATGTCTTAGTTAATTTACGGATTTGGTGGGTTATTGCCATTGTAAAATAATGGTATTATCGTGGTGCAGTTAAATTGATCTGATTAGTGGGTGTCTTTTCATTTCTTAACTTTAAATACCTTGTATAATGAACCGAAAGACGTGGGCGTATGTAATGCTGTCAATTTATTATAAAATCTAAAAAATATTACAACTAATTTCCGTCAAGGATCTTGAAGGGGAAACAAAAACCATTGAAATAGATAAATTGATATTTCAGATAAATATATTACGTAGGCCTAAAGACCGTAGGCGTGTCGTAGTGTTTGGGCTTTTTTAAAGAGTTTTATTTTATTCATAAAACATTTAATAGAAAGGGTGTACTAGTAATATAACTAATGAAATTTCTTCGTAGTTCAAGAAGTCTCCCTTTTCGAAAGGTCTCCGAATTAATAAGTACGTTCATATAATGGACAAGGAACCGACCATGTTGTTTGATGGAATTCAAAAATCTAATATTTATTCTCTGGATATAGGGGTGGGGTGGATGGCCGTGCACGTTAGATCATAATGTCTGTTATTTGGTCAAGTGGCGACGGCGTGGTTTCGAATCCCCGAGTAGGGCTGCGTGTCCTTCTGATTCCCCATACAGCTAAACCCCTCACACGCAAACAAATTATTGAAATAAAATTGAACCATATGTTAGTCCCGAAATGATCTAATTAACTCTCATTCCTCACTCTCCCAGCTTATCATTGAATGACCTGATGCCAATAGTTCCGTCATCGACCATTATGAGGAAGTACGTCATTGTAACCCCTCCCGTACAGTTTTATAATCCTAATCCAAGAGTGCACGAGTCACCCCCCCCCCCCCCCACAAAAAAATGAATTAGAATTAACTGCTTAGTTGATTTCAAATGAAATGAGATGAAATGAAATAGGGTTTAACGTCCTACTCTTCTGCTCCTAACCTGGGCTAATGAAGACGGGCATACGCTATACAGTGTGCTATAAGGGAAATTTTGCCCGGGCAGCGGCGCTACGACCTACTCTTATATCGAATTCTAACTGCCAAGAGATCTTTTATGTGCTCGCCAATGTGTACATGGGGGCCTCGGTTTATCGTCCCATCCGAACGACTAGACAGCTGTCCTTGTCAGGCCCTCCATCACTGACAAGAGGGAACCACGCTGAATGAACTTTCTCAGCCAATGCAGGGATCGAACACCCAGGCTATCGAACCAGCGTTTTACCCACCTAGCCACGTGACCCCCCCCCCCACACACACACACACAAAAAAGAGCTTATTCTGGAACTATTCGCAAAAAACATCTCAGGTACCAAATCACTGAAATTTGACTGAGGAATCTGTCTAGTTCATTATCATCACTAACTTAACCTGTGTTGCACGTAACCATCCGAATAATAGTTCCTGTTCATTATCGTCTGCTTTATTCATTCTTATTCAAATTCGATGGCGGCCGCCAACCCATAATAATATACGGTGAGGCAGAAAGACAAGCGACGGTCACAAATATTCATTCGAGTTCGATATTTTGCTGATGATTTTATGTATTAATATTATCTGTTAGCGATTGACCCGTCGTGGCAGAGCCCTTCGTCGAAGGTGGCATAATTCAGAACCGGAAGTGGTGGTACAACCAGTACATATACCCAAATTCAGCTCTAGGACAGGCCTAGTAGAATTGTCGAACACCAACAGGCAAACGTCGATCGAGTTACGACGTGGTCCCCCGTGATATAGTCCTTTACATTAATTTAAAGGGGGTGGGGGGAGGAAAGGGAGAGAAGGACTAAAATAGCTTTGGCCCTTGTTTCCGGCGTGACGGCCCAGGAATATCGGATGAACTGTGTCCATCTGCAATAGCAGACTATTTAACGCCAAGGACAATCGCGTAAAGACGTGGTTCTGATCTATTCCAAAAGCAGAGTAGATATAGTTCTCTGTGTGTAGAATCATAGTTTTAAAATAAGACAAGATATTTGTCTTTCAACCCGTGATGAAGAAATTATACTCCTCAGTAAATGATTATATAAGGAGTGAACATAGATATAGTACCATATTATTATGACCGGCTAGACAATAATAACATTCAATACGACAGTCCATTAAGAGAGGGTGTGTTTTTTCTACATGTAAAAATCATTAGTATGAATCTATAACTGAATGTCTTTACCATTTAATCGAACATTTAAAGTTCCAATTTCATATTTTTAAGTTATATTTTTAAAATGTATTAAAATAAAGCCCTAAAATAGATTGTATCTATAAACAGTCCTACTTTGTCAAAGAATAATCCTATTAATCCTGTAATTCACTATTGCCAGTTGAGAAATTGAAAAAAATATCATTTTTAACTTCAAATTCAAACGTTTGAAGATCGCCATTGCATGGAGGGGAATGGGAAAACAATGGCGGTAACTGTGTTATTATTTTCTGTGTCAGTGATTTTAATGCCTGTGAAATATTGCCCATGATCGTATAATAGTGAGTTGACAACCTTTTGAGCAAAAGACAAAGAAATAATTATGTTTTGACTTTCTTAGAAAATATGAAATTCCCGCTTTAACGCTTTAACGCTTCAATACTGCTCCAGGATGATCAAATTTTTCATTACAGCTCTGAATTGAGCTGACCAATTAATCAAATGTTTGAGAAACACAACACATAATACTGTCTTCAAGTTGGATAAAGTTTCAAACTATTTGCCGAATGCGTTATAACGGACTGGGCAAATATGTTTTTATACACTTACATTTTAATATGACGTATATTGTTGTCGCTCCTGTCAGTCCGTCCACACTTTGATCGTGGACACTCTATACATTTCACAATTTTTATACGCCCACATTTTCATGTGGACGTATATTGTCGTCGCCCCTGTTCGTCCGTCCGTCCGTCCGTCCGTCCGGACGTCCGTCCGTCCGTCCGTCCGTCCACAATTGTTTGTGAACAGTCTACAGGTCACAATTTTTATCCGATTTCAATGAAACTCAAAATATAGGTTTATCACCCTAAGATCTCGGTTCCTTTCGATATTGGCATGCATCGGACCGTAACTTCATGGGTTATGGCACCTGATTGTACGAAAAATCACGTTTTTTAGCTTGTGAACAATGTAGAGGTCACAATTTTGAACCGATTTGGATGAAACTTGAAATGCATGTTTATAACCCAAAGATCTTGGTTCCTTTCGATATTTGCGCCAATCGGATCGTAACTTCCTTAATTATGGCCCCTGATTCTCCGAAAAATCGCCCTTTTTAGCTTGTGGTCCCTCTGGAGGTCAAAATTGTTATCCGATTTAAAAAACCGTTTGATTATATCACCGTCCCATGGTTATGAAGGTTGAGTTCGAATTTCGTGAAAATCGGACCAAAATTGACGGACAAAATGGCCGCCGTTTGTACGCGAATAGTGTGAAAATATGTTATATCAAGGTTGTGGACCTTATAGAGGTCACAATTTTGAACCGATTTTGATGAAACTTGACATGTATGTTTATAACCCAAAGATCTTGGTTCCTTTCGATATTTGCGCGCATCGGATTGTAACTTCCTGAATTATGGCCCCTGATTGTCCGAAAAATCGCCCTTTTTAGCTTGTGGTCCCTCTGGAGGTCAAAATTGTTATCCGATTTAAAAAAACGTTTGATTATATCACCGTTCCATGGTTATGAAGGTTGAGTTCGAATTTCGTGAAAATCGGACCAAAATTGAAAGACAAAATGGCCGCCGTTTGTACGCGAATGGTGTGAAAATATGTCAAATCAAGGTTGTGGACCTTATAGAGGTCACAATTTTGAACCGATTTTGATGAAACTTGACATGTATGTTTATAACTCAAAGATCTTGGTTCCTTTCGATATTTGCGCCCATCGGATCGTAACTTCCTGAATTATGGCCCCTGATTGTCCGAAAAATCGCCCTTTTTAGCTTGTGGTCCCTCTGGAGGTCAAAATTGTTATCCGATTTAAAAAACCGTTTGCTTATATCACCATTCCATGGTTATGAAGGTTGAGTTCGAATTTCGTGAAAATCGGACGAAAATTGACGGACAAAATGGCCGCCGTTTGTACGCGAATTGTGTGAAAATATGTTCTATCAAGGTTGTGGACCTTATAGAGGTCACAATTTTGAACCGATTTTGATTAAAATTGACATGTATGTTTATAACCAAAAGATCTTGGTTCCTTTCGATATTTGCGCGCATCGGATTGTAACTTCCTGAATTATGGCCCCTGATTGTCCGAAAAATCGCCCTTTTTAGCTTGTGGTCCCTCTGGAGGTCAAAATTGTTATCCGATTTAAAAAAACGTTTGATTATATCACCGTTCCATGGTTATGAAGGTTGAGTTCGAATTTCGTGAAAATCGGACGAAAATTGACGGACAAAATGGCCGCCGTTTGTACGCGAATGGTGTGAAAATATGTTATATCAAGGTTGTGGACCTTATAGAGGTCACAATTTTGAACCGATTTTGATGAAACGTGACATGCATGTTTACAACTTCAAAGATCTTGGTTCCTTTTGATATTTGCGCCCGTCGAATCATAACTTCCTGAATTATGTCCGAAAAATCGCTTTTGTTAGCTTGTGGTCCCTCTGGAGGTCAAAATTATTATCCGATTTAAAAAACCGTTTGATTATATCACGGTTTCATGGTAATGAAGAGAGAATTTTAATTTTGTGAAAATCGGACCAGAGTTGACGGATAAAATGGCCGCCGTCTGTACGCGAATTGTGTAAGAATATGTTATATCAAGGTTGTGGACCCTATAGAGGTCACAATTTTGAACTGATTTTGATGAAACTTGAAATACATGTTTATAACCCAATGATCTTGGTTCCATTGCATATTTGCCCATATCGGGTCGTAACTTCCTGAATCATGGCCCCTGATTGTACGAAAAATCACCCTTTTTAGCTTGTGGTCCCTCTGGAGGTCACAATTATTATCTGATTTAAAAAAATGTTTGATTATATCACAGTTACACCGTAGTTATGGTTGAGTTTGAATTATGATTTTCTGATGATTACTCAAAATGCAACAACTCTTGTTGACTGCCCGGACGATTTGGCTGCTGTGTGGGCGTATGTTTCGTTGCCTGGCAACCTATTTTTATTCTATTTTAACGAATCTTGAATTTTAAGTTTATCTCCCAACGATCCCGATATTGGCATGTATTTAATCGTAACTTCATGGATTATGCCCCGTGATTGTACGAAAAATCACGATTTTAGCTTGTGGGCACTCTAGAGGTCACAAATGTTATCCGAGTTTGAATAAACTTGAAATGTATGTTAACAACTAAAAAAGAGCTAGGTTGTTGTCGATATTCGCACATATCGGACCGTAACTGACTGAATTATGGACCCTGATTGTACGAAAATTCACGTTTTTAGCTTGTGGTTACTCTAGAGGTCACCATTTTTATCTGATTTTAAAGCCGTTCACATACTGTTACACAAAAATGACAATTGAGTTCGAATTTCGTGCAAAACGGACCGAAACTGCCCGACAAATGGATGCTCTACTTACGCAAATAGTGTGGGCGTATGTTGCATGACAACCGCTTGTTAAATATTAAATTTGATGACAATAACCCTCTTTTGTATTTTTCTGTTGAGTTTATTAATTTATTTTTTTATAATTTCGCTTTAAATGTTTGACTAATACCCCCTCCCCTTTCCCCTCCATCAAATTATGCGCTACTGTTTGAACTCTTTTAGTATATTTATATGGTATAAAGTGGCATATTTTATTGATTTATTTGTCTAAGGTGGATGACACAACACTGACAATATCAACAATAGTATATATAGGTTACACTTATCTTTTAGTTTATCAAAAAGCCACACCCACGTCCAGTCAATATAATAATGAGGTTTGTTGGACGAGAGCTACAGAATTCGGGACTCGACTGAATGTAAACGATTTCAGCGTCATCAATATGTCGACATAGCTACGCTTGCCTTTGTTATATTAGCTTTCGATTTCATTTAAATTCTAAATAATGTGATTGATGATTATTTTCCTTAATTAAATTTAACAAAAGAAAATTAAATATAAATATCTTTGTTCGATACTATTTTACTCTATGTTTATGCACGGCAAAATGAATTATCCAGCATGCGTTCGTGAAATCAATGGAAAGTAAATAAAGTGAGCTACGGTCTTAACTTAATTAGCATTGATCGATTAAGATAATTTTAGTCTGGGGAGCCATGGTGGCTCAGTGAAGTAAGTAGGGCACACATCGCTCACTTACCAGGAGGTTCGAGGTTCGATCCCGGTTTTTGCCACAAAATGCCTCCGGCATTTCTGATATTGTTTACTCTTGTGTCAGGGCCTGTCAAAGAACAGGTTCTAGCCGTTTGGATGAGGAGGAAAACCTCGAGGTACTGTGTACACGTTGGTGTGCATGCTTTAAAAGAGCCCTTGAATACAATTAGTGTCCTGGCAAAATTTCCCCTTTTTTGCACACTGCAGAATGTCATTATTGCATTTCATGCCTTTGAGTCTGGAATATTTGGGCTTCAAACAAAGATTACGGTTCATCTCTCTCAATGTTTAGTTAGTAGCCTTAGGATAAATTTCAACACTTACATCAGAATATCCATAAGGTACGATACCGATAGGTTATTGCAAAATTGTTTGAACACAAATAAATCTGAAGATGGAATATCATACTGAACCACGCCCGAACAGATATAAAATAGTACAAAAATATGTGATGGAATGTTGATGGGTGGTCATATTGTTACCATTAACTATTACTCATATTTACTTATGTATAAATCTTTTCGTCATTTTTAACGTATTGAACGACCCCCACATCTACGTGCTAGCAACAAAGAACTTCTTACAGGAAGATAATAGCGAAAATATTATTAACATAGGTGGAACGTAGGTAATAAGAACAAAAAATGATATCTTTATCTAAAAATAGACGACTATTTACATAGATATATAACTCTCTAGACAGTTTCATTGTACAAAAAACAGTAGTTAAATCATCCTAATTTAATGGCTTCAACAGTTGTCTATATATAAATGATTATTTCTTGGTATTTTTAGATATCAAAATGGATATAGCTAGCAGCGAACCTCTTAAGTTGAGATGTGTACATCATGTAATCAGGGAATTAATCAGAGGATTAATACTGACCATTTGATTCAGTATTTTATTATATAGAAATGGAATGATAGAAGTCCGGGAGTGAAACCCTACGGAAATTCATTAATCATAATCTATACATAACAAAATGACATGCCAACTATATTATGATATTATGTATTAGTGTGTCATAAGTATAGGCGCAGAATGAAATAGGCCCTAAAGCAGCGCCCCGTTGCAGTCTCGTTATGTCTCAATCTGCATGTCATATATTTAGTTTGTGGTTTCGTGGTGCTGAAAAATATCGATGATTAAAAATAAATAATGATTTCTGAGATTCATATAAGAGAGTTCATTCAATAATAATTGTTAACTGTAAAGACGTCACAAAGTTTTTTTACGTTGAAACAGCTTTCAGAAAAGTATGTGTTTACTTAGTATATGGCCCAAGTCTAGCATTAAAATAGACCTATACATATCAGTTGGTTTTAAATGACAACAGAATTGTGTATACTATTTATCATTATATACGTTTATTCAAGGTTTTAAAAGACAAATCATAATGTAAGTGGGCGAAAGTGGTATTTTAAAATGTGGACAATCCATTTGTGTGTGTAAACTGTATACATTTAACACGATACCCCGCCTTATAATGATGTTTTATTTGATCAAAGGAGTTCTTCAGCCATTCTGTATGAGTTGAATGTATTTTACGTATTGTTATATGATATTTGTGTGGGGGTTTATTCAATAGCATTTGGTATAAAGGAATGCCTAGTCAGTGACCTCGGATGATATATTATACGAAAGTCACGCAAGCGAGGATATAATAGGTATAAGACTAAAATAAAGCAAACAATCGTTTGTGAATCTTATCTTAAAAATCGTAGAGGGAAAATGAGGGGATCCTTGAGTATCCACATCCAATGAAACACCTGGTACCACTTTCCCTTATGGTAATTATTTTGTATGAATTATGTTTTAATTGTTCACAACAACTTTGCCAGAGTTCAACTGAGAACGTTGAGAAGAATCTTCGGTGTCTTTGCAATCTAGTTCTCCCTTGCCAGAAGTAAGTTAGAGCTGTGTCTGTCATGTCAGGTTAGCGAGGAACTCTGTCAGATTAGTATTTCGGGTCAATCTGATTAAAATACGATTTTTATTTCGTTTCGTTTTTTTATACTTTCAATGGCCTACACTACCTGAAAATCAGATCAGTTGTGCTGGGAGATAGCGCCAGGGGGCATACGCGCGGCTTTTGACCTTATGACGTCATACATTGACTAATCGACCAGTGTTCCATGCATGGCCCGCCAAGAAGTCGCCGTTACTGACCGATTCATTGGCTAATCCCTCGCTTCAACCAAACTGCCGGTAATATAACAACCTTCTCAGATTCTAGTGTAGTAAAGGCAAGAAAGCGAAATTTTGAACTATAAAAAACGAAACGAAATAGGATCTGTGTTTTAATCAGTTTGAATTTCGGGTTGGACGAAAGACAAGGCTGTCTGTAGTACCAATTCGGAATCCGAACAGCAAACATAACCATAGATAATAAATGTCTTGCAAATAGAATGGGCAGAACTATATATCGTATTATTATATCCATATTATTATATCCATATTTGGAATACATGTATTTCTGGTTTTACGTTCAAATAAACAATTGATTAATGTCCATTCGACTTCATGACGAGGCTTTTTAAAAGACGTGAAATGAAATGGTCCTAGATATTTAATCGTGTTTTCTGGCGCTTAAAGACCACATCAAATGATTCAAAAAATTTTTACGTACGGGTACTCAATAGTTACTAAATCCATTTTCCGGCAAGTTCAAACTAATCTGATTAAAATTAATTCAGATATTTACGTTTTAGTATCCGACTGCCAAAAACGGTTTTCAAATTTTCAATTACAACCTTAATCTGGTTGATTGGCTGGTGACGTCACAGGCACTACACATAGTATACACATCATCTGTACAATATATCACATAGCCAGTTGACACGTGTGTATTTGTCGGTCCAATAAACATTTGACTGGTGTAATCATTAACGCATAATTATTTACATGTAAGTTACATATCACTATATCAGTCAAAGCATTTTCAAAAGCCGTCTTGGGTTGTAATAGATTATATATATTTGTGACTAGAATATTACCGAGTGTATTTCAAGATGCCATATTACCTTTGTGTTATTGAGAGTTGTGGAAATCCCAGCAAGGGAAAGGGTAATAATGTACCGGCGTTTCATGAATTTCCCAACGATGAAATCGTACGGAAAAATTGGAATGCGTTTGTAAACAATTCAAATCCTGATTGGCAACCTACAGTCACAACAGTGATATGCAGTGAACATTTTACGAACGATTGCTTAATTACCTATACACACCCGGCGTGTGTATTTATTAACCCCTGACTGATTCCTTAATCCCCCTAATTAAATAAAACAATTGACTACGGAATAATTTGTTTTGTAATACATTTTAATTCAAGATCCATTTTAAAATTTGTTTCATTATGTACGGCCGTTCTGTTTTCTCACGGCAGCGATTTTAATACAATCTATATACCATCGTTTGCAGTCTAAACGATTCGAGATACATTTTCGTCAGTATTGTGGTTCTAATTTAGAAGGGTAATTATCATTTTTTGTTTGCAGTCTAAACGATTCGAGATACATTTTCGTCAGTATTGTGGTTCTAATTTAGAAGGGTAATTATCATTTTTTGTTACGCCGGCCAGATCAATATGTAATAATGAATATCAAATACACTTGATCAAATGTGGAGTTCCTGGTGCCGTTTGGTGAGTGATTAAACTGTCAATTTAATTGTAAAATACTTGTATTCTTTATAAAAAAGTTAAATGATGTTAGACATTATAACCTTATCTTATCACAAACGTATATCCATCGAAGGATTTATATTTAGATGTTGTTTAAACACCAATCAACAAATAATACGAGGCTACTTTATTACAAAAACATCGGTGAGCAAAGATAAGATAATTAGATAATCAACATTCTTAATTAGGCCTACTTTATGACCCAATCACTGTTCAAATTTAGTCTGATTGATTAATGACAGGTATTAACGACACTACACTTGCGATACACATAGATAGTTAGGTGATCCTTCTCAATCTGTTAATTCTAACGTATATTGAGATATTTCTTCGTATTTCATTTTTACGGTCTATTTCAGAGTAATAAAGTCAAATTCGCAAGCAGAAATAAAGGCGCCGTACGTCTATAACGGATCGTCATTTACCAATCCCGTTTCAATCATGTTTGAAATTTATGATATATTTTGCATGACCACATCTTTTTACTCCTATACTCTTTTACTCGGGGAAATTCGAACCACAATACTCTTCTGACGAAAATGTATCTCGAATAGATGGGACTGCATACATAGGAGAGTGTATGACATCGCTGCCGTGTGAAAATGAACGACCGTACATTATGAAACAAATTCTAAATTAGAACGACGATACTCTTCTGACGAAAATGTATCTCGAATCGTTTGGACTGCACACGATGGTAGATTGTATTAAAATCGCTGCCGTGAGTAAACAGAACGACCGTACTTAATGAAACAGATTCTAAATTCGAACAATAAACTTCTGACGAAAATGTATCTCGAATCGTTTAGACAGGATCTTGAATTAAATTGAATTATAAAACAAATTATTCCGTAGTCAATTGTTTTATTTAATTAGGGGGATTAAGGAATCAGTCAGGCGTTAATGAATACACACGCCGGCTGTATATAGGTAATTAAGGAATAAACATTCCGAATATGCATTCGGTCACTGTGACGTCACTGACGTCTGAGGGGATTAAGAGTGTTTTCAATAATTGGCAAAGTCGTTTTTACGGGAGGTCTATTTTTACGACTTTGAATGAAGATAGCTGATTTAATTTTAGTCGGATTGATGTGAATTTGCCGTAAAGTGGATAAAATAACCATGGACTGCTCACATAGAGAAGTTTTCAGGGAAATTTTATGTGCACTTTAAATGTTTAATGCATTCATTACCGAGGTTTTTACACATATAAGTGTGTGTGTGTATTCTAGACTTTACTTGTAGAGCTGTCAATGTCATCATCACAGAGAATATATGGATAATTAAACAGCCTAAATATTGATAAAATAAAGGCGTAGTCTAATTCTTACTCTTTAAAACACAGTAAATCCAAGCTCATTTAGCAAACACGACCTTTTCTTATGTTTTTTTTATTGTAATTAGTTAGAGATGTTAGACAGCTAATCGATTGATTATCGATCTGAAAATCATTCATTTGGTGATAAAGAGATGAGGGATGAATCGTATACTAGTCGCTCGAACCTGTGAAAGTTTATAAAACAGGATTAAGTTAAGACCTTTCAGAGTGGGGTCTCGGAAGGCTTAGTGGTCTAGAAAGTTGCACTTCTAGCTCTAGCTAACCGGTCATCTGTGGCTTGCGGTCGTGGTTTCGATCCCTGGTGTTGGAGATAGATAGAGGCGCCTTCTCAACCTCTTGCGTTTATTTCAAGTGCCCCGGTTTCCTCCCAGAGGAAAGACGTTCACCGGACGTTAAACACTAATAGAAGAAGACCTTTCTGATTTCACTTGATAAGCCCACTGACTGGTTTACAGTTTTCAAAATCCTAGAAAATAAAGTAATGTAAAACTATAAATCATTTTATCCAAATCGCATATTGGGGTAATGTTATGTTTATCTATCCCATATTTTAAGAACAACAGAAATGTGTACTATTAATAATAATTAATTTGTAGATTTTATCTCGAATTTTCTCTTTTTTTTTCTGGAATTAGTTAGCTGGACTTTAACCAAGACTGTTAGAACCGACAATTACATTGATGAAAGAAAACCTTTCTGGTCTTGGATGAAAGAGAGAAAGATGTTTAACGATTGACTGTGATAGGAATTAGAGCTATAAACATGTATCATAATAAACTATGTATGCCGACATGTTCGGTCTTCCAGCAGTAAATGGTCTAATTTATCAGCTCAATCATCTAATTCCATCTGATCAACGGTTAATCAAAATTGTTCACCGGCACGAAACATCAATTTACTTGTCAAATGGCATTATCAAACGTCACGTTATACAAGCTTGGTATCTTTTGCATCGTTCTAGGGCAAGTAACTGTAGAAAGGTTGAGATGTGGAATTCTGGTCCGGTGTATGAATGTTTGAGATTGCTCTGGCTCTCCGAAAAAGGGATCTTTTATTTACGATTCGAAATCAAATTAGCAAACATGAAGAAATTGTTAATTTAGCTTACCTAAAAGATTCGATTCTAAATATTGAGGTCTTTGGAATGGTCCCCAAAACAGTTCCTTTCAGCTCTATGTTTTCTTGAGCTCAAAATTATGATTTGAAACTATAAGATAAGATAAAGGTGCCATTTCTTCGTATTTTGGTGTTTGTTGTGCATATCCGTTTCCACTTTTACCAAAGGATGCTATGTAAATTGTTGGAGTGCTCCATTATAGCCAACTTTCTTGGATTTTATAACTGTATGAAAAAGAATCAACCAAAATACCAACTCCATCTTCCTAGCCAAAATGTAAAACAGTGCAGCCATATTTATACAGACTAGATTACAATATTTTGCCGATAATTAAAGATGCATTCTGCGCATAACAATACGTCATTAATGACAATGACCGCAGAAGATAATGTTAATTAAACACACTTCCGGTTGAGCATTAAGGGGATGCTCAACTTAAGACATACATGTACTACTTTGAGTAATGGGGGAAAGGTATAGAGAGATTTATGGTGATGGAAGAAAACAATAGTTCCATGCACAGCAATTTTTTTTTAGAAAAGAAATAAGTATACGTTGAAATATTGTTTCAAATATCGGTTACCAGACAAGTCTCCCGCAACTGCAATATCGGTTATATACTGACACTTTGTGACCTTGGTTCTTATTGAGAACCCAATCAATATGCGAAGACATTGTTGATTAAAGGTATTAAGAAATACGGTATTATGTTCCCTTGTGATTAGAGTACTATTATAATGGTCCTTTCTTACTAGTCCTTTTGCTTTAGACCATGAAGAACACTGATTTTGTGCACACACATAAGCCTATCATGGGATCATCATGAATGTTTACCTATACTTTTAAAAATTTGATTTATTACACTTCAAATACATTAAACGCCTGCAAATGTTTGAATTTCGTTTTGAATATCGACTAAATAAAAGTATGCGTTGATATTATGAAACATATAATGCCATGATTTTCCACCCATCAACCGTGAAGTCTTAAATGCGTCCCTTGTAGTTTCTACACTTAAGTCCTGAAAAATTATCCTAAATATTTAAGATATAGGGGTATTATTTTTCCGCATTAGCTTATTGTTCCACTTGAGTTATTGACGAAACAAAACACAGCTGCAATAATCCGACCAAAAGAATTCGAACACACAAAGAAAATTCGATTGTGGGGTATATCCTAATCTGGGTCTACTTATGTTCGCTCGTGCTGCCTTTAAGCAAACAACTGCATAAACAGAGTGTTTACTTTTAGTTTCATAACATTACAACCGTTGATTTAAGGAATTACTTAATCAACGTTAGGCAGTTTGTGAAAAACAAAACCCAGAAAAATAAACCTGCCGCCCTTTCGCGTTTTTTAATCCATGATTAAGTCTTTACAACCTGCCATCTAAAATAAATGCATAAATAAAAAGAAAGCATGGAGTTGTGCTCTCGGGTGCATGATTAATTGTGTTAAAATTGCCCCTTTTCATTCAAATGTACATAGCCGACCATGAACGATTTTATATCTAACATACCATGTGTTCTCTGGCAACGGTCACTAATAGTGTTTCTTATCACCGCTTTAAAGAGGCATTATCATTCCCAATCACAGCCGGAATGCGAAAGCCTTATTTGAACTCTGGACAAGATGAATAGCCTTCAAGTCCACGTACAGTATAGGTAGGTCTACGTATGACGTCACATCATACTCCGTCGATAACACATTCATTGTTTACATCGGTGGTAATAATACAAACAGGTAGCCTACGGTCATTAAAAGTGTTTCGCATCTCCGCTTTAAATTTAAAGAGGAATTTTCACTCCCCAGTCTGTTTCACAGCCGTCACGCGAAAGCCTTATTTTAACTCAGTACAAGATGTCTGATCTTTAAGTTCACGTGCAGTATATGTCTACGTATGACGTCACATCATAATGGCGTCGACAACACGTGCATTGTTTTCATCACAGAGAATAATACACACCAGTTCGCACAGAATTGGTGCCATTTACTCATTTTACGCCCGCGCGTACTATTTTATGTACACATTTAAGCTAGAGAGGAGATATATATCTATCCATATAATACTTGTTCTTAATAATTTTTAAAAATTGTTTTAGAATTTAATTTGCAAAAAAAAAGAAGAGAGAGTTGATTTTGAGAGGTAATTAACTCACCCCTATGTCACCTATTTCAGTAATAGCAGAGGCCCAGTGAATATTTATTTCTGCTTTAAAGAGGGATTCGCACTCCCACAAAGAAATTTTCAATAAAAAAAGCCTAGCTCCCACTTTGCATAAAATCTAATTTAAAGTGCACGATGAAAACTGTACAGTGAAATAAAACCTGGTAAGACCTCCAAAACGACAATGCTTTTCGAAAATCCACCAGGAAGTGTCCATGGTGAGCATAAATATCATAATCATATGTTACATGTTTAAAGGGACACTAACATTCTTGCTGGCTTGGCAGCCCCAGAAAATAAATAATAGCCTTATTCTAAGTACTAGATGTTTAAGTGTCCTAAATGTTGTGTAAATTATCCATTACGACCTATTTTACTTGTCTAGAGGGTTCGAAAATATTTTAAATCAAAGTCACATTTGAAAAGGTTTACGTTAGACTTTTCAAATCAATTAGTTGAATTTTTCCAATATTTTAAATTAGGTGTGTTAAGATGAAATTTATGTCATCAATTAATTGGAATATTGTAAAATAATACAATTTGTTGACCAGAATGAAGATTGGGACATATTATTTAGTTACAACAAGAGTGTTATTGGGGCTTTAAATCAATTTAATATCTGAAATAGTCTCGTTATATAAATGTAAATACGTCTGTTACGAGTCGCTTGATTTCAATTGTGGACAAAAAATCCAAGATAGAAATCGAAGCTGATAACACCATTTTAATTAATTTTTGACACCGAGTTTTAATATAATCATATATTATTCTATACTTCAGAAGTAAACAACCCTATATTGCACACTAACTGGGAGTATAAATGTGGGAATAGAAGCTTTGATTAGGCTTTGAATGATGCCTCAAATGAGAAACTGGTATATCGTCGACGATAACTCAACACTGAATGAATCATACCAATCATTTGTGGAAATCTTATCTATATCAAAACAGAGGGTGGTGCCATGAGATAGGGTTTAACATCCTACTCTTCTGCGCCGACTGGGCTCATGTAGACGGGTGAAATACGCCATACAGAGTGCTAATATAAGGGAAATTTTGTCCGGACAGCGACACAACGACCTACTCTGGTTCGAACTCTAAATGCCACCAACAGATTTCCCCAAGGTCGCTGAGATGTAAATAAGTGACCTAGGTCCAGGTTAGGGTTACGAATAAGGTTGGCGCTAGCCCTGTTTACATTTCGTGACCTTTGCCGAAATCTGGAGATGGCCTTAAGAAAAGATCTAACCGGTAGCCTTGGTTAATAGATCCTAGTTACTGACAGAGAGAGAGAAATGGGGTTTAACGTCCCCTCGACACAAACTAGGCCATTTCGGGACTAACATATGGTTTAATTTTATTTCAATAATTCGCTTGCGCGTAGGGGTGTTTAGCAGTGGGAGGAAACCGGAGTGCCCGGGGGAAACCCACGAGGTTTAGCACGTCGATGTGTGCTTTTTTTTTACCAGGTTTTTTTTCCATTTTAGATTTTAAAAAATTTAGGTGTTTTAATTATAGCCCCTTTAAAGCGATAATTTCATATTTTCTAAGAAAGTCAAAACATAACTATTTCTTTGTCTTTTGCTCAATAGGTTGTCAACTCGAAACCAAGCTGATTGGGACCATGGCTGATTGGGACAAAAATCAAAGCTGATTGGGACCACATTCTTGGCTGATTGGGACCACATTCCAGGCTGATTGGGACCACCACTAGGCTGATTCGGACCACACGATTAAAAAATACTAGAAACTTAGGTTTTGATATTGAATTAAGTTTAATATAAATTAAAGGAGTTTTATATCTATAGCGTGACTATAATTATGTGCTTTTTATGTAGGCCTGCGTTATTTATGTTTATATTCCATTTTTTTATGTCACAGTTACACTATATTATATTAACAGAGATTATCTTATTAATCTTATGTAAATTATTATACGTTTTATGCAATTTAAACAGACCATTTTTTATTTTATTTTATAAACTTCATAGCTTGTTTTGGAATCCATTATAGCCTATACATTGTGTGTAATTATATGTTAGAAATACTGTTTAAACCAATTTATGCTAATTGCAATTAAGTCATACAAATTTGACAACTAATACCGGTACTAGCCCCTACACTGTAACAAAAATATCCGTGAAAAAACGGAAAAAATTCCGGAAACAAAAATTACCAGGAAAATTTTATCCGTATTTGTTTTTCCTGTAATTTACAGAAATTCCCTCAATTAACGTAAATTCCATTTTCAAATCAATATTTCATAGAATGTGCGAAATAGCTTTATTTTACGTCCGTTTCCGCGATATATCAACTAATAATGGTCAGTGTTAGGACCGGTTAGAGACTTTCACATGTAAGTTTGCGGTATTATCAATTTGCAGATATGTTAACTCTGCCATAGAGACAAACCGGCTTACACTGGCCAATCGGTTAAATTATCCAGATTTAAGCGTGCTTGGTTACCAGACAATACAACCCATTCTCGCTGAGCGTTGAAAATTGTATTTACACATTTATGAAAATACTTACAATCTGATTACCGTATGATGAATGAGAAAACACTTTATAGATCTTATAAATAATGGAAATTAGATATACATGACTATTAATATACCAAACTCTACACAATATGATCCTTAATATTATGGTTAATAAATTGAAATGAATACTATTAAATGATACTTATTAGGAATTATTATATATGTATATGATTTCTTATCGTTGCATTTGAAAAAAGAAATAGTCCGTTATATAATGGAATGAAACGTTTTATTCCTGAATTTCACGTAACTTTCCTGTCATTCCACCGTTTTTTTCCGTAAAATAACAGAATTAAGTCCGTTATAGAAGGGAATAAAATATTCTATCCCCAAATTTCACGGAAGTTTCCTGATTAATACTGGATATTCCACAGAATTACATAAAACACGTAATTTGAAGAAATAATTCACTCTTTTAACACAATTGGGGGCCACGATTGCAGTGGTTTGGATGGGGAGTTCGCGTTAAACATAATTTCATTTGACATTTGTTATTTGAATTTGATTACCGTGAAGATCTAGACATACAGAAGCTTTATTGTCATTCTAGGTCTTGTATTCTCTCCTGTTCAAAATAACATACATATTTTATTTAGTTTAACTGGACTGACGGATACACTAATAGTGCCACTGCCCACAGGCGCGGATCCACTCAGCCCCAGTGACATTTTCGTTTGCTTTGTCACTGTTGTAGTTCACATATTTGCTCTTTAATAGATGACATAAATATGATTTTCGCATTGTCTCCGCCCAAGCAATCCAAGGTTGCAAAGTATTACCCTTTGTTAGAATGTTTGCCCCCCACCCCCATCGACAAAATCCTGGATCCGGGCCTGGTCCATGCAAACTCTTCATTGTTTAATTAGTCTCAACATAATCAAAGATTTACCAAAACGTGTAGCCAATTTCAATTTATTTCCACTGACTTTCGTGGCTGTATTAAGCAACAGGGTAAAGTTCAGTTTGGGTAAAGTTGGAAGGCCGTTTCATGACTCTGTCTATATATATAATAGAGGGTCTTTTTGAGATTAGCGGAAGTGCTGAATAACCTATATAAATAAGGCGGTCCAAATTTCCTGTCGGCCAGATTTTGGATTGAAATGGAAATTAGAACCATAAAAATAATATTAATTCTATAAGGCTACTTTCTATAGTGGCCTTTGTTGGCCAATAATTGTTTCCGGTTCCGTGAGTAAACGTTGGAACCACTCATTGATAAAGTTAACCCCCCTTCATGCGGTCAATTTAAGCTATGAGATGCCCAAGGAACAACTGTAATAGTGTAAAGAAAGTCCTTTTCATTTTATAACTTCATTAATTATATCCCCGTTCTCCACGGGGCTATATATGTCGCCAGGAAATGTGTATGATTATTCATCATGCACGGGGCACGATAACGGTGGTCTTTAACCACAAACCAATAGAAGGGTTTGAGGTGCGGGTGCAATCACAATTGTAGGCCTATAATTGAAAACAAATATTGAACTCGCGCACATCGCGTATTAAAATGAAATGGGTTTGACGTCCTGCTACTGCAACATCAAAGGTTCAAAAATGAAAATTAAATCATCACCAGATTATAATAATTATTTACATTTTTTATAAATCGTGCCCTCCTCACTTCCCCATACGGACCCACACCCTCACTAAACACCCACAACCCACGCGTCTTATATCTTCAATAAAATAAGTATCACCTCCCTAAATTTTTTGATGTTAAAGATTATTGTTATAATCTGTAGATTTAAAATCAAGGCTAACATATGACCAATGGTTCTTTTACGTGTACGCCAACTGGACACAAATTCGGTCATTTCCGGACTAATATATGGTATATGCATGGGTCTTTAGTGGTTAAACTGCTATCTGCAAATTTCCGCCTTGGTTAAAGATTATTGTTGCAATCTGTAGATTTAAGATCAAAGCTAACATATGACCAATAAGTTTATACATAAAAGCGATGTTAATATTTTATGAATCACATTCTATTATATCTTCAAATAGTCAGATAAAAGTGGATATCTCAAGATAAGAATTATTTTAGTTTGGTAAGACACGATATACATTTCGCAACTTCTGTTTAACTGGGCTTTGTTTTTATTTACTTATTTCTCAGATAACAGTTCTTTACATTACGAAGTGAATCATTTGGCCCATAGAAGCCAAATGAACGAAAGGGATGTTTTACCTGACCATATAGTCTGCCAAAAATAGTTCTAACCAATCAATAATAAATGTTCCATATATGGATAATAATAACACCCGACGTCCAATCAAAATATAGTAGCTATTTCGGTGGACGTTTGTCTTCATAGATGCTATTGGCTGAAAGGTGACGATGTATGAGAAAACAAATTTGATTGGATGGGGTGATTGCATTCCCACCGATGCGAATATCTGTCATGCATGGCGGCTCGAGGCAGACGAAAAGAGTGTCGATATCGCGTGTGGGTTTGTAGGAGTATTTTCATGAATGAGCGAATATAGAACTAGAAACCACTTACATGTATAAGTTTAGTTGACAAAAAGGTACCGGTTTCAAACCCCGGTTTTTAGAAAGTGACAGTCTTAAAAATGGATATTTTACCGAGTGGAAACATATTTCGGGAACTGCAAGTAGTCCATGATACGGGCTATTTCTCAGCTCAACCATCGTTAGAGGACCGATGGCAGCAGGTTCGTACGCTTTTTATGGCAAAATTAAAAACATAACGTGCATGAAACAACATTAAAGTACATAGAACTGATAATGGCTTAGACCTAGACAAAGTCGATAAATACACTAACCCGTGTCGAAATGTCAAACATGGAAAACAAATTCTCTAAATGGTTGATCGTTACAACTAAGTCTATCAATCGGCTAAATTTCCTGAGTGACAGACATGAGTCACACAACACTTGGCTTGCAAATCTAACTAATATGAACAACATTAACATGCTTAATGACATATACATTCGTTTTACTAGTCGGCTAAGCATCACTCTTGATATTCTAATATAGGCCTACTTCTTTTACATGCACGAAGAAGGTAAGCTTGTTTCTATCTGTCAAAGCGTTCACACGTGTGTGTGTATGTGTATGATAGTAAAGGCTTCACGTGCTGTTAAATTAACGGAATTCCTATCTCCAGGAATTCTAACATCTTCAATTTAATCTCACAGTGAAGCTAGCCATGCACTGCCATGGTAAATGATCCATCCCATTCATGCCTGGGCATCCATCAAGGAGATAAAAGTCTAAATTTCCCTCCTGAAATAAAGCTAAATGATATTTCTTGAAGAATACGATTAACATAGTAGATATTGGCATTACAAAACTACTGGTACAAAAAAATGATTTGGACTGTTTTGGCTACCTTTGAGATTCTGAATTTCTTAATAATTATGACTTAGTTATTCCACATAGTGCAATTTATATATATATGTACTTAAAAACTGTGGTCTATTACAAGTACTGCACATTTTGTGCTCGATGAGTGACAGAATCCTCAGGCAATACACATTTTAATGTACATCCAGTATTGCACTGCGAATGATATAGTTGTGGAATGTGGAGATATTAGCAATAGTCTAGTCAAGTAAAGATGTTGCACAATTACCAAATGTGAAAGCACACATCCTTCCATCAAATATAAACCAACTTTGCACAGTTCTTTTTGAAAATTTATTCAACATTCTGCTGATACTGATGATCATAAAAAAAGATTACACAAAACCACACTAAATACACTGTTAGCACATTATTTTTCACATCAGTGTTAAAATATATATATCCCCCCACAAGCAATATCCTATTATTACAATGGTCAATCTACACTTCTGTGTGTGGAATGTAGAGTTAGGTGTATTATTATGGTGTATAATTACCAGTAATTAGTCAAACATCCTTTCATTATAATATGTTATAGTATTATATAATATATAAGGATGGTGTTGTTATATAAACATGATATATATACATATAATTATATGCATCATTATCTTGGCACTGGGGATAATGGATACTGTTTTCAAATTTTTGACTTCCTAGAATACAGATACTTTGTTTATTTCTATATACCATACCAGTACCTACAATTAATAATTCGGTATTGATAACCACAATATTGTCTTTGAATTATGATGATAAGAAATATTGGTTGAATGCCCTTGCTGCTGTGACATGAACTTGAAATAAAAGTTGTAAATGATGGGACTAGAAATTAAAGTATAAATAGTTTTAAATATGTTGAAAATTACAACCATTATACATGTAGTACTTGCTGTATGTAATGTACATAGACATAGATATAAATATAGGCCAGACTAGATATATATTGTCAGTATATGTCATATATATACTACTGGTATGTGTTTATTATATAGGATATTAAACACTTGAATTGTGTATTTCATGTATAGATGTTTATGACCTCTAATAATTTGATATGATATTGAATACACCCTTTCTAACCAAGTGAAATACGAATACAGTAATATAAAGGATTAAATGTGAATATCCAGTTATCCACATATTTTTCGTGAGTCTAAAATATGTGAATTGACTGATTGTGCAGTAAAACTAGGATAACATACTGTTAATAAGGTTATAGACCTACCTAGAAACGTGGAGTATTTCAAGTCATATTTACAGTAATAAAAGATAGTGACAATAGAAAGAATTTAACAATATACAGTTAAACAAATGGGCTTGACTCTCTACATGTAGCAAAATCCGATTACAGTAAAGCTTGTTTCAGAAAGGGTACCCTGTCTCTTGTGAGACCAGTCACTACTGTGAAATGAAATAGGATTTAATGTCCTAATGTTCTGCTCCAAATTGGGCTAATGAAGACTGGCATACACCATACAGTGTGCTATTAGGGAACATTTTGCACGACAGCAGAACGGCCTACTCTTTTATTCCAACTGTCAAGGGATCTTTTACATGCACGTTCCATCCGAATGACTAAACAGCTGTCCTTGTCAGGCCCCCCTGTCCTACATCACTGACACAGGGGAACCACGCTGGAAAATCTGGATGAACTTTCTCGGCCAATGCAGGAATCATACACAAGACCTTCAGACTAGCGACCCAGCTTCCATAGTAATTGACATAAATTTCTTCCTACCGTAATTTGCAATAAACAGAAATATCTTGTTTTCTATAGATGTACAAGTATGGTAGTTGAGAAATTCAGATGGACCTATCCACTTGAAATTGTACAACCAACTTCTCATGTTATACTATATTTTATGTTACTCATTGATCTATAAAAAATGCTGTAAAATTCTCCCCTAGGGTTTTAAGTACAGTTTTAGTCTGTCCTTTTTATACGCCCACATAGAAATGTGGACGTATATTGCCGTCGCCCCCGTCCGTCCGTCTGTCGGTCCGTCCGTCCGTCCGTCGGTCCGTCCGTCCGTCCGTCCGTCCATCGTCCACAATTTCTTGTGAACGCACTAGAGGCCAGGGTTAATATCCGATTGACTTTAAATTTATACACAGTGTTTGAGGTCATGAGACGAAGAAGCCTATTGATTTTCAGCAATATCCGATAATTATTGCCAGAGTTATGACCCTTGATCACTTTGAAAAATCTTGTGAACACTCTAGAGGCTAAAGTTAATATCCGATTGACCTTAAATTTATACACAGTGTTTAAGGTTATGAGACGAAGAAGCCTATTGATTTTCAGCGATATCCGATAATTACTGCCAGAGTTATGACCCTTGATCACTTTGAAAAATCTTGTGAACGCTCTAGAGGCTAAAGTTAATATCCGATTGACCTTAAATTTATACACAGTGTTTAAGGTTATGAGACGAAGAAGCCTATTGATTTTCAGCGATATCCGATAATTACTGCCAGAGTTATGACCCTTGATCACTTTGAAAAATCTTGTGAACGCTCTAGAGGCTAAAGTTAATATTGGATTGACTTTAAATTTATACACAGTGTTCAAGGTCATAATACGAAGAAGCCTATTGATTTTCAGCAATATCCGATAATTACTGCCAGAGTTATGACTCTTGATCACTTTGAAAAATCTTGTGAATGCTCGAGAGGCTAAAGTTAATATCCGATTGACTTTAAATTTATACACAGTGTTTAAGGTCATAAGACGAAGAAGCCTATTGATTTTCACGGATTTCCGATAATTAGTGCCAGAGTTATGGCCCTTGATCACTTCAAAAAATCTTGTGGATGCTCTAGAGGACAAAGATGATGTCCGATTGACTTCAAATTTATACACAGTGTTTAAAGTCATGAGACGAAGAAGCCTATTGATTTTCAGCGA
Organism: Patella ulyssiponensis; assembly: GCA_963678685.1. Classification (NCBI taxonomy): domain Eukaryota; kingdom Metazoa; phylum Mollusca; class Gastropoda; family Patellidae; genus Patella; species Patella ulyssiponensis. Next base: position 80,941,999 of record OY783225.1, on the reverse strand, counting down.
TTTCTGATAATTAGTGCCAGAGTTGTGTCCCTTGATCACTTCAAAAATTCTTGTGGATGCTCTAGAGGCCAAAGTTAATATCTGATTGACTTGAAATTTATACACAGTGTTTAAGGTCATGAGACGAAGATGCCTATTGATTTTCAGCGATCTCTGATAATTATTGCCAGAGTTATGGCCCTTGATCACATCAAAAAATCCTGTGGACGCTCTAGAGGCCAAAGTTAATATCTGATTGACTTTAAATTTACACACACTGTTTAAGGTCATGAGGCAAAGAAGCCTACTGATTTTCAGCGATTTCAAATAATTACTTCCAGAGTTATCTCCCTTGATCACTTCAAAAAACCTTGTGACGCTATAGATGCCAAACTTATCATCCGATTGACTTCAGATTGATACACAGAGTTTAAGGTGTTGAAACGAACAAGTATTTTGATTTTCAATGAATTTTGATAACTGAACAGCTAAATCCATGATGTTAAATGTTTCCTATACTAATTGTTAGCGTGGGGCAAAACTTTATAAAAAGCAAACAAATTCTAATGATTTTCAGATAATTACAAAATGAGTTGTTACTCTTAATCAGATTTTAGTGAATAACAAATGTTTCATTCCCAAAAAAAGTAAAAATATGCGACAACCCTTGTTGACTGCCCGGACGATTTAGCTGCTGTGGGCGTATGTTTCGTTGCCTGGCAACCTATCTTTAATAATATTATTTACACTCTATACCCAGCTATTAGTTATTTATGAGCCAATACTGCCTACAGCTTACAAGTACACAGTCACAAATGTGATCATATTTGAGATAACTCTGTCATCTCAATGAAACGGTTATGTTATTGAGTGTTGAAAACATGTTTGATTGTGGGAGGTTTAATGAAAGTAATAGTTGTTCAGATTGAGAAAACAGCCCAACAACAAGGGGGTCATTTGTAGTATGCCTGCATTATTTTGTTTTTCCATACATGTAGGGGCAATATATTATGGATTTATGGAATACAAAACATGTGTATAAAAATAACTGGTAATGACTTGTGTGGGTCACGGTATGGACCTTGTATTATTTGGTTTTAGATTAGGAATTTTTGCTTTAAACCAACTTTAAGATCAATGAACGATATGCTTCTGTCCATTACTCAGATTAGTGAATATTCAAAAATCAAAAGGTTCTTTGTACGAAGATTGAGACATTGTCATCTGAGTTCAGTTTGATCAGAATAGGTCAATGTAATATCAGTTTCAGTGGCATGTTATCCGTTCTTGAGTAGAATAAAATAGCAAGTAAAGATATTAATAACATACTGTTACTACATGTACTGCGCAGGTATGACATTTGTTTTCTGCTTGGCCCTGTCAGCCACTCACTTAATCTGCCCTGTCAGTATTATATTTCATTTTCTTTGAATTTTTAAAAAAACAAACAGGATATACATGTATGTGCCACATAGTGTTTTTCTTTAACAGCATTTATTTAATAAAAATTGTGGTTAAGGCTTTTTATACGCCCACATTGAAATGTGGTCGTATATTGTCGTCGCCCCCGTCCGTCCGTCCGTCCGTCCGTCGGTCCGTCCGTCGGTCCGTCGGTCCGGCGTCCACAATTGCTTGTGGACGCTCTAGAGGCTAAAGTTAATATCCGATTGACTTTAAATTTATACACAGTGTTTAAGGTCATGAGACGAAGAAGCCTATTGTTTTTCAGCGATTTCCGATAATAACTACCAGAGTTATGGCCCTTGACGACTTCAAAAAATCTTGTGGACGCTCTAGAGGCCAAAGTTAATATCCGATTGGCTTTAAATTTATACACAGTGTTTAAGGTCATAAGACGAAGAAGCCTATTGATTTTCAGCGATTTCCGATAATTAGTGCCAGAGTTATGGCCCTTGATCACTTCAAAAAATCTTGTGGACGCTCTAAAAGCCAAAGTTAATATCCGATTGACTTTAAATTTATACACAGTGTTTAAGGTCGTAAGACGAAGAAGCCTATTGATTTTCAGCGATTTCCAATAATTAGTGCCAGAGTTATGGCCCTTGATCACTTCAAAAAATCTTGTGAACGCCCTAAAAGCCAAAGTTAATATCCGATTGACTTTAAATTTATACACAGTGTTTAAGGTCATAAGACGAAGAAGCTTATTGATTTTCAGCGATTTCCGATAATTAGTGCCAGAGTTATGGCCCTTGATCATTTCAAAAAATCTTGTGGATGCTATAAAAACCAAAGTTAATATCCGAATGACTTTAAATTTATAAACAGTGTTTAAGGTCATAAGACGAAGAAGACTATTGATTTTCAGCGATTTCCGATAATTAGTGCCAGAGTTATCTCCCTTGATCACTTCAAAAAATCTTGTGGACGCTATAAAAGCCAAAGTTAATATCCGATTGACTTTAAATTTATACACAGTGTTTAAGGTCATAAGACGAAGAAGCCTATTGATTTGCATCAATTTCCGATAATTAGTGCCAGAGTTATGGCCCTTGATCACATCAAAAAATCCTGTGGACGCTCTAGAGGCCAAAGTTCATATCCGATTGACTTAAAATTTACACACACTGTTTAAGGTCCGGAGAGGAAGAAGCCTACTGATTTTCATCAATTTCAAATAATTACTTCCAGAGTTATCTCCCTTGAATACTTCAAAAAACCTTGCGGCGCTGTAGATGCCAAACTTATCATCCGATTGACTTCAGATTGATACACAGAGTTGAAGGTGTTGAAACGAACAAGTATTTTGATTTTCAATGAATTTTGATAACTGAACAGCTAATTCCATGATATTAAATGTTTCCTATACTAATTGTTAGCGTGGGGCAAAACTTTATAAAAAGCAAACAAATTCTAATGATTTTCTGATAATTACATAATGAGTTGTTACTCAGATTTTAGTGTATTACAAATGTTTCATTACCAAAAAAAGTAAAAATATGCAACAACCCTTGTTGACTGCCCGGACGATTTAGCTGCTGTGGGCGTATGTTTCGTTGCCTGGCAACCTATCTTTTACATTTGTACCAATATAGGGTACCTTATAATAGTTTGGTATGTTAGAGCTAAACCTCCTGTTATCTGTCAAGTACCTACCATGAGGTGCTTTTTAATAGCAGCAGACATTATAATATAGATGATATTACTGAGATCCTAGTTTCTTGTCTAACATTGTATTGGCAGTTTGCCGGCTACAAACCAGACAGTTTACATGACTGAATGATGGACAGTTATAACACGGAAACCCACAATGATTTCATGAATCAGCTCTTCTGGCAAGTAAAAGATATGGGATTGAATGGTAGACATCTTATTGCATATCTCTGTTCTCAGATATTTATCATTTTAAGACTTCATACTGAAAATTGCAACTCATATTTACCCTACTGTACATTGACATGAGGTATTTGTCATGGGAGCCTATTGGTGTCAAATTCCTCTATGCAACCAAGATATTGTAGTTCAAATCTAATTTCATAGTAATACATACAAGAGGATACATCAATTAACAATGCATGTAGGTTTGATACATTGATAAAACAATGTAGAGTACACGTACATACATACCAGGCGGTAGCTGTAGTATACTGTATATAATCAGATTAGACATATTGTTATTTCTGGTGTCAACACCTTTCCCTTTCCACCCACACATCCTCCAGTTACCAAACCCATAATTATCAGCAACATCAGTATAGCCCTGATCAGTGATAATGACTCTCTAACTTCTGAAAATAATATGAAGTCATTGAGCTAGTTGTTTTGACTACCGTACATGTACTTCACCCAATACCCTCATCGAGACGATTTAAAAATGTCCTCAATTGAATATAATGACATGATAAGGTGCATATATCAAATCTATTAAGTCATCAGTTCCAAACCAAAATGATTTTAATTTGACCACAAGTGTCACTTTGATCTGTATTAGCTATATCTATTATGACTAGGATGTGTAGAAACAAATGACGTTTACAGAAATTGCATTGATTTCCACGATGTTAACGGGTGAACTTAGGTACAGCCTTGTGCTTCGCGTATTATGCAAGACGACAAACATTTAGAATCAATAGAACCAGCTTATCAACAGGTTGACTTAAGCAGAAAAATATCAATAAAGTCATTGAGTTAATCATGTCAGGCATTGTAAAATTACATACATTCTTTGTGTTGTAGATCAAAATAGAAGTGATCTTTTTTGAGCCGATTCTCATGATTAATGTACATGAATGTGTGAAAGAAAGAGAGAGAATGAAATGGAGTTTAAAGTCCACTTGACACAAACTAGGTCATTTTGGAACAAACAAACAGTTCAGTTTTGTTTGAATAATTCACTTGCAGGGGTCTTTAGCTTTGTGAGGAAACCTGTGGACCAGAAAAAAACTGATGTAGTTGGACAGACATCCCTACTCCTTGTCACGTACAAGCAGGGAATCGAAACCGTGCCACTTGAATCAATGACAGACCTTTTGATTTCATGTGCATGTGTTAAACCACTAGACCACCCAAACCCCCATTGTGTAAAGGGAAGATTATTTTTCAAACAGTCCAGTGAGTCGAACAGTGTAATTTTATTTCTAAAATATTCGGCTTCAAATATCTGGTGGGTGCTGTGTCTGTAAAGCTAAACTGTAGACCCATCAGATCTATGCATGCATAAGATCACTGAGCCCCCCCTCTTCAAATCCCCCAAATTCCTATTATAGTATTAAAGTGAGAATTACATAATGTAGTCAAAGCATTTATTGCAAGCTTATTTTGGGGAATAAAAACATTCTGTATATAACTGATGTCAGACTGTATTTGTTGACAAAATCTATAAATACACAGTTTGTGAGTATTGATGGGCTATTTGTACTTGTAGGGTCCATATTGCCTCAGGTAAATAGATTACAGTTGTGTTATCTTACTCACAGTTGACATTACATCACTACTGTATAACTATGTTAGATCACTTTAAAGATTAATATACATATATTACTGTTCTTTATGTTTTCATTGACCCTCCTGTTTTATCTACTTGATTGGATATCTCATTTATAAATTTTTCCTGATGAAATACTGTCCAAACAAAATTTGATATTTGTCTGAAAACATTACCCTCACTGATAGGGCTGGAACAGTGGCGTGTGAGCACCTTGTCCAATAGGACCTAGGAATCAAAACCAATAATTAAATAAATAAATAACATTACAAAATTGTTTTGGGATTACACTCGTTTACATACTGAGGGAAATGAAATACAAATGTACTACCTGTATTTGTAGATGTTAGTATTTTACAATGAAAACACCTATTTATACATTGGATTAAGTTTGTTTGTATTTTGAACTAATCTGATTTAATGTCTCGCTTGTCAATATATCAAATCTCTTTGGTCAATATTATTTCAACACCATACATGGTAAGAGAGTAACAGTACACTTTACATGTAAATACATTTATTTCACAATATACCAATATGAAGTAATAATTTGCCAACAACATCAACAGTATTATAGTTGTGCAATTTTTAGATCTAAATAAGGGGTATTTTAGATAATATTTAAAGCTAAGTTGTTCATGAAAGCTATAATTCAAGAAATAAAAAGACTGAAAAATGTTTGTTACATGGTTATATATAATTTAAACAAATTAAAAAACTTAGCTTGGACTCATCTTAGACTTGATACATTGGCCAGTATAAGAGTATTAAAATAACAGAAAGTAATGTCAACTTTAAATGGCCTAATTTATGTTCACATTGATCAAATTTAATAATGTTTGGCCTGATGCTTTTTGGTAAGGTTACTTACTTTTTATTGTGTTTGGTCTGAAAGTCTAATCTGGAATGTTTGGGCTTGAAATTGAAAATCTGTTATTTTTCCAGACAAATTTATTAAGGATTGTTTTGGGTTTGGTATTCTTAAGTAAGGTTACTCCCATCATATAATAAAAGTTATATGAATATCAATTTAAGGTGTGCACCTTTGACATAAATCATACAATACATACTGCTTAAAAATATCTTTGCTCAGGTTTTTTTATGAACAATTTCTATATATTAATTTTGAAATAAAGGCATTATGAGTGATGCTTCACTTGCTAAGTGATGACACACTTACTGATGTTGAAATCTGCTGTACCTCGTTTATTGAGGTGCTGTTTTATTGAATTTAGCACGAATACACCTTTTCATCATAACCTGATGACCCCTTTATAGTCAGTTTATGAAGTAAATTATGCTTGTTATATGACACATACAAGGTGTCCACTATCTATATCTCTATTCATATACATGTAGTTATGAAGTATGTCTAAAGGTAAACATAAAGTAGTCAGTTACTTAGCTTGGTTAAATATATATAATTCAATTTTTCTTGAGCACCAAATCCATCCATAAGCTTGCTCAAAGCACTTTTGAAAGCAATGCATGGATTATGATGTAATGAATTAGAAAGGATTTTTCAAGAAGATAAGAATAAAATTAGTTTAATAAGACACTGCAGTGTATTTCATGGTAACGTTAATACGTTATGTAACTTTTAGATATTTTTGCCAAGGCACCTGCATTATTTCAAAACTTTTTACTGTTTTCCAGGAATATCATAAAAAATAACATTATCAAAGATATTGTTATTGGAATTCCAACCATTAAAACATAAGTATAATAGTTCTCTTTAAGTGTGACTACTGTTCCTATAAGCCCTTTAATCATTGATGCATAATGTATACATTTACGTTGTCTGAGCTACACATGTACATTTGAAACACTTAGATGCAGTACACATTTATGGATAATAAACTTAAAGCATACTGATCAATGTCGTCTACTTACTATAAAAGTTTGTGTGATTTGAGTCAGTAAAATATTGATCTTGGCTTTTCACACATCAATATATGCATAGAGATGTTTGTATGTTATGACATATTGACACAAGAAGTGCAAACTCATGCATTTCATCAATTTGGAGAAAGAAATGGTTAAAGTTCTGATAGTTAGGTTCCTCTTCCTAAGAAGTTAGGTTTATCAACGACTTGAAACTAATAACCATATCTCAGGACTAGCATATTTATTTCAATACGTGTCTTGCAAGCAGAGGTCTTTGTTGGAAGCCTTTTCTAACATATGGTTAGTAGATGTATGTACATTGTAGGTCCTTGCAAGTTTGATTGGTATTATGTACATTTGTACAACATGAAAAGATGTACCATTATTAGCATCAAATGCTATTATAAATTGCATTTAATAATAGAACCTGCCTACTGGCCATATGAATAATAGCTCAGAATAAATGGAAATTAATCATGGACATTTTACCCTCAATATATTGGAAACTGCCCAGGCATTTGTGTTTGCTTGCTGTAAAAAGATTTTAAAATTCAGTTTAAGCAATAGCCTCAGGCATTTTAGTCCACTTAGATTAAGGTTTGTTCAACCTCTAGACAGTTACAATCAATATATTGCAAATGTTTTCAGTACAATTAATATTGTATGTGTGGCCATTCACCTCAAAAAAGAAATTCCTCAGGTGGTTGATGTACATGTACTTTCATTGATTGAACATCTGAAATATTAAGTTATAAAAAAATTCCGAAGGAAATTAAATACTACAGAGAGATGATATCTTCAATCAGTCGTGGATGACTTCACTGGGGCAATTTATTTCATGAAGGAATTTAAACCTAACCTTCATGGATTTTTATTAATATATTGTTTATCACTTTGTTGGGTTAAAATACGCTTAATCTCAGAGGTTGTGAATTTAGTGTGCAGAAAATCTTCAGAGCCCCAGATGGTTGTGATTGTTATATGCTAAATCAATTATTTTCGGAAAAGATCATAATGCTCCAATACTTTTATCTTAGACTATTTGATTAGCATAAATCTTTGGAATATTTTTGGATGGCAACGCAAGATATGTGACTAAGTGTGTTACAGATGTGTCTGATGTTTATTGGTAGGATAATTCCCAGGAGCTGATAAGAGTTACTACATTATCTTGTTTATGTTGGAGATGTAGCAAAAATATTGTCATCACTTTTATGTTCATCAAGTTGGTGTTCACAGATGACTTGCTCCTGAAATTGTCAATTGGGGTCTCCCAGTGTAGGGTTATTGTGATTGAGAGTAAAAATGATAAAAGGTCAAGGTAGCGTTAGTGTCTAACACCCCATGAACATCTTCTCCTTATTGTCACTTAAAAGAGTTTCTGATTGTGAAATAAGCTGATGACTCATATCATGTATGATAATAAGAAATATGTTTTTATCTATGTCTAAAAAACTTTTACACATGAATCTGACTCAATGTATATAATGAAACTTACATAATTATATATTACTTATCATATAAGTTTCTACATAACTAAATAAAGGGTGGGTTAAATAAACTATGTATTTATATAAGGTTGTTTGAATCTTACAGTTTTGAAAATTAATATTTTATATAAATAAAGGCTTGAGTGCATAGAATATTGACACTTCATGTATTTATGAATGCATAGACATGGATTACATGTACATGTATTACTAAATACATGTTGGAGCACCATCTATTTTAATTGAAATTAAAAATCACATGGTTTGCCATTATGCTACAAGAGATCTACAACATTAGAAAATGTTGAGCCCTTTCTTTTTGCTGGTATATGGCCTACCTATACTATACACAATGTTCTTTCTTGTACCTGTTGTACTGTCCCCCTATTTTTCTCATTTAATTAATACTGGGCACTCATTATGGTACAAAGTATAAAAAAAAACATGCTTCTTATAATCAAATGTTGTTTGTTGTCATTAGCAGTTAAATATAATATCTGTATGATAATTAATATAGTAATAATAGACCAGCAGTTCATTATGTTGAGTAATTATACGAATACTTGTATGACCAAATGAATAATGTATCTTTTACAAAATCATAGGTAGGAAGATTAGGTTTCGAGACAGGTGTTTATTGCACAAGGTCTGAAATAGAAATCTTATATAAGAAATTATATAAGTATTTTGTAAATGTTGAATATGAAAAACAATAACACAATATTATCACCCAGCTATATGATATATTGATATATTAAACTTTTGTCCATTTAGTCTCGGGTCTCCATTAGCCAGGTTGGTGTAGACTCGGTTTACCTGGAAATGTATCCCCAGGCTTATACCTTGACGAGATATTAACAATGAAATGGTGGCCTTCAATGGGAGGTGTCAGATTAACAAATGTGATAAAAGTAAATCCTACGTTAAGACATTAAGCTCAAAATGACCACATTAACTAGAAAATACATCTATTTACAATGAGGCATGTATAGTAATATGTTGCTTTCTCATCTCTTTTCATCTACTTCAAGGTTTTCCTTGTTATTTTATCTTAAAATATATATGAAACTGAACACACCTGCTAAGAATATTAAATCGAGGTGGCAGTAATTTGGTAATTCAATTTTGTACAGATCTGTAACTTTGTCTTCCTGCAAATGATATGCAATATGTTTAATTATTATTTAATGTTGCTTGACATGCTTTGTTGATGCCAAATTCTCATGACATTAGAAATTATCAGTGTCTGTTGCTATGATTCCTTGGAGAATTGTCTGAGACTACGCCAGTCGGTTTTGTATTAATAGATTCATAATGTCATGGATATAGGAAATGAGGACATAGTTTATAAATGATAGTCTTCAGTTAAAGTGCACATAAAATGTCCCTGAAAACTTCTCTATGTGAGCAGTCCATGGTTATTTTATCCACTTTACGGCAAATTCACATCAATCCGACTAAAATTAAATCAGCTATCTTCATTCAAAGTCGTAAAAATAGACCTCCCGTAAAAACGACTTTGCCAATTATTGAAAACACTCTTAATCCCCTCAGACGCCAGTGACGTCACAGTGACCGAATGCATATTCGGAATGTTTATTCCTTAATTACCTATATACAGCCGGCGTGTGTATTCATTAACGCCTGACTGATTCCTTAATCCCCCTAATTAAATAAAACAATTGACTACGGAATAATTTGTTTTATAATTCAATTTAATTCAAGATCCAATTTAGAATTTGTTTCATAATGTACGGTCGTTCTGTTTTTAATTTTAATACACTCTACCATCGTGTACAGTCTAAACGATTCGAGATACATTTTCGTCAGAAGTTTATTGTTTGAAGTTAGAACCTGTTTCATTATGTACGGTCGTTCTGTTTACTCACGGCAGCGATTTTAATACAATCTACCATCGTGTGCAGTCCAAACGATTCGAGATACATTTTCGTCAGAAGAGTATCGTCGTTCTAATTTAGAATTTGTTTCATAATGTACGGTCGTTCATTTTCACACGGCAGCGATGTCATACACTCTCCTATGTATCTATTCGAGATACATTTTCGTCAGAAGAGTATTGTGGTTCGAATTTCCCCCGAGTAAAAGAGTATAGGAGTAAAAAGATGTGGTCACGCAAAATATATCATAAATTTCAAACATGATTGAAACGCGATTTGTAAATGACGATCCGTTATCGACGTACGGCGCCTTTATTTCTGCTCGCGAATTTGACTTTATTACTCTGAAATAGACCGTAAAAATGAAATACGAAGAAATATCTCAATATACGTTAGAATTAACAGTGATTGGGTCATAAAGTAATTTAGAATGTTGATTAGGTAATTATCTTTTTCTTTGCTTACCGATGTTTTTGTAATAAAGTAGCCTCGTATTATTTGTTAATTGGTGTTAAACAACATCTAAATATAAATCCTTCGATGGATATACGTTTGTGATAAGATAAGGTTATAATGTCTAACATCATTTAACTTTTTTATAAAGAATACAAGTACTTTACAATTAAATTGACAGTTTAAAGTTACAATTTCATATTTTCTAAGAAAGTCAAAACATAATTATTTCTATGTCTTTTGCTCAAAAGGTTGTCAACTCACTATTATACGATCATGGGCAAAATTTTTGGGGCATTAAAATGGGTGACACAGGTTGATTGAGGAAATAGTTACTCAATTACCTCCCTTGTTTTCTCATTCCTCTCCATGGACGGCCATCTTCAAACGTTTGAATTTGAAGTTGAAAATGATATTTTTGCCAATTTCTCAACTGGCAATAGTGAATTATAGGATTAATAGGATTATTCTTAAACACGGTAGGACTGTTTATAGGTTCAGTCTATTTTAGGGCTTTATTTTAATACATTTTAAAAATATAACTTAAAAAAATGCTATTGCAACTTTAATCACTCACCAAACGACACCAGGAACTCCACATTTGATCAAGTGTATTTGATATTCATTATTACAAATTGACCTGGCCGGCGTAACAAAAAATGATAATTACCCTTCTAAATTAGAACCACAATACTGACGAAAATGTATCTCGAATCGTTTGGACTGCACACGATGGTAGATTGTATTAAAATCGCTGCCGTGAGAAAACAGAACGGCCGTACATAATGAAACAAATTTTAAAATGGATCTTGAATTAAAATGTATTACAAAACAAATTATTCCGTAGTCAATTGTTTTATTTAATTAGGGGGATTAAGGAATCAGTCAGGCGTTAATAAATACACACGCCGGGTGTGTATAGGTAATTAAGCAATCGTTCGTAAAATGTTCACTGCATATCACTGTTGTGACTGTAGGTTGCCAATTAGGATTTGAATTGTTTACAAACGCATTCCAATTTTTCCGTACGATTTCATCGTTGGAAAATTTATGAAACGCCGGTACATTATTCCCCTTTCCCTTGCTGGGATTTCCACAACTCTCAATAACACAACGGTAATATGGCATCTTGAAATACACTCGGTAATATTCTAGTCACAAATATATAATCTATTACAACTCAAGACGAGAAAGGTCGGCTTTTACTACTACTACTACTTGGTGTTTAACGTCTGCTTCCACATAAGTGATATCGCTTTTGTCGGCTTTTGAAAATCCTTTGACTATTATAGTATAGTGATATGTAGCTTACGTGTTAAATTACGAGTTAATGATTACGCCAGTCAAATGTTAATTGGACCGACAAATACACACGTGTTAACTGGCGGTGTGTATACAGTGATATATCGTACAGATAGTGCTATATTGTATAGATAATGTGTATAGATTATGTGTAGTGCCTGTGACGTCACCAGCCAATCAACCGGATAAAGGTTGTAATTGAAAATTTGAAAACCGTTTTTGGCTGTCTGATGTTTAAACGTTAATATCTCAATTAATTTTAATCAGATTGGAGTGAACTTGACGTAAAATGAATGTAGTAACCCTTGGCTATCAATATATGCAATTAAAAATTATTATTTTATGTGGTCTTTAATATATGAATTCTGCGACCTCTGGACATGGTAATACTGCATACTGGATTTTATTTCATATATCGCTAACAACTAGAAATATTTGAAATTAGTAAAGCTAGAGTATATGCTTACCATATATGCGAATAAAATGATAAAATAGAATCAGAGTAATAAATTTGTGGGAAGTTTAACACAACACAATTTTTTAGACTCAGAATATTAGAATGGTAGAACTCATCAACTATTCCAAAACACAATATTAGAATGGTAAAACCAATCGTCTAGCACAAAACCAAATATTTGAATGATAGAACCAATCAACCAGCCCAAAACATAATATTAACATTGTACATTTTAGAACAAGTGGACTACCAAAAACACTGAAATGATTGTAAAATTCACAAGGAAAAATTCAATAATCAGGTTACCCAATTTTATTGTAGGACAATCTGAAATCAATGTGATCATTCAGTTTACAACCGAACAAGTGATGACTAGATATTTAGTCAATGTGAATTACATGGCTTGAAATCAAATTACTATACTGTGACATAAATATTCAATGGATAAATCTCCAGTTTAATCCAAGTGAAGGAAAACTCAAATGTAGGCTGCTTCGTCTATTGAATATTTATGATTTCCTGTAGTTGTGATGAGTCACATTTTTTAGCTTCCAACATTCCGTACAGTGATTGCTTGACCAGTAGAGATCAACACAAATAATTGACCACTCATAAGCAGGTAGTTTTATCAACATAATCCCCCATGATCCCTCTACAATGACCACTCCACTTGTCCACTGTTGATTTAGGCCATTGTCCAGCTTTTAAAAACCACCAACATTACAATAGAAGCTTAACCTGGCTTGCACTCTTGTTAAATTTGGACAGAAAATACAGAAAAAGCTGATGAGAGGATGAGCTTTGCTTTATTCACATAGATCTCCCCACAAAATTACAATATATTCCTTTAAAGTGGAGTTCGTCAGGGAATTTATATTGGCTACCTACCGAATACTAAGTGTTTTCACAACTTTTCCAAGAACACAGACCAAAAGCTTTGTTCAATCTTTGTCACTTTTACTTTGTTGTTTTGGGTTAAAGCCAAATATCATAATTTAATTCAATGTGTATGAATATAACCATCAATTCTTGTTATAATGGTATAATGGGTCAGTAATTATTAAGAAATTTTGGAATAAGGCTCATTCACATTAGCCTGAGAAAACATATTTGGTAGCGATGTTTGATATTATATTCCTGGAAGTACGGAAACCTAATATTCAAATGTAACAAAACCAGCATTAGAGTAAACTTAATTACCAAACAGGCATCATGTTTATTAAGTTCAGGATTCGGTTAAGATGAGCCAGTTGAAATTCATATAATCTGATTTGATTCCAGTATTTCATTGTAAAAGTTTACAAACAAATAATATTAGGATTGAGAGTTTCACATTTTCTGTCACAAAACAATAAGTATAAAAGAGCCATTAGGCTTTTAAACACAGTAATTTAAGTTTTTCTATTATTCGTATTTTAATGTATCATGTAGCTAATGAGCTGAACTAATCTTTATCTACTATTTATTTAAAACTACATAGAGATTACACTACCTCATTTATATAAATTCTATAAAGCCAACGTATTAGCAAGTATTTAATAGATGATTAACACAAATCGTTATATTTCAAATGGCCAAACTAGGAAAGGGAAACATTATCTGGTTTGATTGCTATTCTGGGTTGTACAGTGGTGTGTTTTGTGTCATGGTCATATTCTGGTAATCAAAACTCAACACTAGATCATGGAGTTTATGGGTTTATCGTGGGGGATTATCATCTTTATGGTTCTGTAAATGGTTGCTAACACTTGTAGTATAAAATTCATGATTAAATATTTGCGTTGGCGTTTTTATAGAATTGACTCTGAAGATTAGAATTTCATCTGAGTGAAAAAAAAGTAATTGTAAAAATAAATCGACATTTATTTTATTTGCATTACTGAATAGCTTTCCCAGATGTGTGTGTACATGGTAGATATATCCCTGGTTACATCTAAGCTTTAATGGGTACTAATAAAGTATTAATTAATGCATGTACATAATAAAGGGGTTTGATTGTGAATTAATAGTAAGTTGTTGTATATATAGATCTAAAAAAAAACAAATGAGTTTTAATGCGAGTATTAATGGTTGGGATAGTTGAAAATACCACCACTAATTTAATAAATGAGCACATAGGTTTTTGTTTTAATAAATATGCAAAAATTGAACATATTTTAGTTGGCATCTTGTATAAGTGGAAGGAAATCATCGTATCTGGAGAGAACTCACATGTTCAAGCAGTCAACCGTACTCGAACGCTTGACTTCTATAGAAAACGCACACACACACACTGACCACACAGATTCCCTACACCTACCCACTTCCTTTTTGGAAGCAGTGAACATCACTGTAGATAAGATTTGATTGATGTGTTTAAATGATTGTATGGTAAGATTAGACAGTGTCCAGTATGTATACTATGATACGTAATGACCTAAAGACCTGTATTTATTGTAAACTAGAGGTGATAAGTGAAAGAGGAAGACCCATAAATTCTTGACCTTCCTCTTCAAGGTGACATTTGTCATCTTATCTCTGATTGACAGCTTTCTACTAATAGCCCCATACATCAACCTACACTGACAAGTATTTGGAGACTAACATTCTTATTTCTTGCTATAGCTATATGCTGTGCAAACTGTAATCCTGCAAGGGAAGTTGAAATCGTTGGACAGACAAATCTTTTTTGTACATTCTGTATAGTCACTCATACAATTATTATTTCAGTTTCATAAATTCAATTTAAGATTGTTATGTTGTATCATGGACCTTGTAATGTATTATAAGGTCCATGGTTGTATGTAATACATCATTCAACCCCACCACCCCAACCTCCTCAATCTTTCAATAGGATTATACATTTATTGTTGAGGAGTTAATCTGATCAAAAGATTAGACAAGTCAATATGAATATGTCGTGTAGTATGTATATATTGACAAGTTTATAAAGTACATATCTGTAACAGATAAAATTTCAAGAGTGCATGTTAAATACAGATTTTTATTAAACATTGAAAATCATTGACTACCACTTGTTGATATGTGCAATATAATCTTAAATATGCATTATGTAAGAGCTAAATCTCTCTACTGCAGGTCTTGATTTCTGCTTCAAGTCTTATATATAAACTATTTTAGACATTTATTCACATGACAAGCCCATAATCAACTCCCTAGATCATTGGATGGCAGAGATTAAAATGGATTAAGACACCTCCAAGAGGATAAAAATGGCTTATCCAAACTTGGCCTTGATTGTCAAGTACCGTTGCTACGATAATAAACAGTCTATGCTACCTCTTCGATCAGTCATAACTTTGCTCAGAATGAAGTGATTTTGATGAAATTTTCAATATATTTACCTTACATTTGTCAATTTTTGAAGTAATATATCAAGAACAGTCAGCTCTTTATCTATATCATAATGTATCTTTAAATATTTTATTAATGTACTTCAATTTCCTAGTCAGCTGCATGTGAAGGATATATATTTAGCCATGTTGTAATGCATAGAATGTACGTAGTATACAATGACCTGATTTAACCTGTCTGTTGGCATATAATTCATATTTTATGACAAGTTCAATTAAACTAGTAGAAATAGTACCAGTGAGTGCCACGAGTATCATTATTGACAGGACTGGTCCCGCTTGAGTGACCTTGACAGACAGCTTCCTACTTATCCATCACTCAGATACTGGCACATCAAAAAGATCTTCCATATACTATTTCTATAACTGGACCCACAAATGGTATACTGTGAAAGATGTCAGAGATTGTGACCCATTGCTTGGTCCATACTTATCTCTTTTACTTAGATCTTAATCTGTAACAAAAGTTCTCGATTTTCACTTGTACCAGCCGTTAAATACATTAACTATGCTTACTGGACCGATAGATAGCATCTCCTTTCCTCTTTACATGTACCTTTTATTGCCAGTCAATGGGTTTTCAGGTGGAATCTGTAAATATGCTGGATACCTGTATCTTAAAGAGTTCCACTAAAACTGATTAATTTATAAGATATTGGGGGTTGCATGACTCATGAATATCATTGAGGTGATATCATATCTAACATGCATGTGATATGGAATAAATTAGTTTGTTAGTATTTATTTGAAGTGATTCCACAACATAGCTTCAAAAGTTCAGATTCAAGTCTATAAATACATCAAGATTCAATATTTTTCAAGAATCCAAGTATATCCTATTTCTCTGATAAAACAAAATAATCGAATTCTCTTGATTAATGGGGTTTATGGGGAATTTATCAATGATATACAATTAAACACTTAAGTAAGGGAAAATAGAAATTGGTGAATACAGCATGGAGAATTGTGATTACATGGAACTGAAGTGGGAATTGCAGTTGATAACTGGCCCAACCTTATATTAGGCACACTTATAATTGATTGAATACAGTACACGAAATGTTGACATATCATTAAATCTCATTTTCTTCTTCTTGAAATTTACACATTCTTGACTTTGAGGTTGAATGGAATGGAAAAAGAAAATGTCCAATTTATTTATGAAAAGCTTCCTTTGATACAGCTGTATCTTTAATGGCTTGAGGTTGAACTGGTTATTGGTGTGAGATTAAACATCAAAAAGATTCAAGTCAAGTTGAGTAGTCAATCAATAATACTTCTCTGTCCCAGGATAAGGTGCTGCAGTGTTCTATCTATTGAATATAAAGTAGAACTAACCATCGCTTTATCCCAATTCTTCATCAATATCTTATTCCCCACTTTTTGATCTCGCACTATCTTTTTTGTTCTCCCAAGCCAATAATTTTCTTTGATGAAAAGGCTAATATCGATTACATCTATTCCCCTCTTATATAACTGATTAGGTTATGGACAAGAATTTGAAGAACTTATAACACTTTCTTAAGGGAAAAATAGACAATTTAATTCAGTTATTTTTATTTTAACACAATTTTCGAGAGAGTAGACTTTTTGTGACATTTTAAGATGTCTCAACCATAACATGTTATATATGTAATATGATTACGTTCTTTCTTATTTTAGAAACATAAACATCTGCATACAATATGACATAACTTTTAAAGGCAAAATATTTCAAACGATCTTCAGTTACCTCTAACCATACATGTCTGGTATCTAGCTCAATAATGCACTTGGAACATTGCAAAAGTGAAGCATATATATCTATCATGCTTTATTTGTGCATAGTGAGTATCTTGCTTTAAAATATTTGACCGTTAACATGATGAATCAGTTTGTCCACAAGTATTACGCTTACTGGTAATATTTGTCATAAAAACTTTAAACTCTTGAGCAATGTTGCTGGGCACACTTTATCCTATGAAATGAAATGGGACTCATATGTATTTGAATATTATGTAAATTCATGAATTTTCCTACCAGCATCACATGACATCTGTTGTACCACACTAAGGATACATAATACTATATCATATATCAAATCCCTTGTCTAAATGTAAAATATAACTAACTGAATATGTCAACGCTTAAAAAGCTTTACTCTTATAGACTATAATCTTATCAGGTGCAAAGCTGTATGTCAGATACATCTAATTTATGACATGTAGGCACTCAGTCAATATTTCAAATACTGGTACTTGAATGAATAAGTTACTCGTCTGGGCTTTACAGTCTGTCCACAACTCAGATTTTGTATGTACAGTGAACATACTGGTTACCCTAGGTCAGGTATGATTGTAGAAAAAATTATGGAACAGATTCTATAATAGATCCAATTTCAAAATATTCAGAATTTGTAAAAATATTTACAAATCTACATAAAATACCACATTCATGTATTGCACATAAAGATCCATCAACTTCATAGTTAAAGAATAGATCTGAAGCATGGCTAACGGTTTGGGATGAAGATACCACAGCAATTGAATGAACAGATACACAATTTCTGTTATTCCCCAAGGACTAGTATTTGTGCATATCTTGAAGGATCCTTTGATGTCTACAAATACTATACTGTACACATATATCTATTCATCAATTAATAAAAGTTGGTTAATGGATAGGTATCACGCTTACCATTGGGCGACAATATCATAATAGTTATCAATACATGGCATTAATCAAGATGTGATGAGTGGTTTTAAATATTTATCTTATGGCCAGTCAGTATTTGTTGTCAAAACCCAAGGGAGAACTCCATCTCTTTATTACTGATCACTGTCCATCAAGCATGAAATAGTCTGGATCTGTCATTCATTTATACACAATTCATATGATCATTTTTACACCACAAGTTTGCCTAAGAATAATTGGCCAAAAAATCAGCCTTTTTACATTCCACTTTTGGCAACTTGAAGACCTGGAGGTTAAAAATCGTAACCTGGGTATCAGTCATCAGACCAATATGTCATACAGTGCAGGGTTATTAACAGTACTAAAATATATTCCATGTCTAGAATTAACTGGTGACCATATCATGAATTTGTAGGCTATTAGCTAGGTATTTCAAAAAGAGTGGGCATACTCTGCCTCCCAGGTGACACACACACACCACTACAAGAAGAATAAAATGTACATGTAAGTTGTGTACATACATTTTGTACTTATGCAATTCCTCTTCGGGTAACTAATGTTTTTGAATGCAGTTAGATGTAAGTAACACTGTCTTCATAATTTAATTACCAAAAGGAAAACATGCAAATTTCAAGAATGTGAACTCCACTGTCAGTAAGATGATAATAACAATTTATTTTATTTAAACATTACTTAAAATTATAATGTTTTGTGAAATTTAATATGAGACAAATAATAAATATAACAGTAATTCATGCCAAAAATTTAGTTTTACATCTTTCCACATTAGCTGTTACACAAAATGAATTATCTTGGGCATATTACATTTTATTTATGAATGTCTTATGACTGCTCATCTGACTAATGTACATGTAAAATACTGAAATGTCATTAGTGTGCCATCTGTAGTGACACTGACATGGAACAATGTAGACATGACATGTAACATAAAATCTCTATGTACATTTTATGTTAGATTCAAATTAGTTGTAAAGTGCTATGTCATTTTAGATTGTGTCAATAATACACAATAAGTTAAACATTCACTGTCTCTCTTAATGAATTGATGTGGATGATCAACTTATGAATATTACACAACAACTTCTAAATACCATTGAAAGAGTTATAAAGACCTGAATTGTCTGTTTATCAAAAGGAATATTCAATCCTGTGATTCCTGTGACATGTAATGAATTTATCTAAAGGTTTATTTCAAGGTAGTTTCTTGAGTGTTTGCACCACCATTATTAATAATTGTCTACAAAATATTGTGACAGCTTGATTTTAATTTTACATACAATATCACAAACTGATCCCGCAGTGAATATTCGCTTGGCCGCTACAATCACTGATAAGCATGACATCCACAAGACTTAATGAGTTCGGCATATTAACTTTTTTACTCTGACAAATTAAATTCTCAAACATTTTTTTAAAGTATAAGAAAAGTAAATAAAGACGTTTGAAGTATTTGTAGTTAAAAAATATTTCCTATTTAGTGTAAATGGGTATTAAAATGAGTAAAATGCATCATTTTGCCCGAAGCAGTTAGGTGTTATGTAAACAATGCACGAGCCGTTGAGCCAATGTCTGACGCCACGTGAACTCAATGCATGTGTTGTGGACAGTCATCTGCTACAGAGATAATTCGTAAGTAATTCTCTGTGAAACAGATTGACAATATCAAATAGAATATATCTAAAACGCAACGGATAAATTCCAGTGTTTGAAAATAGATAATTACAAAAGAGTTATACAGCAATTGGTATTAGGGCCAAAGCAATTTAATTTTCTTCAGAGACTTGATCAATAAAAAGTCATTTGGGCCTTGTGAAAAATGTTTTATTTAGAATATCATATCGTGGAAGTGTGGAAGTATAAATGTTTTTGAGAAGAGCAACCAACTATTTTGGATTTTTTTTAGATCATTATTTTTGCACCCAAAAATATGACTAACTATTGCAGTACTGGTAGGTGTTCCTGAATTGGGTTGGCCTGATTATAATCATCAGAGATTAAGTTAAAGAAATACACACAGGAATTCTTTGAGCTGAATGTACAACCTATAATCAGATGTATTGACAGGGGTTTGATTATTATCAGTGGGTCGTCCTTTGCAATGGTCAGATTAACCTCAACACGACTAGTAGTTGCAGATCAATAAATGACTATTAGATTATCCACAAAGGAAAGGAAAGATGAGCTTTTTACTCTTGGACCTATTTTAAAGTGGTTACCATTGCTTTAAAAATATTATATAATAAAGCAAAACTGGATGAGTGACTTGAAGATACAGTAATGTCAGTGGTAGATCCTAAAGGGTAAAACAACACTTTTATGAGATAAGTGTCATGGTCCGGTGCTTTATCCTATATCATCAGATGGTGAAATGGGATGGGCATTCAAAGTGTGAGATAATGATATACATCTACACATATATGTGATATCACAATTATTATTTTGCATCAATGGAAATGAATCCCAATGAGATCCCATTAATTCATAAAAAAAAAATGACGTCAAACGGGGTCTTGGATTTCTCTTTAAAAAGCTGTGTGTACATGTTTGCCTACATAATTTGGAGATGATGATTGCAATTATGCATTGTGAACAGTCAAAGACTGTCAAATTTCCTTAACAGGAACCTGGCAAACCCTCTCCTGAAGAAAGTCTTGAATGTCCACTAAGGCCTTTCTGCTGACAAGATGATTGAGGAATCTTAAAACTTTCTTGGGGATAAAATAAAGCTAGGTCAAATCTAGTTTTAGAATCATGAGCAGAAATTCTGTGAAATGTAGTTTTCGTGTATGATATTTCTCATTTACAGATATGGCATTATTTGCTTTATATTTTAGTCTTGGTTATCCTGACTGGTTGATTGAATGTCTTGTTTATGAAGCCTAGGTACTTGGTTCAGGAACAGGACACATTACTTGAGAGAAAATACAACTTGTTTCTTCATAAGTCTAGAAGACAAGTTATTAAAGCTGAGTTGTTGGATTTAACACAATCTTTTACCATTAGTTAATACTGGAATCTTTAATGGTGTGCATACATGTACCGGTATATTTATAAGGAAGTGTATTTCTACCTACAGCATGTACTATTACTGGTGTTTTAAGCTTCAACAACCCATCTCATTAGTGTCATATCTAATAATATACATTTTACAGACATATTATAGGTTAATATACACTTGAATTCAACAGATTTTATTACATTGTAGAAAGAAGTGCTCAAAACCAATTTACATATGTTTCTTAAAATACAAGTTTTGAATGGTGATTACCATGAGTATAATATTTGTGCAGTTTCAATAAGAGCTGTCTTACGTTACAATCAGAAATTAGGCCATTGCAGTTTCTTAACAGTTTATTCATTATTAAAACAATTTTACCAGTAACCTTGCTTTGTTTATAAACAGTGATTGACAGTTACCCTAACGGGTAAATTTGTTAATTAAAGGCAGTATGAGTTGTACGTGAGGTTTTGTAATTTTGGAACTATCTTTTTTACTGTTAATGAATAGAAATGACTGGGAATTCTTTAAGGAACTTATGGCCACGACATATAAACATTTCTGTTAAGATATTGTTTTTTAATCATAATTAATGGCATAATGATTATTTTAATTTATTGGGGTTTTTTTTATTATTTCTACACTTTACTAACAACTAAATAAAATTATCTAGACAAAGATCTGTGATATGATTAATATACTTTTAATAGTCTTTTTATCAATCAAACTCTTTCTTCAACTATATGTCAATGATCTTCATGTGATTGAATTACATGATAACTAAACATGATCTTTTTAAAGGTTAAAAATTAATTATTCATCACTTTCCATGGCATGAAATTGATACCAAAATAACTTGAAAATTTCATAGCCATAGAGATTTCAAATCTAAATCATAATTTACAACAAAAATATCATTAACTTTGAAAAACATATTCCTTAGCTTTATAAAACATTAGGACACATTTATTGCACTTGAAAGAATTCTGTTTCAATTATTAACTGAGTGAAAATATTCCTGCATGACAATTTTCTATGTTTTGAATGAAAATTTCAAGAGCAGCCAGAAGATCATGGAATGAATCTATTATCAACATATTCCTAGCTATCCAGATTTATCAAGGTACTTTAAAAGGAATATACTCACACAAATATTAATGATAATAATGATAAAACTCTTGTATAATGAACATGAATAATTAAACGGCTCGATAATCTGCATTGCCCTCTGCAGTCCCTTTAAATAAGAATAACGTTAATGGACATCAAAGATGTTATATGGTTTAAGGTTACCTATTAATAATCATGAGATAATATAATAAGTCTGCATCAGAGCAAAAGAAGTAATAAAATTTGATATATTTAAGTCAATAGCTTCTAAAATTACACCCTTGTCTACTCGACATGCAAGTAATACATGAATGCATGTCTTTGTATAAATGGATTAATCTGAATTTTCCAATCCTAAGTATTTGCACTTTGTGATTGATCTTAAACCTCCTGTCAAGCTAGTTACAGGATAGACTGGTTAGCATAAACTGTCTTTCTGCCCTCACACCTTCTACTTGATTTATACACCAAATGATTAAATCCCTAGACCTAAACCATGTATTAAATTCCCCCCTTGCGAAAATTTTCGTTAATACCCTTTGAAACAAATTTTTTAGATTTTGTATAGGGAATAATATATTTGGAGATATCACCCCTTTTTAATCCAATCCTCCATCAGTTTAGTTGATGAAAAACTTTTTAAACAAACTGTTTCCTGAATTGAGATTACAGAAACTGGTGATGATACACTTTAATTTTGAAAATAGTTACAGACAGTATCAGAGTAGACAAGTTCTTCCTGTTTAATAAAGCATACAGTATCTCTACACCTGAAAATAACCAGGATGTATTCTGAAATAAACGCTTGTGTACATTAACCCCTTAATGATATATACAGATAGTTTCTAACACTAGGCTTAAAACATAAATTTAGCTGCAGTTAAGCCACTAAAATAATAGTCTATTTAGCATTCCTCAACTTTGTAACAGACTTGTGTTGGAATTTGTTATATTTCCCTCTTCACGCACTGACTGCCACATGTAAACATTTCAAATCATTGTTTTATTTATTCAGTGTTCAAAAATTCTAAAAAATAATATTAAAATTGAACCTGGCACAAAAATAGACATTCACTAAAATACAGTTCTATTTTGAGATTGTTTTTCAAGTTCATAGTCAAAGATAGAATGATAATGTTGAGACTGAGGAATCAGGATGAGAAATCTTATTGCCATTTCCTTATTGGAGAATATTTCAAAGGTATATTAAAAATTAAACTTGAATAAAAAAAAAGGTTATTTGGTTACACCTTTGAATAACACATACTTACTGTTTTTTTTATACAACTTCACACACATGTCTAGGTATTGTTAGTTTGATTTTGATTGAGAAATTCTTTAAATGTTTACATTTACGTTATAGAAAAAAAGTCATCCTGAATGCAAAATGGGTGTGGAAGAAATATAAAAATGAAAAATGTATGAGCATGATTAATTTTCCTGTTGATTGGGTCCTTTACATTTGGTACATTTGGATGAGAATGCACAAATTTTCAGGTTTTACTTAAAAAGATGTATCATTATCTGCGATTTAAAATTAAATCTGGTTGTAAAAATAGCATAATGACATAATTCACTAAAAGCTATTGAAAGAAAATTGCCGAAGGGCAAGAGAAAAAAACAACTTTTGAAAAGCTCCATTCATTCACATTTTGTATACTCGATATGTATTCAATGATGACGTGAATATTTATTTTGTGACAAAGTGAGTCACAGTAAATCATGTCTGTGTTATTATACCACACAGGTATTAAGAAATGGTGTCATGGACAAAAGAGTGATTTATTTACATTTCTCATATTAAAAAAAATAGCCCTTTCTAGAACACTCTGTTGACCTGCCCTCAAAGTGCCTGGTCATATCACATATTTACTTTGTCCATAGTACAAACTTCTTTACCTATAATGAAAAGAGTTTTGATGAAAAGATGATCAAACAGTACTCTAATGTTGTCTTCTTAATAATGCCAAAATTCCCCTCTTTCAGATTGTTATTGGACAAATATATAATTGAACATGTACTTTATTTACTTGCTTTGAAAACAGTTTCGATGCTGAATAGGAATCTGAATTAGGTACCTTATACAAAATATTGCTTGTTATTTTACACAGTTATATACTTAGGATCTTTTTTGTATTAAATAACGCCCTCACATACCAGAATAAAAGTTAAATATAGAATTTAAGACCATATGGCCCTCAACAATAAAAGGTTCTTTTAATTAAACAAAAAATATTAAAATTAATCATATGGCCATATAAAGTTTGCCCGGCTGATGTCTACTGATTACACAACTTGATGTGTCTTAAAAGGAGACAAATAATATAATATATATAATGTACATTATGGATTTTTTTTATTCTCTGATGAACTTAATTACTTAATAAGAACAGTATTTTATTAAAATGATACAGATTTATAACTATTGTGATGTGAACATGAGTTATTTCTGTTTGCCTTTACGTTTGCAGATGTAATATAGCTTTGGTTAGAAGACTTATTCATATTGAAAGTCTTATTAGTTTGTAAGTTTCAGTAATTCTCATTCTTCTCAGTCAGTTAAATAATATTGTGTGAGCAACTATGTTAAAATGTTGAAATGTAAATAGTAAGTGTTTGAAAAACACTTTGGGTGAAGACAACAGGCGATGTATTGTGTCAAGCTTGTTAAGGATAGTAGATAGAGGATGTCCTTTTATCATTTACAATAGATTTTTGTCAACACTTTCTCCTTTCTTATCACTTAATACATGTTTGGTACTTGTTCAGACCCCTCTAATTAAATATAGAATGGTGATAAAAAATTGTTTTGGGAAGGAAGAAAATGTTCTTTTAGATGTGTGAACCAACTTGACATGAAGTCTATTCTAGGGGTCATACAGGGCTTACAGGTTGAAGGTATAGCTGATAGGAGGAACTCTGTAACTCTGAAACTCATGTCTCTTAACCTCGATAAGACAGGAGAACTGTGTAACAATACAGACAAAACCAATGATAAAAATTGCACAATTTGATGCATATTTCTGGAATAAACATATTAATTATACAGAGAAAATGCCTTATATGTGGTCAGTAGGAAAGGGGCCTAGGGAGAACTGGCTGTGTAGTTGTCCTGGTAATGATTAAATTAAAAAAAAAATGATAAAATTTTGTGAAATCTTCAGCTAAATTACAATATTACTGTAATTCAACAACTTTAAAGCATTTGCTTTTGAAAGGGTAAATTGTGTTTCATATAGGCGTGTATGAATAAAATAAATTCGGCAATTAACACTATATTTACTACGTTTTATCTAGTCTATATATTACAATGGTAAATGTATGAATACAGTAGGATATAAACAAATCAATGTTAACATTCTGCGTTTCTAGATTTTGTAAAGTTCTCGGTTTAATATGATTCATGGTCAATTTTAGACCCAGATATGAATAACAATTAATAGTTGATACACATTTGTCTTCAGTATACTTTAGTACATATTGATTTGGTTTGACTTCAAAGATTATTAGAAATAGGTTACTAGTTAAAACTGGTCACTCAGAAAATAATACATCTACTATTTTATGTGTATATATATATAGTACTTTGAGATCATGAAATTGTTTGAAATTCGCCCACATTAAGACTACAGGTACAATGGGCATTAATTTGAGTTTGTGCCACCAGGCGCGGCATCACTGACACAGTACAAACCAAACATAATTACACTGTTAAACAACTTGTAGTGTTTTGTGGAAATTAAAATTGTATCAGACATCTTGTATCCTTCTACTGTTCCGACAACCAGTGCCAGGGTTGTTGCCACCTCCCCCTTTTCCCACTGGAGCTAGACACCACTGACAATTTTTAACTTTTGATTCTGTGAGATCTAGGTAATCTATATCATTTCAAATACATACATAAGTAAAAAATTGCAAACACCTAATCAACTTTGCACTTATTCAAGTATCCCTGATTATTTTGACCTCATTAACCTTCATTTATTAACTCATAAAACTATATTAGATGTCAAATTTTTAGGTGGAGACGATATATTTTATACCCAGTTTCAATTCACGTCACAATATTAAAAGGTGGAGTGATTTTAACACATTCCTATGAAACGTGGGACATAAATGGTTTATTTTTATGAATTTAACCTATGAAGTAATGTTAATATTTATGATTTGAAGGTGGGGTTATTTTGAAATACTCGGTCTTTAAATGATTTATCATTAAGGTCTAAAAAAGATGTCTTACTTATCATTTCATGTAGATTATTAATTTGTTAACAACTTGTGTTTGAGTTATTGCTGTGTGAATAATATATATCAAGCAATGTTAAAGAGACAGCCAATTGACTCAGCATGAGGTATTTAGTACAAACACTTGGTACAACTTCCTACTTGATGTGTTGGTGAGAAATCCATGTTGCTGACAATTTTTGTTATACTTAATATTTTCATGTCTAAAACTTATGTGGAAGAGATATAGGTTTTTGCATCTATTTGACACAGCAAGGTTGATTTTTTCTTTATAGTGCAGTTATTCTATAGTAGTTAAATTAGAGAAAACTAAAAAAACCTAGATGACTCCATTTATTCTTTTGCGCACAGCCAAGGGGTTAGAACAGCTTGGCTGCTCTGGTAACCTAAAGATACCTCATGCAATTCTGCTTACCAACCAGTAAGTCAATGAAACCAACCCATGGATCAATGTAGACCAGTTAATAAATCACATCCAGTACATCCTAGAATCAATATAGACCACACCATCGATACCCCACCCAACATCACCTGGTTGAGATATAGATAAAATTAATTATTGTTATGCTAGATAGACACTTTTTACTATCCAATGCACATATTTTATTTAGAACTTAATACACACCAGTTAGTTTGAACAATATTTTACCTAATAAACTGAAATGGATTGAACAACAGGCAAAAGCATGTATCAGTTATTTACATAGGAACTTAATACACATAAGTTATTAAGAACCCAATACACATTAATAGTTAATAAAAACCTAATACACATAAGTTGAGTAAAACCCAATACACAGAAGTTATTTACATATAGAACCCAATACACATAAGTTGTTAAGGGAGTAGAGACCAATCCACATGAATTAATTTGGAACCCACTACACCTAATCCATTTAGAACTTAATCCACATTAGTTATGTGGAACCCAATGTACTTATTTTGATATAGAAATCAATACACATATATATAATATAATATAGAACTCAATACAGATGTTATTTAGTACAAAATACTCATGAATTATTTTGTCTCTTTAACTATTTCAATTAGTAAGCTGTTTGAATAGAAATAATGAATGTCGGTCAGGAAATAATCAACATAAACATATAACAATCAAGGTTGCATCAAGATATATAATTTATATTTTCTGATCAGTGTGTACTGAATGATAAGATATGATTGTATTTTTATTACCAAAATCTAAATTCTGGATTATTTTTTGCATTCAAGATTTCATTGAATGCTTGTAAATCAAAAATATATTTGTAGGTTTTAAAGGCACAAATTAATATTCTTTACTACACAATATTCGGAATTATTCTTGTATTTGAAAGAAATAATGCAAAAATGTGCAATTGTCTTATAACATTGTTGACATGCCCGAGATTCATATGTATTGGCATATAAATATACTGGTACATTACTATCCCAAAAAATGATGCCTTATTACAGACATTGCCAAACCTGTGGTGAAACATGTTTACTTAACAGGAAACAGACTTTCAATTAACATACACAATACCATATAACCTATGAAGTGCACATACATTATTTCCCTTACAAACTCGACATCAAAAGAATTTTTAAAAAGGGACTAGGTCAGTCATTACTTCCAAACAATTAATAAATCAAATTGTGTTTTTTTAGATGTGCATTATGTACATAATACAGGAAAGGATTTTGATGTGCCAAAGTTTAAAACTATAAGGGTTTTTTTTTTTGCATGCAATTCATCTCGATCTACATAAAAAAAACTATACAACTTTACAAATAAAGTTTGCTCTTTATTAATCATATCACTACACTGTCAAAATAAACATAGTATTTCAGTTATTAAGTATGATAAATTGTATGAAGTAATAATTTTCAATTATTTTATTTATTTGATACATAGAGTGTATTAATGAGCTGACTAAATTATATAGTAAGTAGATATAGTTTAAATCTGGCATTATATAACCTGAACTTGTACTCAATTGGCATAAAAAAATAAAATATATTATACAAGCCTCTAATATGCTGCATTGCAGTATGTACATGTACATGTAATTAGTCAGGAAATACTCTATCCCATAATATACAAGAAATGTTAAGTAGAACGAATGGTTTATTATGTTATTTTATAGAACAGATCGTAATGGTCTGTTCATATAAGCAGCTTAACATAGGTGCTTGATCGCCTATGCTAACAGGAAAAATCTATTGGAATGAGGAAAAAGTCAGTGAATGAAAGGCCGATGGCATCAATATTGTCAGGAAATACAAGAGGTCATTATTACTTTAGAATATTAACGAACTGATTATGGGTAGTAACTCCAGCTATATGAAACCTGTATCAGACTAATTCGACTTAATGAATATTATATTTATATTGGTAATATAGCCATACAGTTGTATGTGACAGACATTTTGGACAACCTGACAACATTTGACCAAGACTATGACATATGCTCACTCTGGCATATAGGCCTGTTTGTGATGGGTTGATGGCCAAAAGATATGAATTTTTGTTGTGCAAACAAATGCATTTTCAATGTAAAATACCATATTTTTGAGGTCTAATACAAAATATTTAAAAAACGAAAGCCTTCATAGTTCACTATATGGGACGATATCACAGTCGCCAGTGAGATGCTATTAAAATATTAATATTGTGTAGAAGACAGTTAGGACTGGAACATATTCAATTAGCTCTATTGATTACATAGAACCTACGACGAGGGATGTTGGCTGAAGTAACCATAACAAAATAGTGAAATGGATCGTTGGAAAAATAGACATGAAGTGGTTCCAGTAGAGTCATGTCTACTTCTGTACACTCACACATGGCCGAGATTTGACATGATTCCTTGTGAATAAAGCGGGTCAATACATGAATCAAGACGTGCGTGCCATTTATTTCTGATTCTACCGCAGACAAAAATCCTGACTAAATTGTTAATTAAATAAACGAGAGACTTGACTAGAGGTGAAACTCGATGAGACTCTTTGTCAGAAAACTTTTAACTTAATTTGATTGTTCGGCATATAATATTTTATGTGTAATTATTGCAGGTATAGAATATAGAAGTTGAATGATCTACTGGGTTGTATTCAAAACGATTACTGTCATAGTTTATTAAAATATAAGCCAATTATGATATCAATTATAGATGAGGGTTGGCAAAAAACAAGATAACTGAATGTCAGATATGTAATTCTATGATACTTATATTCACACTCATGAAGCATCCCAATTGGGAAATTGTAAAAAATCCTCAATTATGACCTCGGTATTTGGCCTACTGATATAATGTGTAGGGGTTCTTTATTCAGTATACCAACGTTGCTAGTTGTATGCTTTCGAGAAATGTTTCGATTGAAAATTCATTAATCCATGCCATTCACAAGGAAGTGGCTTAAACCAGAATAAAGTTTATAGGACTTAGTTGTTTAAAGCACTGCCAATTTTCTGTTGGTCGGATGTGTCCAGTCTCAAATGATTAATCCGCATGCCACAGACAGATACAGATATGCTGATTTGGCGCCTTAAGAATTTCTGATACTCTTGGTATATTCTGTGGCACATCCTGAAGTCTCTAATAGAATTGCTTTTCAAATGAGATTGCTGGAGTCTATTACTGGCTGATCTTTTCCCACTATTCAGTTTTGTAATATTATCGACAACTCCAGACAGAGGGATTTACAGTCTTTTCAAAAAATCTATTAATCCAGTTTGCTGGACATTTCTTTGCTATCTTATTTTTGATACAACATCTCACAATTTCTGATGTAGACAAACTGTTTATAGTAGAAACTGGTTTTGAGCGGTAAAAAAAATTTTCACACTCCATATTTATGCCATATTAAAATAATAGATGGATTATACTGTACATTGGATTGTTTCACTGACCAGTTTGTTAAATTTACATTCATAATCCCCTGATAGAACACCGAAAATCCTGACAAATAGTCATTATTGATATATGTTTCCGACAGAATCTCCAATGCCGAATCCCGCCGACTTGGCATGTGGCATGCATCACCCATTTGAAGTAGGTCAATAAACCAACAATGCTAGATTTGGTTTTAAATTGCATTTATGTTTATTTTATTTTATATGTATGCCGACTGCAGAGGCTTGATTTTAAAACATTGTCGTTATTATTGAAGCTATGGCATAATCGAATAGAATTTTATTTTAAAAGCCATACGAACGATTATAATCTTGTGGAAGATACTATTAAACAATTTGTCAATGTTTGTTGAGATTGGTTATATTATAATTACCCTATTTTCTACCAGGACTTCGTTTGGGCCAATTCTGTCGGTTTTGTTTCAAAATGGATTAAGAACACTCGATAATCCTATCGGTGACCTAATTATTGATTGAAATTACAAGTATAGAGTTGTTTTTTATTATCTCCAGTGATTCTTGACAATTCAATCTCATCTGTGACCTGATTAATTGATAGATATTATAACAGTCTATAAACTAGAAACTATTATAAACTAATAAGCATTAAGCAAAATAAATAGTTTTATAATGAAGCAATGAATAAAAACCACTGCCTTTTTTACTGATTAGTATACTTATTCTTATTGAAGAATAGAATAACTGTTGTCATTTTCTGATATTTTGTGAGTTTAATCAGGTAGTAAAAAAAATCTGTATTTACCCACATCAATCATCGGGGACATGTTTAATTAGGGCAATATTTCCAGCATTTTCTATAGGTCTCTTGATTTACTACTCAATCTAGCTGCCGAGAAAATAATAAATCTCATTCATTAATAGTTAATTCCTAATTTCTCCCCACCGGCATTCTAAATAGCTTAAATCGACATGATATTAATCAACCTCAGAACTTGGTTTGTACAATCCAGAATGTGAATTGCATAGTAGGCAAATAATGTCAGGGTGGCATTTATTGGTGGTAAGCAATGTTTTTAAGTGGTATCACATGTTATAAGAATAGGCAAGCTGGGCAAGCATTCACAGAGTATGCTTGCCCAGCTTGCAAGCATTCACAGAGTATGCTTGCCCAGCTTGCCTATTCTTATAACATATGATACCACTTGAAAACATTTATTCTAAATCTTCATAATTGCATGAAAGAAATGTAATCAATTTTAAGGATAAACTTAGCAATTTGTTAGCCTCAGTAGATTCTTTATTTGACTTAATTTTGAATATTAGATTTTTATTAAGATCTTACAAATAATTAATTTTTCATTCAGACATTTTGTGCACATGTCATGAATTAAAAATAAAAGATACTTCTCAAATTTTGATGAGCGTATTACAGTAGGTGTATGACCGTGAAGAAAGATGATACTGTGTGAAACTTAAGACCATGTTTTATACAGGTTGTTATTGATTCATTAAGGTTGACAGTAGGGGGGTGTTGTCAACAGGTAATAAAAGATACTATTCAGTAGGTGTATCATTTACCTTTACACCTCATTACTTCATCTTAAAGCCTTACCTTGATTACATGTGTTGTAAATATCCATAGGATGTTATTCTTTTTCTCTCTACAGAAGTGGACAAATTTGAAATGGCAATACCAAATGAGAAAAGTTTGATCTTTTGGAAAACTTTCCTGTATAGTCAAGGGATTGATTATCTTTGAAATATGCTGAGACATTCTGTTACGGGTACATACAGTATAGAGATGTAGATAAACATGTACTTAATTGTGATGGGGGCAGTATTTGGTTGTTCCTTTGCATCAGAACAGAACTAATTGAAACAACTTCAAATTCTCTGAATTCTGATCAAAATGTTTTATACTGATAAATTTCTTTCAAAATGCCATAGCTCAATTAATTTACTTGATTAACCATTTTGTTTATAGAGACATCAAACTGTGTCTCATCATTAAAATCTATTCTGTTTAAATGTCGAAAAGGACAATCAATTACTCTTCTTTCTTGATGTCAAAATGTCATTTGATCTTGGGTTTGTTTGATGGGGCCAACCTTCTATTAGTAAAAATCTCCACAAAAGATAAGCCATGAATAAAATTTCATTTTATACATGAATTTTATTCGGAACACAATAGGGAGCTGTTAAGAGTAATAATACAGGTATTATAATGATGGTCATCACAACAAATCTAGTGGTGCACATATCAACCTTGATCCCATCATATGATTTTCTCAGCATTGTCACACACTAAAATAATCCAAGCATAATATTGAATCTAATTCGACTATTATAATTAGTTTAGGATGCATTTCATTTTACCAGAAATCTTTGCAAAATGTCCTTGACAACTATAATATGATAAATGGTCATTGTGTAGTTTACGAATGCTACTCTGTTCAATCACCACATATTTGACCATATACATTGCTTCAAGTTGTTCTCAATTTCATGTCTGAGACATCAGACAAGAAAGTCGACCATTAAATTTCTGCCTTCAGTCATTGGAGTAATGTGATTTGTATAACTGTCTAGTCTGGAAATAGAAATCTCAGAGAAATATTTGAATTTGTAAGAAATTGTGGTTATTATTATAAGATTTACCATATTCTATGTAATAACTTGCCATGTAATAAGAGTGGCTCTTGATGGAATGTAGAATACCCCCTTCATTTTTGGCATGGCCAGGAAATAAGCTTGCACATCTAAGTTAATCAACTGTCACTGCAGTTTTTGAGTGATGATGATTTAAAGCTGTTGACCATGTTAGAGTCATATTATTTCAGAAAATGGAAACTGTTATTTAAGTTGAATTATTCTATTATCCCACTTTCTAATTAGTGATTTTTTACAATACCTGTCACAGTTTAGTGAGAGAAATGAAGAACTATAGCATTTATTATCTTAAATATGGTATTCAGTTTGGATAGTCTAATAGTATGGTAATGAAGAAAGATCTTCGAAATATTGATCAATATCAATGTTTACCTGATGGTTTATGATATCGATATTAATTATTTCAAGTTCCACTCAGGGTTCTAAATGAATAAATTTAACCTCTTAGATATTGATCAAAAGTAAGTCTCAATTAACTTGTATATTTATGAGATGCAGAGCTGAACTTAAAAGTTTAAGCCTTGAAATCTTTCAGATTTTAAAAAAAATATCATGTACATGTAATATTGTAATTTGAAAAAAAAAGTATAAGAATAAAGGTATTTTGAAAACTGTTTGCGAGTGCTTGTTGTATTAAGAAAGTGAAATTATATCTAGAACTGGCAGGCAAAAAATATGGAAGGTAGTGATGCGTTTCACATCTGTTTAAAAATGAAAAATTTGGACATGAATTGACCATTGCCCAATATCTAGACTGCTATTTCCAAAGTAGAGTGTTCAAGTAAATTAGCTACCGTAGTGTTTAAGTGAGCGATAGTTTTTCAATGTGAGAATTGACCAGTGTTTAAGTAAGTGATACTTCATGAGAATCGTTAGGCAATTTTAATTACAAGATAGCTACAGAAGTGGACTCAAGTGACTTAGTGAGCAATTGTTATTACAGTAATTACCAATGAAGCAAAATAAATTGTTCACGAAAGTTCTACTGTAAAGGCTGTGATTTTTGTAGATGGTCAAGCCAGTCAATTATTATTTATAGACTTCAGCTTTAATTGGCCACCAAACGGTTTCTGTCTGTGTCAGTACATCTACCTTAATCAACATCTTCTGTAAGATGTTTCGATATTTCCAGGTTATTATTTTCCCCAAGACATTTTATTACAATGCCATCAGGTACATGAGGACCTCTGATAAATGGTTAACATATCGGCTTATTTTCAATAATATGGTTAATCGTTTGGTACTTAGCAAACCAGTTAGACATTGTAGTGTTTTGTTCATCTTGATATTCAAAATAATTTTGACACTTAGTGCATTTTATTTTTCTAGATTGTAATTACCTCCATATTTTGGATTGTCTGTGTTGTGTTCCTGTACTGTGTCTTATCAGTTTTGTTAAACAGTTCACTTGAATTCGTTGAACATTACTTCAAATTTTACATAATTTATTAGATAGACATTTATTCACATGACAAGCACATTATCAACTCACTTGACAATAGCGTATATTGTCACCAAGCCAAAATTTTCCAAATATGCATGACGTCACTCAAACTTCTATTCTTTAATATTGTCTTCTTTGGATTTGAAGTTATACAAATTTAATTAAATTCGCTGTCTGAAAAGTGATAAAGGTATAGCCATTTATAAATTTACTCAGAATCAGGTAATAAACAATCTATGCTACGTGTTGTCAAAACTTCAAACAGTGACAACCTTCCTCAGATATAGCAATTTTAATGAAATTTTCATTTTTTTCATTTTGCATTATCTATTTTTGAACTGTTATTGCAGGAATGTCAATGTCTTTCTCCAAATCTTACATAAGGCACCTTTAATTGAGTTTTCGTGTCTATTTTTAAAGAAATACATTTTTATTGATTCATGAAATATTGTAAATAGAAAAGAATGTGCAGGAGAATGAAATTTTGAAAGTTTAATCTTCGCTGCAAAGTAAACAACCCAAAAGAAATAGTATATAGAGATGCTAGGTTTAATTTTAAAAGATTATTTTGAATGTGTAACCTACCATCGCCTCCTCTTACTTGTGTATAGGCTTGGTCACACAAACACAATATACACCTAGGTGGGGCTTATTTTAACAAAAATAAAGCATAGACATACAACTCCCCGTGACTCATACATTGAAAATCCTAAAATAATAATAATACAGAAACATTTTCGTCACTTATGAATGAACAGGAATTAAAAACCTTGTAACGCCAACAAGATGAATGGACAGTAATGGTAGATTTTAGAAGTAATGATTTATTGCTTTTTAGATATTATTGAAGGAAGTTTGTATCTTGGATGTTTTAATAGTTTTAGATTATTCTTAACATGATGGTACTTAACGATAAGATTTTACTTACATAAAAGCATTTTTTAGATACGGAAATCAGGTCACGTCAAGTGTTTAAGCAATCATCATCATTTTCACGCTCAATTGAACTCTTAGCATGATAGAAATATAGATGAAAATTATGCTGGAATGACTTTGATATCACAATTATAACAGCTAATTAACCTGGCACAAATGTACACATTTAGTAAAAGATTTTCGAGTACTCTTGTTTTTTTGGGGAAATAAAATATTTTTAATGGCAGAAAAGGGAGAGTTAATTGTAACGTAAATGTCAAGTAACTTAAATTATGTGAAAAAGGATGGACATTTTATGATTTAAACAAAAAGTTATTTAAAGTTTGGAAATGACACTTTTAAGATGCTGTCAAATTTCTGGGGTGAAAGGTCAAGGAAGTTGAAACGGATCATTTAATAATTTAATTATATGAGCATAATATGTTATATAACATGAAAATCTGCTTATTCACTTCAGGATGTTAATAGTTATTTAACTCAAACGTTTTATCTAATACTTCAGGTTATTTTGAGACATATTATTGTCTATTTCACGCACTCAAAACCAAATTCAAATTACTAAGTCACCTTACACTGTAATAGTAATATGAGGTGTTTCATAATGGACATTTTGATGCTATAAACTTCTTCTTCTTCTTCTTCTTCTTCTTCTTCTTAAGGTCTGTCAGTCATACCCCTGCTGTTGACACGTCTACGCTTTTGATACACATTGTTTCTGTACAAATTAAAAACATTTCAATCCTTCCCTCTGAGAAGGAGTCCCACACATATTTTTACATCAGGAATAATTAATTATAAAACAAGATATATATATCTTAACACTGCCTGTCACATATATCTTACAAATATTTATTAATTTGTCAAAAGTAAAGAAACCATGATACATGACTAATTTTAACCCATAAAATGCCACCCATCTTGACTTTTGAATCATCAAATGGCACATGCGTTTCAAATGTCTGTTTCTTTTAGACCAATAGATCAATAGACCAATATCCTAAGGACTCGTCCAGTCCCAAAATTCATCTTGTAGATGACTGGACTGGATGATCGAGTCTAACCATTTGATCAACTAGAAGACGTTTTGTCGGCCCCCTCTCCATTATGTAATGTAATAATGCATTTATAGGAAGCCTATAATCCTGCCTGATTTGCTGCTCAGTCGTGCCAGCAAACAGGATGTTCTATTCGGAATGTCATTCTGTTAGATACAGATAAGACATGTCTTAGTTCATTGATTCATTCATTCTCCATATTGGCATTACAAATAAAAAAAACCATGTTGTATTTGACATGGGTTTGTACTAATGGAATGTAAATGGTGAAACGGGAGTAAATAACATGGTATTTAGAATTGAAGCAGAATTGGCAAATATTTTGTTGAGCTAATATAGTCATTGATTGGTTGCTGTATTGATGCGTTGAGGGATTTATTCAAGGATGAATTGTGATAAACGCTCAATAATCAGTTATTGTCTGTCGAGTAATTGATACATTCACTAACGTGATTACTCATCAAAACAATTGTCAACAGAATATTTTTAATAAATATTTGTATGTTTTTATGATTTGTAATTACTTAACAAGCTGTTGTAGGGTTTTAAGGTGACACGTTGTTAAATAATACTATTTGTGTTCTGTGAAACATTTAATGTTGTTCATTTTGTAATAAACCGTCATGTTTAACACCAGTAAATTAAAAAATATTTGTCAGTAATAATCAATGGTATGACTTGATTTATAAGTGTTCTTTAACATATTTTACTGACATCTAATTGATAAATATTTCTCATTCACATAACTAAAAGATCTTTTCTTGTACCTTTGTATTGAAACCATTGTGCTTGTGGCCCCTAGCTGTCCTGAGGTTATCCTCTACCAATAGCTTTTGGGGTTCAGAAGTCCAGATCTGAATCATTGCTCTGGATAGATAGAAATAGCTTACTATGATGCAGGATTTGAGTACTCTATTACATACCCAGTACTACTTCTCATTTGAGAAGATAACACATGCTTACATTTTACAATAGCAAGGGCGGATCCAGGATTTTCAGAAAGTGGGGGCGTGCTGCACCCACTTGGGAGTGCAAAGCCT
The DNA here is from genome assembly GCA_963678685.1 of Patella ulyssiponensis. Classification (NCBI taxonomy): domain Eukaryota; kingdom Metazoa; phylum Mollusca; class Gastropoda; family Patellidae; genus Patella; species Patella ulyssiponensis. The sequence goes on along the minus strand of OY783225.1, from coordinate 80,904,184 downwards.
GGCCCGTGATTTTTGAGTGGACTAAAATGCCCACAAGGACTAATTTCATACTAGTACTGTAAATTACGATTTCCAACCTAAACTGTTTTTGTTCTCCTTTCCCGCGAGAATATATGGAGCTAAAAATTGTTCGCCACCGCCAAAAAATAGCGGGGGCGTGCGCCGGGTGCGCCCCCCTCTGTATCTGCGCCTGAATAGAAGTGCTTATTAGAATTGTTAACTTTAACACCTCAAATAACATTTTATATACTTGCCATGCAATATTGTATGGCATCTTGTTTATTCATTTTTTTAAAATTAAAAATCAATTGAAATGTCACTCAGTATAAGGAAACTTGATCATATTTGAAAAAAACCCAATAAAATTTAGCCACAAGGGAGGATTGTTTGAGTTTATTGATTGTTTTATTGTATATAAAATTTATGCTTTCCTGATCACAAGATCTTTTAATGATTTGTTTTAAGGATGTTCAAAATTGAGATTAAGAATATCTATTGGTTCACACAACATTGTTGATAGATTAAAAGAGAAGGTCTATCTGTAGTATTCTAAAAAGATAGTAATGATCACTGCTTCTTGGATCAACTTTTAAAAACATTCTAGGTGCACTACAATGCACATTTTATTCCAAAATTGAAGTGGATAGTCCACGTGATTGCTCTTGTAAACTTCATGTAGCAGTTTTTCTAACTAATGTTAGAATATATATAGAACTAGGTGAATAATTTCCTTTAAAGATACTGAATGGTCTTATATGACAAATTTTACTTATCTCAGTGTCTGATATCAATGATAAATTTTTCATTTCGACTTTGATTGTTTAGGACCCAAAATAAATGGAGCAAGAAGTTCCTGAACTGAACTATGCATATATTAATTAGATATTAGGAAAGTGGCAGTCCTATATATAGTATAGAAGCATAATTTTTTAAAAAGGAGGTTGCTAAAGGTTCCCCAGTGCGGACAGTCTTACAAATCCCTCATAAACATGGAAAATAATAAAGAATGTAGATAAGGCAGGAAGCAATTAGAATGGTTCAATAAATTGCTAACTCAGCAGGTTTCTCTCCAAATTATTTAAAAACAAAGGTCACATATCTCTAGTGGTTAATTCATTAGTTGTAATACAGAGTTATTTATATTCATATTATATTTATTAAATCAAATACTGACATTTAAAGCACCACTGGTAGACAGGTTAAAAAATTATATTTGGTTAATGCAATTAGTCAAACTATTCTTGTGGCAAAATGTGCAAATTTTAGTTAAGTCTGATTTTTGAAATTGTTTTGTGGATCTTAAATCATGGGTTTGACCCCAAGCGCGTTTTTGGGCTGAAGGCATAACCGAGTGGGTTTTTTCTTAATACTCCACTTCTAAAGACCCATGTGCGAATTATTGAATATACAGTTGCTCACGATATTTGCTAGGGCAGAGATGATTTTCATGTTAACTGTTAATTTGTGCTTAGAAATTAAGGTCCACTGGCTATGTTCTGATCTCACCATTCACAGATAAATAATAAAATATATTGTTGGTATCGGTTTATATAGGGATTTCTCAAAAAATGACAGTTATTGAGCTAAATGTGTTTAATAGTTCTCTAATATATCTATATAGGAGGTTGATTATAGTATACATTCAGTTAAATTATGTAATAGAATATTTCCTCAGAATTTAAGGCAAGGGTACAAATTAAGTGTCAAAAGGTGAACAATATATTCATTGATATTTGAGCTGGACCGGGTTAACACAATAGGTAAAATAATTTTCTTTCAGTGATTATTAACCTCAATAAAAAATTAACTTTTAACCTTGAAATTTCTTTTATTGTCATAAATAGGTAATGGATTGAATGAAAATAAACAGTATGTCCATGTGTGTTTACCAGATGCATTGAATCATTGCCAGATAATTCCATGGATTAGGGAGATAAGGGAAAGGGATATTTCTAATTCCCTTCTCCTAATTATTCCATTTACATACTGTGTATACAATGTATCTGTAAGCTTATATTATGAAGATTCTTTACTTATGTTAACAAGAGTAGTGTATATATCTTATATTTAGACAGTCAAGTAATAAAAATGTCATTAAATATTTATTTTAACATATATATGTTTCAACCTTGTGGGCCACATGCAAAATCTAGACTAGGTAGATAATAAAATCAGTTAATTCAGAAACTCAAGTCAATACTGGTCTGGAATGGTGAACCAAGTCAAGACCAGCAGCAACATTTTCTGCTTTGGTTGTAATGTGAAATTGTTCAGGACAACAACATTCTGTTTACACTTCAGAGAAGTTCTCTTGATTCAGAATATTGAGGTGCATTCATATGAAAATGTCCTTTCTGAATCTGATGAAAGTCATTTACAAACGTACTAATGTTTAGAGTGAGGGTTTAAAAAATCTTCTGCAAACCAGAAAATGGACTGAATTGTCTTATTTGAACCGTAAATTAAATGAAGGAATGCAGTGGTGCACATCTCACTTTTTTACCGGTTGATCCTTTCCTTTTTCCCTTTCATTATTCAAATGTCCATTTGTGAGGGTTTAAAAAATCTTCTGCAAACCAGAAAATGGACTGAATTGTCTTATTTGAACCGTAAATTAACTGAAGGAATGCAGTGGTGCACATCTCACTTTTTTACTGGTTGATCCTTCCCTTTTTCCCTTTCATTATTCAAATGTCCATTCTGGAGTATTTTACAATGCGTATGATGATATTTATTCATTATGCATGAAACATAACAACATAAACAGAACTATAAAATCTCTGTCCAAGCAGATCAAACAGAAAAGACTGAATGAAGTGAATAATTTACTCTATATAACTGTTCAGTGGTCAGTGGACTGGATCATTTTTAATGGTGACCGCTTCAGGCTAAATGTTGACCCCATGCACGACCATTAATAACAGTTAATCTTTGAATTGAACATGTACATGGGGGGCTTCATGTGAATTTTCGGCTATCAGGATTAAATTATATATAATTAATTTCCTAATGACGTCCCATCATTTATTAAATTATACCATTTTGGAAATTGTAGGATTCTTTAATATTGGCTTTAGTTATTTAAAGTGTTAATTTACATAGTCATATGTACTACATTTACATAATCTAATTATGAAAAACAATTCTGCCCAAATCTACCCTAATTACCCACATCTCTGTAATTTGGCATGATTGACCTCTAATTTAGCATACAATTCATATCAAATGTATTGCCAATAGCGTGAATGACTCCATCAACAAGTTGGAAATTGCTTTGTAATATCCTATCCTGGTCAGAAGTATGGTTATGAGACATAGTAAATTAGCAGACCAATAACCAGAGAAACAAGCAGGACTAAGACATGTTCTGAAAACAATGAGTTCATTGAAACCTCAACAGTATCAAGCATGGCTAACAGCCAATTCCTTTTAACCAGATAATTGCTCAATTATATGACAATTTATCAGGAACTAAACAAAGGTAATGAGGTTGTACCAGATTACATTTTGACAAATAGCAGCCGAAGACTTCATTTTATCTATGATAGTATGTAGCACAATAAAACAAGAAATTAATTTTGTACTAAATTAATTGTATTTAATTCATGTCACACTTTGTCAGAAATCATTTTATTTTTATGCTGCTTAAATATATTATGGTTCGTTCTTCTGATTTTTCTAATCTGTGTTTTGGAAGTATGGTAGCTATAGTGGGTAAGATGCCTACTCGCAAGCCTGGAGGTCGCAGAAAGAGTTCATAGGGAATTTCCGACATGGTTTCCCCATTCTCAGGGGTCTAGTCATTCTGATGGAAAAAAAACGGAGGTCCTGTGTACATATTGACATGCACATAAAAGAATTTGATATAAGATTAGGCCATAGTTCTACTGCCAGGGCAAAATTTCCATCATCGCACATTGAATGGTGCGCGTCCGTCTTCATTAACCCAGTCGAAGCAGAACAGTATGACGTTAAACTTCATTTCATTTCCTTATGTGCTTTCATTTTTAAACTGTGTTCACATATTCACATATGCATTCTTTCTCCTATTATGTTTTACTAGATTTCATAACCTAAACCCTAAGGCAAGATGACCAAGGTTTTTGTGGTTAAGCAATTTTAAAATCTTTATTTATTCAATGGGTGATCATTTCAAGTAAATTATTAAGTGGCCATTCAGTAGAAAATCTCTTATTTATTCAAATACAAAAGGACAAAAAACTGTCTAAAAACATGGCCCTTTGATCGTGAAGTAGGGACAATGTGGTTTTCATCTTTCTGTATTTGATGATGTTTGACTACTGCCATTGACCTTAATGGGGACTGACATGGAAAAGAAAAGAAGAATATATTCAGATTACATCCCTTTGTCAAATGAAATGAAATGAAATGGGGTTTAACGTCATACTGTTGTGCACCATTTGGGCTAATGAGGGGAATCCACAGTGGAAAATTCTGAGGTAATTTCTCAGTCATCACTGGGATCGAATCCTGATCGCGCCCACTTGGTTAGTGAGCTGGCATATCCACCATCCCTTGATCAATAACACCTACCACTACTTTAATATTTCATACCATAGTTTAATGGTGCAACATGACAGATTGTTCACATATATCTCAAATGTTGAATATGTGCACTATTTGAAATGTTTTGATACAATCTCTTGATTGACACATGTACTTTATTGTACTATCACTCTAGCTCTATTTTTGATTCATCATAACGCATAGGTGTGATAATAGGGAGAGGTAGACAGTAGCTTGTTTGATATCATCTACAATGTATTCCATGTTTTACACTACAGTGATGTATCTTTTCTATTGATGTCTTCATTTAGCCAAACACAAACAACATTTTAACAAGTGCATCCAATTACTTTGTAACTGTCCATGTGTCAATAAAAGCCATGTAGAAATAAGGTCAATTACAAGCAGATCGAGTCCAGCCTAGTCAACAATATTCCTAACTGTCAATTTTCTTCTATTATTGATCTTTTTGATGAATGACTAACAGTGGAGAGGAGGGCCAGGATTCTAAAGCCAATATTCCTGATTTCTCAGATTCTTCACATTCTTAATGGTGCAAACACTTCTGTAGGCCAGAATTGAAGGGTTCTATGAGTGGTGATGTAAACTGAGCTTATTTAGCCAATATTCCTGATTCTAAGAGTTGTTGGAGTCAGAGATGATGCAAACCACAATTCTTTAGCAGTTTTGCCACAATAGTTGGATTTGTATTCAGAAAAGATATTACATGATCTGCATTAAACGTCAATCTTTTATGTATTCATTGTACTGGGAATTGAGGTATTAAAACGTAAAAGTATATACTGTGTCTCTGATACATCAAATTAAAGTATATTAATTTCATTAATTTGTATGCGTAAAGTAAGCTTTAGCTGTGTGAGTATACAAGGTAATAAGATAATTTTAAAGGAACAATTGATTGAATGGTAGATTCTGTGCAAAAAGTAGGGTACACTTCCCCTGTCTGGAACACCTGATGCCACTTATTGATTCCGAAAATCTAACAATTGTACATGTTACTTTATTTATAGCCATAAACATCAGTACGTAGCGTCAAAATACATTAGTATATTCATATGTATTCAGTATTGACTTCTAACACTATTGTGTTAATTTCCACTTTAATTCCTAATGTTTATACAATGGGTGTGATATAACTTTAATTGTTGTTTCTCACTTATGATGTACTTTATTTTGTGTCCTGGAAAAATCGTTATTAATTGTGTCATCATTGATTTCAAAGTTGCTTAATGCCTATTAATATTGATTATGGTACAATACTATTTGTTAAGGGAGGGATAGGGGTTCTGGATATTTTTTTAAATTGTTGTACAATTTATTATTGATACATTGTGCAATGAAATAAATATAAATAAAAAGTCTGAATGATATTGGTTCACCATGCCATGTTAATGTGTGTATGGTAAAGGTAGCCTATTTCTTGCCACATTATATTATACTTTATAATTTATATTCTGTTATCAAGGCCATTCACACTTAGACCTATATACATATATAACATCAAATACAATTGTACTTTTCACATTTAAAGGGACACAGTCATGTCAATCCTTTGATTTACAATTGACAAAAGTATTTTCACCTACATTCATTTCATTGGACAATGCAAAGTCTCAGCAAATATTAACTTGTTGGTTTCAATAAGGCATAAATTTGTAATTGAAACTCAACTTTTATAAATCCATATGGAAATGTAATCAATCGTTATCATTCATTTTACTTAATACACAGTGTTTATATTCACAGAGAAAACAAGGCTGTCCATTTTATCGTATTCTCAATCTCATAATTACAGTCTGAGTTATTGCCCTTGATAACCTCAAAAACATTGTGTCCATTGGTGGCTTATGCTATACTTCGTGTTTATTTATCAGATAAAGAATCCTATTGATTTACACAAATTTCCAATTGTGCTTGATATTATCCAGATTCTGTTATTTTATATTGTTTAGTACTGGTATCTTTAAAATATGTTACAGTGAACTATCAAACATTCCTCACATAATACTGTAGAGTAGAACTAAGTACAGTTTATAGCACATACTGAATCAATATGTGACCTGAGGGAGACCCCACATATTTTTATCAATTTTATCTCAAAATAATATATTTGACGCCAGTTAATAGATTTTTTTTTATGTGAACCTATGTCACCTCTCAAAAATTTACTATAAAAGAGTATATCGGAATGTAATTTGTACATACATACGTGTCATATTTTAATTGAGATGCATACCAGTCATCTTTATTACTTTTAGTATAACCTATTTAATTTGTAGATACTTATTGTACTTAATATACAATTTGTTTTAGTAGTATCAGTGGTATGAGGTACTGCATGCCTAAAATAATTATTAAATAGAGATTTAATAAATAACATTATTCAAGATTAATTTGGAGATTTGTGAATTTAACAAGGGCTTATGCTTTCTGATAATCAGTTACAAAAACGTCATCCAAAATATCACCCTCTCCTGTTCTATGATGAGGTCTTTTCTTATCGGTATTCAGCTGAGACATAACATTGTGGAATACATATTATCTAATGTCATTCAAATTATAAAATATTTTTTAAACCAATGTGTCAAAATCTATATTAATCCAGTTTGTTCCCATGGAACTGTTTAATAAAATGAATAAAAATAAATGTGACCCTGTAAAATGACCCCTGCCTGTTAATGTGAAGTATATATAAAGCCATTAACATTGTCCCTGGCAGTAAATACACCATGGTTTAATGGTCAAGCATTAAAGGACTATTCATACAGATTCAAAAATATATTGTTGATGGATGGCCATTAAAGCTGCAATAAAGCTATGAACAGATTTAGGATTTAGTAGTTCCTTTATAAAATGACAATAGTTAGATGTTTATAAGCCTAATGTAAAACACTGAGCCTAATGATGGCTTGCAATGACACAATTTATTAAAAACCATATGATTATTTGTGTTGTATAGATCATAAAAGTAAAGCCATAATATTAGTGCTCATTGGAAACATCCATACAAATACTAAAAACATTGATAACATATCATCTATATGATGAAAAATATGTTCTTTTTAAAATACCTACTCACAGTGAATAGTTATTGATTGTATGGCCATGTATTTAGATTGTATGTTTAAAGTGTTGGTAGTATTAAATAATATTGATTACCGAAACCTACATGGCAACCTATTACAGTATTACACCCTATAGATTGATTAATGTTTAAACCCAACTTCTCTAGACAATCGTGTTCAATTATATATGAGACTTTAATTTATATGCTGGCAGTGTTATATTTTTAAACGATGGTTTAAACCCAGTCTAATAAACGCATGAAATTTAAATACTTGTCTCGTCAGAAAATAAAACGAAAATAACTTAAGAGTGACAAATATTTGTGATGCCTTAAAGATACATCATAAACAATCCTGTCAACCTCCCACATCACAACTCCTGATGGAGCAGAATTCTTGTAAATATGAGCAACACCAATCATTGTATAATCAGCTCTTACAAAAGCACAACTGATTTTTCAAATTGAAATTTAACTTAGTTTACATTTAGTTTTGTTATGTATGCACTTGCAAACGTATTAATAGCAAGTCAAGCTATTCACAAATAAAAATGACTGGCAAAAATATGTTTTTAAGTAACAATTATTTCACTCAGTTATAAATTATGGAACAAAAACTAAACCTCAACCATTTCAGATTCACAATCTAGATTTAATTTCAAGTAAATTATGTTTAGGTGTATGTTTAATTTACTATTCTCAAAAATAATTATAACCTGCCAAATTCTTTGAACAGTTCTCTGTCCAATTATAGCTTTCGAGTTGGTGCATGCTTTTTGATTTAAAAAAAAGTATTTCTTTAAATTTCTATATTAAATTGCAAATATCAGACGTGTGGGTTTAAAAGCAATCTCTGTTACATTATCAGTTAGACTGGTCTACTATGGTTTAATAAGATAACAAGGTAATTGTTAGATTATGTGATTACCTTGTAACCAATCGACTTTCCATTAGAAGGATAATCACTCTATAATCCTTTCCATCAGTATAATAGATGTAGAAGACATTATTGACCTAAATCTAACATGTATAGACTACCAAAAATGATTGATGACTAAAATTGATCAATTTGCAAGACATCAATAACATGATCTTATTTTCTCTCTTTTATAGAATTGCCTGGAAATGGAACGCTACTTAAAGAATGAACCAAAATTAACGTCATTTAAGAAGATTAATTCTGAAAATGAAAGGCCGTGGGATCATATTACAGGTCAAGAGAGATCGGAAGCGTGTAGTGTGGTGTCGGACGCAGAAACCGGAGATACAGATTTAGATCATGAATTGGAAGATATTCCAGAAGATGAAGATGGTGAATGTGATAGTGGTGACGAAACAGAAACTGATGAAAAATTAAATAATTTTGCTCACTTAAAATTGGATGATCATCCGTTTGATACCGTTAGTTTACATAGTTTTAGTTCAGCATCAAGTGGTGTATCATGGGATAGTAATATCAGCGATCCGCCCTTATCACCAACAGTGACAAAAACTCATGACCCATTCGCACTCAAACTTGTTGCTCAGAAAGGCCGAGATACATACACTGTATCTGCCGATATCCTTCATAAACAGCCTAGATTTATAGTGACAAGTACAACACCTATACGAAATCGTCCTCATAGTGCACAAATACAACGACCAACCCCTAATAGCATCCCTAGGCGTATAGAAGTCAGTCCAGACTCACGGAGAAGAATTCACAATTGTCCGTATACGGGTTGTAAAAAAGTGTACACTAAAAGTTCTCATCTTAAAGCTCATTTACGAACACATACAGGTATGGTATAGTGCTTTTATATTCTGTTTTATTAATGTATAGATCTGGTAGTTATTGTAGTAAACAAATAAAAATTCATAAATGATGTTTCCAACGACTCAGGATTTAGCAACTATTTAGGAAACAACACATAATTTCTATTTGTGGACCATAGAGACAATTACCTGACCGTACTTGCTCAGACTGTTTGAGAATACAAGGGTTTTGCATTGTGACCCATCATTTATGCTCATTCCTGGTAGATCACTAATCTGAGTTAATCCGACTTTCCTAAAAGTTAAGTTGACTGAAATTTCAGACCATGAAAAAAGTTAGAAATGAATTGAAATACAGGTCTTTCTTAAGGCCAAGGCCTAAAATGTTATCTAAATTATTGATTAGACATTAATTAACTTATCCAGACCATAATCAACTCTTGATGTCATCGCAAGTCTGCAATATTTACTGGATTTAAATCTGATCTGCCGCTAAACGCTCATTGCTGATTAAATCCAAAAATGAATAATCAAGACTATGTTTGTTATTGTACAGACTTTCGTAATGATGGTCGAGGCTAGGCCTAAAATCGCTAAAATTTTGGTTCAGTGGTTGAATTTTACTGAAATTTTCATCGAATTCTATTTACATTATCTAGTTGTTAACTATTAAAATGAGAACAGCAAGCTCTTTATCTTATCTCCCAAAAATGTCTCTTTAAACATAAGCTTTCAAAAATTCAATCAATCTCTGTTTTAGTTTGAATTAGATCGAAAAAATTTGTTCAATTACAAAAGAATGTTATTTTTAAAGAAAAATGATGCCGTGGACAGTCGTATACACAGTTACATGTAGAATATTTACTTTTTTTTAAAATCAAGGGCAGAGATCTTTGATAAAATACTATTAGTTTTAAAAGCGGTTGTAATGAATTGATTAACAATCTAACATTCAGTAAAACAGTAAATTATATTATCTTATAAAAAAAGTCTTTGAGTCAAGAAATGATGTATATCAGGAGAATATTGATTAGAAATCTTGGCTAAGTTTATCCATGATTGTGTATTCTAAGACGTTACTCGAACACTAAAACCACCATCAATCATGATCACGGGGAATTTATTCCACTAGTCAGAACTTTAATGTATCTTTCACGATCTCCTGTTTGGTTATTGACTATCTAATAAATCCTAGACTAATCAGACACAAGTAATAACATTCAGTGTACTTGTATGTCAGTCTGTAATATCAACTGTGATAACCTAGTCTAAATTTTAGATTCTTGTAGAGAAGTTTTGTATATTCTTTTTGTATTTTTGTGATCAAATAGGGTAGATCTGCATTCGACTGTTTTGCTGAATGAAAAGTAGTAGTGAAACCAATGTTCAGGTCCCTGAAATTGTGTGATTTTGACATCCCCTGAAGTCATTAATTGTGATTAAGTTCATTGACAAAAGCCCACCCTGGATTCTCCTCTTACTGGTTTGGACCGGGTCTACAGCAGACAAGGTTGACCAGGACATATTCTGGTACTTCCAGTGTTAATTGACAATCCCTGCAGGCCATCTTTTTGTGAAATTTTTTTTGACTTTTCTCGATCAGTAATTTGAAAAAAAAATGAATCAAATGTTATCAAATTGACACTTGATGTTGAATCAAACCGATCCAACCCATAAACAACAAGGCACAGTCTGGCTCTAAACCAACTAGACCAATTGCTCCCAATTCAGCTCCATGCCCAGGAAAGCCTGGCTGTGAATGTGGGGGAAGGGGTGAGGGGGATGCTAAAAAAATTTTCATTTGGGCCCTGCAGCTCCCAAGACTGGCTATGCATAAGTTTACATATACTTTACTTAACATTTTTGATAGTATGTGTAATACAAGGTCAGACTGACAATACACATACATGAATATAATTAGATTAATTTATCAACTTAAGTAGGCCATGGTTTCCTTAAATATGATTTATGCGTTACTGCACAATTATCCTGTTTTATTTGAGACTAAAACATGGATAAGTTCGTTTTAAACAAATTTAGGCATATATCGTCTCTTTTGAAACAATACTGACTATCCAAAATGCTTGAGTATCTTCTTAACCAGACTAATTTATTGGCTTTTATTTCCGGATATTAGCAGCATTTTTATCATGTTAATACATAGCCAGTCTGATATTGAAATTAAAGGTCTGCTATACATCTTAATTCAAAAGCACCAAACAGTTTACCGGAAGGTAACAGGAAATGAGACTTTTCATATTTAAGAGATGATTTACATGTATCAGTAAAAAAACTTGACACATTTATTCAAAGCATTTTTTTTTTGTTATTCTTTATTACATTGGGTTTTGTGAGATTTTTTTACAGTGAAAAAAGTGAAATAAGATTTATGATAAGCTACTTTAAACTCAGTACATTGATTTACATTCGTTGTGAAGCTATCGCTGTTAATCCATTTTATAACATCTACTATATATCATATTCCTGAAGCAATGGCCAAAGAAATTCCTCTCTGCCCATTGCTAGATTGACTTCTGATTCTTGAACTTTTGAGGGAGTGTTTCTATTCTTCCCGTTCAATCAACATGACAGTCCTATGTTTAATCTGGGTCTTCCCTAAAACTTTGGACAGTGATTTAATGTATTAAAAACGGTGAAAGTATGTTCGTTTCCAAACAGCATTGTTTACATTTCATTCAACTTGATAGCCTCGTTTGGCACGCAATTAGTTTTACTGCAGTATTCTGCTATGCACGGGTTAATTGGGCATGATAAAATCGTGAGCCATGTAAACATATTTGGTCCAATATTGGCACTCGTTTTAAATGTAAAGCTTTTGTAAAGCAGCTAGTCATTGGTTTTAGTCGTACTACTGACCAATCAAAATTTAAAACAACAATATCCACTCATTACAGCAGTGAGTAGTGGGATTACCTCTGATCAAACGAAACACTGCGAGGAGTATGACTATATATACATGTAATATATATGTTCTTGTTAACACCTACATGTATAAGCCTACATATATACCCATCTTTATTAGCCCATAGGTGCAGAAAATTAGGATGTGAAACCCCATTTCATTCTAGAAGTCGACACAGGTACCGGATGTAAAGAACCCTTGGTTATATAACTAATTTGCTATGTTTCTTATTAAAAAATTGAATGTCTGGAAATTTTTAATTTTGTCCACTAAACTGCTTGAAAAGAAATAATATAAGCTATAATGTGCACTATAACAACTATGTGTATATCTGTTCAGTTAAGTCATGATATGTTAATAATTGTTTATTTACTGATTGGTGAAGTGTTGATGCCTGACTTTTACATACTCCGCGCAGCGTTTCGTTTGATTATAGGTAATCTCACTACACACTGCTATTCTGAGTGGATATTGTTGTGTTAAATTTTGATTAGTCAGTAGTCCGACTACCAACCTATCACTACCTACCATACAAACGCTTTACATTTAAAACGAGTGCCAGTATTGGACCAAATATGTTTACATAACGTTACGTCATGGCTCACGCTTTTATTATGCCTAATTAACCCGTGCATAGGAGAATACTGCAGTAAAACTAATTGTGTGACAAACGAGGCTATCAAGTCGAATGAAATGTAAACAATACTGGTTGGAAACGAACATACTTATACCTTTTTTAATACCTTAAATCACTGTCCAAAGTTTTAGGGAAGACTTAGATTAAACGAAGGACTGTCATGTTGCTGTACTTAAGTGATAGCTTTCATTGAACGGGGAGAATAGACACACTCCCACAAAAGTTCAAGAATCAGAAGTCAATCCAGCAATGGTCAGAGAGAGATTTCTCGGGCCATTGCTTCAGGAATATGGACTTTTAGGTAAAATAGATTTCTACTTGCTTCTTGAATGTTACTGTTTGGTATGTAATTTGGGGCTTTTGAATTCACGCCACATTGCAACTGACTGTGAAATGTAGATTATTATATGACACTTAGTAAAATAGTAAACAAAATTTGGCATGCCCTTTTAGTGATTAAAACATTTCCTTGATAACGATATATCAGGCACATGTTACCTTATTTATTGGCTTTATGCACAAGAGTCAGTATTGTTCAGTACATTTTAAAGACAGAGGGTCGTAAAGACATTCAACCATATTCTAAAGCACTAACCAAAAATCATTTATGTGACAAACAATTAGAAAATCTAGAATTTTCTTGAAATATTAACAAACTTGGGGAACAAAGCCATTTGATGAAATAAATGTCGCTTACCGGGTACATTGAGTGTGCAAGTGGAACACCTCAGTACATAATAATTTGCACATTGTACATGTATAATAACTATGGCTCCAAAAAGCTTTCAAAGGTGCAAAATATTTGTATCATGATTTCTATTGGCATATATATAGGTTTAGATTTTTTGAATAGATTTATGACGTGATGAAAAACCCTAATGTCTTTTAGATTCAATTTGAACTTGTATGTTTATTTATAAATGTTTGATAGATAATGTTCTAAATTTAGAACTAAACTAATAATCTTGTTACGGTTCTGAATGAAGATGGCAAGGCACATGTAACCATGAAATTATACAGTACGCTACTGAATGAAAAACATCATTTAATTGGCATATTAAGTTATTAGAATGCTATTTGGTATTAAAATTTATCTTGGGCCAAATCTTTTATAACTATGACTGTCTTAACGAGAACATATTTTGAGTATTATTATGCTAAGTGTAGAATGAGTCACTTCTTGATATTCTAATAAAATAATTGCTTAGTAAATCGGAAATTAATCTTCAGAAAGGGCATTTTCCATGAAAAAGTCACATTATTAACATTCAATAGTATTATTCTAAATTCCAACTCAGGTCAACAATGTTGAATTATTCTGGAGAATTATTTGTTGAATTGTGACTTTTGTTTTTAAATGGAATTATGACATTAAACTTGCTCACTTCACAAACATCATTTCTCACCATATTATTAGATCTCTTTAGACTTTACAGTTTACTTGGTCAACACCATACAAAATAAACAGTCAAATAAATAAAATGAAAGAATTTTAGACGTAATTTAACACTCTTGTATATTTAGAATTGAATAAAAGTACTCTTAAGCTAGGATGAAAGAGATTCAAGTAAAATCAAGCTAGTCTGTCTTTAAATATAAACAGATATTTAAGGTCAGAACAATTTAAGGTCAGAACAACCTGGTCTTTTTGTCATCTTATAAATATTAATTAGATTATTAAGTGTTTGTTTAAGACTGTTCAACACTGGGGTACCAGTACATGTATATATCTAAACCATGAATACAATAGCAATAGTCAGGGATTTTCATACTGGGTTATTCGTGAACAAAAGGTTATTGCCGAATTGCACAGCACTTTTGTGAGATGGCACTTTACGACTACTACATTCACAAAGGTTTATTTTTCCAAAAGTACACTGCATTTTGTTTAACTTTTATCAATATGTTTTTGTATCTTATTGTGTTGCATTTGTCAAGTCTAAAAACATTTTTACATCACTCAGATTTTCATTCTGCCCTATCTTCATGTTCATTATTCAATACTGTTACTTGATTTAAGTTACATATAAATATGCTTTTAACATGGTCCCTTATCATACATGTCAAATAAATAATTAGATGACATATTTTGATTTGACTAGAGCATAAAATTAGTAACAATCTAATATTATCAAACTGTGTTTGTTTTCAATGATAATAAAGACCACACCCTGGCAATCCATATAGATACATACATGCTCATTGCTTCTATGTTAACAATATATACAGTCCTCCTAGTTTATTATTATTTTATAAAACAAACCAGTTTTATTCTGTTCTATCTTGCTGGTTAGAATACACTTTTCTTCCCCTGCATTAAATCTTTCACACATCTCCTCTTTTCATGTATTGGGAAGCCACAGTGGCTCATGTAATAAAATGTTGGCTCCGCTCAATGCCCTGGAGGTCCCTTGTTAAATCCATGTGTCGACTGAAAAAGCTCATCAGGTTCCCCCTTTTCAGTGGTACAGGACAACATGGGCAAAACCTGAGGTCACATTGGCATGCACATAGAAGAACCCTTGACTGTTGAAATTTGTTATAAGAGTAGGCCATAGCACTGGTGTCCGGGCAAAATTTCCATCATAGCACACTGTATGGCTTATGCCTGTCTTCATTGGCCCAGTCGATGCAGATCAGTAGGACGTTAAACACCATTTCATTTCTTTTAATAGACCCTATTGATACGCTACCCACCTTACACCTCCCCCACCCCCACCCCCAAACTGTTTTTACTTTCTCACTTAGATTATGTAATACATTATATCAGATAAAGTATATAAATGTCTAGAGATTTGTATACATATATAATTCAGTAGATGTATGAGAGTTTAAAGGGCTTGTTTTCAACACATCAATTAGTATTACATATATATACCATTTGATGTTTTATATTAGCCATACAGGTGTACACCATATATATTTATTAATCGGCCTCAAAGGAGAAGTTGCAAGATTTGAGAGGATATATGAATGTATATTGTTTATCTTGTAGATCTGTAGACTTATGACGTAAGATTATACCTAGATAAACACGCCTATTGGTTTGTTTATATTACGCTCACTTCATATTGTAACATGAAGCGTTTAATATGATTTTTAGACTCCAGTATATATACAATAAACTGACACTGTTGTATATGTCGGAACATGTATTCACAAAATTGAAATAGGCTTTTTATAACAAAAAATACTAGGAAGCCTGGAGCTTAAGACAGAAATGAGATAAATAGGTTATGGGTTAAAATTGATATTTCTACCTCTGACTGAGTGATTGGAAGCATAATTGGTCTCTGTCTAATAATTACATTAATTGTAGTAATTAGGGGGATCATAATTTGAGTTGTGAATTAGTAGACTTAAATTTGAAATAGTTTGAAATTAATTTTTGTAAAAGTCGAAAAAAAATGCAGAACATGTGAATATGAATATTTATCCAAAACTCAATAATGATAGTATACATAACAGATCCCCTGACATTTGTAATTTGAAGAGCAGCAAGGTTTTGCAGATGGAAATGCAAAATTCTTCCTTTTGTATTAAACATGTAACAATAGAAATAAAAATTAGTATCCATATGTTTAGTCTCAAAATAAATGAATTGTTAACAAAATCATCATTCTATAACTATTTTTGATTATCATTTCAGGTGAAAAACCATATCATTGTACATGGGAAGGCTGTGAATGGAGATTTGCAAGATCTGATGAACTCACACGCCACTACAGAAAACATACTGGCGCTAAACCATTTCAATGTCGATATTGTGAACGGTGTTTCTCTCGATCTGATCATTTAGCACTTCATATGAAACGACATGCCACCATGGATCTATAGCCGGAACTACACAAAATAAGCCAAAAGAATTGACTATAATCAGATTTAATATAATTAAGACTAAATAAGTTGCCCAGTATATGACATAATAACCAAATTGTAGATATATATATGTAATATATAGGTATATAAAAGATTTTCAAGACTCAAAGGATCCAGGCCACTGTTCCATATGGTTCCACTTTATCGATCCAAGACTCATGAAATTGTGATGTAAAACATAAAATATCATTTTTGTGAAAAAAGACATTCCTTGTAAACTGATATATCAATACCACCATCCAATCATATTCAAGGTTAGAAAATGAAAACATGGTTCATTCGATATCATTGGAATATATTCAACCAATCAATGAGTGTTCAGCGTTTCTTGTTGGAAAAAAAGTCTCCTAAATATGGCAGCAGCAAACATATAACAACATCTAGGCCTGACTTCAACAGTTTGTCATCAAGAACGAACGATGTGTATTACAAATGAGAAAATGCGTAGAGCTCGCTTTCTGCTAGACAAGATTGACTTCGTGGCAGAGGTACACAAACGACTGACTGTTTGGTTAAGGATTACATGTGTGCAACCATCATAGAATGTGTGCTACTACGATCATACAAATCAACATTGTTATAAAATCGCAATCTTATATACAATCAATTTTTCTACGCTTCATAAATCGTAAAGGATCATTTACTAATCAAGCTTTGTACTTCTTTTATATGAAAATGTCTTATAAAATACATATAAATAATATATCGACTATCATACCTCATTGTTATAGATACGTATATATATTATACCTATATATCAGATGTCTTGAACGAATATAACATATTTCATGTGTCAAACTGAACAATGTATGATATTACCTAATAATGAAGGCAAATTTTACAATTTGGTTGATAAGAGAGTAGCTGATGAAAAATTTATTTTTGGCAATCCAGGGTGTATAGAAATTAATATTCCTTACATTTAGCCTTACCCGTATATTATTATAAATACCATACTTTGTTGAATTTTTGAACCATGAAAATGTTTATGTTATAGAGACACTATATAAACCTATATAAATTGTATGATAATGGTTTAGTTGGTACTCTAGGGGATCTTGCTGCATTTTCATTTTTGTCTGTGATAATAAACATATCTTGCCTAGTGCTAACTCATGCAGCAAGATCCCAAACAATCCCTGTCAAATTATCATTTAAACTTTCTATACATTACAAGTCTGCGCAATTTTTAACCTCATTTCTATCCGAACACCAATTTGCTTTGAAATGGACATGTTGAAATGGCATTATGGACAAGCATGTCATTTCATAGCCATTTGGCGTTCATGCCTATCGTTTAAAGTTTTTTTATGTACTTTTCTTTGCAAATATATCTATGCGTAGGTTTAACTTTTCAGATTACTTATACTAACAAAATTTAACATATTTAGACAATGTATAATTAATTCTATTGACATACGTAATTAAAGATCTATTGAATACACCATGGGGTTCCAGGGGGATGACATGAGGAGCTCAGATTTCACAGATAAAAGAATAATTATAGATATTATTGTATAATGAATTATCTAAATTTGCTCCATAAATTTGAATTGTTATTTTGAAATTCACGATTAGATCCACTCATGTGGCAATTATCCTCTTCACTTTACTTCCTGTGGACCTCATCGTTATTCAGTATAGACATTGTTTTAGCAGTAATTCTAAAATATTGTTGACATTAAGACTTGATCTGAAATTTTACATTGTTTTCTACTTACGTTTTCCAACTGATTTTCAGGGCAAGACTAAAGTCTTTCCTTCAAGAACAAATGATACTTATTTATATCAAACTGTGAATTTGGTCACATGTAAAGATTTACGCTAAGTTTTTGTTAAGCTGCTGATCTATATGAAGCTCTCTTTTATATATTCCTATTATTTATAATGTTAATGAATCTGTGATGTAAAACATGTCTTCTCATCTATTATTACAATGATACATGTTGGTATTACATAGATAATTAATCCTTAGTATTTAAAAAGCATTATGCTTAATATGCTTCCAGAAATACTTCTTTAATTGAAAGAATGCTTAAACCATTTCAAACAACTTAAAAGTTAGAAAAGTAGAAACGATCCCAGAATTGGCCTGTTGGGACTTTAAGATTTTTAAGATGATGATATAAAGGACAAATTGTCAAATTCTGACATCTCAATTTTTAAGATATGCTTTACAAAATAACAATTGTCCATAATAAACAACCATTCCGCATGGAAAACATATTTTTGTTAATTTAATGCTATCGTTATGTTTGAAATTGGTTTATTATTATTATTATATTATGTGAAAGTTGTTTTTAAATGAAATGATGTTGTTTGTTATTTTGTTATAAAAGGCACACAGTAATAAAATTATGTTGACTTTAATTAAATTAAAAATCAGTCTATAATAATATCTGAGGATGATCAGCTTTACTTACAACCTTTTGGGATCGGAGAATGTTGAAAGTGAAAGTCCTGCTATGGATGATTCATAATTCTGATTTCATCCTTTTATTTGTATAGACTTCATGAGAAAGATGAATTTAGGATTTTTGATTTTTCTATTGTTTTATTACACAATACAATAATGGATATAATGATATTAGTTTGAATTTATTATGATATCTTATGAGTTAATTTGAACACAAAGCTGTTAATCAAAAGATATTCTATTTATTTAAATGTGCTGTATATTGACTCTAATTGTTTTAGATTCTAAATGTTACAATGTATTTGATACTTTATTCAAGATCTGGAATCATGGTTATCTTGTGCATTACAAGAGTTATTCCCCCTTTCTGCCTATTATTGCCTTTCTAAAAGAAAAGTTTTAGACCTGGGAAAAAAATCGCATTCTTGAATTTAACTAGAAATGGACAACCATCAGTTTAAAATGTTACATTTGAAATTGTCCTACAAAACTGAATCTTACAAAAAAAATACAAAGGTCATTTAAGATGTCTGAGCTGTATTCCTTAAATAGAACTACCTTCAGGTTATGATGAAGCATTCAAGTTTTGTAATGTAAATAGGTATAAGTGAAAGGTAATATCTGTCCTAGATTTAGGTGTATAATCTTGTAAAGCATATAGTATACCATGATTATAAAATAAGTAAAGTGCTATTTATTATTTATTATGTGTGAATGGATATTGGAGATCATTTCCATGACAATTAACTAGGCCTTTAACTTAAATATATGCAACCTTTATATCTATATCCTATGTAATATGATCAGATAAATTCCTTTCACAATTTATATTATTTGAACCTTACAGATTGACCACTTATTGTAGAACATTTTTTATACCGTTTCCATTTTGTTATTAGGACCTTTTGTACTTCTCTTGGACAAATTGAAATAAAAGTATACCTTCCATATGGTAGTCCTGAAATAATTTCCTGAAGTAATTTGGTCACACTGATGTAAAACTCAATTTCTCTCTCTTTTGGATATGTACAGATAAAATAAACAACAACTAAAGACTTGCCCAATCCCATATTTTATAGCAAAGAAACAAAATATATGCCATATTTCACTTATTCTATGTTTTTGAATAAACCTTTGTAAAAGTAAAGTATATTGATTATTGAAGGAAATAAAGGAATCTGATCATATTAGTACGAATAGGATATCATTTTTCCCAATATGTCCATCTTAATATGGGAACATTTAACAAACTGTGATATTAACCCTCTATACACCAAGGGCACTGATGACATTATCTATATTTCGATTGTGCTGGGTATAAAGGGTTAATGAAAGAATCAGCCTGTGTCTTTGAAACTGTACCTCTTTTATTTCGAGCAGTTGTTAATGACGTTTTAGTAAGTTGATAAAGAGGTACATCTTTTGATAAGACACCTATTGGGCTGTTTGATTGAAACAAATCGTTATTCCAGTGAACATCTGTGTCCCTATTTATATTTGTTAACTCTTAAAAAGTTATTGTCTGCTAAGAAAATTCTTAGAATGGATAAAGTGCCACTATAGTTAAGCATAGAAATTTGGTTTTGTAAATCTCTTGGTCTGACCAAAGAACAAATTCTGAGCATTGAAAAGTCAACAATCCTTAGAATATTCCTGAGAAATAAAAGAATTTTGAATGGCATAAAACTAAAACATTTTATAAATATGGGCCCAGATTTTGGGGGTTTAGATTTAAGATTTGTTATAATTGAACTAAAGCCTTAGATACCATGTTTTGTCCAAATAGTGCCTTTTAATGTAAGTTAAGTGTTTGATGTTTTTTTTATATGAAAATGTCAACACAATTCACTCTTTTATACTTAGGGAAATATAATGACACACTGGTACATTAACTTAATAGTTCCAAAAGAGGAAGTGATTCTATCAAAAATTCAAAAAGAGATAAACTTCTTGGGTTGGAAGTAGCCCACCGGAAGAATTGCTCAAATATGTTAATGTGTCACTCCAATATTAAAGTGCAAATCGATATTAATTAATAATTTTATGGTGTCATTCTATTTCCTGAAGTTTTATCATTTAAATGCTATTTAAGGGTCGAGTGCAATCTATGATGCATATAATTTGTCTGTGCATCAATGATACAGGTCGCAAGTTGCAATGTGTTGAATATTTTTATATAGGAGATTCCATGATGATGTGTGACACAAAATATTTCTAACAAAAATTTCTGGAAAAAAAATTGAAATATAGTAAAAAAAAAAATATAGTTAATCGTAAAATTGTTGAATTCAAAATTGAAAATATTTGGCGTATAGTTTACATTAATATATAACATATCTTATTAAAAATATAAAATTTAATGATGGCACTTATGCCACATCACTATGACATCACTGTGATCTGCTTTGTGTCAGGGCTGACAGCTTCCATGTTCATGTTATTGTCTTTCGTTGTTTGCCCAATTTTTGATACTTGCTGTATATTTTGGTATGACAAATAAGTTTATTGAAATCTCATTTTGTAAATTTCTATATAAATGTGAAAGTTTTTCTATGTACTAATATTGTAAACAGCTTTTTGTCTATTTGTATATAATATATAATGTTGTTGTATATAATCATATAAAATAAAACCTCTATACAAACTAATATACACTTTATTATATTTTTTTCTGGTGGGAATAGTCCAATGTTGTAGCACTAAGATGGACGTGGGCCGAGAGTAAGCAGAGCTAAAAAGCATAGTCACTTCGCTGGAGGGGAGGGGAGCAACTGGTCTAACAGATGTGCCTTGTCCATATGATCTGTCTTGATTGAAGGGTTCCTACAGGTTATTTGGTTTCATCAAGTATTATAAGGTCCATGGTTTCATCCATCAGCTGATTTATTATGCATACAGGACTATAGGCACACTGATCAGCAGTGAATATTTGCCAGGTCGCAAAGGGATGACATTGGTGTAGGTTAATTAGCTCTCAATGTTAACTTCCTTCTGCAAATTACATTCTTGAACATATTTTTGAAGTATGTATTAGCAAAACAGATAAGGTGTTTGAAGTATTTCCTATTTATTGTAAATGGGTATGTAAAATAAGTATAAGGCACCATTTTGCCAGGACCACTTTATGCTGTGATGTGTGCCATTGAGCCAATGCTCAACAAGGTGTGATGTGACCTCACATGTAGAAGACATGAAACAGATTGGACTACATGGTACAGGTCCTTTAAATATCTTAAACATGCATTATGCAAGAGTTAAATCTGCCAATTACAAGTCTTTCTTTAGGCCTGAAATATTATCTAAATTATCAGTTAGATATTAATTAACTTATCCCGACTGTTATAAACTTTCGATGTCTAGGCTAGCCTTCGATGTTGGCTGGATTGGATTCCTATATGCTGCTTAATGGCCATTGATAATTAAATTTAAAACATGGATAATCGAGACTATGCTGTTTATATTAATGATTATAGTAATGATGACTGAGTCTAGGCAAAAATTTCACCCACTTCGTTCTCGGCTCATAATGGATCAATTTGACTGAAATATTCAGCAAATTACCTTTACACTATCGAGTTTTTAACTATTATAGTGAGAACTGCTAACTCTTTATCTTATCTCCCATAATGTATCTTTAATCTGACTGATAGCGTTGTTGTGTTGGTCTACGTTCAGATGTGGCATCACTTGGCTCGTTGAGTGTACATGTGCAACTGATATTGAAACAAGACCCCCAGGATTTTAAAGGCCTTTGATTCGGATTACATGCGAAAAGCATGAAAATTTGATAAACTTGTGTGGTTGCTGCAATCAAGTAAAAACAAATTTTGGCAAAAAGTATGACCAGTCACAATTAGTGACCCTCCATTTAAAACTACTTATGAATTTCTTTTACCCCATCATAATTACATTGTAAACAAGTAAGATTTTTGGAAACAATGATCCTGTTCAAATAAAAAAAGGATGAAAAATTGGCTATGCATTTCTCCTTTCGAAGAGTACATATGGACTAAATGAGAGTAGTTATAAAAGCAATGCCATATTAAAATTTTCCTGGGCAGCAGATTCAGGATATAAAATTGCTGGTGATTTTAAGCTATTTAAGAAAAAAATAGCACAGATTTACACACAAAATTGAGTTGATCTACTGACATTATAAATCCTTTTAAAGTGTTAAAACACTTGTCACTTCAATAAGAAACTAATTTGTCACAAGTATAATATAAAAAACTTTCTTGTAAATTGAAATTGAAGGACCAGGGTTTACTAGGGCACAAAAAGGTAAATGAAGATTTAGGGAGTAGATACCTTCGATGAAAAACATTTAGTCAGATCAAGGCATGGGCTCTTGAGTTATGCAGCCCTGGGATTCCAGAGATTCAGCGAAAAGTTATTTCATTGGTGAAAGCTGACTAAGACTAAGTACTCTAAATTATGTATTTAACAATCCAACAGTGAGGCTGATGCCCCCCCCCCTCAAGATACCAAAATAAAAAAGATGACACATCAATTAATTGCACATTTTTCTTTTTCAAAAGTATCGAGCAATCAAGCCGATTATCTACAGTGAGTCTAAGAATAAAATGTTCACGTTCGAGTGTTGAAGTACCTGGTAGTGAGTCGCAATGCATATAATAATGAAATATGACTGTATATAAACTGATTTATATTCAGTCATTTCTCTTTTTATGGTAATTTCTAATCAGTTATGTTTGGTGAAATATGCAAAGAGTTCAAATTGAATGGCAGTGTTTGATGTCTGGTATTACAGTCTACACTGGTAGTATTCTCCTGTGGGATATGTTTAGCCTCCTTCATTGAGTCACTTCATTACAAATGGTGCTCAAAAGCATTCTGACATGCGATTCGTGTGCCAATTTTTAAATTTACATTCTGACATGTGATTCGTGTGCCAATTTTTAAATTTACATTCTGACATGCGATTCGTGTGCCAATTTTTAAATTTACATTTTGTCTTAGATATTGGATATCAGGCGCCCATAAGATAACAACATCAATGTTGATTTAAACTGACCAATAAGTCATGTCTGCCCTGTCGAAGACTGTGGATGATATTGATTTAAAGACTTGGCCCCTTTAATATAATTGTTGTCACGATTTTTTTTTCTTAAAGCAAATGATCTAAGGCAGTAGCAATGTGTTTCAACAAGTAACTGGTAACTTCAGGGATATAAACATAGGAATATAGTTTTTATTACACCACATTATACAAATCTTTAAATTCCTAATGTATTGGGTCTAGGCCTTTATGACATTAACTTATTTACAATGGTCTATTGATTGTAGTGTATAGCATTGCCATTGGGAAAAGGTTGTCATACTTTTCAGTACAAGTAATATTGTCCTATCCGAATATGACTTTTAAATAGTCTTTAATTGTTCAATGATGGCTAAAAAACAGTACAGTCTAGACTAATAACGCAGACTTATATGCAAAAATATTGACACGAATCCAAAAAGTTTGATGACTAACCCAATAGATTACATATTTATATTCAAGGGATTAAAGTTGGTGGGAAAAGATTAAGGTATAATGTGTCATTAAATCAAATGGAATACGGTTTAACGTCCTACTGTTCTGCTCCAAATGAGATAATGATGACAGGCATATGCCATACAGAGTGTTATGAAGGAGAAATATGGCCTACTCTTATATTCAATTCCAACTGCCAGGGGATCTTTTACGTGCAGCCAATGAATACACAGGACCTTTTCATATCATCCGAATGACTAGACATTTGTCCTTGTGAGGCCCTCCTTCCTGCACCACAGACGTCAGATGACCTTTCTCGGACAGTGCAGGGATCGAACATGCTACCTCCAGGTTAGTAAGCCAGTGTCGCACCCACTTATTTGCCATGGCTCATTATTGTGTCATTACAGAGAGAGAGAGAAACGGGGTTTAACGTCCACTCGACACAAACTAGGTCATTTCGGGACTAACATGGTTTAATTTTATTTCAATAATTCGCTTGCGCATAGGGGTCTTTAGCAATGGGAAGAAACCAGAGTATCCGGGGAAAACCCACGAGGTTGGACAGGCGACCCCACTCCTTGCCACGTACAACCGGGGATTTGAAACCATGCCAGTTGACTCAAAGGCAAGCTGTATGATACAGTGCCTGCACGCTAACCATTCGGCCATCCAACCCCCCGTATTGTGTCATTAACATTTGAGATTAAGATAATATAGTGTATAACGTGTGTGAATTTTTCTGGCAGAACATTGCTTTTCCTCCTACTCTTTTCCATTTTTATATTTGACAATTTTCAATAAATAATTAGAAACATAATATGACTGTAGTATTTCTTCTACTCTTTTTATAAAATCTATCTGCCAGTGTTGTTTGCTTTCTAACAGCATGTATTTTTTATATTGAGGTTAAATCCAACATCTTGCCATTCACCCGACATGTTGGATTATCTCTTACGCATTATTGTAAGGTTAGATCTCACCCAAATTCTTAAACCTAACCTTCAATCTTGCCAGCAATCATGTGTCCTATGATCATTTACATCTCAGAGACCTTGACGAAAATTGAGCTGGCCTTGACAAATAGATTCAACCATTATTGTACTGCCACCCCACTAAGATGTTTGCGATATAAATTCTGTGGAAGAAGACGTTAAAGAACCAATGTGTTAGTAGTAGCTCAATAAGACAGTATAATGAAAGATAGGTTGCCAGGCAACGAAACATACGCCCACAGCAGCTAAATCGTCCGGGCAGTCAACAAGGGTTGTCGCATATTTTTACTTTTTTTGGTAATGAAACATTTGTAATACACTAAAATCTGATTAAGAGTAACAACTCGTTATGTAATTATCAGAAAATCATTAGAATTTATTTGCTTTTTATAAAGTTTTGTCCCACGCTAACAATTAGTATAGGAAACATTTAATATGATGGATTTAGCTGCTCAGTTATCAAAATTCATTGAAAATCAAAATACTTGTTCGTTTCAACACCTTAAACTCTGTGTATCAATCTGAAGTCAATCGCATATTAAGTTTGGCCTCTAGAGCATCAACAAGATTTTTTGAAGTGATCAATGACTACAACTCTGGCATTAATTATCAGAAATCGCTGAAAATCAATAGGCTTCTTCGTCTCATGACCTTAAAAACTGTGTATAAATTTGAAGTCAATCGGATATTAACTTTGGCCTCTTGAGCATCCACAAGATTTTTTAAGTGATCAAGGGCCATAACTCTGGCACTAATTATCGGAAATCGCTGAAAATCATACCATTTCTTCGTCTTATGACCTTAAACACTGTGTATAAATTTAAAGTCAATCGGATATTAACTTTGGCCTCTAGAGTGTCCACAAGATAATTTGAAGTGATCAAGGGCTATAACTCTGGTAGTTATTATCGGAAATCGCTGAAAAACAATAGGCTTCTTCGTATCATGACCTTAAACACTGTGTATCAATTTAAAGTCAATCGGATATTAACTTTAGCCTCTAGAGCGTCCACAAGCAATTGTGGACAGACGGACGGACAGACTGACGGGGGCGACAACAATATACAACCACAGTTCAATGTGGGCATATATAAACAAATACCAGTCACATATATTTGTGAAAGTCCCTTTAATGAAACACCTCCACAGATTGTATGGGAGTGCTTGGCACACAGGTTTCACACCTTATCCTTTTGTAAAGGTGCAGATTATAAATGATGTAGTGTATTCATAATAAACTGAATAGGTTAAGGATAAAATAGACTGAGTGTCAAGCATAAATGATAGTAATGGGAAACTGCCTTCGGAAAAGTTTGTGATAATACTCATCGGGTTACTCAACTTTTGTTAATTGAAGACTAATATTAGGTTTCTCTTTTATGTATTATAGTCACAATGTTAGACTACTTCTTCTCAAATTCCACATTCAAGGGCTGTTTAGATGAACACCAATGCATACACATGTGAACCTGGGCTTTTGTGTGTCTCACCCAAATAACCATGCACCACATATAACAAGTGGGAACCGGTCTTCGAAGCTCTGGATGGGGTTGACATTGGAAGCTGAGTGTGGGACATTGTATATTCTGATAAGCACACAACCAATATAGCCCCATATACAACCCTTGAATTATTTATTTGAGACTAACAAAACATGTTCCAAATGAGTGGGTGGATTTGACCTATTTTGGATAGAAATGAAATGGGGTTAAACGACCTAGTTTTTTGCGCTATGAGAGAAACTTTGCCTTCTCTTATTTTAAATTCCATCTGTCCAGGGTTCTTTTATGCACACACCAATGTGTATAGAGTACCTTGGTTTTCTCCCTATCCAAATGACTAGATATTGTCCTAGACAGGCACTGACACAGGTGCATACCGAAGACCGCCTGGTCACCGATCAAGTGTCCCAGTTTTAGCTGGACATAGCACATTTCCACCTACTCTTCTCGAATTGCAACTGCAAGGGCTCTTTTACAGGACAATTTTTACTTTCATCATATTGTGGTCATCAGTATTAAATTTCAATTAAATTATTCTTATTACCTAAAATAACAACCCAAAACTCAAGATCATTGATGGATGACTAACCAGATGAGTACATATTTTTGTTCTCCATATTAAAATAAAACCCAACCAAGATAAACAGTTTAATTTTCTTTAAATTAAAAAATAACACATTTGATTAATTATTAATGATATATAAAATAGACATAACACATAATATATACAAATATCAATAATATCACAATATAATGAGTTTTTAATTTTAGTTAATTTCACAATCATCAAGTTTTACATTTGTTACTAATATTAAATATATCATTCAACGCAAACAATTTTCTATTAGTAAAAGCATCGACAAAGGCTTGTCTGGGCTCTTAAAATGACCAATTGTCCATGATACTGTCAACAAATCCCAAACGCTGTCCCAAGTTTCAAAAGTTCAAATGTGAATCGAAAGATAATTCAACAAAATTTAAGATCTAATTTCCTCAAGAACTTTGTCCTGTAGTAGATTCATAAGCTTTCATAAGTTTGAAAGCATACATAGAATTGAAGGAAATAACTCAGTGATTTGCAATGAAAAATATGCAGAATTTTGATGACTAAATAAACAATCATTGTAAAATTGATATAAATCTGCTGCGAAAGTTTGGACAAATGGAGGTGAAAATAATATTTATCCATATAAATGAGGACTTATAAAAACAAGACATCTTCTGCATATTAATATGGTTAATATTTCAGGATTAACAGATGACAGCAAAATACCTACTTAAGTGTGGGACAAATTCAAAAATAAACTAGAATGTCATTTATAAATCTACTGATATGAACAAAATATAAACAAGTCAACTTGTCATAAATTATTTCAAATAACTGCTTTTAACTCTCTCAAATATTTGGAGATATACAACAGAGAGGTATAATTTAATCTTGAAGATTTGAATGTAACACCCGATCATGACAATAACATGGATTCATTTGACAGAACAGAAATGTTGAAAATCATGATTTTACAGTATAAACATAGGGTATAAAATATGTCTTTCAAAATGCTAAGGACAGTCAAACTCCTACAGTTCTGTGGAAGATTCAAAGATATGCCAAGGTTGACATCTGAACACTGAGAATGTGCCATTACTATAGCATGAGTACCAGAGTCACTGGATGTAGCATTGCAATGAGAGTGGAAAGAATCCGATAAGCAGCCAATCAAAGGCTTGTCTACTGTGGGCGGCATGTGTTGCTGTTTTAGGCGGCTTTGTTCGTTTTCTTTCATCCTTAAAAATCCAGTCTACATTTATGCCAAAAACCGCAATTCTGCTTCAATATCTCTCGCCAGCACTTAAGGTCAAATCAGTATATCAACTTAATTGTATTGCAGTATAATTCTTAATATTTGAGAATCATGGTCAGTACACAAGGTTGCAATCTGTTTTACCTTAACGATCTTTGAGGGTTTCTTTATTTTTTTTTACATGTTTTCATTACTGTTTTTAAGATGTGAGATGGTCCTGTAAATGTCGATATAGCTTGGGTTAAATATATGGGCATTGAATACCAAATTGTAAAGACATATAGCTTATATCACTTGTGCCACAGTCTCAATTCAAAACAAAACTCAAGCACAATTGATACAAATCAGTGGTCAAATACACTATCATCAGATGATTGAATCCCAGATGAGTGAATTCCAGAAAAGGTGATATCAGGTGTCCCAGAATAAGCCTACCTGCTATGCTCTTGTCACTGTCATTATGTTAAATGGAAAGTAAAGTATGATAAAAAGGAAACACATATACATGTATTACCAGATATATTGACCAGAATTGTAAGATAATAGATCAGGATAGCTACCATGCTTATAAGCCAATAATCTGCAAATTTCTCTTCACTAGCAAAAAAACAAGTTTTGAAAAAACTGTAATGTCAAGGACATAACTCTATGGTTGCCCGGAGACTAAATAAACTTTGACTGAGATGTAGCCAGAGTTTTATTCACTAAAGATTTCTGCTACCGCTCCTTTAACCTTTTGGATTCATATTATTTTACATTTGCATTGTATAAAAAAACCTTTTACCCATGTTATGTATTTAAATGAGGTCTAATATATATTTGGCACATAATTTGATCTAAAGTCGATTTGACATTGACAGCATTGTGACTACATATGGAAGCCATTTCCTCTTTGGCATCAAGAAAAGGTATTGATATGCTTATTACCATGTCTGGTTCTTCAACAGGTAATTGTATTCCAATAAAAGTCTTTTATATTCAGGTTTGGCAACTGGCTCGACCTCCTCCTAGTTTCATTTTTAACCAATTATTTGGAGCAAAACATGTCACTGTAAACTCTCGTGAATAAGGCCCTTGTACTCTTCCTCGACCCTAAAAATATACAATACATCATATTTCAAAATAAATGTTTAAAGTCTAAAAAATAAAATTCAGTATTTTAAACAATTTTTTTTAAAATCATTTTTAAAAACATATACCACAAAGTAGATGAATTCATCATCTTTTCAAAATCTGTCTTCAATGGAACAGTTGGTGCAGAAATGTAGGATGTTGAACTTCTTTTCATTCTATTTGCATATATGTGTGTGAAGTACGATTAAAGTCAGTACAAAAAGTTTATTATAAAAGATTGTCAATAAACCCACACGACTCTTTCAATGCACATTAAGTGAATTTAACAAAGCTTTGTTGTAATACCTCCTTGCACTGCAGCGCAGTATGACCACAAGTCAATATTTTACACACATATGGGGAACCGCAGACGATTGTCCAAAAGAAATATCTCCAAATGTCTATGAATGGGTAAACTACTCCAACAGTCTTACATCCCTAAAATTTATGCATTTGAGATCTAAATACATGTATTACTTTTAAAGGAGAAGTCCAATGGTTGTCATTTGTTAATATTTCATTAATTATTTTTGAATATCAAAATATTTAAAATGGATTCAGAAATGCACAGCGTGAAATAAATGTCATTTCAACTTTCGTTGGTAAATTAAAGAAGTTTATCATCATTTGACAGATTTCAAATCGCTGCAAAATTACAATGTTGTGGAACTGAAACTTATAAAGAAATATCAGTCAAAAAAAAGTTTATTTCAATTCCGTATATACAAAAATATGATAAATAATAAACTTCACAACATTCAGCATCCTTTAATTGCGGATAATTTTTAAAAAAAACCCCATCTATATTGTTAATCTTTGGTTTGGTCAATAATGAAAAAAACTATTAGGCTTCTGGCACACTTACGCTTTACCCAATTAAAATAAATATTTGAATTTACTGACATGCATACTGACTGATATAACAGGTAGATGTATATGCGTTGGAAACCCCCACCTTTGTAAAATGTTACACCGATCTTGAGTAATAGTATTTAGGGATGATCTAAAACTATGCTGGCTGGCTGGCTGGTATAAGACAACAGAGCTTTTATAAAAGAACATATATTGAAATATGAGGTACACTGGAGCCATAATCAGCTTGTATATATATTTAACAAAGAACCTCTTGTTTACAACATGGATGTTACACAAAATTAACTTTTGTTCATTCCTCAACTTGGCTTCATTTACCAAGCACATAAAATATTTGTAGTCAAACTGATAGCCAGAATAAGATGCATACTAAATAGCAGGTACAAAGCAATTTACAGCTAGACAATATCAGACGCACATAGGTATTCAAATCCACATTCATGTCTCGTCTATTTAAAGTTATCAGTTGTATTAAAAACAATTAAGACAAAATTGTTTATTTTCTTTACCTATTCACTGCCTCTTATCTCTTATAGCTAGCTACACATTGTTTGTAGAATTCACTAAAGAAACAAACATTTTTTTGCAATTTTTTATAAAAAGTGTTGGTTTACCCAGTACTTCTCGAATTCAGAATTGTTTGATTAGGGGGAATAACCTTGACAATACATAATCAAATGACCTAATTAACAAGTTATAAAAATGACTGGCAAGTAAAAACAGGAATGTTGAATACATGAGATCTGGATATTTCTCTGATATAAACATTAAAGCACCGACATGCCATAACGTATCTACTTCAGATGGGATGAAACTTTGAGGTTCTGTGTTAGCGTGCACGTAAAAGAACCCTAGATAGTTGGAATTTGGAGTAAGAGTAGGCCGTAGCACACTGCATGGGATATTTCCATCTTTAGTCCCATTTCAGATACAATAATTGCTTCCCTCTAATGTAGTCTGGGGATCACATGGCTAAGTGGGTAAGGCGCTGGCTCGCTAGCCTGGCGGTCGGGTGTTCGTTTCCTGCTTTGGTTGAGAAAGTTCATCTCGACTTTCTGGCGTGGTTTCCCATTGTCAGTGATGCAGAACGGAGGACCTGGCAAGGACAGCTGTCTAGTCATTCATCTCAACTTTCCGGCGTCGTTTCTCCTTGTCAGTGATGCAGAACGGAGGGCCTGGCAAGGACAGCTGTCTGGTCATAAGGATGGGACGAAAAACCGAGGTCCACATACCCATTGGTGTGCACATAAAAGATCCCTTGGCAGTTGGAATTCAATATAAGAGTAGGCTGTAGCGCCACTGCCCAGGTAAAATTTCCCTCATAGCCATCTTCCTTTATCCTAGGTTTGATGCAGAAGAGTAGGACGTTAAACCCCTTTACATTTCATTTCATTTTTAACGATTTCTACTAGTCTGGTTGGAGATTCTGCACAGATAGAGCAGACGTGGACAATGAGAAACTGTTATACATTACCTACGTTCTAGTGAAATTTGTTATGTTAAAGATTAACTCTGTGAACCAAGCCTTCTCTATATTAAACTAACCCCTTTCAATGCCTCATAGTCAATTTTTCCACCTGAAGTTTTATCCTTACAGTGCATCTAGTTCAGTTATACATGGCTTATCATGTTAGCGTAGTAAAAGAAGTAATTTCATAGGTGACAGAATAATATCTTCACACATTATTTTCTTCTCTTATGCATTAAACTTTATGTGTCTTCTCAAGAAATTAATTTTTGTTGACACTTTGACGGAAATTAATGCATTACAATGAATATAAAAGATTTTGTCAACATGTAAAATTATGCAGTTTTCATAAGTATTAATCAAAACATAATATGTATAAAACCAAACTTCAATTTATCTAAAACAAACTACAAAATAATGTAAGGGAATATGTTGTAAATTTTAGTCAAATTGCTCCACTCTGAATTGAGATATCAGCCATTGAATGTTAGGCCAAGCCTCAAACATTATTAAAATCGGTATGACAAAAAACATAGTCTCAGTTAGCAAGAGCTAAATCTGCCTATTTGCATGTCTTTCTTTTGGCCTGAAATGTTATCTCAATTATTAATCAACTCCTGATGTCATCGCTAGCCTGTGATATTTACTGGGTCGGGATTTGATCTGCTGCTCAACGCTCATTGATGATTAAACCAAAATTTTTTTTTTTATCGTATCTAGTTTTCAAAAAATAGTGAGAACTTCCAGCTCTTTATGTAATCTCCCACAATGTATCTTTAAGTATGATGTCAAACATTAGGTATGTCTGGCACTGAAAGGGTTAAAAGGTAACATGATGATGAATATTAAATATTAGACGAAAGAGTGGGCAGCAGAATATGAAGATAGGTATGAGTTATTGTGTACAATAAAATATGTTGCCTGGAGGTAAAATTATAAAACATTATTCTGGAACACCTGTAACAAGCTAGCTAATTTACAACAAATATGTTTATTATATGATGTGTGCTTGTCAGTCTATTCTGATGCATTAACGTTTTGTTGGTTTACTCTGTAGAAAGATTACCTTCCTACGTTTCAAATTTTGAAATTAAAATTCTAAGGCCACAGTTCTCAGAAAAACATATAATAATCTATATAAGTAGAGAAAAAACATTATATACCAAATCAACGGTTTATACTAATAATTAACAGTTGGAAGAGAGTTACGTAAAAATAATGAAAAACAAATGAAGCGATGGGATAAATCAATTCTTGGCTTTAATAAAATACATTCCATGTAAAAACAGGTGACCAAATAGATATGGAAATGATGAATTGTCACTCCAGTTGTTGAGTAACAATGAAGTAAAGATCTTTGGAAATAAAGAGAGGAATGGAATTCCGGTTTAATGTCTTTCTATTCTGCAACAACCGAGCTAATGAAGATGGGAACATGCCATGCAGTGGTCCATGAGGCGAATTTTCCAGGACAGAGGTGCAACAGCCTACTCTTTTATTTTGAATTCCAAATGCCAAGGGTTCTTCAAAAGTACAGTGTACATTGGACCTTGGTTTTTTGTACCATCGGAAATTTCTAATTGCTGCTCCTTGCCAGGTAGATGGAGCTTAACTTTCATTCAACACAAAACAGGTCATTTCACAAGTACGGTAAAATATGGAAGACCATTATTTCAATAATTGGCTTGAGCACAGAGCTTCTTTAGCTATGGTAGAAAAACAGAATATCTGAAGAAAACCCCAGTAGAGGAGCAGAAGAGCTAAGATTTTGGAACATTAAATAATTCTTGTGTAGCTTGAAAGAGTATGCTAACTGAAACAAAAAGGTTTAAAAATTTGCCCCTGTATACTCCATACAAAGGTAATGCCGAGTGGAACTTACTTAAATTGAAAGAAATGATCTAACAGCTTTCTAGCAAATTTAGCAAATGTAAATATAG
Source organism: Patella ulyssiponensis (assembly GCA_963678685.1). Lineage (NCBI taxonomy): Eukaryota > Metazoa > Mollusca > Gastropoda > Patellidae > Patella > Patella ulyssiponensis. Next base: position 80,869,775 of record OY783225.1, on the reverse strand, counting down.
TTTGAACAGCCTGCGAGAACCATTAATTATTGTCATATAGACTGCTCAGACATACTTAATATCCCAATAATACAAAGCTTATTAATAATAGACTAAAACGATTTTGTGAAAAAAAATCCCTTTAGAAGAATATGGTAGATTTTACCAGGCAAAAAGTCACATGGTTACCGGTATATATAACAATATTATCTATTTTGGCATGGTTATCAAGTCTGAAAATGGTAGATTTTACCAGACAAAAAATCACATGGTTATATAACAATATTAGGTATTTTGGCAAGGTGATCAAGCCTGAAAATCGGGCAGCTGTCATAGACATTGTCAGAGACCAGTCCTTCTAGTGCCTGTCATTTTTCCAGTGTTTATATGTCCGATATTAGTTCAAAACAATCCAACAATTTGTCAAGTACAATTCAACAGGCTAAATCTGCCTGTCACAGGTTTTTCTATAGGCCTTAAATGTTGTATAAACTATCAATTAGACATTTATTAACATGACAAGACCATAGTCCACTCTCGATGTCATCAAGTAGTGCGACTAAAGATTCAAATGACCAATGCATGCATCTTATCAAAACTTCAACCATTGATAACTTCACTCAAAATAAAGTAACTTGAATGAAATTTTAAGTAGAATAGAACAGTTCGACCATTTAATGACTTAATTTAAAAATGGAGAAGTGAGTCTAAGACTTGAATGACCTGTACAATGCTTACAATCAATGCATACATCTTATCAAACTACATCCACTGATAACTTCACTAAAAATAAAGTAATTTTAATATATTCATTTTGCATTATTGATTTTTGAAATCTTATAGCGATTTATTTAAATCTTACATAATGCTCTTTAGAACCCTTTGTGCTTACAGGTATTACTTGGGTAAATCACTCAATAAAAGGTTTTCAGATCAAATAATGACTGATTACTTTTACTCTCTCCGTCCTAGTTTATACCATCACCTTCATTGCCCTTTATCTTAAAACTTTATCACTTTATTTAGTAAAAAATCTAGTTGACTAAAGTACAAACCCTATATTCAAAGTATGTTACGGAAGGAGGGGAGAGGGAGAGAGAAGATGGTCATTTCTGGACTAACATATGGCATATCTTTACTTCAATAATTGATTTGTGCACAGGCATATGTAGCAATGGGAGGAAACTTGAGAACTAGCAAAAACCCAATGAGGTTGACCACTCTACCTATTCTCTGCTGACATAAACGAGTGGGATCGAACCCACAACACTTGAATCAATGACAGGATTCATGATCTAGCATAAATCTAAAGATATCGTTTGAACTAACCTTTTTATCAAATAATGGATGTTGAGAACTTCCTAGTGCCCAGTGAATACTTTTAACAGATTTAGTCGGTGAGAATGTTCTGCTGACAGGGGTGGGTGTTGGACCAGGTGGTATCAATAAATCTCCTCCTTCACTTTCTGGATGACCATTAGCTAATACTCTGAAATATGCAAAACATACAAAAACCATAAAGATGGGTTGCCATGCAATGAAACTCCCACCCACAGCTGCTAAATTGTTTGAGCAGTAAACAAACATTGTTGTATATTTATTTCTTATAGTTAATGGAGCATTTACAACGCAGTTAAAACTAATCAAGAGTAACAACCCATGGAGTAATAAGAAATAATTAAAATATGATTGGTTTCTAGTTCTGTCTAGTGCCTTCAAGCAGATGATAACATTAACTATTCGGATTATTGACATGACTTGAAGGGCAGATACAACCAAAATGGGTCTTAGCTTTAATTGTTCTGTGGAAACTGAATAATCATATTCAAATTCAGTCTCATACATTTGTACAAGCTCTCACAAACTGCACTCGGCATAAAGTAATTTGAATGAAATTTTCAATCTGTTTTTTAACTACTATAGCAATTATAATGCATCTTTAAAATTCAACCATTTGATTCATTCTAATGAATAGAAAACCACATTAAAATTTTCATAATACAAGGGATGTAACACAGCATTCAATTAACAAACAAACTGAAACATATCAGAAATATAATGGTTATTAAAGCCATATACCAAGTTTCATTAAGACTACTTTGGCTGGTTGATTTGATCGATGGCTAGACAGATACAATTTCTCATTAAAAGTATATCTGGTCAACCGGTAGACTACCGGTATAATGGTTAGAAAATGTGTACAAGTGGATTGACGGCTGAACAAATAGTATGACAATTTATATATATGTCCACCTTAAATGTGTGCATTAACAATGATATACAGCAGCACAATGTATCTCAAAACAATAAGCATACCCTACCCCATTAACAAGACCCATAGCTATGCCTAATTATGTAGCTAATTAAATGCAGCAATAGTGGTATTTTGAGACAAACAAAGTACATTTTTGAATGAAAAGAAAAACTGACAGTTTTTAACAGTCAAGATAATTTGATATGTCCTATAAAATTGGGAGTGCAACAAGAAAACCAGACCCCTGTCTAATCTCTAAACTTAGGCTCAAATGTTAACCTATAAAATAAAAAAGAAGTTAATTCATAAACCACACACTGAATTAAATAAATTGGGAAAGCTATTTTTTCAAACAGAAATTTTTTTTTACACTGTTCTGACTGTTCAAATCAATTTTGTGTGAGTAGATTGAACCATTAAAAATAAATATTTAATTATTTGCGTCTAAAATATCAATTATCTCCTTTCCTTGTGAAGTGAAAAAGCAAAAAAAGTGCTACTGATCCCCTATGTGTCATTATGTAGGTATACCAGACAAATCTGAACACTCCATGTGAGTAGTCCGAGTCATTCATATCTGGCAGTTTGTAACATGTCATTTGTGATACAAGGGAAACAACTCTTTTTCCAGTTCCCCCCACCAGGGACCAGAACACCAACATTTCCTGGCAGATTATTAGTGTATTTATTGTCTTTCTCCCTCTTTACCTTTCTCAATTTTCTAATTAAAGTTACAGAAATGTATTTTAATTTACACTTTCTATGAAGAGAAACAACACCATTTTGAGGCAAAGGGTAAAAGACTGGTTATGGTTATTTCCACTTACTATTCACCGAATTCCAACAATCGAGATTTAATTCTATTACCAACAACAAGACATTTGTTGAAAAAATCCCAGTGTAATAAACCTTGGTAAAATATCATCCATAAATAGTTTTTTGAGTAATAGTAGCAAGGCTGTCGGTATACCACCATATCAACAAAATGAAACAAAATAGGGATTAAAGTCCTACTCTAACTTGGATACCGAAGATAGGCAAATGCCATACAGTGTGATATGGAGATATTTTGCATGAACAGCAGCACTATGACCTACTCTTATATTGAATTCCAACTGCCCAGGGATCTTTTGCGTTCATGCAGATGAGTATTCCAGAGCTCAGGTGTTTTTATCCTATCCAAATGACTATACATTGTTCCATTCCAGGCCCTGTCCTGCACCACTGACAAGAAGGGAACCACATCGGAAAATCCTAATGAACCATCTTGGCCAATGCTGGTATCAAACATGGGACCTCCATGGAGCAAACACGGAACCTCAAGGTTACCGAGCCAATGTCTTACTCACAGAGCAATTGTGGCTCCCTCTCCCATATCAGATATTTAGCTCAACAGCATGGTTAATTTTTAAAGCCCTGAAAGCAGTGTTCATTTCATCAATGGTAATCTCACTCAGGTAATTTAACTGTCTGTGTGTGATCAGTTTTTAATCTCTTTGATATGCTTTAGCATCTTTTTTCTAGTTTTATCTAATTAGTTGTAATTAAATATTCAAAGAAAACTTGTATCAATTTTATCTTAAAATGGAAATGAATTAGAATAATAGCCTTGATGTTGAATTAATAGAACCAAAAAGGCTTAATAATAATGGCTTTTTGTGAAATCTTTTGATAATATTGTGATAATATTACTACATGTGGTTAATTCAAGTAATAATAATTTTCTTATTTCTTTTTGAAAAAAAATATGCTTGATACATAAAAATGAAGTCAATATACGGTACACACACTTTGTAAAAGGGAGAGAGAGAGAAATGGGGTTTAATGCACTTTCTTAAAGCTTCTAGCATTACATTTTGACCTTGAATTTGAGTAATTGATACTTGAATATCTTGAAATTGACATAATAGTATTCAATTAAGTCAACACATCCATTATCCAGGATTCAGTGATGCATCAAAAATAACATGCGTTCAATTACCATTCAACTATTGAACCGATATATTAAGTTCTATGTGTGTACAATAAGAACACCTGTATATTAGCAATTAAATAACAGAATATTAGCCAAGCGTTAGTTTAGTTTAATATCTGTTGAAAAATCATTAATTCAAGAAGTTGATAGAATATAGGTTTACAGTTGATCTCCTAATTTTCAGCTTGTCAAATAATTTAGCCTTCAACCATGGTTGTAAATCAGTAGCTTTTTTTAGCTGGAGAGACTAACAGAATGGTCTCATTAATAATAGTATTACCAGACAAAATGTCTCATACATTATATATAATAGTATAAGAATACAGACGGGCACTAATAATGCAGTTCAGGAAATTGTACCTTTTCATCAATGTCAATACAAACCAAGAACCTAGTTGGGCATAATCCCTCATCATTTTGGCTTAAGTTTGTCAATATTTGAATTAATTTCTTATTATGTTTTAACCTTTTGATCAGGAGAAAAACATATACATCTCTATGGAGACGTGTAATTACCACCAATTGAATAATAATATCTACTAACATAATAATACTGTCCAAAATGTCTAAATTTTCACAAGGTACACCGATGCCCGCTGTATTGCCCCCTAAGTTAAGGAGAACTTGAATATGTTAAAAAAAAAATCTCTAAATTTGCCCTTTCCTCCGTAATAATCCCTCAATTGGTTAAAATTTATCAAACAGTTGAGGAGAAGTCAAAAGCTGTTGTTTTAAGATCTCCCCATCCATCTCCTCCATCAATCATTACAACAAATCTAAGTAAGTGAACACCCAAACAACAAATCTTCCAAGTAATTGAGGAGTAAATGAAAATGTGTGCAAATGTCTAAATACATGTATTCCCTTTGAGAATGTGTGTCCTATACCGTAATTCTAAAAAAATTGAATAAAATAAGAACCAATCAATGAACATGCCTATAATATCTAGTTTATAGTGATCAAGTGTTTCAGGAGAATACGCTATTTAAAGTGCCCATGTCCAACTCCTTCAGGGCCAGACAAATATATTTGATTAAATATAAATAAACACCACACATGTAACAAATTCACCAAATTTGGTTAATATCCATCAAACTTTTTGGAGAGGAAGTTGAATTATGAACAAACCCAATGCAGTGGATGCTTACGGCAAGCCCCTGGATCCATTCACTCTTTTTGAATTGTTTGTTTATTTGAGATTTCTGAGTATGATGTTTTGTCCGTGTATTTGTTTTTGTGTAAATTAAGTGTGGTGCAGTCCCCCAGCACTTACAATTAAAGCAATTCATATCCAATACAAAAAAATCTTGGGATTCGACTGGCTAAAGCTCCCTGACTCTTGCCTATTATGTGAGATAAACAAAACAAGAGTGTAAGTGTGTTCAATAACACTGACTATAATCAATGTTAACTTGGCAACTACTTTAAAACCATACCTTTGGTACATATCCAAATCATCTGTATCTTTATTTAATGGAATTGCTTTCATAGTGGGAGTAATGGCAGCTGTACGAAACTTGGGTACACTAAGATTAGCCTGTCTATATTGTTGAGCTACTGTTTTAGGTGGGTTTACATAATGTTTTCTTATCTCTGGACCTAACTCTGGTATCCTTGAAAAAGAAAGAAAAACAAATGATCAATTAAAGTCATTTAGTGTTAGGGGATTAAATCCAGCTACTGAAATACCGATCATTACTGAAGTGACAAAGAAGGCATATGGGGCAGGGTAAGCTTACTAAAACAACCCTGCCCCCTTACTTGACTTGTTTTGGAAAAAAGTACATGTACTATTACACTAATTTGTTCCTCGGTATAAATTTGATGGCCTTATAGAATCAAGGATATTAACTTTTAACTGACCAAAGTCGACTTTTGTTGACACCTACCGCTTAGCCAAATGCAACGTTCCTAGCAGATTAGCATTATGACGTGGTTTTTATGACCTTATGACGTCAAACCTCTGAGTTAAATCTTAATCAATTCCTTCTTAAATAAGCAATCTTGTTATTAATTCTTTTTATTCTTCCACTAACTACTGACCGACTACTCAATAAGACAATTGTCTTTTATTTAAAAATGTTACCTTATTATATTTTCATATCCAAACTGTCCCCATAATCTTGCTGAATAGTAAGAATCTTCATAATGTCTTGAATGAGAGTTTTGGGCATCTATTCGTGGCAGACGATAAGGTGTAGAAGATTTCCCACCAATATCTGTTATATCAACTGCCATCACATCTTGAACACCAATAAACGGTAGACGCTGTTTGCACCATCTGGAGTGAAACATTAGGCTAATTGTTGAAAACAACTTTCAAATGAAAATTTGTCATTGAAAAATTTCATACGGGAATATTTTAATAAACATTTGAACAAAATTCAATTGTTTTGCAGTTGTTTCACAATTCATTTAAATTAAAACTTCTGCTACTTTAAGATTTCAAGATTTTACATGATAATGGAGACACATGATAAACCATCTATGTTGGATATTATGATACATGTCAACAAAAAAATTATGAAAAAAAGACCGAAAAATGTGTCACCAACAATACACATATTAATCCATTAAACTGGGCCATTTTAAAAAATATATATAAAACTTATATATCTGTTGATTTTGTTTATTTGTGTAACCCAATAACGTGACAAGCCGTCTGTCTGCACCTACCATGTAATTAATCTATAAAACCAATTTAACCCTGGATAAAACCTCTCTTACTCCATTGACTCTAACCTTAGTAAATGACCACAGGACACATCTGTCTCCAGCACGGATAATGAGAAAACAAAATATGCGGAGTACACATTTTCTTTAATTCCAACAATCAGTGGACTTTAATACCCCTAATTTTTTTAGTAGCCTACATTGGTTAAATTTATTGCTCAAAAACATTATAGTGGTTAATTGTTAAAGATGCACTCGTACAGAATATCAATAATGATCTTTAAAGCTGCATTCCATTAGAATAACAATAATTATTTTCCTTATTCAAATTCTTTAAAGCTGTACTCCATGTAAAGACAGACGGACAGACCCATTTTAATAGTCCCCAGTCTTTTAATAAAGTTTTATGGATCAATATAAGTTTAGGGTATTAATGGACAATATGTACTGTAGTTGGACTACCCAGTTAGTTCTATCCCTTTTTCCCCCTCTGATTTGCATACAAAACAACCTATTATTTTCGTGGGAGCAAATATACAAAATAACTGATCTATAGGCATACATATATCTATGTTAATATGTACTTTACTACTCGTTTCCTGTTGTACAGCAACCTACATGTATAATAACTTGTTTAATTATCTTAATACTTAACTTATTTAATTACTTTAAAGGCGCTGATTGTCATTTGTATTTTTGGATAATAAGCGTTTGTCTCTATAGTGTGCTAACCAAGTGAGCAAGGGCAAAAACTGTGGGAGTTATAATCATAAATTGTTGAAATTCTATTGGTATATGCATCTCATTGATCTAAACAATTCATCTAAATCAGGTGAATGCTTAATTCTACATCAGTACTTAACTAACAAGACGCTAAAAATCTATCAAGGGCAATAACTCTGTACTGTACATAATTATCAGAAATTTCACAGATCTTTGGACTAGGAACTCGGCCAGAAGTGCGACACATCTTGTTGTTCTTGGAGACAAGATTCTTTGAAAAAGCTTTAGAGCCCAGTCAATTTCAGTACCATCAACATGACAATTGTGCAATGACTTTTGATATACATGTAGTGACATGATGCCCACATGATTGCAACGATGTGGCTCCTGGTCCATAGTATGCCTGATAAAAGATTTTTATTTTTGGTTCTTTTCTACCTGTACATGGTATATTAAATTCATTCTGAAAGACAGTTGAAGTAGGAAAGGGAAATTGCTTTCTGCCTATTAAGTGATTTGTTTTCCCATAAAGTGAAAGGCACAGATAGAATATAAAAGTAGTTGTAGAACAACTGGTGTTTTGTGCGGCTTCAATACAGTGGTAATAATGTATAAACATATCTATGACTTAAAGCAGAAACCTTATCACTACTGACTGCCAGTAGATTCCATATTCTCTACAGCTGTAAAACATGTAGTCTGGCATTCTTTAAAGATTGCAATCTGTTCTCCAGATTTCACTAACAATCTAACTGGCCTTAATCTGTTTCAGTGAAGGCCATGATCTATTGAATTCCAATACACTATGGTATGATATATAAAGTGGTAAATAAATATCAAATGGTATATACATATTATTTATAGCTGTATATGTCTACAATGTTGCATTTTGACACAGCAGCTGTAGATATTTACTACTTTATGCTTTACACCAATGAAAGCCTGTGCGGCAGTGTGGATGCAACTTTGTTGGCCTGATGTATTGAATTACTTTTGATTAATAGTCTAAATTATTTTGCCTAATGGGAGTGGAGCGCAGACAGTGAGAAAAGATATCATTAATTTGGTATTCTACATATTATGTAGTGAAACATTTTTATTGCCTATCGTCAAGCAAATCTATCCAATGTCTATCAAACCTACCATTCGCCAATAAAACTGTCTATTGCCCAGCAAAGTTCTCCATTTCTAATTAAATCTATTCCTATTTCCTATCAAATCTCCCAATTGATAATCCAACTGATAATCAATACTTAGTCTAAGCCAAAAGATTTTCAAGATTGAATTCAGTCAAGGTTTTTAAGTACCTGGTAGTGAAACTCTACACTAAGTTGCATCACTCTCTATGAGTTAGAATCAAAGTTGTATTGTTTCAATGAAATTGCTTAGCTCTGCTAATGAAAATCTACACCAAGTTTAAACATTCCACCTCAATTAAAAGAAGAGCTGCTATGTTCCAAAGTCTTGACAGATCAAATTTCTTACCACTCCTTAGCCTAAGCCGAAAATTGTTCATTATCAAAGTTGGTCAAGGTGTCCAAATGCATCAACCAATCAAATTGCTTATCTCTGCTTACTCTCCAAGCAGAAAACGCTCATATTTGAACTCCATCAAGGCATTCACCTAATAAACACCTACACCAAGTTTGAATATTCTAGCTCAATTAGAAGGAGAGTTATTGTGTCCCAAAAAGTGTGATGGACAGGCGGAGTCACAGACTTACAGACCCATAATATAATCCTGCTTTCTTCTTTTTTTGCAGTCCACACCACGAATAGAACCTAGGAACAGTTCAGCCTTCAAACCTCAAAATCACTGCCGATTGAAAAACCAGAATTTATATCATGTAATCTTTAACAGTTTTGTCTGTTTATTTGAGGTGAATGCAATGTGAAATTAAATCATATTTTACTGAATGATAAAAAGACCTACACATATTTGAGCATCCGTCCTCTATAAGGGGTATCTGCTGACACCAATATATCTGGTATTCTCGGAGATGCCAGATTGTTCGTACTTCCAAATGAAACATGGAGATCAGGTAAACGTGCAGATGCCATATTAACTGAATTTAATGTCAAGATCAGCTGTAATTTCTGCTGAAGGCACGGAAAAGAAAAAGTTTTTAAGGTCACAGAAGCAGCAGCTGTAATCAGAAGTCTTTACAAAAGTAGCTTTGAGATGTTCAATCCAAACAAAACACTTAATACAGAAATATTTTCTAACTAAATGTCAAATCCACTAGAACTACAATTAATATCTCCATCCACCGTCCACATATTCTGTTATTATTTTTAATCCAAGAAAATCAAAATTATTCAAATTTATGGAACATCTACCCACTTTGGCAAATATCCTCTTGAAATAATTTGCCAAATTCTGGTATAGCTGTATTTTATTTCTGTTTTATATTAGCTATCAATTTGCTGCTTTATACAATAATGTTATTGATTTTTGGTTTGTAGTCGAGCATACGCAGACTGTTTAGATGTTGTCTAAGTGCCTTCCAGATGGTTTATTAATAAGTCCTCTACTTTCGACACAATCTTATCATTAAAAACACAAACTAATGATCACATTATTTAACGCAAAGGATTACTGCCTGCAACCAACATCATGGAGGTGGCGTTTCTTAAATCATAGGGTAAACAGCATATATAATGCAGAGTTGCTTTTGCAACTGAAGATCAATGGACCCAAACTTGTGCATACAAATTTAAAAATCACAGAGGATCTAAAACAAATTCACATTGTAGATATTTTAAGTCTTTTGTCCAAATAACATTACAAGGAAAATTGAGAAATTCACTACAAACATAAGTTTAAACTATTCAGTAACACAGTTTTTTTAAGTCTTCACAACACATTCTAAAAGGAATATGAAGTCTTTATTTCTCTCAGTAACACAGATTATAATAATCTCTATTGTAGGTCTGATTAGCACTATGACAACCTTAAAGTAAAACTCTTTCAGTAGGTAACTGTATTACATATTATTGTAAGATATAATTAACCTTGACATTGGGTAATACAGGGCTCTCAGTAAAATTTGGACATTTCTTTAACCAAAAATATTGTTTGCATTGTCTAAATCTATAATCCAATTTGTTAGTGTTTTTAACACAAAAACATATAATCAAATTATATTTATGATAATCTAAGTAAAACATGTGAAATAAAAATCTTTTATGGAATGTAAACTGATCGAGTGAGTTGAAAATTTCTCACCTATTCAATTTTATTTCTAGTCTGTCATGATTCATAATTAAATATGACCAAAACAAAACATAGATTGTATACTTATAGATGGATTAAATCTACCCATACATAGGAGGTCTTTAATTTGACTTCAAATGTACTGTTAACTATTCTTCAACCATTTATTTAGACAATTTTAATAATTAACTCTCTAGAACATCAGATTGCCAAAATTTAAATGGATTGGAATACCCACTAGTTTCAAAAATTTAACAAGAGACTGGATAATTGAGACTTAGTATTGGTTGTCAAGTAAGATTGCTATGATAATAAACTACACTACAACTTTAAACACTAATAACTTCATTCAGAATAAAGCAATTTAAATGAAATTTTCAATTTATTCACTATCTTCTATTTAGACTATTGAAGCACAACCGGTCAGCTCTTTATCTAAATATTACATAATGCATCTTTAATAAATATTAATTGAATAGTAAATATTTTGCTAACTCATCTGATTTGGCATTGTTTGTATACAGGCATTTAGTTGGCATATTTCTGGTGTCGCTTCCAGACTTTTACGGCACAATTTCTGAATTTTTTAAAGATCAATCCTTATTAAAATGTGCTCAGACACATTATGTAACGTTTAACTAACATTTTATTCAATCAGACTTAAAAGAGGACCATCAAAAGGTTTCAGCGAATTTTATACATGACTTTTTCTTCATATAAATACTGAACTGAATTTAAACCATTCCAATGTTCATGATCTATACTGTAGTTAGTGAGGCAGCTGATATTAACAATACAATGTAGTTCAAGTGACCACTCAAGGCTTTAATCTTCAATACAGCATCTATTATAGCAATGATCTCTGTGTTAAAATTATATTTGGAACGTGTTTAACCAGTTCTATGCATATGTGATAATGGTTGACACCAATTTTATTTAGTAAGTATTGCATACATGGCCATATGAGGAGTAATATATTAACATAGTACAAGAAACATTCTAGAACATTTACTGATCTATTTTGTGGTCACCTTAGCAAGTTTACCATAAAATTACTCTCATGTACACTGTACATATAGTACATATACTTCAAATAAAACATTTATCAAATATGATTGAAATAAATGATTAAAAAGTGACTTAATAATGATAAATCATGTGATGATTTGAGGCACCATATATAAATAATCATAAAAAGAAATTGCAAACAAGTTTGATATCGAAAAAAAAATGGATCTTTGAGCATAAATAATTATATCTTATACATGATTGAACATCATAACTAACAGTATTCTTTATACTAGAAGGTATTATAATATATACAAATACAAAATGATCTTTGTTCAGAAAATCACTGAACCATACAAAAAATGGCTATAACTCTGTTGCACTGAATGGCCTTTTAGTTAATTTATAATAGGAATCATAAAGATCATTGTATACTGTATAATATTTAAATATTAGCTAAAGATTCATTAAAGGGATACATTGCATGTTTTTATCATCGTAATTCAAAATTTCTGATTGAATTCTAAAACTTAAGGAGCACTTCCTGATATATTTCAGATTCCATGTCTTAATTGCTGTCCCATATTCCATTCTGTTAAGTGCATGGATAACATGTCTATATACACTTGTTGAGACATTAAATGGAAGAAATATTTGTGCCTAGCTCACTCCAGCACCACACTATTTTAGGAATTAACAGCATAAGGGCACTGTTGTCTTAACCTCTGGTCAGTTTTTTCTGCTTGGCTACAAGGCAGGGGCACACTCAATCTGTTTCACTGTAACAGATGACTGTCCACAACACGTGCGCTGACAGCACGTGGCGTCAGTCATTGGCTCAACGGCTCGTGCAATGTTTACATAACACCTAACTGCTTCGGGCAAAATGATGCATTTTACTAATTTTAATACCCATTTACACTAAACAGGAAATATTTTTTAACTACAAATACTTCAAACGTCTTTATTTATTTTTCTTTTACCTCAAAAAAATGTTTGAGAATTTAATTTGTCGGAGTAAAAAAGTTAATATGCCGAACTCATTAAGTCTCGTCGATGTCATTCTTATCAGTGATTGTAGCAGCCAAGCGAATATTCACTGCGGGATCAGTTTGGGGCACACTTACTAGAGAGAGTTTCAAGTCCACTTGATATAGACTAGGTAATTCCAAGACTAATGTATGGTACAGCTTTATTTCACTAATTTACCAGCTAGTGTGTAGGGTCTTTTATCAGTGGGAGGAACTATTTGATGACAGACCTGATGATCTAAAGTGCATGCATCAGACCATTCCCTCCCACCCTCGGAAAAAGGAAGATAATTGTAACTGGGCATAAGAATGTGTGTTATTAAACCTGTTATTGCTAAAACCGTACATAAGCAGTTTTGCACTAATTGTCTGCAAGGGAAATGAGGATACAAGCACAGGAAGCTGTACTGTGGAAAGTATTTCAAACATATTTCAAAAATAACATTATGCCATGACTAAGTCCATGTGTGTTATATCCATGTTCGTAAGCGAAATAATCAAATAACTGGTCTGATTCCAATTTCTAAACGAAATGACATGAAATGGGGTTTAACGTCCTACTCTTCTGCAGCTGGCCAGGGTTAATGGAAGATGGGCATATGCCATACAGTGTGCTATGAAGGAAATTTTGCCCGGGCAGCGGTGCTACAGCCTACTCTTATATTGAATTCCAACTGCCAAAGGATCTTTTACGTGCACGTCAATGTGTACACGGGACCTCTGTTTTTCATCCCATCCAAATGACTAGGCAACTGTCCTTGTCAGGCCCTCCTTCTGCATCACTGACAAGGGGAAACCACACCATCTCGGCCAATGCAGGAATCGAACATCCGACCTCCAGGCTAGGGACCCAGCGCCTTACCCACTTAGCCACCGTGATTCCCCGATTCCAATTTCTAACTCAGGGGCAAATAACTTGTCTGAAACCAATTCTCTTTCAGAAGATATAATAATACCAAGGTGAGAAACGGATTGGAATTAAATAATTGGGATCAATGTTCGTTACTCTAGATTCCGTCAACAAGTGGCAATACTCACTAAATTTCAGTAGGTAGACAATCAAGTGTACGATGACTTTTTAAAATTATCCGTAGGCAAAGGACCCTCTCTAAGTCATGTGGACAATTTCTAAATGTCATCATAGACTCTATTGTATACCTACCGAAAATAAGTGATTCAAATCTTACTTGAACACCTATGATCACCAAAAGTTGAATTTTTTTTTTTTGACTGTATGCTAAAGATCATGAAAACATTAAAAGCTTCTTTAAGAGCCTTAATCCCTAACTCAAATTAATTCATGACAATGTTAGGTCTACACTGGAGGTCTTTTAAGAATACAATAGCATAGGCTAAAATGTATACTATTACAGTTTTGTTACTACATGTAAGCGCTATTATTTCAACAAACACTAACTTTGTATACATTTATCTACATGACATGTAGGAACATAACATGTACTTGAACCATTTAGCCACCCTGTTTAGAGGGCAGTTAAATGACAGAGAGCAGAGAGAGAGAGACAGAGAGAGGGAGGCTACATTGTGTATTGGATTTCCCATTTTAATAAAGTTGGTTGGGTTCTGTTGGGGGTGGGGGACTAATCTCTGTGGTACAAAACATGAATCAAAAAAATATTACGTACTTTAGCAGATTGACAATTCAAGCAACTAAATCTGGAGCCATATCAAATTTTATAAAAATGGTCTCTTGTTCCATTTGAAGATCCCAACAAATAATCATATTTTACATAATAATTAAAAATAACTCAGATCAATTTTTGATGTTGAGTTTTGAACTTCATATTTGACACACACACAACCTTTGTAAACACAAACAATTATTTCACTGAATGCATCAATTTCTTACGAATTTTCTAGATCTAATTCCAGATCTTAAACCTAAACCTTCCCATAGAAGGGTTAAACAGTAACCTAATAAATGTATAAAAATAAATATGGTAAGTTATGAAGTCGAAAATCAGTTGATGATTAACCATTAACCACATTAGGAATTTTTCTACTAAGTCTTTATTTCCGTCCAGCGAGTAATTTTCTATCAAATTAAATACCAAAATTATCATGCTTCTAATTTTGCCACTAACATCCATTTTTAATAAATACAAAAAAAATAATTTGGGAGGGGTGGGGGCTCTGATCAAAAAATGAATATAAATAGTAAAATTTTGATTTTTGAGGAAGATTTATTAAGTCTAATCAAAATATTAATACAGTAATGAAGAGGTTAATGATATGTTTCAACTTTGGGACTACAGCAAATATGAATCTGGCATTTATATAAATGTAACTTTTGTTTCATTTCAAAGGATCAAAATTTATTTTATCATCAAGTCCGTATGGGGGATTCAATATCCAATGGCTAGTACACTTTCAATTTCACATAATATACACTGTTCTTAAATTGATACAAATATACCCTTCTAGTAATACACAATCAGTAAATATACACAGACTGTCACAGAATAATTAATCAAATGACCTCATATTCCAAATTAAACTATTTATCTCATTTAATTCTACACTGGTATTTCATGTTATAAAGATATTTAGTTTTACCCCTTTTTGTTTTAATTTGGCACATTTATTTCTGTACTGGTATTTTATGTTATAAAGATATTTATTCTTACCCCCCCCCCCTTTTTTTTTTACTTTCCTACGTTTATTTCATTTTTTTTAAAAATCTGAATATAGAAATGCATAAAAAAAAAATATAAGTTCTTCTCACCTTTTTCTTTTCGTAAGTTTGACATTTGGCATCATAAACATTTAATTAGCGCATTTCAATCATGATTGCCTCCTTCTAATCTACTTTTTAATACTATTTCTATCCGTTAGTTGTTAACGCCAATCTGTCATACCAAATATTGACGTGCGCCATTTTGAAGTCCCGTTTGATCACGTGGTTTGGTATTTGAACACTTATTTTAAAGAGACAATTTGCTCAAACAAGAATTAATTGACACAATATTTTTTTGCAAGAACAGGTTTTATTTCTTTGTATTCTAGCTGAATTTAGCCTAACAAAGACTAGATGAAATTACTTTATTCTAAATAACAAGTTATAACTCATTCAGGACAAACCACAAGGTAGACCTATAAGGCTATACAGTATTGTTGTAAATACATGGCTTTGATTTAAACTTGAGACAATACTGTCACTGTCTTGGCCACAACACAGATATATGTTCTAGAATAAATTCAGATAAAAAGAAAAGAGATTCAAAATAACAAACTATTTAACAGCGGTAATATGTAAGTCCAAATTGATCAGCGGTAAATATTCGCTTGGCCTCTAATATCACTGAGAGAGATGACATCAGAGCAAGTTTTTTTTAAAACAGGGGTATTTGAAGGATATCTCTATAAAAAATATTTCCTATTCAGCATGAATAGGTAGCATGCTTAAAATTATACAGGGAGGTATATCTTTCACATCTACCATAATGTGAGTTATATAGAACAACTCTTCCAGATTCTAGTGTACAAGTAAAATTATTTGATGCTTTATTGTCACATGAATTAAATAGAAATAGCTCCTTTAAATATTATTGCTAAATTATTTTTTTTCAAGTAAATTCCAGTATCAACTTATTTTTCATGTATTTACAAAATGTCTCTTTAGAGTGCCATCTATTTTTTTATTCTCTATGTACATAAAGCAGACAGACAAAAAACCATTGTGAGCTACCACATATCTTTTTCCCCATTCTTCTTTTGGGTATTTCTTTTAATAATAGCTGCACTGGTTTGTCACTTAAATGTTCAGAGAATGTAACTTATATTTATTTAGACAAACCATTTAGACATGTATATCATTTCTAACAAGTTAAGTTGCAAGCATACATTCCAAGAACTAATTTTGGAGTATTTCAAAGAGTCTGATACATGTAATAAATAGAAAATGCATGTATTCTCACAAACCAGAAAGTCCAAGGTTCGATCCCTATGTTGGCAAAAAAAAGTTCCACAGATCTTCAGAGCAGTTTCACTTGTCAGTGCGTGGTGCAGAGTTAGCCTTGGACAACTCAAAATGGTAATTTTGTAGCCTGGGTGATTCTGTAGCCTTTCAATGTTTGGATCAAAACAAAACACTTTAAGGTGAGTTTGATAAATATTTTCTGCTAAAAGTGTAACAGAGAAAAGCCATTGGATTAATCGATGCTTGGGGACATCGATAACTTATTGATTCTGCATTTGATCATAAGCATTATCTGCTTAAGCTAAGTATAGATGTTTTCTTGGATAGGCATGTGAGAGAGAGAGAGAAATGGGGTTAAACGTCCACTCGACACAAACTAGATCATTTCAGGACTAACATATGGTTTGATTTTATTTCAATAATTTGCTTGCGCGTAGGGGTCTTTAGCACTGGGAGGAAAACGGAGGATCTGGAGCAAACCCATGAGGTTGGACAGACAACCGGGGATTTGAAACCACGACAGTTGACTCAATGACAGGGTTTATGATACAGCACGCACGTGCTAACCATTGTGCTAACCATTCGGCCACCCACACAAGGTACATTTATTATGGATACGGAATTACTTAGTTTAATACTGTGCGATGTTTTGATGAGGATACTCTCATCTTTTTGTAGTTTCTCTAAGGAACTAGTCTTTTTGTATCATTTACTGTGATCAAGAAGAGAGTAACCTCATCACATACGCCCACAGCAGCTAAATCGTCCGGGGAGTCAACAAGAGTTGTCGCATATTCTTACTTTTTTTTCGGTAATGAAACATCTATAATACTCTGAAATTTGATTAAGATTAACAACTCATAAAATAACTATCAGAAAATCATTAGAATTTGTTTGGTTTTTATAAAGTTCTGCCCCATGCTAACGCTTAGTATACGAAACATTTAAAATAATGGATTTAGCTGATCAGTTATCAAAATTCATTGAAAATCAATAAAATAAAACCAAGTACGAACAATCCAAACCATTAGGCAAAATTCGAAGTCATAAAAAACGTTATAGGCAAAATAGTTAGGCAAAGTAGTGTAATCAGCAAATGGACTGTTCATCATGTACGAAATACACAACAAACAGTGGTAACAGGTGTCCGGAAGAGTAAGCTTACCCTGCCGGCGCGCCACACCCGCCATAGCTGCATCCAAACTATTAGACGAAATCTCGGTAAAATAGTGTGATTGGCCAATGGACTATCAATGACAGCCTACACCGGCAGTATTCCCCATAAATAAAACGGTATAGGCAAAATAGTGTAATCAGGAAAAATAGTGTAATCAGTATATGGACTGTTCACCGTGTACAACATACACGGCAAACAGTGGTAACAGGTGTTCGGAAGAGTAAGCTTACCCTGCCTGGCGCGCCACACCCGCCATAGCTGCATCCAAACTAATAGGCAAAATAGTGTGATTGGCCAATGGATTATCGGTATGCAAAATGCACGTGATGAACATTGTTAATGGTGTAGTAGTCATAACCAGAGAGATAGTAAATAGGATACGCGTCAATTAAATAATATCAAGAATAATAGCTGAGAGCAACATGTTATATTTACCAATCAAGTCAATATGACGGCCATAAAACTTTTTAAAGGATTTTATAAGTTTAGTGCGTAAGTATCCTTGTAGTTGAAGCTTAGTTTACAAATGTCTCGATCTACTTAAAAAATCAGAATAAAAAGAACAAGCTCTCGCGTAACGATATACTTGTTCATCTCAAGACCTTAAACTCTGTGTATCAATCTGAAGTCAATTGGATGATAAGTTTGGCCTCTAGAGCGTTACAAAAGATTTTTCAAAGTGATCAAGATAACTGTGGCAGTAATTATGGGAGAGAGAGAGAGAAATGGGGTTTAACGTCCACTCGACTCAACTAGGTCATTTTGGGACTAACATATGGTTTTTAATTTTATTTCAATAATTCGCTTGCGCGTAGGGGTCTTTAGCAGTGGGAGGAAACCGGAGTGCCCGGAGGAAACCCACGAGGTTGAGAAGGCGCCCCTATCTCCATGCCACATACGCTCACACCAGGGCTCGAAACCACAGCCGCAAGCCAGAGGTGACCGGCCAGCTAGAGGTCGAAGCGCGGCACTCTAGACCACTAGGCCATCCCAACCCCCAGTAATTATGGGAATTCGCTGAAAATCCATAGGATTCATCATCTCATGACCTTAAACACTGTGTGTAACTTTAAGGTCAATCAGATAAAAACCTTGGCCTCTAGAGCATCCACAAGATTTTTTGAAGTGATCAAGGGCCATAACTCTGTCAGTAATTATTGGAAATCGCTGAAAATCAATAGGCTTCTTCGTCTCATGACCTTAAGCACTGTGCATAACTTTAAAGTCAATCGGATGTTAACTTTAGCCTGTAGAGCGTCCACAAACGGACGGACGGATGGGGGCGACGACAATATACGACAACAATTTAAGTTGTTTTGGCACATTTGGAATAATGACTTATTTAAAAGTTAATACTCACCATGTGATATTCCATAATTAATCCATTAAGAAATCCATTTATAACTTCTTTAGTCACAGAAATAGCATATCCTAACAGAGTTTAATCCAGCTATTTATCCATATTATCTTTTACATATCCTTTTTGTGGAGGTGAATCTGCAGATTCTTAATTAAATTCCCATATTATTTACAGCATTTTGTAAGTTTATCTTAAGACATAATGTCACTTGTTCTTCTTATTTCAACATATAGAAAATGACAAATTTACCTTTAGGCTTGACTGGCTGAAGCATTGGGCCTCAAGATCTCAGGGACCCCATGCCAAGGTGTATGAGCCTTTCTTGCATGCACTGCAGACAAAATCTTAAACATCTATCATCATCATCTTCAGCTTTAGTCAGTTGTTTTAAAAAACAAACTTTGGTCTTTGTCTAGTCATGTGGTTGGGGGATTGGAACAGGCCAACCCCTCTCTTCCTCTAAATCCTGCCCACAATCAAGTGACTGGATTTGGGGGTTGGTTTTAAGATATGTTTTTCAAGTTTCTCACTGCTTATCGTAACGTGTGTGTATTCCTGGATACAAAGCACAACGTCTTTAACTATCCATGTATTTGAAATTCATTTGCACTGTCTTATTGCATCCTCATCAGAAAAACATAACCTTGGCCTCTAGAGCATCCACAAGATTGAGCATCCAGTTTATCAGTTTGTTAAAAAAAACTTGAGCTGGAGAATGCGAAGACAGAAAGAAGAATTTATGAAAATAATTTACTTAATTGCCTTCAGAGGCACAAAAAGATGTCCATTAGGTAAACATGGTTTCTATCAAGGAATTAGCCCTATCCATTTTAAACATCACGGAAGCCATTTTCTTTCTCAATTATGAATTCACCCCCCCAATATAACTTATTGTTGTTGAGTTTAATTGTGAACCTAAACTTTAACATACTGTTTAAAGCTATTTCATTTTGAATTTAATAAAAGAAAAATGCATGATTCTTGAATGCATTTCCTACAAATACTGTCTGAGCCATACCATTTGGAAATCAAAATTCTATATTCCAGATAATAAGTCAATGTCTTTATCTATCCATGTATTTGAAATTCACTTGCAATGTCTAAGAGTATTAGTGCCTTTTTAGATCCTTTCAAGTGTGGGGAGCCAAGGTGGCTCAGTGGGTAAGACACTGGCTCTCCAACCCGAAAGTCTCGTGTTCAATCCCTGCGTTGGCCAAAGAAGTTCATCAGGATTTCTGATGTGGTTCCTCCTTGTCAGTGGTTCATGACTTGCGGGCCTGATAAGGGAAACTTAGAGTCGTTCTGATGCGACGAGAAACCAAGGTTCCAGGTACATGATTGCTTTCATGTAAAAATTCCAGATTTAAGCTCGTGGTTTTTAAGTTAAAATGATACTCATATTGTTATGTTGTCTTGATTTAATATTGTGCAAATTGTTACAGACATTTGCGAAAATTGCTAACTACCTAAATATCTAGAGATGTTTTTCTTTTACAGTTGTGGTCCTAAATACATAACCTTTGACTGGAAACCACTCTCAAAAATATAGTTCTTGCCAAAAACATTAATTACGAGATACCTTCTACATGAACAAATTTTAAGGTAGCCACCATTTATTGTACACTGTGAAGATGATGAATGAACAAGCACTTCCATTATAGGCAACATGTATGTAATGCATGCCCAAGAAATCAATGTCAGAATCTCTGGTTGAAGATACATAATTATCCATTGATTGTAGACTTATAAGGCAGTTTGAGTCCATAATTATTATCTATGGCCATAAATTTCACACTTTCTGATAAAAATAAGTTGTGAGGGCTGAAAATATATCTTTTTAACATTTTTGACTCTTTTTGTATACCAAACTTCTTGACTATTACTGGTTATATTTAACGTATTCAAGCACTTCCAGATTTGTCATTTAAAACAGAAGTTTTCTCATTACAGTCTTATTCAATATGCTTTAAAGGCAAAAAGTATCAGTCTAATGAACATAGTCAGGCAGGCTAACTGGTTAAGGTTTCCATATGTTGAATTTCCAGATATTTCTATGTTCATATGTAAACTTTTTCATTCAAATACAGATATATATTGTATCTTGTTCAAAACATTATAGTTCCCCCAGTCAGCAAAGCAAAACATTCTTGAATTTCAGGTCGTCTAAAAATGCATTATTACTTACATAGTACGGTAAATGTCAGTATTAATGAAAAACTCATTCTTTTTATTACATTTTTATTTTTTTTTTACATCATGAAATTTGTATCATGATGCCAAAGAAGAGAAAAAATAAACGCACATTCAATCATTTTTATATTATACATGTACAATTAACAACCGTTTATTGGCACCAGGGCTCTCATATCAATGAATTTTGTTGGTCATGTCCTATCCCATAAAACTAGCCATCCCTATTTCAGTGAATTGCATTTATTTTTAGTTTACAAACTCGTAATAAATGCTTAATAATAATCAGCCGAAAAAACACCTTTAATTATTTCAATCAATTTGATAAAATAATACATGCAAAAATGTCTGACTTTGAAGTGAGAGCCCTGATATGGACTAATAAAGACTCTGCTATACATTTACATGGAAGCCTATCACAAAATATATAAATATTTCTACAAATACTACATGGCATCATGTCAAAAAGAAAGATTAAGTTTAATATGACACATAAATGATACACAAGCAACAGGTTCTTTAAGATTCTCATATATATTGGTGCTTGAAGAGTTGAAATCATCCTTTCCTAAAACACATAACACACTGCAAAGTGTTCTTTACTCTCTTAATAAAAAAAAAAGGTAAATAAATTTTCTGCCAAAAAATGTGTTAGGACTAGTGGCTACAAATATTTTACCTCACACTATTCTGTTAAGTATTTCCACTAAAATATTAGCTTTGATTAACTCTTGGACAGCTATTGATTGCTGTATCCGACTACTAGATTGCTGTATATACTAACCAACTGGATGGATGCGGTGCAAATTGTTTTCTTGTATATCTTTTTCAAAAAAATCATCAGGGCTCTGTTTTGTGATTTGTATTTATGTTCAACAATTAATGTTTTCTTTATGAGTGATTTCAAAGCGCGTCCGTCAACAATTCTTACATTCACTGATCAAAACTTTTTATTACCCTGATCCTGAAACAATTTGAAACAATCCTCACTGCCTCATATGAGTAAGTGTAAACTGGTCAGTCAGTTTTTGCTTATGATAATTCTTCTCTAGTAATAAATCAATTGAGATTTTAATTCATTGATGTACATGTACAAATGATCCATATATATTTTTCAAACGGTACATTCAATCATCAAAAAGAATGAAAAAGAAAAATGAAAAAAAAGTCTGATCTTGACTTTTGCAACCTGTTAAATAATGAATATCCAACAGTTTAATTACATCTAAATAAAAGATCTAAGTTGGATTGGCTAATTAACATAAGCAATTTTATATGAGTCACTTTATTATATATATATAAATGACATAAATTAGGCATGAATAAATTCATCTCATTCATCATTTCATTTTTTACACATTTTTTTCTGAATTCAAAATTGCCATAATTTCATAAATTCCATAAGGCAAAGTCAAAATCAATTTAATTAAAGATGCATTATGTAAAATTTAGATGAAAGAGCTTGATGTTCTTGCTTTAATGGTTCAAAAGTAGGTAATGAAAAATGAATACATGTATATATTGAAAATTTAATTCAAATTTAATTATTCTGTGTGAAGTTATGACTGTTTGAAGATAAAGCATTGATTGTTTAAATAAATTTTTAAATCTCACAGATGTTTTAATTTATTTAAATCTCAGTCGTACAATGTTCTAGAGAGTTGATTATAGGTTAATAATTGATATAGCATTTGAAGCCAAAAGAAAGACCTGCAGAAGACAGATTTAGCTTTTACATAATGCACCTTTAAGATCGTTTTCTATAAAACATGAACTTCCCAATATTGAGTATGGAAGTTTGTCTAATTCTATGGACCTTCCAAGTTTTAAATGACAGGAAAATTTGGTCCATTTTTGTAATAGGCACTATATCATTAGCCCATATTCACATTTATTTTATACACATCAGTCTTCTTATGAAGACAACGTGTAGTAAAAAATATTTTCCATAGGTTTAACATTTTGAAAGCATTAAAGTGAATTAAAAATAACATTACTCCATTCCAAAAATACTTATATGCCATTGATTTCAATTTCAACATAATTAACTTACTGTTAAAGATTTACATAACAAAAACATTTATACATTATTTATACATTTAATTCTTCCATCAATATTTTTCAACTTCAAAACAAAAATTGTAGATACATAATTCTGAGGATTCAAATATAACTGAAAACTGTCTCAAAATTGCAAGAACATAAATATTCTTACTGTATAGAGTCACTTCGGAAAAGATATTCCAGTCACTTCGAGTTTCCAGGACAAAATGTCTGGATTTTTCTCCAACAACACAACTATGTAGTAATCCAATGACCTTGACCTTTCTGCCAAGAAAATGGTGGCTGGTTTAATCAGGCACTGGGAAGCCAGTAGCATATCTTTGTGTCCACTGTCTGGCCTGACGATCGTGTTCTATACGATTCTGCGTGTACTGTGTAGCGATGCTACCGACTAAAGGATCTGCCGGATTACAGTCAGTAAGAAGAGAACATATGGATAATAACACTTTAGAGATGGTCAACGCTGGGCTCCAATTTTCTTTTAGAATGTCCAAACATATAGCACCCTGACTATTTATATTACAATGATAGATTCGGGTCTTAAAACTAACCTGAAAGACAACAACATATATAATATTCTTTTTTATCAATCAAAAAATTGAAAGTAGATTTGATGGTCTTTTGTTGTTCACTTCATTAAAATCTGACAAAAAAACTAGTTGAAGAAAATTTTGTAATCGGGGCATGTGGTGTAGGAATAGAAAACCCATTTACAGTCAACCAAATGTTCCAGACATTCGTTTTGCCTTGTCAATCAAAGTCATGTTGACTATACATGTAATTATATTATGCAGAATTTTCAGTATCAATGATTTAATTGGTGTTTAGATTTGGCCTCATCAAATTACACACAATACTACATATTACAGAACTAGAATTGAAAACTTGATAGCATTTAAATAGATGTACTTGTAAACACAAAATAATTATGATGACATTCATTGTTATGCAGACAGTCTCAAAATAGCATTATTTTATTAAACAATCAAGATTTAGATGTATGGATAATCATAAATGCCAAATATGTTAAATTTGTAATAATAAATGACATTTTGTAAGAATATAGCAGTGTTTCAGTTAGATGTCATTCATACTGCATCATAGCTAAAATGTCTGACAAAAGTATTACACATACACCAACTCACTTTATAGTTAGTTGTATGGATTACAATATCCACCCAAAATGTATTGCATCTGTATATATTAAAATAGCATTTTGTAGTATTTAACCTTCAATACAACTAAATATAAAGGGTTTGGGTAGTCATATTAGTATATACTGCTCTTGCATACGACACACCTGTGCCAATCTAATTAAAATATAGATCTATATTTCGTTTCGTTTTTTATACTTTCGATGGCCTACACTCATGTAGATCTAACTAGCTATAGTGAACGCTCACGTTCTATGACGTCAGGTATCAAGCACGGGACATTTGACCCGATAACGTCAGTCATTCGATTAACCAATTAGCGATCGCCATGCTTTTCAAAATCCACTTGTGTTTTGTTATGATTTCTATCCGCTGGTGTTAGTATAGACGTCGTTGGCTGGTAATATCTACCCACAGTTCCACGCATGAAAAGGTCAAAGGGTCGATTCGACAGACCATTTGATTGGCTGACCCCTCATTTCAGGTAGAACACCAGTTAAATAACAAGTCCTCCAGATCCAAGAGTAGTGAAGACAAGTAAAAACGAAATTTTGAACTATAAAAAACGAAACGAAATTGGATCTGTGTTTTAATCAGATTGCACCTGTGCTTGCCTACTCCATGATCAAACACGATAGCAGATGGCTTCCATCTTGTTTACTGACGGTACTACTTATTTTAAGACAGACTCGGCTTTCCAATTTATAATATCTACGTCATTGGGGATTTCCAATTTATACTCACTGGTTGCTATGACCCGCTATGGCGTTGTCTAGAAACGCGCGTGCTCGCGTTAGTTTAAAATTTTTGCTATACGTTTAACATGGACTATTTGATGTAATTTGCCTGATTTGATTTGGCCCCATTTCCATAAATTTAGGTTGTTTTTTAGAAATTTTTAGCAAATGTTAATCTTAGGTGTTTTTTAATTCTAGCCGAAGTAAATTTTTTTACAATTTATAGCGAGTTAAGTTATCGTCTCTAATAGCGGGCGTAGTATTTTAAATGGCGGCCATTTGCCATCATGTGTATTCTTGAAGTAGGTACACATGATGTAATCGTATGCTGCTCTTGTTCACATCAAGACATATTGCAACATAAAGACTGTAACTGACATTAAGTAATATAATTTATACCTTCGGGGGTTTAAATGGATATTCATGAGAAAAATGGATGTCCAGAAAAAACACACCACCCTCATAAACAGAGCCATGTGGTCCTAATATGGTTGATGCCCATTCATACATATTGTCACCTTTTGGTCCTGCACTGAAATATAGAAATGAAATAGAATTTAAAATCTCAACACAATACACCTAATCCAAACTGTGCAGTCTCTTTCTGACCATACATGTAAATGACTGATGGATTGTAGTGCATGAAGCTATTTAGACTCAGATCAGAAAAATCAAATTCACACATATTCCTATGTATGCATAAACCACCAACTTTCTAAAAATTTGCCAATCAATTTGGTTTTTATCACAGATTTTCTATGGTCTCTAAAGCATCACAAGATCAAGGGCCATAACTCAGGGAGTAATTATTGGAAATCGTTGAAAATCAAAATGATTTTTTGTCTGATGACCTTAAACACTGTATAAATTTAAAGCCAATCATATATTAACTTTAGCCTCTAGAGCGACCACAAGGTTTTTCAAAGTGATCAAGGGCCATAACTGTGGCAGTAATTATCAAAAGTAGCTGAAAATCAAGAGGCGTCTTCGTCTCATAACCTTAAACACTGTGTGTAAATTTAAAGTCAATCGGATATTAACTTTAGCAAATTGAGGACGGACAGACTGGGACAATGACAATTTACAACCACATTGTGGGCATATAAAAAAGACATTAACTTTAGCATCTACAAGAGTTTTCAAAGTGATCAAGGGCCACAATTTTGAAGTGACAGTTCTCCAGAAAACACTCCCTGGTTCATAAATACACATGATGATCGGTGGCTTCAAGCCCTTAAGATGTAATTATTAACAATAGACTGTGTATATGTTGTGTTCATACTGATGAAGTTTGACAGGGTTCTGTATTTAGAAGGTTTTAGAAGTCTGGCATAAGATAAGAGAACATTATCAATACAATTGTCACTCATATCATTACCATCTGTTTTATCAAGAATACTATAAGAAACTTAAACTAATACACTTTCACATAAACATACCAGCAGTATCTATAACTTTGGTTAATCCCAATAAACAAATATAGAAACTATCTACCAATATTTTTAAACACTACAGCTAAAGCCAGCTGAAGTAACCTGGATGTTCACTACATGAGCACTACGTCTAGCCATTCTAAATTGATTGTGAAGCACTCTTGAAGTTGCCGATCACCATCATGTAACGTTTTTTTTAATATTTAGTCCCAGATCTTATAAATTCCGTTCCATTAAAATAGGATGAAAAATATAGACTGTATCCTGTTCAAACGCAATTGTGGATGGACAATATTACTAAAACCAAGGCAAGGTACGATTAAATTTTCAACAGAATCTGACTAAAGATGTTCACGATTTCCTGGGTTTATGCCATGATTTTTTCTTCAACATAATGCACTAATTACAGAGTCTATGATATACTACATCACGAGTCAAAGGTTACAAGAGAGCTGTACTATTATGCTCCATATTACATTGAATAACTGAAAGCTAATCATTAGATCAATATACCATAGATGACATAACTATACTAATAGTCAACATAATATACACGATCTCAACATTGATTTACATTCTACTCTCTAATACCAGGCACATACATGTAGGCAGGATTTCCAAAAACGGTGGACTGGGGACAAAGTTTTGAAACGATATGAAAACATATGGAATGCCTATAGGGGTGGGGGAGGGTTATATTTTGTGCAAAACCACATTTAAAGAGAAATATCTGAAAATAAGCTTATTCCAATTTTTTAATTCAGTTTGGATGCGTCTGTTTTAAAAACATATTTATTGGGTTGCATTGCCACTGTATATATATGTCTACAAAAGTAAATTACATATTTTCTGCTGGTCACATACAAAATGAAAAGTGTGTTATTAGGTGTTCCTGAGTTAATGCAGAGAATTATTCTGCTAAAAATCCCCAATTTATTTTCCAGCTTGATTAACTGTTCATTTCATAATGTTCTCGGGTTATATTTATGTAAGTAAGAACAGGCCTTGAAAAATTCTGAAAGTTTATAGGGGCCCACTCCATAATTCAAACCATGGTCCACAATAAATTGGAGTAATAGTTCAGACTTGGATTTTAGAAGCCCTAAGCTATTTTGTACATTGTAGCCCATTTTTATACTGTCAAGTCGACATGTCATTATATCAATGTTTTTTTTTAATACTAATACATGTACATGTATGTATATCACTCTTAGTCGAGAGGTCATGGAGAATAAAGATGGTGGGTCAAATTAATAAAAACAGTAACAATACATTAAAACTAATGCATGTAAAGAAAATAAAGGTTGCCAGACATAAAACATATGCTCACAGCAACTCAATTACCAACAGTCGCCCAAGGATGTCACATAGTAATATTCTTTCATAGGTAATGGGAGAGTTTTGAAGAGAGTGGAGAGTTTTGAAGAGACAGATATCATTTTAATACAAATCTGCAGAAATAAACAGAAATTGTTGAAATCCAATTGACTTTTTCGTTTTACTAATGTCAATAATGTACATAAATTTAATACAGATCACCTGATTGCTTTTGTCATTGGAATGTTCACAAGGTTCTACAAAGTAAGTGCAGGAAGGTTCACAAACATAAGAAAAAAACCTGAAGACAGGACCCATTACAGAGACAGTGCCCTGTACAATCCTGGGTCTGTAGTGGTACAGACTTGACTCAACATAAAATACAATACAAACTAACAACATGGGCAGCAACTCTAGAAAACGCCCGCAACGAAACATACACCTACAGCAGCTAAATCATACGGGCAATCAACAAGGGTTGTCACATATTTATTATTTGGTATATGTAATGGGAGCATTTATAAGACATTGATATCAATTTCATATAGATTGGATGATAACTTTCGCCGTTCAGGTATTCACAAAGTTCGATAAAATAATGCATGTAAATTTAATTCACATTGGATGACAACTTTTATTGATAGAGTTTTCACAAGGTCCAACAAAGTGAAACAAGGGCCATAACTCAAGAAGTTAATAACAGAAATTACTGAAATTCCATAGGATTCTTCATTGAAAACAAATTTAATGCAATTGAATGACAAAATTTGTAGATAAAGTGTTCACAACGTTTAACAAAGGAAATAAGGACTATATAAGGACTGAGAAATTATTTACGGAAATTCCTGAAATTCAATAGGATTCTTCAATTCAATAATTTATATAATGCCACTAATACATAGAAATCTAATTTAGATTGGATGATAACTTTAGTCCTTAGAGCCACGTTTCTCAACCTTTGCTCACCGTTCACCCGTAAATGAATTCTCAACCGACCCATTTACCCCCAGAATTTTGAGGAGGTTACTGACCGTGGAGCCGTGACCAGCGAAGCCGGTCACCGCGAGCGCCGTAGTCGCGAAGCCTGGAAACCTTACCACAGATGAAACACCGAGGCTTCTCGACATCATCCGCGCCTGTTATCGACTTGAACCCGAACGATACATACTCTTCTTGGTATTTATGTTCTTTGGAGGCATGATTTGGAATCAAAATCACATGGAATCAAAAGCACGTATAAAAATTCAAAATGAAACTAAATTGGGGATTCATCTGTTGAATGAGCTAGGTGTACAATGACAATGGACACCTGCGCCGTTTCCCACTCACACAGCCAAGTAAACTAGCTATCACATGGCAATCACTGATGGGCGGATCGCGAGATCGAGGCCTAGGCTGCCTTGATCGAACACGATCATCAATTAAAATTGAAATTGAGAAAAAGTTGACAACTGAAATCTTGAAATGCAACTTCACCTCTCATAGGACTGCTGGAACAACTGCACAACCTTTATATGACCATTTTTAAAGTTACTGGGAGTGTGGTCATTCACCCCCTGGACGCGAGCCATTCCCCCCTTGGGGGTGAATTCAACCCCAGGTTGAGAAACGTGGCCTTAGAGTGTACACAATGTCCTGCAGAGTGAAACAAGGACTATAACTCTAAAAGCAATTGAGAGAAACTGTTGTAATTAAATGGGCTTCTCGGTCTCACCAATATAAACATACATAAAACAAAGATCAGATAATAAATGTAGTCTGTAGAGAGCTCACAACAGACAGATTTATGGAGGCAACAGCAATATACAACCACATTTCCATGTGGCACATAATAAGAGGACATTTCTCAAAGGTTGTAACATATTAGTGTCAGTTAAAAAATGTGCTACAAGTCACAAGAAATAGTAATGTTCTATAACCTTGAAGGAAAAAAACCCATTATTAATAACCATTTTCGTGAAATGTAGTTGAAGATCAAGTTATTTTGTAGTCTGAAACGCCGTCAGAACAATTAAATGACTGATGTAGTCTGTAAGAGTGTTCACATTAAATTATGGAAGCCGAACGGACAGACCGTATACAACCATATTTATATGTGGGCATGTAAAAATATAAAATTTAAAAGTTTCATTCAATTGTTTTTAACTGTACATGTATTTAGCTCTTTTTAGTATTAGGACTTTCATCCCTCAAATATTTTGTTACAAACATGACATTATTTGAATCAATCTTTAAGTAAGCAAATGAAGGAAAAGTGAACTAAATCTATAACCAAACTGTTTGATCTGCATAAAACACGAAATTCCTGTTTTTACACAGCTAGAATAGGCTATAGCTAGGATAATACAAAGTAAGTTTATGGTTGCCTGAAAATCATGTAATGGAAGTCAAGAACATAGCGACTTCTTGAGCAAGACCAATTTTTGATTTAATTGTCTAGAAAATGACACTCCGTGTAAAGCCAATCTTTAGAATATACTTCGAGAAACATTAGAACAATAAATCCAGATATAAATATTGATTGGGGATACTGTGACTTTTAAGAGAACATTTTACAGATATTTATAAATTCATATATTGTTTATCTCTGGTTTACTTATAAACTGACAGATTAATAACTATTCAATGGTCTTTATACGAGGTCATGCAGGAGTGGTCCCCAGTGATAAATAGGGGTTATAGGTCAATTTATCAAGGTCAGTGTTACTACATGTACATCTATGTAGGACTTATCTTACCATACAATCTAATGAATCACTAAAGTATACATTATAAACTACTAACAAAGGTGGAGCACAGGATCGGCATTTTTTTACAAAAAAAACCCCAATTCACCCTAAAAAGGTAAAAAAAAGGGCAAAGTATATGTATACTTTTTTAAACCATATAATGGATACGAAAACAGGCAAGAGCGGATTTAAAGACGTATTCCTTGACAGTAAAGATGCCAATTATTTAATCATTGATTGAAAAAAGTATAAAAATAACAGGGAAAATCCTTGTCACAAAACAGTGATCAGCTACAAGCTGAAACAAAAACCTGAGGTCCTGTGTATAACATTCGCAGCATGTTTAAGATCCCCTGACAGTTTAAAATAAGTTAGGTTGCCAGGTAACGAAACATACGCCCACAGCAGCTAAATCGTCCGAGCAGTCAACAAGAGTTGTCGCATATTTTTACTTATTTCATTGAGTACTAATCAGAAAATCATTAGAATTTGTTTGGTTTTTATAAAGTTCTGCCCAATGCTAAAGTTTAGTATACGAAACATTTAATATCATGGATATAGCTGTTCAGTTATCAAAATTCATCGAAAACCTTAAACCCTGTGTATCAATATGAAGTCAATCGGATGATAAGTTTGGCCTCCAGAGCGTCACAAGATTTTTCAATGTGATCAAGGGAGATAACTTTGGCAGTAATTATCGGAAATCGCTGAAAATTGATAGGCGTCTTCGTCTCACTACCTTATCCACTGTGTATTGACTTTGGCCTCTAGAGCATCCATAAGATTTTTTGAAGTGATCAAGGGCTATAACTCTGGCAGTAATTATCGGAAATCGCTGAAAATCAATAGGGTTTTTTGTTTTATGACCTTAAACACTGTGTATAAATTCGCAGTCAATCGGATATTAACTTTAGCCACTAGAGCATTCACAAGATTTTTCAAAGTGATCAAGGGTCATAACTCTGGCAGTAATTATCGGATATCGCTGAAGATCAATAGGATTCTCCATCTCATGACCTTAAACACTATGTATAAATCTAAAGTCAATCGGATATTAACTATAGCCGCTTGAGCGTTCACAAGATTTTTCAAAGTGATCAAGAGTCATAACTCTGGCAGTAATTATCGGATACCACTGAAAATCAATAGGATTCTTCATCTCATGACCTTAAACACTGTGTATAAATCTAAAGTCAATCGGATATTAACTTGAGCCTCTTGAGCGTTCACAAGAAATTGTGGACTAAGAACCGACGGATGGGGGCGACGGCAATATGCGACCATATTTCCATGTGGACGTGTAAAAGTAGGATGTAGTACAACAAGAGCATGCATTAGTGTCCGGGGCAATATCTATACATAAAATCGATGTATGAGTCCGAATTTAAATGGAGTTCCTCTTTATGATAAGCCAAACAATACCAGCATGTTGAAAACTAAAGCATAACTGAACATTTCCACTCCTGCAAAGATCTCAAACGCTCTGGCCTGCATAGTGATAACCAGAACTATTGATCAAACAAGAAAGACTAACGGATATACTGCCAGGTGGACAGGGGCGACATTAACATACCCACACATAAAAAGTGATCTTATAATTTATAAAGCATTGTAGCATTGTGTGTCAAATAGATTAGTAATTATACTCAAAGGTACATAAATCTAAACAAAGTAATATTAAGGCTATATTCACACTGAATTTAACCCAAACAAATAGCCTTAGTTTAATATTTGTGTTCACACTGACAGATTTAGCATTTAAGTTAGCAGACAAAATGATTAGTTGGGAACTGTGGAATGTCAGGTATTACAGGATGGTAGGTATTCATGTATATAATAGAGTTATGGTAACATGGCTAGGAGTTAGGACTATTTATAAAGATGACAACTACAGATAAAAGATGATATAATAAGATTATAATGTATATGTCTTATCAACTCATGATAGATAATAATAATATACATAAATATAATTCTAGAAGTTACAGTCTATTCATATAATATACAACTAAGGTCGACTACAATATACGTAAAGAATTGAAATGAATCTTTACTTTTATCACACAGTAATCTTCATTATGATGGTTATGTAGTTACATGTACCAGTGCAATGCCAAGTTTGATAGTCTACTCCTTTTCAAATTTCAACACTCAACGCCATTTTGTACATGGGAACTCATTTTTATTAACCCATTCGAACAACTATACTTGCCTTATCAGCCCAGGTGAGAACCGTGCGGGAATTAAAATCCTAGACATTTGGGTTGCAAGGAAATTGTTATTATTGTACATTAAGAATTGTTTTTGTAGGCTTCATGAGCATATGCAATTCTTATTGTTGTATGTACATATACACAAAGAATTTTTACTGCTAACAGAATATTCCACATCTTATAATGTTTGTGAATCGTTCAGAGAAAGAATTTGTGGCATAGATGGAGCTGTGATAGTCAAGAAGTTATGGTACTGGGTTGGTTGATTACCAGATATCAGTGTTCAAATTCCGGCGAGGGAAGAAAAGATCCTTCAAGATTCCACCGACCTCATTAAAATCAAAAAACAAATTTGACATTTCATTGATTTTTTTCACTGCATTGAAATTTAAACTATTTCTATCACATGTCAACCAGACACAGTTCTATGACTATGTATATTAATAAGCAGTCATAGTATAACTAAGATCATACCAGAGATCATATCCAATCCTATACACCTGAGTACTAAAATTCCCTCTATACAAATACAGACAATTTGATTAGTTAAAAACATAACATGATCTGAACACTGTCTTCAAAGAAAATATGTCAGATGTCGATGTGGTATAACATAAATAAAACCAAAACTGAACTAATTGACATCTGATTTCAAATTGAGATATTTCAAGCCCAATCCAGACTTGACACTTGTCACATCTACCTCACTTGCATTATCTAACCTACATTCTTTTATTCCAGCCTTCCATATTACTATCTAAATAATACTACACATCATTAGCTTGCTTCAATATATTACAGTGAAAAAGTTTAGTAGTGAAAATTTAAAGTAGCTAAGTCTCTAACTCAATATCATCCAAAGACTTACACATTGAAAACACAAATTATTTGTCAACACTGATGTTCTTATTTTACCTTGGAAAGGTAGGCTTCTGATATCCAATATTTAAGACAAAAAAAAAACATTTTTACCATTGGTACACGAATCGTGTACCATGGTGCGTTTCAGCGTCTTTTGAAAGAAGTGACCAGAATGAACAAGGCTAGACAAATTCCACAACTCAGTCAAACGGCGATAGCATAACTTATCTTGAGAGCATCAGCAATAGACTGGAATAACCAGACACTGAAGGCAAAATGGAAACAATTGAATGTAAATCAGTTCATATACAATCAGTTCACATTATTATATGCGTTGCGAACCATTTGGGTCAATTTCTAGGTCTGAAATATTAGCGATTTAGTTCCTTTAAGAATCCTATATTTTGATTGCCTGATAGATAGTGCCTGGTAATTATCTTATACAAATACTCTGTGCAACCTCTCAACAATAATTATAACTTATGACATTTCAATATGTCAAGGGTTTATCTTCGATAAAACTACCTGGTAAATAAAGGCATTTTTTATTCTTTAAAGGTAAAAGTTGTTGATTGGTAAGATCAAGAAGTCCTTACAGGGTGGGGGATTGGGTGGTCAAGTGATCTAATGTTAATGGCCAAGGGATCTAATGTTTACAGATCATATGGCTTAATATCTATGGGACGGTGGATCACTGAATGCAGAGAGAGAGAAATGGGGTTTAACGTCCACTCGACACAAACCAGGTCATTTTTGGGACTAACATATGGTTTTAATTTTATTTCAATAATTCTCTTGCGCGTAGGGGTCTTTAGCAGTGGGAGGAAACCGGAGTGCCTGGAGGAAACCCACGAGGTTGAGAAGGCGCCTCTATCTCCATGCCACATACGCTCACACCAGGGATCGAAAGCACAGCCGCAAGCCAGAGGTGACCGGCCAGCTAGAGGTCGAAGCGCAGCACTCTAGACCACTAGGCCATCCCAACACCCCGGATGACTGAATGGTTAGCGTGTGCATGCTGTATCATAATGTCTGTCATTGAGTAAACTGGCGTGGTTTGGATTTCCTGGTTGTACATGAGAAGGAATTGGGTCGCCTGTCCAACATTGTGTGTTTTCTCCGGGTCCTCTGGTTTCCTCCCACTGCTAAAGACTCCTACGCGCAATCGAATTAGTGAAATAAAATTGAACCACATGTTACTCCCAAAATGACCTAGTTTGTGTCAAGTTGGCGTTAAACTCCATTTCTCTTTTTTTAAAGTTTATATCTATGCACGTCAACGGTTATAGACCATGTCCGTACTGACAAGGAGTAGGGTCACCTGCCTAACATCTTTGCATCATTTGGGTTACTTAGATAAATGAAATAAAGATATTCTACTGTACAAATGTTCTTGTTCCAAACAATGTGTGGCGGCTCAACTCCATTTCTAGTTCTTTCCCATTACAATACTGAATAGAATAAAGATGGATAGTCTTGACAAAAAAAAACACTTTAGGCTTGATGATCCAGGTGATCTTTAACTTGAAGAAAAAGTTGAAAATACCATCTGGTATAAAACACCATTGTAAATAAAATCCTTCTTGGGGGGCTCATCAAGTGGTAGAACTAGTAAGATATGGTCAAAAGCTTTTTATAAGGTAGAATCACAATGGACAGTGTCTCTGCGAAAAAGATGATTGGCTCAGAAGACTACAATGTACCATGATGTCCATGAAAAGATTAATTTTACCATCTGTTATAAAACATTATATTGTAAATTAGTAAAGGTCTGCAATGGCTGTGCAGTTTGGCTGTCTACATTGGTAGCATAGTAAGGTTAGAAGTTGCTTTAGGATAGAATCATGATAGACTGTATAGACAAAGATTTTAAGCTTGATCAGCCAGACAATAACTAACGTCTCCGGGAAAGCTGAAATTACCATTAAGAGAACCCTAACAGATTTGAGAATTATTTACACTTAAAACAGGCATTATGCAAGAGCTAAACTTGCCTATTGCAGGTCTTTCTTTAGACCTGACATGTTATTTAAATTATTAATTAGGCATTAATTCACTTAATAAGACCATATGACTTTTGTGTCCACTTGACACAAACTAGGTCATTTCAGGACTAACATATTGTACAATTTTATTTTAATAATTCACTTGTGTGTTCGGATCTTTTGCAATGGATGGAAACCGCAGGACCCAGAGAAAACCCACAAGGTTGGACAGGTGATCCTACTCCTTGTCACGTACAACCGCAGAATCAAAACCATGCCAGTTAACTCAATGACAGACCACAACTTAATGAAAAAAAATTCAATGTCTTTCTATGCTCACATGTGCAATGTTAGCATGATTGGTTTGACGTTTCAAATAAAGCCAGTAATAATGTTGTTACCCTAGCTATTTTTTCCGAATTTTACATAAACTATTTTCTCCTGCTGTGATAAAGTAAAGATGGATGATCAACCGTAGTCAAAGAATATAATTTGATGTGGTTAGTTTATAAGTAATTTCAATTGATGCTAGTAATAATAGTGCTGCCCTCCCAGATTTTTCCATATGTTGGGTAACTATTAATTTATAAGGCTGTGATGATTAATTTATCAATTAAATTTTGTTCGTGGGATTTAATTAATTTGAAAGCACACGATTAATAACCTTTATTCACAAGCATTGATCAAATTGATAATTACGAGGGTTTTTTTTTTAATCAATTTTTGATAACCATAGTGACTAATATGTGAATAATGCTGTTGTATTTGTCAATTACATAATTGACTTAAATCACTGCATGCAAATTTCTCTCCTTATTAATGACAACATTAAACTGACATCTACTTTTTTTTATAATTTATTTTTCTTAATGTATTATAAATTTCTTGAAAAGAAAGAAAGAATCAAAAAACTAACCTGCAATTTGGAGGTGGGTCCAGTGTTATATCTGCCAACTCTTTCTGGATTCTGGAATTTTAAAACAATGTGACACAGTTCATAATTCGTAGCCAAAAGTAGGGTATAACAAGTACTAACATTTATATTACCGTGTAGTCAATATGGCGCTATTACACTATGACCCCCTGCATAGATATATGTTACCTTCTAAATTCCACACATATTACAATCGGAACCCCAACAAACTGCACCTTTTTCGAAAGCTTGTGTTGAGATCTATCCATACATGCCTTTATTTTCCAGATCTGACATATAGTCATTATATACGACCATTTCAAAGCTTATATGCAAATTAGGCAGACGTACACATTATAACCCAATGGATGTACTATATCAATGGTTTGCTTTGTATAAACACTATACACTGAGTACTGGTACGTGAATAAATGCAGGGATGGTTGACTTCTGTATGCATTCTATTATCGAATTTTTCACCAGAAATACTTAACCGAAATATTCTTACCTTTTGAGACTCGTGGACATGGCTTTGGAGGTTTTAATTGATGGGGATTTTAACGGGGTTATCGTCGTATTTGTGTTATTTGAAGCGCGGCTATTTGACGGACCATCCTCAGTAGCTCTTACTCTTCGTCCTTTGCCTCGGGTGCTTCCATTCTCTGTCGACATTACCAGAACCACAAATAATGGTTACTTTAAATAAAGTAACCACACACACAGAAACGTCAATCTGTAAAATACACACAACGAAAAAAAACACTCGTAAAATTTACATAAACTGGTTGGTTTATATCGACTTGTAAGGATATCTTACCGAGATATTTTGCTTCACCGGATGATTTTCAAACATCGAGTTCAAACATCTCTCTCATAGACCTGATCTATTGACATTTAATGAATTCCGCTAATTAACAAGACCGTCAAATTAATAGCAAAGGCACTTCAGTGACAAAGAAATCAGTTATATTACCGCTATCAAAGTACTTGGCAAATGTATTTCTCGGGTTATACGAGGCAAGCGGAGGAGAGAGGCCTGAGCGATATTTTTCTAACAAAGGAAATACGAACTGACCACGCTTAACTCTCTCTTTTTACGAATTACACACACTTTTAATTAGGATAGGATAGAAGTAGTGAATTTTTACCTGCTCTGTATGATGGTAATATGTAGCTA
The DNA here is from genome assembly GCA_963678685.1 of Patella ulyssiponensis. Classification (NCBI taxonomy): domain Eukaryota; kingdom Metazoa; phylum Mollusca; class Gastropoda; family Patellidae; genus Patella; species Patella ulyssiponensis. The sequence continues at coordinate 80,831,665 of OY783225.1, read as the reverse complement.
TTCTGAGTATATTGTTTAAATCCAAGCAATGATTATTGAGTCAATACGCGAAACACAAGCAATTTTACTGCAGTCAAAGCTTACGCTGTTCCAATCTCCTCCCCGGGTAACAGCATTAATTTCTACAAGGAATATTTAGTAAAATTCGCAACCATCGCGATTTTTGTCTTTTAATTTAATACAGTAGTAGCCTTAAACTCTCTAAAGAGTGCCCAGTAAAATACCTTCTGTGTCTGTGGGAATTAATATTTCACCTCAATTGATTTCTTTTCTTTGCAGGATATGAAGAGATTAAAAGGGAGGCAAAAGTATCGGCGGTATTTGATGCTGAGACGTGAATTATTGCATTTGTTATAATTAATGACACGTTGAAAGGGATAGGACACACATATACAACACATAATCTTTGATATACATCATATTAAAAACAATAAATTTACTGATAGATTAAAAATATACACCGACGATACAGACACACAGACTACAGCCGTCCGATATGTATCCAGAGATTAGCTAGTGTAGCCTACATTTGTCTAAAAGGTAGACAAGACTAATCCACCACCAATTCGAATCCAATATTGAAATATAAGATACAGTTTGATTTAGGGAAACCGAAGAAGCCTATAGACACAATTAAGATGGTCATGATTACGATTAAAAGAATAAAACAAGAACACACAATATTGATTCAATAAATATGATTAAACGCAATACTTTAAAAGTACATTTACTTACCAGTATGCAGTAGATTCTACCCAGGACGGTGCGCGGTGTGCATTATTGTATTTATTTCATTTTTATAAACTCTTTATAAGGAGGGGGGGGGCATGGTTCATCACTGAATTTGAATGAAAGTTGTGGTGTTCCAAAGTCTTGACCATTCAAGTTGCTTATTGAACCGAGTAAAACATATGTGCATTATCGAACATCAAAGGCGTTTTATGGCTGAGGCGCTGGAGGCGCCAGCCTCCTCGCGAAAAAAAATCAAAGAAATCGGAAAAGTAAAACGGGAGAAAAATGCTAAAACCGATGAGAAAATGAAAATGTACCCTAGTTAGGGGGGCCTTGAAGGCAGAGAAAAGGGCCCTACGTCTGACAAAAGGCCCCCTCTGGCCAAGTGAAAGGGCCCCCGTGTCCGAGTCAATCGTTTTCTATATACTGTTACTGTCGAATCTACTACTGAATGAGAATGTAGTCATTGCATTGGCATAAAAATCATCAATCACCCCCCCCCCCCCCCAGCGAAAGAGGGCCCTCAAAATAGTGTAGCCTCCGCCATGATAAACCTTAAAACGCCCCTGTCGAACATACTCAACGAATGGATGTAATGAAACTATACCAAGTTTCATCGCTTTCTCACAATTGCATCAGTAATAATAATTCTGCAACACCTTTCTCGTACAGACCGAGTCTAGTCTTCATGAAACATTGTTATACTTTAAAGATACATTATGTAAGATAAAGAACTGACTGTTCTTGCTATCATAGTTCAAAAATAGATAACGCAAAGTTGATATATTGAAGATTCCATCCATACATCTTTATTCTGAGCAAGGTTATCACTGTTTGTAGTTTTGACAAGATGTGTGCATTGATTGTTTATTACCGTAACCATGGTGCTGGTCATTCGAGGCTTAGCCCCACTTCTCCATTTTTAAATTAAATCATTAATTTGCCGAACCGTTCTAATCTACTTAAAACCGGAGCTACCAGAGATGGCACCCAAAGTTGGTAATGTTAATAAATGTCTTATTAATTCATTTAAGGCCTAAAAAGCGACCTGCAAAATGAAGATTTAGCTGTTGAATAATTCATCTTTAATGTGAAGTCGGCTGTTCACGCGATGGGTAGAGAAAGAAAAAGTCGTTGCCCTGGTTAATAAATCACTGAGCGTGTGAAATCTCTTTATCTAACGTCCGTTTCCACCGAGGTAATATCGCAGCCAAAAATCACCGAGATATACGTCATGCGTTTAAGTAATCTCGCTCATGCATACTAAACTTAGGCTGTTTGCCTACTATAAGCCCCACTTGAGAACAGACAACTTCTGACATTTTTAATTCTAAATCGACGATTTTAGTCGAAAACAATAAGTATACGTCGAGAATTTTGTTATGTATTTTTCCTGCTTCCATTTAATAAAATTGAAAACTTTATTTAGTCTTTGTCTTTATGGCATTTGAAACGTAGTAAAACCGCATTACAAAACAGTATACTAATTTTTGGATATGGCGGCCATTTAGGACAGAGAATTATTCTCGAAGTATGAAGTAGACTGATCTCGCCATGTACAATCTATTATTATAGTCTTTCCGAATATGAATAATATTCACTTCCTGGTTAATTACTAACTTCTTATCGTAAGGCCTCGTAATGAAGGGTTTTACCGCCCAGATTAAGACAAAATTGTGTCGTTGGTTGATTATGTAATGACTGGACAAAGGCCCCACCCTGGCTGCTATTGCAAGTCGCTACAGTCCGCAAACTTGAAAAATTAGTTTCGTGTGAACTTTGGCAAGACAGTCCCGGATTAACCGTTCAGCAAAATGAAAAAGTGCCTACAACACACAGTGAAGTGTTTTTATTTTCCAATGCCGCATGAACGTTGGTGCAACTTAACCGGACACGGCAAAAAGGTTCCCCACTTAATACGAACTTAGAGATTCTACAATCTAAAAAACTATAAGTTTGTTTCCCTTCGAAAAGTTAACATTCTTTTTTACGGTAACGTACCTATTATTTCTTTTTTCTCTCTAAATTCCATATATTTGGGGACACTATACTTTTGAACTCTAAAGCGCCCCCCCACCCCCCACACACACATAGCACCACACCACTTCAAACGTTGAACGGTACCTTATTCCAAAAATGGCGATGTCGGTCAAATTTTTTATTATGTGTCAAAAGTAATTGCGTAGGTGTGTTTGAACTCCTTCGAATCAACAAATGCTAGTTCCGGTAACGCTGTCGTTATCATTATTATATCTTTAGATATAGACAAATGGTGGGCAACCCCCTTTAAGTCTGTATATACCAAGTCAAGTGATGATCAGGTCACACTCACAAGGCTGTCAAGTCCGTCTTTCGAGTTAAAATCTCAAAACCGGTCAAACAACACAACAACCAGCCTTACATTTCTCGCCCTAATAAATAGATGACACTCGTTTAGGACTTATAAATATATCTTTTTACAAAACATCGAGCAATCATCCAAGTAGAAAATGCTCATTATCGAACTTAGTCACTGTATTGATTGAATGAAACTATATAGATCATTTATCACCACTCTCTATTAAATAGAATCAGGCTCATGGTGTTTCAAAAACAGGCGGATTAAATATCGTAATTCTGCTTAACCAAAGTGGAAAATAATGCCCTTCATTGAACTCAGTCAATATAGGTAAATTTAATTATACTGAATTTGAATGAAAGTTGTTGTGCACTAAATTGCCGATCAATAAAATTGCTTATCTTGCCTAACTGAGTAGAACATAATTATATGCGCGTTATCGAACATTGTCAACGTATGGATATCTCATTCAGGATCAAAGTTACTGTTTTTTTAAAAAAAAAAACTCGACAAAACATGTTGCTTATCACTGCATGCATGGAAGTGCACGCCGTGGAACTCTGTCAAGATATTTATTATGCCGCAAAACGTGTGACGCACATACTAGGATAGCCAGACGGAAAACACATTTAATAGTTCCCTGATTTTTTCGAGGGACGGGAAACAATTAGTATATCATTGTAATCTCACTAACTATTATCTATACGTATGTATAATTCAAACAACACATACTTGCTCTGAGGGGACAATTTTATTAATAGTATATTGGTGTAGAAATTCTTTCAAGAAGGTTTACATAGCATATTAACTAAAGGGACAATGAGCCCCAAAAAGTCGCATATATCACACACAATCAATTCAACAGTATATACTTGTCCATATTCAGCTTTGAAATCCACAATTTTCTTTACATTGACCTTAGGCCGACAGTTCTGTATCTGAGTCGTAGTCTTATCCATTTTCTATTCTCTTTTAATACATGAAAAAAATAAAACAACATAATATGAAAAAATTGCCACGGTTGTGTGCTTTATCATCAGATGATGGGAATTAATTCAAAATAAAAATTAACGTCAAACGGGGTGTTGGATTTCTCTCTTTATCAGCTACGTGTGTATGGATGCAATTTGGTGACGATGATGCCATCATGCATTGTCAATTGTCAAATGTCTGTATCAGGAGGGGGTTGGGATGGCCTAGTGGTCTAGAGTGCCGCGCTTCGACCTCTAGCTGGCCGGTCACCTCTGGCTTGCGGCTGTGGTTTCGAGCCTTGGTGTGAGCGTATGTGGCATGGAGATAGGGGCGCCTTCTCAACCTCGTGGGTTTCCTCCGGACACTCCGGTTTCCTCCCACTGCTAAAGACCCCTACGCGCAAGCGAATTATTGAAATAAAATTAAACCATATGCTAGTCCCGAAATGACCTAGTTGTGTCGAGTGGACGTTAAACCTCATTTCTCTCTCTCTCTGTATCAGGAACCTGCCCCCACCCCCACCCCAGCATAATTTACTGAATCCGCCTCTGATGCCAGTAATAGTAATTAATGTATTATACACTATTTATAATTACGTTCAAAGATATTCTTGAACCATTTGTGCTTCGTCCCTTTGAAAGACCATTACCAAGATTTATTCGAAGTTAATCAGTTCAGTAATTAACAAATGAAATTCATTATTTTACAAGGTTAGTCTATTATCCTGTTAGAATGGTACAGCAAAGTCGAAGAAATTTTTAGCCATTTTGAAGTTCCAATATATAGATAAACGCATACAAATAGTAATATGCGAAAGTCCCCAGCCCCCACCCTCTTCTTTTGATAAATACTTCGTTTCGTTTTTAATCACCTTTAGCGATGGATTTAACGTTCGAATCTGTAGGCTCGCTTGATTGGCTTGAATGGACGGGTCGCTTTAATAACGGACGCGTTTGAGATGTCAATCAATATAAAAAATTCGGCTCAAAATTTTGAGTTCTTTTCACTCGGTCCAGTCTATGAAAAGCGGACAACATCCAAAACAATTAGAATACAATCAGTAAGTGAAGTATTAGGTAGCATTACCAAAGACCAAAAGCCAGCACAGAATGCCAGTATTAGCACTTACAGTATCTGTGAATTGGATAATAATTATCACACAGCAACTTAATTGATTTTAAAATGATATTCTTCAAAAGCAACAAATGCAATGCACCCGACGCGGGGTATTATGTTGAGAGGTCTCAAACTGTTGCGACTGCTACGCATACCACAAAATGTTCACCAGAATTTGATGAATGGTACATCCCACATCTTTTAAAATCGATACAAATGCACAGTTGATGAATGAAAATGGATATATCTTGTTAAAAATACAGATGATGTTATATTGACTGAAATGAAGACGTGGAAGCGTATCAGATATAGTTGACTGCAGACGTGATCAAGCCAAAAAAGGGAATAATAGTATATCTTGATAACTCGGCGACATAAAAAGGCATAATCCTATTCATGGCAAATTATTTGATCCCCCGAGGAGGACCGATTATAATTTTTAATTCATTTCAAAAATCAAGTGAAGTGGTGTTCGGTATAACCAAAGTATTATGCATAGGATATTAAAGTACACTTCTAATTAGATGTCTGAAACAAATGATCATTGTATCACTTGTTTAAAGAACAAAATAAAAAGGGCATTGCCGAATTTGGATTTCTTGAGATATTTTACCATTGATTTCAGGTTCTAGCACATCGAAAATGCGAATATGGGAATATTAATTTGATCATAAAATATTGTCATGTTCAGAAGATACAGCCAACAGTAAAAATTAGTACTAAGTTACTCCATGCAGGGTTTGAAAATAAACATTGCCTTAATCTAAGTAAACACAGACCCGGTTTCGTTTTGTGTTTTATGGTTCAAAATTTCGTTTTACTTGTTTTTACTTATAAGTTAGATCTATTTGATAAGGACAACTTCAAGTTTGGCCCCTGGACCTATTCCCTAAGCTACAATCTCGTCAACAATCACGTGCCTTTAACTTATTTACATCTCAAAGACCTTGACGAAAATTGAGCTTGCCTCAGGCCCGTTTCCAGGATTTTGTCGAGGGGGGGGGGGCATACATTGGAGCAAAGGGTAATACGTTGCAACCTTGGATTGCTTGGGCGGAGACAACGCGAAAATCATGTTTATATCATCTATTAAAGAGCAGATATGTGAACTACAACAGTAACAAAGCAAACGAAAATGAAAATCAACTATGTCACCGGGGCTGAGGGGAGGGGCACGGGCCCCTTGGATCCGCGCCTGGTCCATAACACGTTCTGGATGGTGTGAGGGATTAGTCAATGAAACAATCCGTTCCACTGAGTTTTTGGAGTGCGGTACAGGGAACTGCGAGCATCCCTGTACAAACATCAACGTTGATTATTTAATCAAGTATCTGACGTCATAAGGTCAAAAGCCATTCGTAAGATCCCTGACACGACCTCCCACTACGGCTAGATCTGGCAAGATATTCATGTAATGGAGACCATCGAGAGTACAAAAAACAAAACGAAATATAGATCTGTATTTAAATCATGTTGACATTACCTGGATACTCGGATGAAACATAAATGACAAAGAAACAGACGGATCCATTTCCAGTCTCCTGCTATCTCCGATTTGCTGGGAGTGAAATAGCAACCAACACATCCCACAAAGTAATTTTAGAAAAAAGTTCTTCTAAATTGGAAAGTCACAAACGTGTTTTCCTGTTATTTCGATCTGTGAGTACAACAACTAGAAAGTGGTCCATTATAGCCGTATTCATATGGTTCTTCGAACGAAATCCCGCCCTATGCTCATCGGCATTTTAATTAAACAATCAGTCAGTCTGTTAAAGCGGAATTCACCAGAATCCCGACATTTCTCCTCTCTCAAAGCTGTGGAAACAAAATGTTGATGATTTCCGAAAATAAATCACTTTATGTCAGAATCGATGTCCCTATACACCAAATCCTGGATCTGCGAGTTGGTTGGCTTCTTGCAATGGGTCTTGTACAAAAATAGGGGTTCATGTTCTAGTGAAATAATTCTAATAGTGCCAACCTAGTTGGAATATTGGTACATCACCCACCCTGCACAATCATGGTATGTAATTTCATACAGCAAATTATATGAGTGATCAAAATGTTAGGATATTTAACTTGATGAGGACGCTACTTTAAAGGGTATAATTGTTTGGCTATCATTGTTATCATACAATGCTCCATATTTCCTCCTTCAGTGATAGGGGAAAATCAATGAAATAATGATATGTTTAGTAGCTAACTGTGGCTAACACTACGAACACATGTCGGATTAAATGAACCCGGCATTAAAGGGACATTCGACGGACTAATAAATTTTATTTTAAACCTAGTGCTCCGTGCTCGCTATACATCCTGTCGTCTCTGCTTATAATATGTGGGTTAGTCATTGCCTCAGATTTTGTGTGTCTTCTATCTTGAACAGAAATCCAATCAAATGGTATTTAACGTTCCACACTTTTGCATCAACTGGGTGTAATACGACAGCCGTCATGTAGTGAGAGTTATAATATTAATAGACAATTTGTCGGACAGTGACATCTTCGCCTTTATAGTTACACCTCCTCGACTTCGTGGGTTCTGTTACACACCAAAGAGTATACAGATGGACACCAACGACTATACACTCTTTTCCCTTGACTGAAAAACACCGCGGACTTTCTCGGCCAACTCCAGGTCAAGAATTACAAATTGATCTGGTGTGATCGTGCACGAGGCGGGGGGGGGGGGGATATATTCTGAGGCCGGAACACCTAACTTTGGTATTTTGAGTGATCTTTGTTCTGGTTTTTTTTTTCGGGTCGTTAGTTCTTGTCGAAAACACAATCTGATTAAAACACAGATTCTATTTCGTTTCGTTTTTTTATTGTTCAAATTTTCGTTTTAATTGTCTTCACGGCTCTAGGATCTAGTTGATGTGAGGGATTGGCCAATGAAACGGTCTGTTACGGCGAGTTCTTGGCGTGTTATATAATCACAAGAAACGTCAACGCTGAATGAATAAGCAATGTCTGACGTCATAGGGTCAAAAAAGCGGCTGCGGGGGGGGGGGGGGGGGGCTCTCCCCCAGAAAATTTAGGAAAATAGGGTTTGCACCTGAATTTGCGTTATTGGTGTACTATGATATTTTGATAATATGAAGATTATAAAAAATTGAAGAAGGAATACAACTTTAACGTACCTATAATAATTTCAAGAAAAACGAAAAGTGCGTCATCGGGTTAGAGTGCGACTTGTTTGAATTTTCAAGATGATCACCCCATTTCTGGGGGCGCCTCATATATAGCGACATAAGACGAGGCGCCCATAAAACGAAGTGACATTTGTCGGGCGCCCCGCCAATCTCGCCGTGGACGCCCAACTAGGCACGTTGGTCGTTGGTTTAATTTGTATTGCGTCCAATCGGCGCGGAGTATGCCAATCGGGAGCCGAGTTTTTCCCCAATGGGTAAATGGCGCTGGTACCGAATCCCCCTCCTCCGCTAGCTACAGGACTGTGGAGAAATTTTACAGTACAAGGTCGTGTTTATTTGATTTTAAATTAATAAACGCTTATTCCAGAGGTAGGTTGACAGTTGGTGTAAATCAATGGCTATGAATGATTTAAAGCCCCAATAACACTCTTGTTGTAATTGAATAATATGTCCCAATCTTTATTCTAGCCAACAAATTGTATTATTTTACAACATTCAAATTAATTGATGATACAAATTTCATCTTGACACACCTAATTTAAAGAATTGGAAAAATTCAACTACATGTACATGATTTGAAAAGGTTAACGTAAACCTTTTCAAATGTGACTTGGATTTTAAAATATTTTCGAATCCTCTGAACAAGTAAAATATGATGTAATGGATAATTTACACAACAGGTAGGACAAATAAACATCTAGTACTTAGAATAAGACTATTATTTATTTTCTAGAGCTGCCAAGCCAGCAAGAGTGTTATTGTCCCTTTAATGATCGAAAGCAAGACATTAAGTACTATATCGATACTGCACGAGGGCGTTCGCCCGAGTGTTGTTTCAATATATTACGCAATATAAACAACTTTCAATTTATTACGCAATATAAACAACTTAAAATACAAAGATAGGTTGCCAAGCAACAAAACATACGCCCACAGCAGCTAAATCGTCCAGGCAGTCAACAAGAGTTGTCGCATATTCTTACTTTTTTCGGTAATGAAACATTTATAATACTCTGAAATCTGATTAAGATTAACAATTCATAAAATAATTATCAGAAAATCATTAGAATTTGTTTGGTTTTTATAAAGTTCTGGCCCATGCTAACGCTTAGTATACGAAACATTTAAAATCGTGGATTTAGCTGATCAGTTATCAAAATTCATTGAAAATCAATATACTTGTTCATCTCAAGACCTTAAACACTGTGTATCAATCTGAAGTCAGTTGGGTGATAAGTTTGGCCTCTAGAGCGCTACAAAAGATTTTTCATGGTGATCAAGGGAGATAACTCTGGCAGTAATTATCAGAATTTGCTGAAAATTAATAGGCTTCTTCGTCTCATGACCTTAAACACTATATAAATTTAAAGTCAATCGGATATTAACTTTGGCCTCTAGAGTGCCCACAAGATTTTTTGAAGTGATCAAGGGTCCTCACTTCTTTCAGTAATTATCGAAAATCGCTGAAAATCAATAGGATTCTTCGTCTCATGACACTGTGTATGAATTCAAACTCAATCGGATATTAACTTTGGCCTGTAACTTTGGCAATAATTATCGGATGTCGCCGAAAAACAATAGTCTTCTTCGTCTCATGACCTTAAAAACTGTGTATAAATTTAAAGTCAATCGGATGTTAACTTTAGCCTCTAGATCGTCCACAAGCAATTGTGGACGCCCGACCGACAGACGGACCGACAATATACATGTACGACCACATTTCAATGTGGGCGTATAAAAACCATTCCGCACGTGCATTTCAATGAAATATGTCACGCGAATCCAATGTTTCATCAAAAGTATACGATTGACAAGTTGGTTGGACATATTAACATCAAAGGATGCCGTAACATCTATATTTTGATAAATGTTTTTCTATCGATCGGCGAAAATCACCAATGCGAATGGAGCAGATGTTTATATGTTGAAATAAAATCAGGGTTGTTACCCTTTGAAAGACAGTCCGTGAAACATTGAACAGATAGATTGTCGATATTGATTTCTAATGTGAAGATAAATTAAAGTACTAAATACACAATCTATTAAATAAACGAAAGACTTCTGGCCAATTGTGATCAGATTAATTTGTGATCCGATCAAACGTAATAGTCAAAGATTGATGTGGGTCTGTGTATAGCACTTCCATAAATGTCTAGTCCCTCGTATTCGAGAAAACGCTAGGTGTGGAATGATAGGAAGTAATGGATGTTCCATTGCAAGTTTACATTATAGCCATTTGAATGTAGTGCTTGCATTTGATAATAGTACTTTTCTCTGCACGACCACACGTGCTAATATGGTGTTACAAGAGTGTGGTCAAAACGTTGAAAACTGAAACCAGTGGTTGTCAGGCAAGATATATCCCCATTTTGCATGGGGTGAATAGAGAACAAACTATAATCAAGGGCCATAATCCAGGAAATTATGGACTGAAATGCACTAATATTACCAGGGACTGAGGGTTTTGGGATATTAAGTCTAGATGTATTTTGAAATAGGATAAATATTGTGACTTATAGAGGGCCCACACTTTTACACAATTTGCATACAAAGACAGGCCATTTTATCAGACAGACTTGGTCCGATTTTCCCTTGGGTGTAACGGTGATACATTTAAATGTTTTTTTTTTTAAATCGGAAAAAATTGTGACCTCCACAGTGTCCACAAGCTAAAAACGTGATTTTTCGTGCAATCAGGGCCGATAATCCATTAAGTTATGGTCGTATGCATGCCAGTATAGATAGTAAACGAGATCTTTGGGATATTAACCTTTTTTTCAAGTTTTGTCAAAAATCGGATAAAAATTGTCACCGGTGTATTGTCCATAAACAAATTGTGGACGGACGGACAGGGGCGACGACAATTTATGTCCACATGAAAACGTGGGAGGGTTTATGATACTTGATTACAACATGACTAGTTATGAGGTACGCAGGGCCTAGAGACGATGTGACTTTACACAAGTTGGTTGTTAATGCAGTATTCGGTTCAAATTATTATGGTGCTTTGCACAGACCATCATTTGGAACTTGATATGTGTGGGTCAGTGGTGGCAAGATAGGACTATCGTGTGCACTGAGGATCATCATGCATGTCAAGTGCTTGATCCCGACTTTATGCTGACAAGGAGTAGGCAGTCCACTCAACTTTATGGGATTTATGTGGGTACCCTGGCTTCCTAACACTTCTATAGACCCCTATGTATCGATGAACTATTGAAATCGCCCCTAAATGAATTCCACTCTTACACATGGTTGTTTATTCTTTTCTGAGCCATTAAATACAAATAATGAGTATACTAGTAATGATTTCACCTTCCTGTGCAATACCTCTAAAAAAAGAAAGAAATATCATAAATAACTTTGATGATAATATGTTTATTTAATAGAAATGAAATGATCATGGCAGATACATGTACAATGCCGGAAAAACATTTAATACATGGTGCGGAGAAAAACAGTTTCAACTAGCCTTTAATATAACAGATTTAAGATACAGACACCACACAAAACTGAATATAAGCACCTGAGGAAATTCTGTAATCGTACCAAAAAATCTACCTTGTCTTTTCTCTTTAGAGAACGATATTAATTAGTTTGCTAATTACATATATAACAATTAACACATACACAAGTGCATATATAATAGATATATCTTTTATAGGGTGATTTTAATTTTTAATAAAATTAATCTATTTCTGATCATAAATTAAAAACAAAAAAAAATGTTATGAAACACTGTTTCATAATAAAGTGAATATTAAATTCAGGATATTTAATTTAATATAAATATTTACAGCCAAACTTTTCACAAACTCTAACATCTCAGTATACATATTATAATATTATTTAATAAATATTGCACTTTTATACATTTTAAAATATTCCCTGACTACATACACACAAAAAACATAATATCAAACAAAAATTAAATGCACCAAAAGACGATAAGTAAAGAAAACCAAAAATGCAGACATACAAAATTCACAATAAGTACTTGTACCATTTCGTTCTTTTCATCAATCGATCAAAAATAACCATGAGTCGACGTAAAAAACATGTTTAAAATAAGATATAAAATTGTTACGAATCTTTGTAACAAAACAAATACAAAATGTAAAATTAACGAAACCTGTGTTTCACACAGTTCTTAAATGTTGAAGATTTGAGACATAATAATTTGCACAAAATACAAAAACAGCTATGGTAGAAGTTTAAGTCAATTAAAGAGGAAAATTGACATACAGTATTTAATTTTTTGTGAGGTGCTAAGCAGAAGTGAGTAGCAGAAAGGAATAATCTTTCTTCAATCTATCTAAATGATGAATTATAGAAAGGGAACAGATGAGTTCACAGAATGATATGGCATTTCAATAATTCACCCGGGTATCAAAAAATTCTATTTTTATCTTATTGCAATAATTAATTATGAAATTTACACAATTAAATAAGGACAGTAATGTAAATGTCAATTAAACTCTCAATTTTGGTTAAACTAAGATAAATTATTATGTTCCTGGATTAGAACTAATAAAATTTTGATGTATGGTTGATGACCTCAAGATTATCATATCATATTATAACAAATTCTGTATAAAATCTTAAAATTGTTCTTTTAAATTTTTTATAATTAGGCCTACTAAAAAAAGAGCTCATGCCACATTAAGGGAAAACCCCTGAAAATTATATTTCACACTTGCTGAAAATTAATGTTTCTATTTTGAATATTTTACTTTGGCAGTTTTATAATAAGAGTGGAAGCGAAATAATTTTAATCTTTATTTACATGAACAAGTGTTATTGTCAACAAACCCACAGAAATAATGAATGAAGAAAATCAACAATCACACTTCTGAGGAATTCAGATTTGTTTTTCTATATTTTTGGCAAATGACAGGGGCTAGAGTGTCATTTATACATCTCACACCTCCGAATAACAAATTAAAGTTAAGTCTTGAAACATAAATTTTTCCATTTGTTTGCTATTTTTGACAGATTTGTTGACAACAAGACCATGGTTGATTATGGCAATAGGTAAGACATGTAGTGTATTATTATATATCAATTAAATTGAACAGTATTTTTACATCATAAACATTATACTATAATAGACTTATCTGACATTATTAAATAATATTAATGATCGTATATGTACATAGTAAAAAAACAACAACACATTTATTAAATTAAGTAACAAACTACCAAACTATAAGACAACTGTATGTACTTTCTCTTATTACATTTTAAGTTGTTTGAGACATCTGGTAGACCAATAAAAAATGTAAAATCTTTCTTCTTATTGACTGTTTCTCATGAATGTGTATAAGGGAAGTAACTCTTATATCATATTTGCTTGTCGTATGCCCACATGGTTGTTCAAAACATTTTATGACTGGAAATATTTTAGCTGTCTGAACGTTATTAACTTAATAACAAATTTGTAGTTAAATAATGGGGCAATGAGACAGTTGTCATTAGATTTTAATTTATATATTGTGTAAACTGTGAGGTGTAGAAATATGGTGTTCAGTTGCACAGAATTAACATCAATATATGTGTCCAGCCTTGGTAACTATATCTATGTCATTAATTGAGAAGTCGGGCACCTTGATGAAACAGTCAATTGATTCACTACTATGCAAACACTGTTCTATGTAAATTAACTATTTTAAGTCCTCCTATTTACTTGTATTTAATAATGATTCAACTTGTGTGAATGATATGACATGAACACATTTGATAATAAATGGTTAACTATTCAGTTAAGTTTCTGAATTAATAAATATAAAATTAGGAAACAGATCTGTAATGGTTTTTCAGATCTTTTTGTAAAGAGACAACAGTGTTACAGGAAATGAATACAAATGTTTCTCTCTAAAGTTTGAAACATAACTGGACATGAAAATGAAATATCTGTCAATCATAAATTACATACATACATATATATAAAAAGATACTAAACTACTTAAAGTACAGCAATAAACAAATAAACATAAAACACAGTAAATACTATATATCAAATGATATAAATAATAATATCAGCACTAATTAAAACAGAAGGAACTTTTTCTAAGGAATAGAAAATCATAGTTATGCTTTTGATTTCTTCAAACCAATTGATTGTGACTTAGTTCAAGCTTGGCTTTGATAGGATTTCAAATTTAAATAAAAGATTTTTAAAAGGTAAAACTGACAGACATCTCTAAATATTCTTAAAGTGATGTTTACAACAATTAAATGATAATAAATACACGAACAATGGTGACAGATGAAGATGACTTTGGGCGAAAAATATCAAATTGATTTTGATATTGCCTGTGTGATATTATGAATATTCATCTGATGAATTCTATAATTGCTGTAGTAATGTGTAACATGACTAAAATATATTATAAAAAATGTTTTCTTTTTTTTTTAAATTACAAAATTTCAATTTAAAGCTGCAACATATTTTATAAATATCAAAATAACAAAAAGCAATATAACAACAAACAATTTAGTTCCATTTAGAACTGGATTAAAGTAATCATCAAAAATTGTCCTCCTTTAGTTGTCATGCAACTAAAACATAATACTAGGGCAAGTTGAGTGCCCATTGCAACACTCTGTATTTGAGTATGATATGGTACAAAAAGAAACCCCATTGCATTGCTACACCAGCAGTACTGGTACATGTATACATTCGTTAGTCTATGAAAAAGAGGACAATTTAGATAAGTCTCTGTAACTGCTCCAATATAAAACTTATATATAAAACATACAACTTCAATATACATTGGTTGTCAATCATTAAAAAATACAAATATTTTATACAAATTAATTATCATTAATTAATGCATGTTATCTTGTCAAAAGTGCACCCAGATCTCCAAAAACAAAATTAAAGTATTTCGAATAAATAATAATTTTGTTTTCATGTAGATACTTAGTACAGTGTTCTTGAAGTTAGTAAATTGATATGTGATAATCGGCCATAAATATATATATGGCTTAAATGCAGACCAAAGGTTTACCATTTGTGTCAAAATCATTCGGATTAATAAAGTATGAACTTATTTTGAAAAGTAGAATTGAGTTCTTAGATATCCTAACAATGTCCCAACAATGACGTTAAATTGACAATAATCAGATTTTCAAGTTATTTATCTAAAGATTTCAGGCATAAGGGTGTCACAGCAGATTGCTTGTGAATCAGTGGGCCCTGTGTCTCACCCAAAATAAAACATGAAATTAAAGTGTTATGGAATGAATACAATGTCCACCAAACAAGACACCCGCAAGGATCACACCTTATTTTTTATTTTTGCAAAAAGAAAAGGATCATACTATTTTCTAGATATGATATAAATTTCTAAAAACAATAATCAATTTTCAAAACAATTCTTTATTTGGGTTGGTGGACATGGCCCTAAAACCAACAATTTAACAGTCCATAGTTATACCATTGTATATAAATATGGGGAAACCTTAGATTATTCGTTATATATTAATAACATAACCAGATTAATATTATTATTCAATTATTACATAATACACATCAACAAGTATTATAATATCATTATGGGTGGAAATAAGGTGTTTCAGCTGAGGGACTGTTATCAGTTAAGATCAGATATAAAATAATGTCCATGAAGGACACCTCTATAATACTGATGATTGTATTATAGTAAATCATAATAAATTGTAACTTCTTAAAAGAAAACAATGCAAAGAAGTGACATCAGGTGCTTTAGCAAAGATAATCAAACCCTGCATTGTGCATGACACTCAGAAGTCATAATACCTATATTTAGACAGCAGTGCAGTACTGGTAATAACCACACTTTTACCAATCAAAATAAATATTTAATACTCCACAAATATGTGTCACATAAGATCTTGAACATCTTCGAATATCTGAATTAAATTTGGTCGAAAACTGGGTTTCAGTCTGCTACCTTTTAATCCACCCTTATGAAACGAGTTAATATTATTATCATTAATAAACTATGAAGTGTATATGGACCCTGTAGTTTTTAAACAATATAACAATACTAACTATAAGTCTTACTATTCTATATAGTATTTTCTTGCCATTTAATTTATTATAGTCGTAGACAAGACTTGATCATCATGATTGTTAGTTTTATTAACATCACAATTTCGAATTATGAATGATTAAAATGATTATTATTAGTCTTCTTGAAGTAGACCTATGGAAATTCTTCAATATATTAATTGTTTTTGTTATACAAAAACCTTGACATTTTACAAAAAGGATATTATTTGGACTTTGGTCACGAGTTGTTGTTTTAGAATGAGTTTTTATATATAGAACTATCTATAACAGTAAACACAACAAGATTACATAATTTCATGTACATAAAACAATCGTTTGAATAATTGTACAGCAGTGATCAAGCTAGGCAGTCATTATCTATAGTAAATCAC
This sequence comes from Patella ulyssiponensis, assembly GCA_963678685.1. Classification (NCBI taxonomy): domain Eukaryota; kingdom Metazoa; phylum Mollusca; class Gastropoda; family Patellidae; genus Patella; species Patella ulyssiponensis. Next base: position 80,814,923 of record OY783225.1, on the reverse strand, counting down.
AAAAGACTGTTTTTTTTTTTTTAGATCATTGAACTATGGTGTACTACCTGGATTTACAACGGATTGCTTAAAAATAATTTTCAGGTATTTGGAATAGCCTTGCCAACCAATAAAGAGTAAAGGCATAAATTCTTACAAAACTAAATGGAATTTAATTGATTCTAAGAAAAAATCTGTTACTTCAATAATCCTTAACTGTAAGACATCATTATTTTGTACGAAATGAAAGGGAGATATTTCACGCAAGCCTGAAAATCAACAACTTTTTAAAGACTCCTGACTTCTGACTGCAATCTGTAAGAATCCAAACATACTTTTCATAATAACTGAACATTAAAACTTTGAAAATATGTTTTGCAAGGATATTAAAGAATGTTGTTATATATATTTGATCATGTAGCTAACCTTTAAAGAAAGATCAACAAAAAATTAGCCATAAAGTAGTAAATAAACAACCTTCTGCACTGACCAAATTAACTGAAAGATTTGCAACATTATCATTAATAATTGCTTTTGTATTATTTAAATTCATTCAGGACATAAGCAATAAATAGTATTTATATTTGGATATGTAGGGAATTTAACCATTTGTGATTTACTGTAGATAAAAAACATTAGTAGCACTAAACAATGATTATGATACAATGACTATAAGATATTATGCTTTTTTCACAATTACTTTTTGTGCTTTTATCTAACTTTGTTACGTATGAGCCCTGTCTAAACAATTACCCATTGAAAAATGACGATGTCTAAAAGATTTTGGCGGGATAATACATTAAATTCATCTAATATCAATGGTCATTCCTACAAATTTTACACAATCTTCCTGTATTTTTTCTGGATTTCAAAGATTTCTATTCCAAGACCTTCAGCTATAGCTAATCTTCATTAATCTTGTTTGATCCCAAACTCTATACCACTTCATTCAATTTTCACAACTCTATTTCCCAGCTATGTGATCACAATTTTGATTTTTAATTTTGAGATTCCATACCTCCAAGATCACAGCAGTTTTCATTGTTCCAGGATTTGATTCCGTGGCTATAAATGGTACCGTACTGTTTTGATAAACATAAATGTCTTTTGATATCACTGTTGTAAAAAAACAGAAACATATTCCAACATGGATAACACTATACTCGTGAAATTTCACATGTGCCTTGGAATTTTACAATTACACAAATCTTCACTATTACTTGTTTTTTCTTTTGGTAGTCTCACAATGACAAAAAGTCATAACAAATAAAGCAACAGTGTCACAATAAATATATAAATTAACAAAGTTAACTTGTGAGATTTTCCCCACACTATGTTTACTTAGCGTAGACAACCATGTTTCTATGGTGTGTCATGTTTGAGTTTTTTTATTGTATTTTTTAATGCCTGTCTTTTATTGCAGAACCACACTCTAATCACTTCACGATCGTAGTTTAATTTTTCTGATAAATCCGTCATTTCTGCACCTAAAGGATAAAAAATTTCATAAATTGGTAAAAATGAGGCTCTGTGTGTCGTCATCAATATTTCAGTTTGACTACTTTTAACTCCACCTGATAAGCTTAACCTTTAATATAACAACCAATCACTCTTATAATCAAGATGGGGGGCTGGGTGGGGGGGTGGATGGTCGAATGGTTAGCACGTACGTGCTGTATCATAAAGCTTGTCATTGAGTCAACTGGCGTGGTTTCGAATCCCTGGTTGTACGTGACAAGGAGTAGGGGCGCCTGTCAAATATCGTGGGCTTACTCACTGCGAAAGACCCCATTAAACCATATGTTAGTCCCAAAATTACCTAGTTGTCGAGTGGACGTTAAACCCCACCTCTCTCTCTGTCTCTCTCTCTGTAATCAAGATTTATGAAAATTCCGATATCACTAAATAGAGTTATCTCCCAGTAAATAGTATGCAATGCAGCATTTTAGTTTACAGTATTTACAACGGCAATCAACTGGTTATAACAAGTTCAAATTTACTCTGGGTGTACAAAAAGCCTACTCCATTCAACTATCCAGCACACTCAGTCAACTGGGTTCTCTTACAACTGTCAACACTAAGATCTTCTTTACTTGAAAAACCCCAAACATTTATGCAAATTTATACTTACCAGAGGGATGCGTATTTCGCTCAAAGTACTGATTTAATACATCAAGAGCTTGTGGAGTAAAAGATGTGCGTCTTTTGCGTTTTTTAGATGGTTCGCTACCAATAAAATCTGTGAGATTATCAACACCATTTTTATATCTTTCTTCAGCTTCCATCATCCATCGTTCTAACACTGGTTTGATTTTTTGTGCACTTTTTGGAGTAATGTCTAACTTCTCAAACCTGAACCAGAAATAACATATATTACAATATTATCAGTCTCAAATTGGCTATATCTACTGTTTGTTGTGCTCTTCTAAAACAGTAGTCCAGTTGATTCACTTGCCTATCAATGTGGATTCTCAATCATTGGTCCTAATCATTTCGAATTGACATAATGTCAAAGTGAGTGGCCCAGATGGTAGACCTGCCATTTCAAATTAATAATTTCTAGGATACTGGTAGGCTAAACCTAATTACCTCCTTTGACCTTTTTTATTCAATGCAGATGTTGAACCAATGCATACACTTGGTAATATTTTTTGAGGCGATGCTCTTCAAAAAACATCTAAAAAGCGAAGCCAGGCTTGTTCTATGGACAAATGCGCATATATTTTTGACAGGATGTCACAATTCTAAGAAACCTATGCTGACATCATGCTTTCTTCCTGCTTCATACAGTATGAATATATTGGTGACTTTTATCCTTACCTACAAATGGCCGACTGACTGTACGCAGGTCCTTCTGTAGCACTTAAAGCTTGCCCTACTTGCGTCTGCGTTAATCCTAGCGATAACCGCCGGATCTTAAACTGTCGTGCAAACTCTTTAATCTCATCTAAATTAATTCCATCAACTGTGGTACTTTCAGTAGAATTACCCACTGTATCTGGAAGAGATAAATAGTCTGTTTCCATGATTATAAAGACTGTATATTTACTTATTCATTCAGAAATAAGACAAAAGCAGAGGCATTTTTTAAATATCATTTAAATATATTCATTTGTTTTAAAAATCACGGACATATAATTTCATCAATTTAACTTTAGTTGTTATGTAGAAAATTGAGCGTAATGCTTGGGATCACAACCACATGATTTAAACAGCACATTTCAGACAACTTGACCCCAGCTAATAATAAAACTATAAGACACTATATATCTCATAAAGGAGAATTTAAACAATATTTCTACTAATCCAATGTACAACAACACTGCACAGCTCTAAATTCCACCATATTTTACTGTTAATGACCATTTATAAGTATTGACAAAATTATTCTGATATACTACAAAATTTTTTTTTATAAAATGCCTTTCATCAAATGAAAACATATTAAGTATAATTTCAATATTTACTTGGTAATAATTGGTTGATACTGGGAGGAAGTCCATTACTGGTTGTTATTGGTGTGACCGCTGCTGGTGGGTTACGAGGTGTGGTTGCCGCGACAACGGTTGCATGACCGCCTGCTACAGCTTGTGTTAAAGTTTGTTGTAATGAGTTATTAGTTGATGGATTGGTATGGTTGACAGTGGATGTAGAGTGGTTGTTAGCACTAGCTGCAGCTGATTGACTAGATGATGTGGAATGACTATGAGATACCACCGGTGATAAAACCTGCCCAAATGTAAAAACATATATTATATCACTAGCCTTAACCACCCATGGCTTCAGATCAGACTGAAGGGTTATAACTACCTATTTCAATATATCAGTGATTCTCAAAATCTACATTTCGATATGTTTTTAAAATTAAATTTTGATCCTTAAAAAATAACATAAATGAACACCAGCACCTTAGCTACATAATGTATGGTCAACAGATCTAGTTGTCAATCATGTGGTATTTAGTTCCTGCAGCAGCAAGTAAATAGTGAATTATGCCCTAACTATTCACAATCAATCTTTCTAATTCTTTATTTTATAACCAACCAAATAGTTCAATATAAAGACTTACTTTACTTAAACCAGCAACCTGTGGTGAGACGGCTAGTAATTGACTATGTGAACCAGCTGCTAATAATTGTGGAAGTGCGGCTGCTAATTGACTGGTAATAGCAGCACTACTCAATGCATGATGACCAGCAGATGCACTAGAACCAACTGAAAAATATAAACAAATAATTTCAGTAAATATACCATATAAATAGCTGATCAATATCTCTTTTAAAACAACCACAGGTGGGATAATACGTGGTGCATCCAGTAAAAATGATCTCTGCAATAAATAATGATTGGTGCTCTTTCTAGGTAACTTGATACCACTTGTTCTAGAATTCAATAGATTACCTGGTAACCCAAGACTGAGTGGTTGTGCCAATGCCCCTAAACTTGCTAAATTTGTAGCTAACATTTGGCCATTAGATGTGGTTAATAACTGTATCTGTTGGTTACCGCCCATTGCCATAGAAACCGGTATACTAATAAATTGCTGGGCTCCATTTCCTGTAAAAAAAAGAGAACAAATCATTAAGATACTTGCCATACCAAAATTGAATCTCGTTATGTGTAGACATTCTTTCATATGCTTAATCTGTATAATGGAACTCAATCGATCCTAATCATCGCCTTAAAAACTCTAAATCAACTGACATTTTCAAACGTAGGGTTAAAACATATCTGTTCAAGTTACGCTTTGGAACCAAAGATCAATCATAAACTTTGCAAGTGCTCTATGGACCTTGGTACTATGGTGTTTGTACGCCATATAAATTTCATTATTATTATTATTAGGAACTTACAAGGTGATTCTGAAGTGAATAATACTCGATTCTCTTGATCATTGTGTGTAAGCACTTTAATTATGAATATTCAACATTCAATAAGTTTTCATTGACAGAACCTTTCATTTTAAACTCTACATGAGTTGTGCACACAATTTGTATCTAGACTGCTTTAATTGACACCCTTGGCACATTTCAATATCTGGCATTACTAATCTTTTCTTAATAGGAAAAATATAATAAGTTATAGTACTGGGCTTGGCTGGTGCCTAGTAAAATCCTTTCGTCCAGGTCCCATCCAACTCAAAACCAAGTATCATAAAGTTGATATCAGTTTCATCAGGAGTTAAATGAACATGCGAAAACTGAAAAAAGCTTCTGTTTCTTCCCCTTTATTATAGTCCCTAGAAGACTATTCTTATTCCAGTCACAAAATCAAAAAAAAAAATGTTCTGGTTCTCAGATAATCCTGCATCAACTAAAAAAAAGAGGCTGATGACCTCTTTTTATTTTTAAATATTATAAATATGGTTTCATTGATCACGGCATGTAATTGTTTTCCTAACGTTCATCGGAAGTAACGCTATAACAATCTATAATGAGTCTGTAGATGTACAGTAAACTCAATTATGAAATATGCAACTGTGATAAATGTTATTGACAATCATACATAATATTGGATAATCATACCTTCAACAGCATGATGAGATAAATACAGTACTGTGATATATGATATTAATAACAAGTCATTTAGCATAGAAACACAGCAACAAAAACCTCTCTTCCATCTAAGACTTTTAGGAAGGACTGTCTGAATATTTTTTTGGTATGGCACAAGTGTGCCTTTAAACATGCATTATGCAAGAGCTAAATATGCCTATTGCAGGTCTTTCTTTAGGCCTGAAATGTTTTCTAAAGTATCAATTACACCTTAATTAACTGATCCTGGCCTTAATCACCTCTTGATGGCATCAGATTTCTCCGATATTAAATAGATTGAAATGGGTTCAGCGATACTTTGATTTAATCAAATATGGAGGACCAAGGCTTAGCTTCGATCAACCAGTACGGTGGTTGAAATTATTGCACATGTCTGTCAAACCTTCAAAGGCTAATATCTTCGCATGCAATAGAGTAATTTGAATGAAATTTTCAAGTTATTCATTTTACATTATTTACTTTCGAACTATTATAGCAAGAATAGCTAGTTCTTTATCTAAATCTTACATAATGCATCTTTAATCAAGATGAAGATTGTTTTTCTTGTGTTTCGGTGTGACTTTAAACTAGAATATTACAACTTCTTCTCACTTTACAGTTATATTTGTGAAGATTTGATAAACCCTGCACCAACTGCAGAGTTAAAACTGTTAACTGATACTGACCTGTTGAAACTGGTATAAGTAGTTGTTGTACACCTAATTGTGAAGCTGTTGCCCCTGCAGCACCTGCTGCCCCTGCTGCCGCCGATTGACCAGCAATAAAAAACTGTGGTGCCACCTGGGGTTGACCTAATAGCTGCGTATGACCAGATAATGACGATAATAAACCTGAAATATATAAATTACTTCGTTGTTGGTATTCAATTCAAAAGACGAAACTCAAAGTTAACACATCTTGAATAACCTGAAGAGCTTCTAATTCTAATCACTTTGACCATAACAGACATACATGGAACTAATTAATAATTAATGCCAGAAGTATTTTTTACTATATTCATCAAATAATAAAACAACAAGCAGTTATCATGCAAAATACGCTCACATTTAGCAAGAGATGGACAGAGAACATCAATATAGCTCACCCTATGCTTCACTATGAATTGGAAAGAAAATCTGTTAAAAACTGATTAAAGAATTACTGATATAATTCAGTATGTATGGTCACGGTTATTGCATAGTATTAGGGGATTTGTTCAACTTGGGGACAAAGAACAATGATCGAAATATACATTGCCTAATATATTGATTATAACATTAATATTCTCCAGTCTACTGGGTATTACAAGTCAATTCACAAATAACTCACAGTGAATATACTTGATCATAAACCATTCGGCAAAGCTCGGAAGATTTCGGTACAATCTAACCTTGGCTGTATGACCATTTCCGCCATATTGGAACTACTTTAAAGGTCCTGGATGAAAAATGGCTGCGTCCATGGCGCCTTGTGTTTTGTAGGAATAGACATACAATCTTGACAATTGTACATAGATTTCAATGTCTGAAGCTGTTTGTCTTTCAAGTTTATCTGGTTTTCTTTAAACTGAGGACAACTTTACAACGAAAACTCTACACACTCTACGAAAGACGCCATCGTGGGAGTTTCTTTGTAAAAGCGGCAAGTTTTCATGTAAAGTAAACCGGTAGCCACATCACAAATGTATGGGCATAGGTACATATCACTTGCTGTCATACAGCCGAGGCTAGATGTAAGGTACCAGAATCTGCCGAGGTTCGCGAAGTGGATTATAAACGCTCATATTGTAAGATACAGTGTTTCAATAGTGCTCATATTAAACATAAATATTTTTAAACCAATTCAAAATAATGTTTTGTTTTGAAGGCACGATCATGTTAGGTTCACAAGTACTAGAAACCAAACCAGTTTAACTATTCTGACCACTTCGGTTGGAGCTAACTACACATGGGTCGCATATTTTTTCTTTTGTCAGTAATGAAAACATTTACAACACATGAAAATCTGATTACCAATAACATTATCAGAAATCATTTGAATTTGTTTGGACTGTTTGTCTCGTGACTCATGACATTAAAAACTGTGTATAAATTTATATTAACTTTAGCCTGTTGAGCATCGATCAACAAGATATTTCAAAGTGATCAGGGGTCATAAGTTTGGTCACGTGATCGGCATCTTTCCGACTATACACGGAAATAAATTTGTGCTACGTTGTTAACTTGTTATACTATTGATCGGCATCTTTCCGACTATACACGGAAATAAATTTGTGCTACGTTGTTAACTTGTTATACTATTGATATGTGCTTATATATTTTGTTGATTTTATATATTTACCAGTGATTAAGAATAAAAATAGTTTTAAAAAACATATTTGTATTTACTCGTATTTTTTTTTTATTATTAAATTATAACTTCCGTTTGGTTGGACGAAACAATGAAAGCAAAAGTAGGACTAGGAATATGCATTTTGCATATCTGTGTGAATATATCGACTTATGAATACAAGTATGCTATTAAAACAAAGGTTTTGTTGATTAAGGATTTATATTCAGGGTTTAAGGTAATATTATTCTTAATACAATATGCAATTATGGTTGTGAATAGAATATGCATAAAGACGACTATCTGTTAGGGCGACCCGTGGCTGGTTCATTTCAAAATGAAGTAAGCACCCTGGTCATAACTCTGGCAGTGCTTATTGGAAATCTCTGAAAATCAATAAGCTTCTTCGTCTCTTGGCGTTAAATTCTGTGTGTAAATTTAAGGTAAATTGGATCTTAACTTTAGCCTTTAGGGTATCCACACATTTCAAAGTGATCAAGGGGCATAACTCTGGCAGTAACTCTGAGGATTCTTTAGAATCTTAAAACTGTGCATAAATTTAAGTCAATCAGATAGGAACTGTAGCCTCTAGAGCATCCACAAGCAATTAAATAAATGATACATCATAAAAGCCGTCAATATGCACATTTTTAAAATAAATAACACACAATACTTGGGGCGGGATAAAGCTTGTACCATCTGGACTAATGAAATTTTTTTTTTTGACAGTGGCGATTCCGCCTTCTTTTGATCGGCTTTAATCTGTCATGGGTTCTATTACATACACTCCAACCATTCCACAAGAGTACCTCAGTTTTTCGTCATCTAAACGACTTCACCTTACATCCTTTTCTTATTAGACTCTCATCTTATTAATGAGTGCATGCATTGAAAATAATTTATAAAACACATTTCTCTATATATATATATTGCATGCAATTCCATGATCAATGTCTACAGAGAAATAGAAATGAGATTTAACGTCCATGACACAAGAAAGTTCATTACAGGACTATAAATCAAGTCACTTTGTTTGTTCAAAATAGCTAATCTTCTCAATTGATTATAAGCCCACGGTTGTTGATATTCAAAGCACAAGTTTCCACAACCATGGAAATGTCACTATAATTTCAACAACACCATTTACTTACAGACCAATTCAAACAAGAATTATAAAAAATAATTCAAGCTTTCTAATAAACTTTTATCACGCAAATTTGGCTTAAACAGAGAGAAAAAGAAAGAAAGAAAAATCTCTGCCATTGACTATAAAAGCAAATCAATATAGTCAAGTCATCTTGACACAGCTGTATATAAAAGAAGTTGATGAGTATTGTTCACCTTTAGTGCTGGTATCTGATAATGATGAAGTAGTAGCTGTATCCCCGACTGATACGGATGACATGAATAGATGATCTGTCAGTCCCAGGTGCGTGTTATTTGCCATAGATACTCCCGGTAGAGAAACGGAGGGCATGGTAAAAACTGATGATTGGGAGGCCAGTGGTGACTGGGTACTTGTTGCTGATAACATAACATCCTGAAAAATATAAAGAAGAAAATTATTTTTATTTATCGTAGTACAACTAATTAAAATTATATAAACATTTCTTTCTGTTTCATTATTGGTTGTTTACTCCACTTCTCATACAGTGATGCGCAAGTTGTGAATGAAAGACTTTGGTTATCCTGATATTTGATTGGCCATTTTATCAAGATCAAAAGGTCCTGTGTACACAATGGCATGCACATAAAAGATTCCTTGGCAGCTGGAATTCAATATACAGAGTAGGCTGCAGCGCCAGTGTCCAGGCAAAATTTCCCTCATAGCAAACTGCATGGCACATGCCTGTCTTCATAAGTCCAGTCGGGGCAGAACAGTAGGAGGTTAAACCATATTTCATTTCATTTTTACAATGAGTATTCCATCCATAAAGAATTCTAAACCCAAGGCTAAAATGTAGGCATCGGTAATATTGCCAAAATATTCAGAACTTATGTCTGTAATGTAGTTTTCATTTTACAGTTCAGTTTTAGAGAATTTGTCGGAGTAACTGTACATGACGGTCATTATGCTATGCTAAGTGTGAAATTCAGTTGAGACAGAAACCAGGAGTCATTGTCTTGCTCATTGATTGTGTAAACAGATCATACAATGTACCAAAATCATCTAATAAATAAGCCTTATTATTACAGGCATAGATACAGACTGCTAGCTCCCAAGTGACTGTTAACATAATTTACCAAAATCCTGCAAAATTACAAATCAGCTCAACTTGCATGTCCATTGTGCATGTACAATGAACTTTTATATGTGAAGAGAGAGATAATTTAGTAAAATTATAATTATACGGAATCAGAGAGACTCTATTTCATACCTCCCAGTATTTTGTGAATTTAGTCAATTAACTTAATCTCTAAATGCCATTTCATGTTTTCAGGTGTGGCACATCCTTTTTTAGGGACCTATCATCTAGTTGATGCAATAACATTGCAAACAATGATTTGGTTATTCTAGATCTTTGATATTACATTTCTAATGCTTGCATAAATGTTAAATCGGTTTTATAACCTCTGTTTCCCATGAAATATTAGGCTCATTAAGAATTAAAAATATTTGCATAATGCATTATAATAGTTTAGCCAATAGTGCTTCCTGAAAAACTCATTATTAACGATCATATTACACATCAAGATTTAGTTCCCACTGAATGTGATGAATTCAGAGTCCCATACAAATTTTACACAGTTATTGTTCCTGTCACAGATAACTTGTAAACAATCCAGATGTCAGAGTTTTTTTTAGGTGTTTTTCACAATGTGTTAAAGCGGACCGTACAATATGTTATAACACATTTAATCTATTATAATTAATGATTGAACAACATGATATAACGGACTGTTCAATTTGTTGTAATGGCCTAATCAATGCATTATAAAAACATTCAACCCATTAAAATCTATTCTACAACAAAGGAAATAAGATAAAGTTATCAGAACAATACTTTATTACAAATTGATAATCCATGTTAAATATTGATTATGCCACACAAATCATTTTCAAAAATATGACATCTTTTATATTAATATTCTCGCATAAAAATCTTTTCATAAATATTCAAACCATGTAGCTAAAATATCTTATGAAGTCTTCTACAATTTGCAAGTCTAAAGTACTACAAAAGAAACCGATATTTGTTTGTCAGGAATATTCCTGTCTAGTAGAGTCAGTGTTGAGATTTAAGAGGAATCGATAAGCACAAGGTATTGTAAATCAATGCCCTATCAACCTGATGATGACATTCTTGAAAATCAAGCAATACCGGTAATAATTTTCATGTAGCAGTTCTTTAATTATTTTATCTTTTGAAGTTCTTATTTTTCTCCTTCTTAACAAGCAGTTTTCTTCTTACTAAGCCAATCAAAGAGAATATAAGATCAATAGTTACATATAAAGAATTTACTGCTATCTCTGCATGGGTCTCTCTTTAAAATTAACAATAGCAATATCAGTAAATCTTATCTTTTTTCTATCTCATATTTTCAGTTAAAAAATCAATGAAACTTCAATAAAATCTGATTAAAACTGTCGGCATGAATCGCTTTCTCCAAAGGATCACATCATTTTTTCCATTTATTTATTGTACTAGCTTACTATTGTATGCCAGTCACGACCACAGTTGTAAGCTTTTTATTGATTAGATCAATTTCAAACAAACATTTAACTCGGGATGAATTCAAGAGCTTTTTACTTTAAAAAAAAACCCTATGTATTAGGTTAATTTGATAACTTCGTAATAAAATCATGGTGATTAGTCATGTAGTATTTTGACTTTTTATGAAATGGTTTGGGTTTTTGGATTACTTCATTGCAGGGGTTGTTTTATGTGAACCTGTATCACTACTTGCCTGGATACTTAATGGCATATAACTCTTTTCTTTCGAACCTCAAAAATGGGTTTAAAAGCTCATTTGATGTCAAATGTATGTAAACATGGTGATTTACATTACATTTTAAAGTTTTTTATTGTAATTTCTAATCGACTATGTGCAGTGAAATGTGTCAACAGTCCAAATAGAACGGCAGTTGTTTATGTCTGCATAGTCCTTGTTTTTCATTATCATTTTATCATTTGTGAATCAGCAATTACTAATTACTTCTGCATTGTCTTGTAGGCTATGTTTTTCTTTGTTCATTACAAATGGTGGCCGAAATCATACATTTTAAAATGTTCATTATGTCTTAAATATTGGATATTTTGAACCCATATGTTCACAGAAAGATAACAACATCAATATAGATTGAAATGGACCAATATTGAAAATTGTGTTTTTAATTTCGTATTTCATGGACAACAATGGGGTTGGATTGCCGAATAGTTAGCACATGTGCTCTATATCATAAGGTCTGTCATTGTGTCAACTGGTGTGGTTTTGATTCCTCGGTTGTACCTGCTAGGAGTAGGGTCACCTGTCCAACCTCATGGGTTTTCTCTGGTTCCTCCAGTTTCCTCCCACTGCCAAAGACCGTATGCACAAGCAGCTTATTTTCCTCAAATTCCAACTGCTACAGGTTGTGAGCATGTCAATGTGCAGGTCTTCATCTGACAAATGTTAACACTTTCCTCAATATCAACCAATCACACCATCCGCTATAAGTTAAAACTAGGCGTGGAAAATCCACTATGTATTCATATCTGCATGCTCATGCGAAGACTCAATAATCAGAGCACTAAACTTTGTAAATTGCTAAGCTGGTTCAAGCCAAGCCATCTTTCCAGGAAAAATCATGTTCTTCTCAAAATGATCCAAATGTAGATTTGACACGACATTCATCCTTTCTATTATCTTTTGTTAGTAAATCAATAATTCAGTATTATTTCTCAAAATAATTTTTTCCCGGTCCAAAATTGTTAAATCAAATTATCTAAAATTTAATTATCAAGCTTTTCAAATACAAATAATGGAAGAATTAAAATAGTTCCATAATATAATTATCACACAGTGGTTCGCTAGACATAATGACATGTTTCCTAATAACAAATCTACTGGAACTAAAACCCGGCTATGTGATTTTAATGGAATTCTTCTGTTATGATGCAGGCATTGTCAACAAAAGGCAGTCAAGTGGAAATGTTAGATTTTGTTATCAAGTACAGAGTGATCCATGAACAAGAGAATCTCCATTCCTTTTGTAAGGAGATTTTGTTAAAGTGACTAGAAATATGTGATAGACATGAACAGATTATTAATAGGAAGGGTGTTAAGAAATATGTCTGCAAATAACAACTGATAAGGGGTACTGACATGTGGTTAAGGCAGATCCTATAAATGCTACGATAACCCCTACAAAAAATGGAACAGTACTTAGTCAGGACCAGGAACTTTACCACCAAAATTACTCAGTTTAGACAAGAATTGTCCACTCATAATGAAATTTTATGTACAAGCTGCTTTACTTGATTTTATTTCATCTGTTTTGACATCTAAAATGTCTTCTTTTCTGATATTCCTGAGTACTAGACCCTATACTGGAGTCTTTAGGGACATACCATAAAGGAGTTGGCCCCGGGCATCATCAAACCACAGCACGCAACTGGGTAGATCATAGTCGTCAAGGTCGTCAAGCTATTTCTTGCTATATCTTAATGCCTTCGATAGCCATTCCAGGGATTTTCGATTGCTTGCTAACTACAATATTGTGAAAGTTCAATCTCTAAAAGTAATATCAGCTTATAAATGGTTCAACTCTCTTCAGTTCAATATTGATAAACATATGATTAATTGAAAATTTGCTTATATTTGGCATCCTTTGCAGACGATATACTCTTCTGTAATGCATTCTGTGGAGATGATAAAATGCTGTTGAGCAGACGGATTGGATGCCTTTTTGGAGGCGAAGTTTTAATCCAATGTCGCAATTCAAAATGGATCCAATCCGAGACATTTTCTACGTTTGATATGTTGATCTCTTCATTAAATGTTAGATAATCAATTTAAGAACATCTTAGCATCAAATACATGAAGCTGTGAACATTAAATATTGTCTGAGAAAATCACAATTAAAAATTAATTTTAAATCACAAATTCAAATATGTTTGACTGTGTCTGACCTAAAAGTTCAATGATAGATTCGTGCCAATCCTAGCTCATCTATTATTAATGAAATTTATGAAATCAATAGCCCGACTTATTTTGACCAGTTTTATAAAAATATTGAGAACAATATTGAAGAGTATGGATATTGGTAACATTATTGATTGTGTGTCAGGAATAATGATATGTAAACATCTTCTTTATCAAGCCTGTCAAATATCCCACAATTAATAGCCATCTCTCTGGTTATATTTTACATGGACATAGTTTTCATGTTGTAATCACGCAAACATGTTGTAACCACCTAAAAGGAAATACATGCAAATTTTAATGTAGTGTTTGGTAGAATTTTATTCAGGGTGGCAGATTATGAAACATATTACAATAAAAATGTTGAAATTGATATGGTAGAACATTCAATTTAGCATTTGTTCTTAAGAGGATGTAGTACATTCAACTAAGTCTGTTTCTTGAGGGTCTGTCTGAGTCATATTTTTATTGAACAAAACCCTTAAACATACATTATGCAAGAGCTAAATCTGCATATTGCAGGTCTTTCTTTAGGTCTGAAATGTTATGTAAATTATTAATTAGAAATTATCAGTAATTAACTTATCCAGACCATAATCAACTGTCGATGTCATATTGCAAGCCTGTGATATTTACTGGATTAAGACACCATCTGCTACTTAGCGCTCAAGACCACATTTCCATGTGGGCGTATAAAACTGGTTCAAACAATCAAATAGGGGTTCGACCTCCCCCCACCCGACCTTGCATTAACGTTAAAGCACCCATCACATATTAATGGAGTGCCTGTTGGTATCTCATTAGCAAGTGTGTCATTTTTAGTAATTTTGAATTACAGATATCATATGCAAACTACAACAGAGAGGAGATTTCTGATTTAACATTGGAAGTGTTTAAATTTTGAAACACCCAGTATGTTTTCAACTAAACAATCTGATCACGGTTTAATACACTGGACAAACCAAGTAAAATAAAATGGTGAACACAGGCTATGGTATCAACTTTTGTTTAGTTACCAGCTGAAATCGGTTCAAATAATGAATTTTGAAATTCCAATAATCATCCCAATTCAAATGTTGAGAAACACTTGAGTTACTAACATTAATAAGCCTCTTAAACATCAAAGGCAAATCGAACACTACTCTGTATCATTCAGTCTTATTAATAAAATAAAATTAGCTGAATACCATTAATTAATCATATGACAAATGATGAGATAATTAATGATGGTAAAAATGGATGCTGGCTTCTGATTTCTAAAATCGACATGCTTCAAAATTTGTTATGTTATAACACTGTGTTTCAACTTTATAAAATCTCAACAACAGCTAAAACCATTGAAATAAACATTTTAGATATTTGTCGACATTTAAGTAGACTAGATCTTTTTTTTTATTAATGAAACAAACTAGTAATTAAATCACAAAGACAGTCTTCGTTTTGTGCACGCTGTATTTTTTTTCCACATAACTTTAATTATAAAAAAGTTTCATTACTAATGAACGTTAATGAAAAAGAAAGGTAAAAACCGCCATAAAATAACCCATTGAACATAAGGTTGAAAAGAAAATTTATAAAAATTTGTATTTAAATACTTCTTAATCAAGATCAAATCTTTAATATTATAAAATGAAATTTGCTTTTAGTATTCAACAAAAAAAACCTCCTGTGTTACTGTAAACAGCATTCAAAGTTCTTTAATTTATGAAAACACATTCCATAAATCAAAGAAGACACAATATTAAATCTTTATTTTTTTTAAAAAAAAACACATTAGTTTTAAAATCCATACCCTTACATATATTTTTTAAAAAAGATCTCAACTAAAATACAAGTAATGTAAATAAGTATATAGTTAAGTATATTGTGGTATGGTGTTGAAGCAGTAAGATAATGTGGTATAATGAGATCAAATTATTTAATCCAGAATCATAATGTAGAATCATGTTGCTAGTGGCTAAATCAGTCAAGCACTACCAATTCAATAGTTTATCTTAGCTAGCTCACTGTATGCCTCCATCTTTATTTAAGACAAAATCACCCTCACCCTTCCTGTCAATAATCCAAATATTCTCGCCAAAATGCTGTGGTTTCAGTAACCATGTTTGAAAATGTACATTGATCCAAGTTGAACATAAGTAATATACATACCTTATGGCAGGCAGTCTCATTGTAAACGATATTTAAGATAAAATATGTTTGAAATTATCAGCCAACAAGATGCTTGCAAGTCCTTCCTCCACTTTTCTTGGCGCTTTCCTAACACCCTATTCCATTTAGAACTAATATGGAGCCTTGAGCTTTTCAGTATCCCCCCCAGCAACAGGAGTGTTGTCAACATTAGTAAAAATAATGGTAAAGTCAGAGATGGTTCATTCCATATAATTAACATAGATTGTTAATGAGTTTGAATTATTACCTGCATAAACTATGTAACTACCTGAGAGAGGCTCAGAGCTGACGGACAGAAGAGCAGAAACCAAGATGGCTTACCTGTTTAATTATTGCTGTTTGAGCAAGTTTGGCTGGATCTGGTTTTGTTTCTCCATTTAGACTTTCTGTGGCCGTCCCATCATTAGAATCAGTGTCCATTTTTAAATGTGTAAAGGAATTCCAGAGTCAGGTGCTGTCTGGCATTAGATCTCGCGTCTGCAAGACAAGAAGAGCTGGTAATGTTCTAATATTGATTTTTACTGATTCTCTCAGCTAGAATAGCCTTTATTTCATGTATGCATTCACCATAGTCTATTTCTTAGCATTATTTGGCAACAAATTTACTAAATTTTGGGGGGGAGGGGGGAATGAGGAATGCCCCCTTTGCTAATTAATAATTCACTCATATATAAACAGACGTGAATATTTCATTGAACAAAGAAAATTATTATAATATGAGGGGAAACTGTCATAATATATACAGTACACGCGTACATGTAGCTACGCAAACTCCAAGCCCTTGCCAATTACATAGATCAGGACTCATTGGGCAGACAAGGCTTGCTTAATATATAATCAAGCTCATCATGTGATTTTAATGCAAGCGAGCAAACCTTAGAATCCAATTTATTTATCAATACAACTATGGATTTACGTAAACGAGAAAAAGTTACTGTGAGATGTCCATTATATCAAATTAGATTTATTTCTGAAGCAGTCGACCTCCATTAATGGTAATAGCTTTGTTTAGATATATGATGAACCATTTCCTATCATAATATTTATATATCATTTCGTATTGGGAATATGAAAATTAATGCACATCATTATATTAAGCGTATAAAATGGTTATGTATTGAATGGCAAATACATAACAGCTATTTTCTGGTTATAAATTTGGGAGATGCCATTAGGATATTTATGTAAATTTGTACTAGTAATATCTATGAGGTGGTTAATGATATGTACATTTACTTATCATTTATATACATGTAATAAATATTGACAGTGTAAAGCCATCAGGGGATTTTATAATTTATCTTTAACTATATACATAAAATATACAATTCAATCAATTCAGTAAAAAAAAACTAATTGAATTAAGATTTAAAAAATAAGGTCATCAGAAAAATACTTGACTGAAGAAACAAATGTATAATTGTGCTGTCTGCTCTGGTAAATTTGAAATTTTCTATGAACAGAAAGTAAGTATATGTTTGGATGTGTCTATTTTGAATATTTTTGAGCTGGACCAGGAACCGAGTGTGCCTTTATCACAGCCTTCTTGGAATTGTGAGGTCATATCAAACAATCATGCCAAGTTTTAAGTCGACCATACTTAAATTGGCAGAGCCTTATGGTCTTTTGAAGAATGCTCCATGATGAGTAGTGCTTGGGTTCCTGGTTTAAACGAACCCAACATCACAATAGCTACTATGCATGTATTTCAAAGTTATAAACTAGGTCATCAATAATAATGCCAAAGCCTTCTTTCAACACTGAAAAAAACACAATTAGGCTTCATCCAAATGCTTAAAACAATCGATGAAACTCTACAACACAACTTTGAAATCCAATTTCATTCACCATCAAAGTAGATTAATTAGTTTTATTCCTAAATTTAACCTGCAGCAAATAACATTGTATTCTCTCTCTTTTTCCCTCTCCCCCCCCCACCTTCTTTCTCTATGTTTGGATAATGCAAAATGCATCAAATTATCAACCATTTTGTAATTGAAAAATATCAAATTCCGTCACAATTGACAATTTCAGGAGTTTATCAACTGTTTGTCTCTCTTGATACATTTTGTTTAAAAAATTAAATTAGTTGTGCATCGAAGAGGAAAAAGATCTCTTTGTAAAGTTGCTTTGTTGTGCCAAGGGATCTTTTTGTAATTTATTAAATGGGTAGGCAACAACAGAATAAATGCACTGGAGAACTAAACGGAAACACCAGAATCTAATAACTAGAGGGGACATGTTTAACAAAACAAAGCTATTAAAAACCGCCTTGGTGTTTATATAAGCTAGCAATTTGAACACTAGATTACTTTTTTTGCTAAATTCTGGCTCCAAATAATGGCCAGCATAATTTTGTTGGTCCTCTTTGAATGAGTCCTATGGAATTAGATTTTGGCTCTGGTATAAATCCGTAATAATCTATTTTTCTGATTAATTTTAAAACCTTAGAGAAATAGAGAGTCCTTGTAATATGTGTCAGCCGACAATGTGTCATCCAATGTCTTAATACAATTGAGGAACTGTACACATAGCAATTTCAAAGCAATTTAAAGGCAGGGGAACATCTGATCCTTTATAAAATGTCAATTAAAGGAACACTGGGCCATCAGGTGTCAGTATGACAGGTTCTTCCTGGTCAAATAATTCCTTGATTCGATCTGCTCGACTTTTTCTTATAAGTTATTAGTGCATTTTAAGATCTGCCAGAAGGTAAATTAATCTAGCCATACAAACTTTATGAACAATACTCTTTCCAAAACTTTGAAAGAGAACAGCATAAATGACACCTCTCCTCAGTCTCCTATCTACTTACATAAATGTCAAGAGATTATCTAACTTTTAATCTGAAAACATTTTATTAAATTACAAGCTTTATCAATAATTTGATAATACAATAATTATACTTTTTATTCTAAGCTTCTTAACTACAATTTATATAATACTGTTATACCTTATTTGTCTGTAATCTAGTTAATGAAGTTTTTATTGACCCATCTTTCTATCTGCTTAATAACTAGTAATTTAAAGGCAGAAAAAAGTCTTCATAGTAAAAGTTAGTTTGAATTAAATGTATGCTTGCAGCCCTAAAACTGACACTTAATCAATAGTATAGCTGGCTTTAATAAATTCTACCAAGACTTGCCATAACTTATAAAGCAGATCTAGAATTTCTGAAGACATTTAACATTTTTATTGATTATTTCTTGTCAGATCCCAAGCCAAATTAAGACTAAGCTGTTAGATTTTATTGACACAAGTATACATTAGTGAAGTTGGTTTGGGTGGAATTAGGTTTGTGGTTTTGCTTTGAAGAGCAGCAACACTGTATAAATTGAAAGTTGATTCAAGCTTACTATAAATAGTATTAAATACATGTATAACAGCATATCTAGTAACGTGGGCTACTTTATATTCATAGAGTGATTAGGAGCAGAGTTGTTTATCTGCAGTTCAATTTCAGACAATTTCAATTTATTCACTGTTATGATTTTTCAACACATGCATCAAAGCTTCCACAATAGAAGCAAATCTGCATCATCTGTTTATTTTGACCTTGTCGCTTAAAGGTTAAGAGTTAATTACGCATATGTTGTCTTTTTGCCATAAAGATAACTAACTTACTGTGCATGCCCAAAGCTAATCGGAGCAGTTTTTAAGAAAAGCATTATGGAAGAATATATTTGTTCTTCTTATCGTTTAGACAATAAAGTCAAACTGGTTTAACGATCGTCAGAATTTTCAAATCAGTTCAACTTATTATCAGAACAGACTATTAGATTAGCAAATAGAATTTCAGAAGCTCAATTAAGTTGTTATAAGATAAACTTTGGTTGGTGACCACCAATCAAATTTTGTCCTTGCTAAAGCTAAGATTCCCCATTTTAGGTCACATCCATTATCAGTCAGGTTGGAAAAGCGGTCCATTTCTGCCACAATTCAGATTCAAAGTTAAGTTTACTAGTCTACTGAAAATGTTTTAAGATCAACACAAACACATAATAGACTTGATTCTTGTAAAAAAAAAAAAAATCAAAAGAAAAAAATCTGACATTAATAAAAAAAATTTCTATTCATGTTTGTAGGGGAGCTTTTCATCATAAAGTTACTTATCTTTTCATCAGTAATCAGTGTATACATATAATCTTAAGAACTTAGTCAGCCCGAAGACAAACTTAGACCAATGTCAAATTAATGCCATTTTAATCTCTATTCATTATTCCCTATTTAAGGAAACCTATTATATATACTTTCTTAATATAGACTTTAATGTCATGTAGACCATCTTAACTTGATTTTATAATATATACTTAGTTGGATACTGTCGTATCATGACTGTTCAATACTTTACTTTCATTAATTTAGTTTAGAATTAATACTAGAGTAACAACCCATTTCAGTTGAAAAAGATAGGTTGCTTGGCAACAAAAGCTCACACTGGAACCAAAAGAACCCTAGAAGTAATTTACATGCTTCTTTATTTCACTGATCTGAACAATGCATATAAATTGCATACCGAGCAGATGATAACTATTGTCGACAGAACATTCACAAGATTATAAAAAGTTATCATGGGCAATTACTCCGAAAGTTAAGAAATCACTGATATTTATCACTAGTGTAAAACAATATTATCATAAATGTTTAAAACAAGAAATTGCAGATGATGGACAGGGGCAATGACAATATACAACCATGGGTTAATTCAAATGAGGGTGGGTCTGTAGGCCAAATCAATAAAATTGCTTGTAGTTCTACATGGTGCATTGTACATGGCATTCTCATATTTTCATGAACATTTAAAGATACATTATGGGAGATTTTTACAAGGAGTTAGCCATTCTTGCTATAACAGTTCAAAAATAGATGCTGAAACAAGAATATATTGAAAATTTCAGTCAAATTACTTTATCCTGAACAAAGTTGTTACCACTATAATTTTTTACTAGAAATGGTAGTTAAATTCATCGACACCCTTTTCCCATTATGGCCGATTGTTGATTGACAGGCGTTAACTCCACCTATATAGTCTCGATTATCAAGTAATGTTTACAATGACTAGTACCGATAGCGTATTTGGTTTGAGACAGGACTGCAATTCAATTCGTATACATTTATTTTTTACTATAAATTAGAATTAAGACTTTTAATATATAGATAAGAAGAGAAAGTCTGCGATAGGATATTAAAGTTTGAAAGGAATGGACCAAATCAACGAGGCAGTATTGTAAATAAATTATAATAAATAGCCGACTTCTTGCGTTGCCTGCGTGTACTCTTTTGTACTTCAGGTAGGCCTAAGCGACTCCCTAAGCAGACGAATAGAAAACAGTCCGGAAGTATGATGACGTCAACGTCACGGAGAAGCCCCGCCCATGACGCCATAGTGATTAAATCAGTCAACGAAATCCTTTTTTTAATCCGAGCCCAATCCAAGCCATCCGTGGGTCTACAGAGTTCATTTTAGGCTTGTTGTTTAAATAAAGATCTAATTTATAATTTCTATGACTTCTGAGGCCCAAAGGAAGACCGACAAAAGTCTGTTTTTGCTCTCCCATAATGTATGTTTAAGCAATTCATATTTTTCATATCTTAATTAAGCAGTGACCCATTAAACAACACTGACTAATTCTTATTATTAAATATTTATTTTAGCACAATAACATTAAGTGTTGAATTTTTTGGATTCCCTGAAGTAGACATGGCATTTGGCCAATACCTCCCCATGAAATTTGTGAGTTTATTCTGGAGGAAGAGAGAAATGGGGCTTAACATCCACTTAAAACAAACCAGATCATTTTGGATCTAACATATATATAGTACATATTTATTTCTTAAATTTGTTTGCTAGTAGGGGTCATTAATAGTGGAAGGAAATAGGAGGACCAGGAAAAAACCCATGAGGTTAGGAAGTTTATTACTTGATTATTCAATTATAGAATTGTTTGGGAATACTAATATTTCAATTTATGTACACTCCTCCGGCATTATTCCTGTGATTTCCATCACACACACAAAAAGCAACAGAACATACTATACATTGCTTAATAGATGAGTTGAGATGGAGGCCAATTATTTACTGTATTTGGCCTGTAACCATTTTAAATGACAGCTCATCCAATATTCCTCAGATTCCATCTCTTCATTATCCAAGAGAATATTGATGAGCGGTGCCTGAAAGAGTAATCCTGTCTAATTTACCCACATTCCTTCAAACTTACTTCCATATTGACAGAAGCTCAAAGACGTGGTTCCGAATTGATTTTAATAATAAGAGCATCCTAACGCAAGAAACTGTCTGAATAATCCCATCTAAAACAGAACCACCATTCCATTACTCCTGCTGTTTCCAAGGCAACCTGAGGATTTTTTTTACTGTAGAAATGCAACCAAATACCAATAAAAGACTACGCAAAGTTGACATAATAGTGATCCCTTTCAGGAAACAGATTTCATCCACGAATAACAACAATGATTAAACCTGGGCTCTTGTAATTTTACTGTTGATGTGTCGATGCGATATGCATTATTTACATTTTCATTTTCCATAACACTTGTTTTTATTGGCTATTAATTTTCTTTAATCACAATCTAAATGAAAAGAGCATATTCTGATCTGCTCCTTGTTAATGTCTGGGTGATACCCTGTTTGAAGAAAAAGACTGGCATTTGATATAGAATATTATGAGATCCTATGATTCAATTCCGTCCATTGGATCAACGTTTATAATTCCTGGGGGAAATTTGTATTTTGTTTTTAACTGCATCAATTCATATGGAATAATAATGTATATATAATAGATGGAAAATATCCCATAACATTATTTGTAATATCTTTGACACATGTAATAAATGGTTTTATTTGTAATGCTTTTGACGATGCAATACACCATAAGAAATTTGGTGAAAATACTTTTATTTTCTTCAAAAAGAAATACAAATAGTTAACAGAAAAAGCCTTTACTACTTATTTACAAATATCCAAGAAATGGAGATATACATTTAACTACACATGAAATAACGTACATGTACATATAGAAGTGTATTAAAAAATATACAGTTTAGATACAGAATACAATTCAAGACTGCAAGCTTGTCAGAAAGCATTTCAGCCTTGTATGCTTAACTAAGTCTTCATCTGCTTAAGTACTGGTAAAAAACTTACTCAACTCAGTAAACATCAAGACCCTTAGCAAGCTACTTAGTTTTTGTACATTAAATATTCATATATATCTGCCAATGGGGAAACACAATGATATTCCATTTACTCTAAATGACATTGATGTAGTTTCATTCTATTAGTAAATGTAAGAGAACATAGCACCCCCCCCCCCCACATCAAGTCAAACCTGTGGACAAGACATTTTACTAGTAAGTCTGCCATTATATAGTAAGTTTTACAGATATATTTAAAAATTGAAGTACATGGTATATATTTCAAATTCAGCTCACATACCTATTTAGATTAAAATTGGTATGAAATTTATAAAATAAAAACACTAGATTGAAACAGATTATTATTAATATTCGAGGCCAAATTCTTATTTTTAAATTTTTGCCAATCCCCCCCACCATGAAAATTAAAGTTTAAATGCAAAAAATAATGAACCAAGTGGAAGGGATATCATGTTTTGTATTCGTCCGGCTTATTTAGCACTAAAAAAACTTCTGAGATGGATTCTATACAACTAAAAAATCCTTGTTTGCTTTAAGGCAAAATATAAACACATTTAATTAAATCTGTATCACCTGAGAAGAGTTCAATAAAATTGTCTGACATGAACCATTTTTTTAATCAGGAGAAGTAATAGAATTAATCTTTTCTCAAGACTACAGTATATTTTAATTTACTTAATTGAACACCTATTTGTGTCTACATGCTACATTAAAGGTATACATGCAGCATAAAACAAATGAAATGATTTTTTACTTCTATAAAGTAGACACATAGAAGTATATAGAAAAAAACCTTGGTTTAAAGAAAAGGCAGAAATCTATTTTCTTCTATGGTTATTCAATTCTACTTGCAATAATGTGGAAAAAAGCCAATGGGATGTAATATTATTTAACCCTTTACAACCCAGAGCTCATAAACAGTAAATGTTAATGGGCATCCTACCATGTTATATACTTTTTAATTTCACAATCAAAATCACTAGGTATTATGAGAGTTGTGAGAGAAATGTAATTTAATGTCAGTTCAACATGACTAGGTCATTTCAGGACTAAAATCTTGATGACTGACACATGATCCATAGTGTACCATCTTGAGCCATTCTTACTTGACCATTTTTACTTAGCAATCAGGTTATCTTGCAATATCGTGTTAATACATTTCTAGTGTTGCTTTGATTTAGTAAAATTTGACATCAAAATACACATTTATAAATATTCTTATTTTTTTTTACCAAATTTTGGCAACTGTTTTATTAATTCTTATCAGATCTACACATTGTATTCTTGGGTAGAGCATTTAGATTAAAATGTACCAAAAAAGCTTTTAGGTGTTGGTCTTCTCTACTGTAGTACTCTCAATATAACAACCATCTTTTCTCTTTTCAGATATTAAACACTGAACGTCAAACATTGCATACAAGGAATGGTGGTGGATGTACCAATAGTCTTTATACATCCTTAGTATAGGTAAATTAAACAGGATTGGAATTATCTACCCATAAGCCCTTTATGTTTTCTTATTAGAGTTGGATATCGAGCATGTCAAAATATATCAACTATCAAAAGTTAATGAAATGGGTATGTTAAAAGAAAGGTCACTAAACACCTAGATTGACCTCATTTCAAATTTTAATATTTGACAAAAAAGTGCATTTCAACATATCCAGCACTTATAAAACTACATGAAGTAGAATATAAGTATGACTAACTTAATCTAGTCAATTCATTTATTTAGATACTGAAATTAGGTCTGAAAAGTCTTTCAGTGGAGAATAAGATTGTAAATGGTGATCTGAGTTTCCACTGCCTTCATTCACATTCCTAACAAATTCTAATTTTTTACCTGATCTATTATTGTATAAAACATTTTCAACTAAAAGCGTGGTTTCTTTTTTTGTGATTTTATGATTTCATCCTACTAGAAGATCTGTGATAAATTGCGTACTATGGAATCATGTCGTGTCAGGAAATTGATATCCTGTTGTCATCAATAATCTAAAAGAATAAAACCCTTACGTCAAGGATAATTATAATGTTCAGACATATTACAGATATTCATAAAGATACAGCTTCTTTCGTTTTTTATCGCACAAAATATAATATCCTTCTATTTTCAAGAATACTTTCTATGGTAACATCATAACGTTTTAAATAGGAAAGGGGGGTAGCTAACTATGCAACTCATGGTTTCAGCCCAAGACTTGCCCATGAAAAGTAGAAAGTTGCCTGACCAACTGTTGGTTTTAGCAGGGCACTTCAGCTTCCTCCTACTTCTAAGATAGGTTGCCAGGCAACGAAATATAAGCCCACAACAGCTAAGTCGTCCGAGCAGTCAACAAACGTTGTCACATATTTTTTCATTTGTCAGTAAGGAGAACGTTTACAACACATGAATATCTTATTACAAGTAATAGCCCATTAAGTAATTATTAGAAATGGTTAGAATTGTTTCTATTGTTTGTCTCATGGCCAGAAGATATTTCAAAGTGATCAAGGGCCATAACTCTGGCAGTAATTATTGGAAATCCTTGAAAATGACTAGGATCCTTCATCTAATGACCTTAAACACTGTGCATAAATTTGAAGTCAATCTGATAAAAACTCTAGAGCATCCACAAAATATTTCAAAGTGATCAAGGGCCATAACTCTGGCAGTAATTATCGGATATCGATGAAAATCAATAGGCTTCATCTCATGACCTTAAACACTGAGTATAAATTTAATGTCAATCGGATATAACTTTAGCCTTTAAAGCGTCCACAAGATTTTTCAAAGTGATCAAGGGTCATAACTTTGGCAGTGACTATCAGATATCGCTTCTTTGTCGCATGACCTTATATACTGTGTATAAATTCAAAGTCAATCAGATATTAACTTTAGCTTCTAAAGCATTCACATGATTTTTCAAAGTGATCAAGGGTGATAACTCTGGCAGTAATTATCGGATATCGCTGAAAATCAATAGGCTTCTTCATCTCATGACCTTAAACTTTGTGTATAAATTTAAAATCAATCGGATATTAGTTTCAACCTCTAGTGTGTTCACCAGATTTTTCAAAGTGATCAAGGGTTATAACTCTGGCAGTAATTATCGGATATCGTTGAAAATCAATAAGCTTCTTTGTCTCATGACCTTAAACACTGTGTATAAATTTAAAGTCAATCAGATATTAAATTTAACCTCTAGAGCGTACGGACGTTTAAAAATGGACGTTAAACCCATTTCGTTCTCACGTCTCTTCATGAAATTTATAAATGAGATAATAAGAAAAGAAAATCAAATAATCTCTAGAGTAAAAATTTTAAAATTTAAATTTGCTTTAGCTGTGTTTTTATAGTTATAAGAAAATATATTTTTTATCAGCGCGGTAATGGAATTTCCCCATATTAAATTCAATGTATTTGATTTTTCGTATGTTTCCATTTTTATTTAATAAAACCAACCCTGGAAGATTTTAGTAAAAAATTCTATTAATCATGACAGCTTGTATCTCTTATATCTATTAGCCTATGTAGCCCAATTTTCTTAAATTAATCCTAACCTGTATTCCTATCCATTTAAATAAATACAATTCATTGATTTTTTTATGTCTAGAATTCAACTTTCTCTTTAAGTGGGTTAATTCTGTATCCATTAAATGTATATACAATGTTGATTGATCATCAATGTAATTACTGTATATCATTAAATGAGGGCAAAGAACACCATGTTTAAATATCATTTTTGGCATCATAAGGATTCCAGGGCAATTGATTTCAGACCAGAACAGAAACAAGAGGGATGGTACCTGACAGATCCTGAAAAACACAATTGTCTTTGTATTAATAGCACCGTTGTTTTAGTTACTATGAGCCATGGTGGAGCGCAGGTGATTCCTGAATTGAGCAAGAGCAAAGAAGCTAACCTCTATACATGACATACATGTAGTTAGTCACAGTGATAAATACTGAGAGCAGTATACATTGGGCAGGTGGATGTTGTCATCAGCATGCACCACTCTAAATGAAAGGAGGTCTAACGTACTACTTTTCTGCATCAACAGGGATAATGAAGATGGACATATTGCCTGTGGTTCTTTTACGTGCACACATGTGTTCATGAGACTTTGTTTTTTATACAATCCAAACAACTATACACTCAATCTGTTTCACAGAGAATTACTTACGAATTATCTGTCACAGATGACTGTCCACAACACATGCATTGACTTCACATGGCGTCAGTCATTGGCTCAACGGCTCGTGCATTGTTTACATAACACCTAACTGCTTCGGGCAAAATGATGCATTTAAACTCATTTTAATACCCATTTACACTAAATAGGAAATAGTTTTTAATTACAAATACTTCAAAAAGTCTTTATTTATTTTTCTTATACTTCAAAAAAATGTTTGAGAATTTAATGTGTCGGAGTAAGAAAGTTAATATGCCAAACTCATTAAGTCTTGTCGATGTCATGCTTATCAGTGATTGTAGCGGCCAAGCGAATATTCACTACGGGATCAGTTTGCTAGACACTGTCCTTTTGCCCCCTGTCCTGCACCACTGAGAAGGGGAAACCACACTGGAAAATCCTTAGGAATTGTCTCCGACAACATCTTGAGCAAACCAGAGACCTCCTGGTTAGCGAGCCAGTATCTTACTCACTGAGGCACCATGGCTCCCTTCACTACAAAATACAGAGGAATTTCCAACGATAAATACACAAGTTCCCTTTTTGACCTTATTGTATGTTCAGAATGACAAAATAAGAAGTGTAAAAAAGGTTAATAAAATCTTAACATGCTACTTAAAAAGAATCCAACTTCACATACGACATGTATAAAGATAAGGCATACATTTTTTATTTTATGTGCATGTACTTTAAATCAACTTTAACAATATGATTATTTCTACATGTACTGTATTTCTATACCGCTTATAAAAGGGAAATGGTCTCTTTAAATGTATTTTTCATCAACTTTGATTACAACATAATGACTCTTCTAATTAATATGGAAATTGTATGTTTCAAACTTGATTACATCAAAACCCCCAAATTGGAATAACTGTCTATTATGATCTTGAGCTGGAACTAGTCTGGTTGCTAAGCGACAGAAAGGAATCAATATGTAGGACAATATATAGTAACTTTATGTTTTGATTGTTCTAAGGTCAAATTAGATAAAATGATTTAACTTGAAATTAATTCTACTCAGGAGAAGGAATCAAATATTTGAGTCCAAAAGAATAGGACATGTGCACTTCTCGAAGTTACAAATTTAAGAACTCATAATTGTGGATTCAAACTTCTTACCGTACCTCTATAATATATCACTAGGAGATTTACATTTTATTTGTTTTCTGATGAACATTATCTTAAATTCAAAACCAAATTTTATCTAATTATACATTTTGTCAGAGGCGGATCCAGGACCTTCCCAATTGAAAGCCTTTCTCCATTGGGAACATCATTCAAGTACTGTTATGTCAGTAATGGCTAAAAAACATGTAAAACTTTAATAATATCTTTCACATACATATATGAACAGAAAACTTTAATAACAAAGTTTTCGCTGACATTTTACACCTTTCTTTCAATTCACTAGACAATAATATACCCCATGATTTGATCATTGTGGAAATGGTCCAGCTAAACCAGGGACCCCTCCAATAAACCCATATATAGTAAAATAATAGTTTGCTACTTTTGTTTTTACCGAAATTATTTTGTTCGTTCGTTAATGCAGCTTATACTGGTTGATATCACAGTGAGGCGGGTGAACTATTATAGTAATGGTTAGCTGTAATCTAAATAATAAGCTTTGTGGAAACATGAATTGTTATAAATATTGGTAAATAGTAGTAAATACATCTTTTCTTTTAATCCTTTCATTAATTGCAGTCAAGAGATGTCTGCAAGATGTATAATATAAAAAAGATAAAATGCTTCTCATATTTTAATCCTTTCATTCATCTACAATTGAATGAAATTATCAAAATTTTTGCAATCATAAAATCAAGAGAAATGCTATTTTTATTTCTCCATCCATATCAGTTTTGTTTCACTGCGAATGATAAAGGTTTTTTTTATTTCTCCATCCATATCAGTTTTGTTTCACTGCGAATGATAAAGGTTTACTTTACAGTTTAGTATCATCTTAATTTGAATTAAACATATATGTGGGCGTCAATCTTTTTAGCGTGGAGAGTCTTTGAATTAGAGTACATGTACTGGAAAAAAAACAGCTACAACACACACTTTTTTTGCCCTGGGCAGTCCCCTCTAAAATTGTTAAACATTTGGAACTTGATTTTCTCTACAAAAAAGATTGATTTCAACACTGAAATACATGATGTATATAGCCTGATTTACATAATAAATTTCTTCACAAATTTGACATAAAATTAACAAGAGACAATTGTTCAAAAGATTAAGGGTCTCGATGGTTAAAATTAAATTGAAACATATGCTGTCAATTATCGATGATTGGCAACTTAAGTTTTAATTCAAACATCAAAGAATCTTATGATTTTTTTCACATACTATAACAATTTCAGGATTAGTGGTTAATCAGCATTAATAATCTCACTTTGATCGTTGCTGTTTTAAATAATTTTCAAATAAACAATTCAAAGTATGCAATATAATTATTGATTTTGTATTGCCTTTCTATGCCCAAGCTTGCCATGACTTGCTATTGAACATTACACATGAAAAGAAACAATATATAAACATTCATGGCTGAATTGGATAAATGCATTGGAAATAATGCTGTTTCTATTGATCTGTACAGTGCATGACTCAGGTGCTGTACTTTGTGATAAATGTTAAATTTTACCTGTGGGTTGTATAAGTGATTATCAACGGATACAGAAAGGACCTGGCCCCCAGTTCACAAAGCATTCTCAGACTTAAGTTAAGAATTTACTAATGGTACTTTTAACAAAGTTAAATCGTGCTGATCGTGCTTTCTCCTCTGCTGCTCCCAGGGTTTGGAACTCTTTACCACAAAGTGTAAAAAACAGTGACAATATTCAATCATTTAAAAGGAATTTAAAAACAGAACTATTCCGGCAGTCATTCTGTTAATGACTTTAATGACATTGTAATTTGCGCCAATGAGCAGTCTTTTGGGTGGAATTCCAGCGCCATATAAGATGATTATTATTATCATTATTAACCCTTAGGACCCGAAATGCCGCAAAACCGGCTTGACGTTGTATCGCATATACCTGAAATGTCGGTTTTGCGGCTTGGGGCGTGTCAAGCGCCAATTACGTTGACGTCGTAATTAATATGACGTCCTGTAAATCCAGGGAGGGACGTGCAACACCCCATGTATAGTCAGTGTTCAAAGGGTTAAGAATTTACCGGGTACTCCAAATTGTTCACCTTATTATAAATAAAATATAGCTCTTTATAAAACTTTTGTTGATTTATTGTATCAAATACCTTAATAAGAAAATATGTGGCAATGTTTTATGTTTTTGGATCAAAGATATTTCTCATAAACAGTAATTGAAAGTTGAGTAAATTCTCAACTTAAGTCTGAGAATGCTTTATGAACTTGGGGCCTGGTGTTCTAAATAGTGGCATGTTATTCATCGGTTTTTACTGTATTTCATTAAAGACACAAGTATTTTCTGAATAAGACAAATGTTGCTTCTAATTAAGGGATATGTAAACAAAGAAGTTAGTGATTAAAATATATAGACTTCAACAAACACATTCAAATAAACAATCCATATCACATTCTTAGCTCTCATCAAATAAGATTAAAATAGCTGGAATTAAAATAAAATCTTTAAGGTTTGACATGTGCAGGGTACAGTTAAACAAAGATAACTGATATTCTAAGAAATCAATATTTATTAATTACCGGTAATTGGTTGTACTTTACTTTTTCCTTAAAGGTCACTTAATCTTAAATCTATATTTCAGTAGCACTATCGGCGTGTTTACTTTAAGATTAATGTTAACCTAGAGCTTGGTAATACATGAAATTTTAGATATGGTGTTATTTGAAAATATTATATCACAAATTCACAACGTATCAGATAAGATGTCTTTTATTTTAGGAAAAAGGCAATATTTGTGCAAGAAGAACAAGGCGACTAATAATGAACTGAATTGCGATGTAACATCTTACTCTTCTGCATCAATCAAGCTAATGAAATGAAATAGGGTTTAACGTCCTACTGTTCTGCTCTGACTGGGCTAACAAAGACGGTCACACACCATACAGTGTGCTAAGGGGGAAATTTCGGACAGCAGTGCTACAGCCTACTCTTATGTCGGATTCGAACTGCTAAGGGATCTTTAACATGCACACCAAAGCGTACGCAGGACTTTGGTTTTTCCCATCCTGCACCTCTGACACAAGACGCACTACAGCGGAAAATCCTGATAAACTTTCACGGCCAACGCAAGGATTGAACACAGGACCTCCCCCATCCACTGAGCCATCATGGCTCCCTATGGTAATTACAATGGTCATATGCCAAGCAGTGGACAGTGGTGTTTCCACTAACTCCTGATTGAATTTTAACTGAAGCATGCCTCCTCAAACCAAAACACTTGCCAACAGTATGTTAAACTTACAAAGATAGGTTGCCAGGCAATGAAACAAGCCCACAACAGCTAAGCCATCCTGGCTGTCAACAAGGGGTTTTTGCTTTTGTCAGTAATAAATACATTAACAAACCATGAAAATCTGATTAAGAGTAACAGCCCATTAAGTAATAATAAAAAATCATTACAATTTGTTTGGCTTCTATAGTTCTGCCTCATGCTAATGTTTACTATACAAAACATTTATCATGGATTTATTTGTGCAAGTTATCTGAAATCATTGAAAATCAATAGACTTCTTCGTCTCATGACCTTAAACATGGTGTATAAATTTATAATCAATCAGATAATAACTTAGGTCTCTAGATCATTCAAAACGTATATTTAACAAAATTGCAAGCCAAAAGGAGGAAAGGAAAAAACAGAAGGGGGAAACATTGATTTGGCATTTGAGGTAGTTTGTGAATTATCCCCCTTTATATAATTTTGTTTCTATTTGTTTTTTCCACTGGCATATAAATAAAATGTGTTTCTGTGTCAAAAATTTTTGGAAACAACTGATCTGGACCTATGAAATTATGAACACTTATGTTTAAACGAGTGCAAATAACCAGGTTCATTGAAATTGGTGATAGGTTTCGAAATGGACACCAGCAATAGAGTCAAGTTAACCATATCTTTAATTTATATGCTTCCAGTGGGTGGTTTGTTACATCTATTACAAAATTCCTTATTTGCATAACATAACTCCATTTGGCAACAATTTCCGAATAACTCAATGCTTTGAGCTGAAACATTCAGACACAGTAAAAATGATATTTTTAGATTTATGCATCTTTAACTGCTTCATAACAATCCCATAACTTATGCTTTCAATTTGTTTTAAAACTCTCAGAACAGTAGACTATTTTAACTATTTATTTGGAAAACCAATATACTTGCTGATTATTGGAAAGATAAAAAAAAACTATTTAGAAGAAGAAATAAGAGATATCAGAGCCATCACCAAAAATTGAAACAAACCCTATAATCGATCAAGAAACCCATGGCACGACAAGATTTAGTTTAAACAATCCAACAACGCCAACAAGAAGATTTCTACGGCCAGCGGAATGAATCCGCATGTTCTAATCTATACCCAGATTTATGTACATATATGGATTTACAATATGAACTTCCTCCATCCGATAAAAGAAGTTGATATCCAATAGCGATTTCCTACAAAATCTACAACCTTGGCTATACTGCAAAATGAAGAACACACCGATGCAACAAACTTTATCCATACTTGAACCATATGATTCCTAAATATTTAACAATTGGAATATTTGAATTAGGCTAAACCCAAGAAAATATTTAGTTTTTAATTTCATATCACAATTTATTTGTTACTATTTTTCATATAATTAATTCATTTTTTTTATAATTTATTTAAATAATATTTATATTATAATCTAACCTGAAATTGTAAGCACCCTGATTACTCTAACTGTTTTGTTCTGTTAATTCTAATAGTCTTTTGTTTTTCAAAACCTGTTATTTGTACATCGTATAAATTTTAAAATTCTGAGACGTCACTACTATTTTTTAAGGCGGCGGCACAGGATCATTTAATGTTACCATTTGAAAAAGGGTTGTATCACCCAAAACATTATGAACTACTGTTGGGCAGGGAATTTTATTTGTCCAACTATGTTATTTCTTTACAAGTTGGGGTTTGATTTGCATACTTAAACATCTTTATATCAACAGAAAACCATGAATTCTGTTTTAAACCCAAATTCTCTCTTTTACTTTGGAACTAAATACAATGTTTTGCAGAAACCCCTGTGCCTGTAATATTCATAAATCATATTTACATAAATAGTTCAGTGAGTACTGATACTCCATAAATTATTAAATTGAATATATTAGGGTAGGTGCATCACCAATTTAATGATCAACAAATTTATGCTGTATTTATTATAATAAATTGAGGATAAATAATGTCAATGCCCTCATTACATGTATATATGTTAATAAATATTTGAATTGCTTTACTAGGAATATATGAATAGAAACTTTATAAAAACCTATTTATTTATTAATACAATAAAATATATGTAGGCTTTAACTTTTAAAATTAGAGTGGTGGGTATAAATTGCAAGCTATAATGTTTTATCTTTTAATACATGTACAGTCCTCATTAATTGATTAGCATTCATTAACTGTATATAATAATTAACATTGCTTACATAAGACATGAAGCAATTTCATTGTCAACACATATTTCTTGAACAGGTGTTCTTGCCAAGACAATTAATGACAATCCATAGCACTGAAATAAAGTTCTATTAAACAGCCTGGCTTTATTGCAAAAAATCAATATTACAGCTTCCAGCAATTGGTCGTCATGACAACCTCTGACAGCGACCTGATATGCTTAATTGGTTTCCGAGAAATAAATTGATGGGCAATCCATTATTCATGATATTCATACTAGAAGTATAATGATATTACGTTCTATATATCATCATTTTTAATGCTAAAAAATATTCAAGTTTTTTTCATAATAACATAAATGTTGGGTAAATGCACAAGCACGAATCTCAAATCAGAAGGATACAAAGTATTGATTTGGCTGAAAAAGAATAGATGTAACTTGTTGATTTGTCTTGTGAATAGACTAAATACATATGAAATGGTTTTTGTCAATATTTCAGATGTAGGTTAAATTTATACGATTGTTCTTTAAAGAACTGACAGTTTAAGTGGTGACAAAACTAGAATTTATCAATTGTCAAATAAAAAGATCTATTGCTTTAGACTCTCCTGTCATCTATGAACATACGATATCAAGCAAAATCGATACTTTAATTTGACCGAAATGAAAGAATAACTGCGTTGTTAGGTAACTGTTTTTTTTTTTTTAAAAATTATGAGTTTAAAAAAAAAAGAAGAAAAAAAGGAAAAGTGTTCAACATTTTATGAATCACTTTGAACTAAAAAAAAAATCTATCTTTGAAATGGAATATTACTCCCCATAACAAATGAGTAATACAGGCCATTAATACAGGGTTGTCAATTATTACAATGCAACTATCATTTTGCACCATGTATTGAATACTATACATAATTTTTATTTCCCTAAAGATTCCTTTTATTAATAACATTGTTCCATAAATGTTACATTTATTGAGCAATAAATGCAACAATGTATTATTCATATTCAGTCCACTTGTTAAATCTTAATAGATAAAATACATATTATTTAAAATATGCAAAGTGATGATGTGTAACTCTATAATTTTCATAAGTTATTATGCTAACTTTCTTGATAAACATAATTATTTAATTTACTGAGGATCCCTTTGTTTGTGGTAATAAAATTCAGTCCAATACACACACAAAGCCCACTATAAATTATGCAAATTATGGTAAACAAAGCACTGTCAAAATATCCACAGAGCACATGTTGTGTGAACAGAACTGTCAAAAGTTTATACGATTGTGTTATTTGGAAATATTGAAAAATGGGAAAGAATGGAACTCCTGTGTGTCATACTTCATAGACGTCAGATTCTGACAAGCGTCGAGCAGCCATAGCAGGAACCAAACGTCGATTCCTGGAATAAGGTCACGGAGTTAGGCGTAAAAATATCTCGATTCCACCGACCAGCATATAAATTATGATAATACCTCCTGTTCTATATTCGTCTGCCGAAAAAATATTTTGTAATACTCACTTATTCTAACTGGAAATGTTCCTTTTTTTCACCAATAAAAGCCTCTGAAATTCCAAGAAAATTTTTACGGTTTAATACGAAAGCGTCTAATGCATCAGATTACAGACAATTGCCATTCAGGAGTATCTGTAGCCGAAGCACATGTACATTTTAATAAATTATGTTAATGTCTAATCGTCATAAATAAATATAAGAAGGTCCCTCCTACCTCGCTGCGACACACTTGATGTTCGTCCTGCAAACAAAAGAGTACAATGGCGACCTCGCGCGGGTACAGGTCTATTTTTAGCTCATAGGAAGCCCCCTTTATCATTGCATTTTGCAAGGGAATTTCTCGAGCTCTCGATGGGGACCAGTCGTTAAATTAGAACGAAAAATTTTATGCTAATATATTAAGTGCGCATTATAATATGCAAAACAAATTTTTGATATTTGTGACGTGTATAATATTTTAGAAATAGATATTATTTTATTTTAAGGAATGAATGATTATGATTTATTTCAATCCCGCGTTACTTTATATAAAAAATAACTGCTCCAAAGATGTGATTTTAATTGTTGAATTAAAAACAGAGTAATTTCGTGTTATTCAATAGCGTCTTCGTTATTTTTGATAGATGTATATCTACTTGTGCAATGAATTTTATAACAATACCCCAACCCATTCAGTTTTAGATAAAATAATGGCTGTAAATGAGATGTGTGTATTTAAAATTATCAATTCAGGGCACGTTCGCTTGAAACTGAGTTTAATGAATAATGTTTGAGACGAAAA
Source organism: Patella ulyssiponensis (assembly GCA_963678685.1). NCBI lineage: Eukaryota > Metazoa > Mollusca > Gastropoda > Patellidae > Patella > Patella ulyssiponensis. The sequence continues at coordinate 80,778,551 of OY783225.1, read as the reverse complement.
GCATCTCGTTCATCCAGTCGGTTATATCGTGTTCTAATCTACGGAACACCTCGCGGGATTGCACGATTTACCCAAATCCACCATTATTTCAACTTATAAGACAATAATTTATATCGATATTTTATAGCATTTCGTTCTTTATGCTAAATATTTTGAAATTATAATCGTAACCTATTTTGTGTCAAACATCCCTCTCAAAATGCGATTTACCAGCAAGTTTGTAACCAAGGGACACAACTTGTATATTGCACGAAATCTCATTTTTTGGAAAATGCATTTTGAGAGACATTATTTTTTGAAACAAATGACAAAAACTTAAAAGATTTTGAATCAAAAATGATAATTTGACACAAAGAACAGAATATTATTAAAAATTGAAAATAGCGTTTGCATCTTAGAGGAACTATATGAAAATCACGGAAAATTTCAATTTTGAGGCTGAATTGCGATTATTGGAGGATATTATAATTGATATGAACATTTCATATAAAAATTTGAAGGAAGGAATATGACCTTAGCGTACCTATAATAATTTATGGTGAAAAAAAAAAGTTCGGAATCGGATTAGAGTGTGATTAGTTTAATTTTGAAGATTATCATTCCTGGTGCGGTCTTTGAATCATTCTCACCCCCTCCATGAATTTGACCTTGAAAATTCCAACAATGTAATACCCAGTTGGCTTTCTTATGGTAGATTTCTTTGAAAGATTTTTTTAGGATGTGGAAAGGGTTAAGGGGAGGGGGGGGGGTGAGCGGCAAAGTACGTGGATAAATCGTGTGGATACAAAACTGCAAGATAAAGGGTGATTGCTTTGGCTCTACCTATGTTTATATTTTGCAAAACGTGAATATTCCCAAATAAATCCTGGTAAAATATACCCGGTCTATTCGGATGCATATTGATTGCATTATAGAAGAGGGTACGTTATTTCATGTTAAGATTGGGGAAAGATGCTTTGCTTGATAAGATTCGCGGTGGAGCAAATCATTAAACACTGTAGGCCTATCTTCTTTGATTGGCATTTAGTAACTGGACATATTGACACAAGGCACAATTTTATGGATAGCATACACAATTACTGAGTTTCGACGAGTACACTCTCGTCTTTATTAAGCTTACTTCAGAAAATTCATTTAAATGTCATTTAATGATAATATTTTAATTTAGGGTCGACAAAATATGTAAGATGTCTATTGATAGAAAACGCAAGTTCAATGACTGTGTAGTTATTGGTCACAGCTTTAGTCAGGTAATCACCTTGCTTAACGTGTATTATTATAGTGATTCGATAGATATAGATAGGTAGGTATAGGCTATGTTTGGCGTTAGTTGAAACTAACTTTTTCCCAAGTTTTCGTTGGGTAGAACGCTTTCTGCCACAGATAGAGCAACATGTGGCAAACTCTTGCCCACAAGCATGTATGAGGTTCACCATGAAAAACTTGAGATTAACAAGCTGGAAGTAGAGACAAATAAACATGCAATTCCCGGCCCTACATTTCAACGTAACCAACCTCACAACTAATATTGTATCCTTCCGCCTCAAAATCATGAATATTCACGAAAACCTGGCAGAAAATGTCTTTTCAAACCCTTTTTTGATTCTACACCAAAGAGTCATGCAAAAGGGGGAAAAGGGAAAGGGAGAGAAAGACTAAATATAACTTTGGTGATCTGCAGTGCCGGACTGGTGGGCAAAAGGCAAGCAGAAGAAGGCAAATTTTTGATTTCCTGATACAATTGGATAACAGAATGACCTAAGAGCATTATCATTAGATGAATTTGAGAATTCTCTTGAGTGTCAAAAACCAAAACCTTTTATTCCCCGTGATGAAAATAATGCAAATTATAATATACATACAGTACACGTATTTGACAGTCCTGTTGGCGCACATCACAGAATATAGCGAGAATCTTTAACTCACAGAAGTAAACGAATATCATTCATAAGTCCATGAACCTCACGAGCTTATGATATTTATTTACTTCTGTGATGATATCTGATAATTGTTCTCTGAAGGTAACAAATTATTTCTTTAGCTTCAAGGATAGCCAATGTAATCTTCAGGCCTTTTAGATTGATGGCACTATATATAGTCAACTATAGTTTTATAATGCTGTGACAAGCAGAACAGCAGTGGCGGATTAAGCTCCACCAAGGCCTGAGGCGGCAGTTTCTGGAGGGCCTATTTAAAAAGGCGTGGGCCTAATTAATTTCGGGTCAGGGCCTATGTTGATTCCCGTTGGGCCTAAACCCCACCCCCCTAACATTCATTGTCTATGCTTTTTTAATCGTATCAGACAAGTCTAAAAATTTTACAAAATCTTTGGGCCTGAGGCTGCAGCCTCATCAGCATCACTGATAATCCGCTACTGCAGAACAGACAACCTGTACTCTCTGTAATATTCTTTATTACCATATTATTGACAGGGAAATGTTAAATGAATCCCTCATTTGACAATTCAATGAAATTATGCATATAATATTTTGTTGTGATGCCCGAAAATGACTCCGAAGCAGGAAGAAAATATTAAATTCAAATTCTTTCAACATTACATGGGCATGGCTGGAGATAAATAGTACCACAAACAACGAATAAATGATAAATAAAATTATAATGATTCTCGTCCTGTGTCCTGTCCACTCCTTCCTTTTTTCTTTTCTCTTTTCTTTCCTCTCCCTCTCCTTTCTTTCTCTTTTCTTATATAGGCTTAGGCCCACTTTTTTCAATGGGCTTAACGGACAGGTGGGCCCAGTCCGGCACTGATGATCTGTGTCCTTATCTCTTTCCAGGGACTAAAAATAAATTTGGCCCTACATTCTATTCGTGGGTGACGGCCCAGGGATATTTGCAATCTGTTTCACACGCAGGCGCGGATACAGAGGGGTGGGGGCACCCGGCGCACGCCCCCTCTTTTTTTTTGCGTTGGCGAACAATTTTTAGCTCCATATATTCTCGCGGGAAAGGAGAACAAAGACAGTTAGGTTGGAAATCGTAATTTACAGTACTATTATGAAATTAGTCCTTGTGGGAATTTTTGTCCACTCAAAAATCACGGGCCGGGCTTCGCACCCTCAACTTGGTGCAGCACGCCCCCCTTTCTGAAAATCCTGGATCCGCCCCTGACACGTGCATTGACTGCACGTGGCGTCAGTCATTGGCTCAACGGCTCGTGCAGTGTTTACATAACACCTAACTGCTTCGGGCAAAATGATGCATTTTACTCATTTTAATACCCATTTACACTAAATAGGAAATATTTTTTAACTACAAATACTTCAAACGTCTTTATTTATTTTTTACCTCAAAAAAATGTTTGAGAATTTAATTTGTCGGAGTAAAAAAGTTAATATGCCATACTCATTAAGCCTCGTCGATGTCATGCTTATCAGTGATTGTAGCGGCCAAGCAAATATTCACTGCGGGATCAGTTTGGGATATTTGGTGATATGTGTCCTTGGGGATGCTCGATTCACAGTTCCGGAATTAAATTCCAAAACTGGTGTCAATCGAGTGAAAAGGGGAATTTCGGAGTACAACGCATGTGTCGACTGTATAAAAAATATCTCAACCAATCATGACAGCTGAAACATATTTTTTACCTGGGAATACGTCACGATTCTACTCACTCCACCTCAGCTGTCGGGACTAGCAGAACTGTGACAGGGCTGAATTCCGCGTCACTCGATTGTAATTCTGTCGATTCGGGACGTTCTGGACTGTGAATCGAGCATCCCCTTGATCTCTTTCCATGGAAGTAACTCCACTCAATGAAGTGGATACAGACCACCATTAATTTCCAAATGGACTTCAATCTGGACTCTTTGGTTACTTAACGTTTCCCCAAATTCCCGTTGGGCCGAATGCATTTCACTACTGACAGAGGAACAAATGACAATGTCTTTGCACTAAAATTGGTATGAGGTTGACCAACAAAATTTTGAGATACACAAACTTGAAGAAGTATACCAAAACATGCAACAGTTGCGGTACATACCACCATAGCCAACCTGATAACGTCGATATCCCTCCGCATCAAAATCATTAGAAGTTACCAAAACCTGGCAGAAAATATTAATTCAAACCCTCTCCGTCCATTCTAGACAAAAAATCAACAAAAATGGACTGGCAAAAGGGAAGAAAAGAGACAGGGGGAGAATTGCTATAAATAGGTACCGAGACGGTGAAATTTAATGGCGGTAAGCCTCCAATTAGAACGTCATAAGATTAATGTAAAATTTTCAGTTGTATGTTTATGGATAGGTGGACCTTATAATGTATATAAGGCCCATGGTCTCCCAAATCTTAAATGAAAGGATGACTATAAATTAAGGGACGCAACTTTAGACGTAAAAAAATGCCACGTGATTAACCAATCTGATAGAAAACATAGGCCTAAGTTTTAACTTTTCTGTAACGACATGCTAATCAATAAGGACATACAGAAACCGCAATTAAACATCAACAATATCAATTTCTTACGTTAAATTTTCTTCCTGTTATACTAACTGTAACTAACCGTAGTAAGAATTTGTCATAATATTTATGGGTATTTTAATTTTTATTTTTCATTCTATCTTCAGATAAATTAATATTATTATTATACTGAAAAGACCAATAAATTAAAATACCGTGCAACAGGCTACCCTCCACCCTTCGTATAAATCACATCATATAATATACAGTGTTTCATGTGTTTTAAAATTATCGAAATTGTATTGAGAATAGGCTATTCCAAGAATTTTAGTTTTATTTTAAAAACATTATATGCCGATCGAATCGAAGAAATCTTACAGAGACGTCAAGTTTTTGCCTCCCTCCAGTGGCAGTGGAACAGTTTTACATTTGAATTAATAAATTAAACGTCTGGATAAACAAACAAACACTAACTGGGTCACAAGATCATGTGATCATTATTCAGTCAAAATGGCTGACGTCTCAGACTTAAAAAAGGTAAACATGGGGAAAATATCCTAATTAGATCCTATATTATAGTAAAACTGTAGTGTGTTTATATAACGCAGACTTATACTATGGCTAACTAACGTACTATAGTGGTTTCGTCCGACCCAATGCATTAATATTGCTGATATTGCGGATTGACTTGCGCCGCCCTTGCATGTCCATGCCAATTAATTGCCATTTCCGACATCACATTGATTGCCATTTGGCCGTATGATGAGTATAATATGGAGCGGGTTTATGGTCTTATCGTCTGACTTCGCCCCCCCCCTCCTCTTGCGCCGACAGAACCTCTTTTGTTGTGTGCCGAGATTTTTGATAATTTCACACATGTGACATAATTGCCTTAGATCTGGGAGTCCCTGTTATTAGCTTATCTAAAATATATATAAGTGAAGATTAATTTGGTGGAAGTTCTGTCCATGTAACGTACATCTTATTAGAATATAGCAAGAAGGCTGTGGAGTAGATGCATTTCTTGACAGGTATGTCAGAGATGGAGTACATTCAATATAACCAGCATAATAATTACAGCCAGTCATTGTGATGTAATTTGCTAACAATTCAGGCTTTGTTTTATTTCAAATTCAATGGCATTTAATCCCTTATGGATTGTTTCAGAAAATGAATACAGAAGAACCAGATGATGATGATGATGATGATGATGACGAAGATGATGATAATTCAGATGATTCACATGTATGTTTTTTAGTTTTGATTATTGAGCACATTAAAGAGATCTTTGAAGACTTAGCTGTATTATGAAATTAACAAGAGCTGTTTTTTAATTAATAAGATGTATCTAATTCACATATAAAGTTACATTTTATATGGAATAATTAATTGTAACTGAGTAAATTGACTTATGTTTGTTTTAGAGACTGCTTCTTATTAGGTACCTACTAACAATACTAGAATCACCAATTTTTACTACATGCAAATTTTATTCATCATATGAGTACATGACCATTGCAATATTTTAGATGGTTAAAAAACAATGATGAAGAATTAGACATACCATAACTTGTATTGTTATTTGCAGGAAATTGAACCTAAGTTAAAGTATGAAAGAATATCTAATGATGTTAATAATATTCTAAGTAAAGATGCAGCTAGTTGTTTGGCTGTTCATCCCAAGGTAACTAGAAAACCATTAATATCAAAATATTTGAATTTATAATGGGCGTCGTCATCACAGTCCGCCGGCTTGTAATGTAACACGCCGTTTTAGTGTTACTGTTTCCAAAGTAAATCAAAATGTGTTAAAAGTTATACACAGTCAGTTGCACGTTGTGTTTGTTTGATATTTGAATCAGATCCAGACGAAGATGACTAATCAAAACCACCGCTACCACTTTGCCTCAATAAGTGTAGTAGTGGTTTATGAGCTTACACTGTTTGTAACCATTGCTTTGTAGGATCTATATTGATTTATCAGCTTTGGAAGAGATTGTATTAACCTATGCTACTGTTGATTTAGTTTTTAGCTCTGGGAACACATTGGGGTATGATACATATATTAGATCATATTGGTAATAATATTAGAGGAAAAGAAATACAAGCTGTAAGTATCTTCTTTGATTGGCATTTAACTGAACATATTAACACAAGGTACAATTTTATGGATACACAATTACTGAGTTTAATACTAAGGGATGTTTTGACGAGGATTTTCACAAACACAATTCCTTTCTGGAAACTTATTTTGGCCAATTAAATATTTCACTTAAATTTGGTGTTTGTTCAATAATTATGAAAAAGAACTATATGCACATAAAACTTCAATAGGATGGCTTGTTGAAATTTTGTTGTAAATAGTTGGCCATTCTTGCTATAATACTTAGTTTAAAAAATAAATAATGAAAATTGATATTTGTAATTACTTTATGCTGAGCCAAGTTATGAAGTTTTGAAGTTTTGACAAGAAATACCCATAGCATAAAAAGTATTACAACATTGTTTAAGTGGCATTAAGTACTGGATGGAAATAACACACGAAACAATTATATGAAATACAGGTTACTTTTAAATATAGATTTATTTTTGGAGACGTTTTGACAAGGATTCGCTCACATTTATCAAGTAAAGAATGATATGGGCTTGTCATGTGAATAAATGTCTCACTGATAATTTATATAACATTTAAAGCCAATACACATCACCTGTAGTAGATCTACGCAATATGTAAACTGAACTATTAATAATTACAGTGATGATGATATATTGTTTCAGCATTCAACTACAATAAACCAGATCAGTATTGATGATAATGGAGATTTTATAGCCAGTTGTTCTGATGACGGACGAGTAAGTTTAAATATACAAACGATTTATTAATGTTTAGGGCATTTCTGGCAAATATAGTAAAGACATTATTAATGATGAGTTTTTGTAAACCATTGTTAGTTAATGTCTAATCATATTTTGGACCACCTATTCCTAATTTTGTAGATGATAGTCCTTCAAGGCAAAATACAGAATTGTGTGACCCTAGGATATTTCACTATGTATTTTAAACTCTACAGTCCTGAGAAAATAACCAGAATTAGAATAAGTATAAATTATGTGGTTTCAAAATATTGTTCCCTTCAAACAGTATTGCCTGGATAAACAAAGACTATTTTGCTTGTTCATAAAAGAGTTAGTAAATTTACCTGATTATCCAGGCACTTGGTATATGCTGAAATTGAAAAATAGCTTGCAAGGATCGGCTGCAATAAAAATAAGTGCCTTATTTATAACTTACAACACCAATTTTGTTAGTTTTTTTTTATATACAATTACGAATATTCAATTGAGATTGTTCTTCTTTCCATAAATTTTGAAAGAATGTGCATGCAAAAAGTATGTTGAGGAGGTTTTGTGGATGATTTTTGCATGATATATTTTGACAGGTGTCAATCACAGGTTTATATACAACAGAAAATAACCAATCGGTGACATTAGATAGACCAGTAAAAGCTGTAGCATTAGATCCGTATTTCTTTAAATCTGGAAAAGGCAGGCATTATGTTACTGGTGATGAAAAGGTCAGTGGTTTTTATCATGTTTTTGTGTGGGCGGGGGATGGTATTTGATTAGAAGTTAAAATTTCAGGGCTTCATTTTTGGTGTAGGTTATGGGGTCCAAAAACATTTTAAAGATAAGAATATGAATCGTTAAATTCTCTATAATTTAGCGTGAAACATCCCATTATAAATAAGCATGCTGGAATTTTTGATATTTTTATATGTCACCCTTTTAGTTGATCTTTGTACATCAACAATTGGTTTTGAACGCAATAGGGGCTACAGGTTTTGAAGGTGTAAGGAGCTTGGGTCATTATAGGACAAATCCGGCCGATACTCAGCGTTCCACGACTTTTTGTTTCGAGAGTTACCCCCCAAAAACTAATGAACATGATTGAGGCTATAGTTTTTAACAGATCTTTTTCAAATTTGAGTTCACCAAAGAACCTACATTATCAATTCATGACATATACATTTTGAAGTTATCCCCCATTTGCGGAAAAGCTTCTGACCAAGATAGAGGCAAGAGTTTTAACTATTTTCTTTTTTATTTCGTGTGAAGCACATTCTGTATTACTATATTTTTTATTTAAATGTTTGATGAAGACATAAAATTTGTTATATATATGGTTTGTATGTGATGTTAAAATCATGTGTTCTTATAGAAACTATTTTTAAATGTTGACAGTTAATACTGAATGAAAAAGGGTTTTTAAATCGTCATAAAACGTACGTACTTCATCAAGGAGAAGGAGCCATCCGTAATATCAAATGGAAATCTGACTTCATAGCATGGTCAAATGAAAATGTAAGTTTATTCAGTCTTTAATACTTTGTCTTTTTATACCTGTAAAGCTATCTTATTATGTTCATTCATTAAGGACTCTCAGTTTGCCAGCTAGACAATTTTATAACTCTATTATATTAAGTAGCAGTATTGTTATTCATCTATAAAAAACAATCACATCTAGTCTTTGCATGGAGTGAACACATACTATTTTATGGTCATCTGGGAACTTATCTCAAAAACAATGTTCCAATACTCTAATTCTTAAATTGGTATGTTACCAAGTAATGTTGTAGGGAGCTAAACATATGATAAGTACATGTTCGGGAGCTTAAGCTCGTAATATTTCTAAATTAATATGCATATTAAACAATTAAAAATTGATTAAAAAAAGCAGGTTAATGATAACAAATTATTCTTGCTTGCATATAGATATTGCTCCTTTATCTTTATAACAATAATATCTGTATACTGTAAAATGGGATATTTTGTTATTCGCCTCCATTTAAGGTCAGGCATCTGACATTATATAAATCAGAATTATTTACAGATTTGTTTCCAAATTCACAAGGGTTGTGGTTTAGGTCATAAGGAAGACACTTATCACATATATATTTCCATTTATTGTTAATTTTTATCAGAAAGAAAACTATGGATTAAAATGGTATATTCCACTTTTTATATACCCATATTTTCACAATCAGGATTTCTTAGAATCATTTTTAAAACACGCTACAATTGTTTTGCTAGTCATAAACATAAGGATAGTCTTATCTATTTTGGGTGCTCAGTAGGTAAGACGCTGGCACACTAGTCTGGAGGTCGGGTGTTTGATCCCTGCAGTGGTTGAGAATGTTCATCCAGATTTTCCAGTGTGGTTTCCCTTTGTCAGTGATGCAGGACAGAGGGCCTGATCCCTTGACAGTTGGAATCTTGGAATCTGATATGAGTGTAGGCTGTGGTGCCGTATGCCCATCTTCATTAGACAAGCTTGGAGCAAAACAGTAGGAGGTTAAACCCCATTTCATTTCTTATTGATTTTCTACAGAGATTTTGTGATAGAAGTTTGAGATTGTTTATTTGACTAAGCAACATTCCCTTCGGAAAACTACTGGTGGGTTATTTTTGGTTACAGAAATCAAAACCTTATTTGATCCAGTGATCTATGATAACTGTTTGTATTTACAGGGTGTAAAGGTGTATGGTATAAGTATTTATATATTTATATTTGCAGGGTGTAAAGGTGTATGATATGAGTACAAAATCTAGAATAACACATATTACTAAAGATCACAGGTAATAACATCCATTTTAAAATTCTCTAACAAATTATCAACTCTTTTACAAATAATTAACTCTCTTACAAATAATAGAATTAATTTTCATATGATAAAATTTATTGACATCTGGACGTTGCCAGGTTACTTTACAATTTGGCCAGTAGTGTCCAATCAGAGACGCACAGAAACCTTGACATTGAATGAACCTTAAATTTTGCAACTCGATTATCACAGGTAGACATTTTAGCTGGAAAGCGCGAGACTTGGTATTCACAATGATCGAGGGATCTGATAGGCTTACAAGCTGGGTGAATACTCAATCAAAATTAGTGACGAAAAATGCAGGCTATTATGTATTATTTATTGAAGATGATATTTATCTTGGAGTAAACTTTGAATAAAAGAGTAAAAATTTGGTGTTTTTTCAGTTATCGACCAGAGATGTTTGGGTGTCATTTATTTTGGAAAGATGACCGAACCTTATTGATCGGATGGGGAGACAGGGTCAAGGTATGAACTAACAGATATTGCCACCATTCCTGACAAAAAATTTGTGTAGAATTTTAAACCAAATTCATTACATGAAATTATTGTGTATATTGTTAATACCAATATTGGAAATGCTCAGTGGCACAAAATTTCATTTAAACATGATTTTAATTGATTTTAAATTTATTTTAGCCATTTTTGCTAACCTTTCACATTCAATTTCATATATGTATTTTGTATTAACATAGATTTGTGTTGTACGAGATCAAGTTAAAAAAGATGCCAGAGAATTACCTACAAGATATGTTGAAATAGGTAAAAATTTGATTGATGTGAAAAAATTTGATCCTTTTGTAACATTGAATCTGTCATATTATATTTTCTATGATCTCGCGTTCACTTTGCGCAATGTTTTTAAGTGTTTATCGTGTTATGGTCATTTCATCTTTGAAAGATTTTTTATGTGGATATTGCTCTTGAGCTTGACCAATTCGATTATTTTAGATATTCAGTGTCTTATAAATAGATTATTATTATTATTATGTATATAGTTCTGGAGGATAATTTCCATCTATGCTATTATTAAATTTCATCTCTTGTCATGGGTTCTTTATACCATATATGTAATCATTTTTCCCCATTCATATGTCTGACAACTGTCATTATTCAAACCTAAGACAATTAAGTTGCATGTGCAGTCCCTTTTCCGCTGCAGCTGACTTTGTATCTGATAAAGATATTATGAATTAATTTATTTAGTAAGAGTGAAAGACTTGCCATTTGTTTGTTAAAAGTTTTCAGTCTGTTCATTCTGTCAGGGTTGAAAATTCCTAACATTACAAAATCTCAAATGTATACTGAAATTAAGCAATTTTCAATGTAATGAAACGGTAAAGAAATTATATTTCAATGAAACCTGATTATTGATTGGCAACTAATTTGACACCTTCAAATATGTTTGATTTGTATTTTTAGTTTCAATGTTTACAACCGAATTCTTCGTATGTGGTATAGCGCCATTAGAAGATAATATTATAGTTTTATCTTATGAAAAGGATGGACAGCAGGAGGTGAGAAAACTTAATAAAATGACTTGATTTTTTAACTATATGCTTTAGGAGGATCCTCAGTACGTAAGTCGCTGGCCCTCTAACCAGGAGTTCTTGTTTTCACCCCTGGTGTTGGCGGAAAAAGTTGCGCAGGATTTTTTGAGTTCAAATGGGATGAAAAATCAAGGTCTTGTGTATGCATTCAGGTTACACATAAAAGAACCCTTGACAGTTTAGATTGGAAATGAGAACAGGTCATAGTGCCACTGTCAGGGCAAAGTTTTGGTCATAGCACACTGTATGGCATATGCCTGTCTTTATTATCAATTCAGATAACTAGGACGTTAAAACCCCATTTCGTTTCATTTTTTCTGTTTTAGACTGGTCGTTTGGTGGCAAGTAGGCCTCATCTACAAGTTTTGGAACCACATATGGATTATTTTGAAGAAATATCAAATGATGCCCTATCTATTCGAGGTTTTGAGGAGTATAGATGTAACGATTATCACCTAGGTATGTAGACAGCATTCACTTATTTTGTTATATTGAATAAATTTGATTATGATTGCTGTAAAATTTCATTTATTTTTCTCTTTTTTTTGCAGAATGTATTCCAGAAGAAAATTTATTTTATATATTGAGTCCTAAAGATATAGTTGTATCTAAACTACGTGATTTAGATGATAATATTACATGGTTATTGGATCATGAAATGTTTGAGGTTGGTACTCAGTAACATATACAGTATCAAGACAAATGATGAAAAAAATTAAAAGAGACTTTGTTTCCTTTCACACTCACAGGTTGCCTCCCTTTTTGTTAGTTTGTTTATGTTTTAAATGTATACAATACTGATTTCGGATTGCATATAGTTCGCTAACTAACCATGGGGTTCTGCGATAGATCATGATATGCCAAGCTTGGTCATTCAGCAGAATGGTGTGCTGTCTTCATTAGTGGTGCAGAAAAGTTGAAAGTTAATCACCATTTCTTTGTGTTTCATTTCATTGGAAATGAAGATTTGAAAGGATTGTATGTCCATTATAAGCTATAAAGAATTAATATATTAGATATGATGCATTTTCAGGAGGCCATGGCAGCAGCTACACAACATGAAAAAGAATTAAAAAAGCATACTTATGAAGTAAGCATGATTCTTAATACTTTTTTCGAAGTTTTCTAGTGTTGTGTTTATTGTGTTTCCTGCTAAAATACACATGCTGTGAAATGAAATAGATTTTGACATATCATTGGCAGTTGTAAATTCTATGAGTACATGTTGATAGAGAGACAAAACTTGTATCTGTCAAGTTTTACAAAATTCACCTTTTTAGTTATCAGAATTAGAATTTTCCTGATATCCTCACATCTAAAGAAGAGAGAAAAATGTCAATGATCTTGAATTAAAGATTATGAATTTGTCATGAAAAGTAATTATTTTATGATGATGTTTTACAGGCTATAGGTCAAGATTATTTACATTATTTATTAGAAGAAGAACAATATGATGATGCTGGATTACTTTGTGTTAAAATACTTGGCAAGAAGAAAGATTTATGGGAAGAACAAGTTTATAAATTTTCTAAAATCAAACAATTAAAGGTATGGTATTTTTTATTACCTGCTATTAATTAATGAGTTGGGTGCATTGTCAATGAGCGTTATAAGCTTTATAAATCATTTTGCTACATCAAAATTAATGACAATTGTTTTGCTTAGTCTACCGAAGTTACTTACTGAGTAAGGCCCCCTTGTTATGAATCTGCAATTATTAGCTTGTCTTTCTGAACCTTTTCGATTTTTTCTATTTATTTCGATAATAATTTCCCCTTTGTTTCAAAATCTTGTTATCACCTAAGATGCTTCTAATGTAAGTTATTACCTCATAACCTCTCAGACAACATAGCTGTTGGGGGTTCTGGGCAATCTATGTTTATTACTATTATGTCCCAGTACTGTTTTCACTTATAAATCTATTTTTGATATTTGTAATTTGTAGGCTATTGCACCATATCTACCTAGGGGTGATCCAAAACTAAGTCCAGCTATATATGAAATGGTGCTTAATGAATTTTTAATGAGTGATTATGAAGTAAGAAATTGCAGTTTTTAATTTTAATAATTTATTTCATCTTTGTGATGAGAATGTTTAAATTAACTTAGCTTTGAGATCTCAGTTCTGTTTATGATAATATAACATTGTTCCATCCAACTGAACTCTGAACCGATATATTAGCATTTGAATTTTAGGCCTAGCCTCGATCATCATTACTAAAGTCGGTACGATTAAAAACATAGTCTTGATTATCCATTTCTGGATTAAATCATCAATTAGCATCAAGCAGCAAATCGGATTTCAATCCAATAAATGTCGCAGGCTAGCAATGACATCGGGAGTTGATTATGGTCTGGATGAGTTAATTTATGTCAGCTGATAATTTAGGCTTAAAGAAAGACCTGCAATAGGCAGATTTAGCTCTTGTATAATGTATGTTTAATAAAGGAAACATATTAACTTGAAACACAGCTTCTCCTTGTATTCCATAGAATAGTGTACTGTATATAAGATAAATCCAAGACTTTATTGTTATGTTTTCCTCATGTTTATTATTTGTTTTTTGTAGGTGTTTTATAAAATGATAAAAGAATGGCCGCAAGATCTATATAATCTACAGACTATAGAGAATGCTGTATTAACACGTTTAGATAGAGATAAAAATAATAAACTACTATTACAGTGTATGGGACAGTTGTAAGTATTACTTGGTAAAATTGTAATAAATAAAAGCTTTCTTTCTTTTTTAGGTGCATCTATTGGCCAGTGGCCTGATTTAAGGTGTTTTCTTTATCAAAAAATTGAATCTATGTGTGTTCACTACCTATGTTTAGAACCATTGCTTGAGGAGATGAAATGATAGCTTGGTAACATTGCAGAAAACTAAAAACCTTTCTTTAATTTCTAGAATACTCCTTTGGAATTTGAAGTAACAAATTTGGTATCAAATTTTGATCATAATGTTAACACATTTATTTGTTTTTTCAGATACGCTTACGAGAGAGCATTTGATAAAGCTTTATCTATATATCTCAAGTGAGTATTTATTGTCATTTTGTGCACATAATAGATTTACAAAATTAAATGAAATGAAATCAAATGGGGTTTAACTTCCTAAAGATGGGCAATATACATGTAGTGTCCTAAGAGGGCTATTTTGCCACGACACTGGCATTACCGGTAACCATGATTGAATCTGGGACCTTCTTGTTAGTGATATCAAAATTGTTGCACATACGTAGAATTAGATGTTTTTAGCAGCATCTTTTTTGTGTTGTATTCTACTTGGTAACATCTCAATGTAAGTCAGCAATTTATTAGGTGATGTGAGAGATGTGGTCTATTGTATTTCTTAATAGCCGCTTGGAAGACCAACACTGATTTGTTAATCAAATGACTGACGTCATTTTACCAAATTTTTTCTGGAAAAATGATATCCTATTTTGTCACTTTCAACAGACCTGGTGCACCAGGTGAATCGATGTTATTTTTAATGCTAAGATCTTGTTTTATAATATATGTATTATATATTGTTTAGGTTACAACATAAAGATGTGTTTCAACTCATCAAAAAACACAATCTGTTTGATTCTATTAATGACAAGATTGTCCAGTTGATGCAATTTGATCAGGAACAAGCAGTTAAAATGTTACTGGATAATATGGACAAAATACCAGTAAGTAATGCGATAGTTTTTGCATTGGAATTAAACAATTTATACTTATATTCCTGCCTGAAGAGCTTTCTGTTAATTTATTTCTGGTAATAAAAATATTTTTCGATGAATTTTCCAAGGGAGATAATAGAGAGCCCTTATTTGTGACTGTCATTCAAGAGAAAAAAATGCAAGAGGATGCTCACATGCTTCAAGTGAATCAATGTGACTGAAAAATTTTTTTATGTTTGATTAAACTAAACTCTATTTGTATTATTTATTTTAGGTAACCAAAGTCGTCCATCAGCTAGATATGTCTCCTAAATTTCTTTATGTGGTAAATATTTTACTTTTCTTATTTGTTTGCTTATATTCATTGATTCTGCATCTCAAAACTTCACTTTAATGATGTTATCTTAGGGCAGAAGCTCTCTATTGTGACACAGTATGTTAGACTGAAGGACTTCACTATAACACAGTTAGAATCAATAAAAACTAGGTAATACACAGACTTTTTCTATTTTGTCACTTTCTCATATCACTCAATTTTTTATCCATTGTTCATTTCTAAGTGTCATATGACAGCTCTTTGTCTTTAAAGTAATTAAATATGCCTGTTAGTGCTCTTTACTCGACCAAGAATGTCGGTTGACTATTAGCCATCAGTTATTTTGTCATCATTGTTTACTCTTTAATCCTTTTGCTTTCTCTGTTTAATTTTATTTTTCTTGTTTTGTCCAGATTCGAGAGAGCAGTCCCCTCACCCGAACTCCCTGTCTTGTAAGCCAGCAACTAAAACATATTTATGTATTGTTTTAATTACAGTATTTAGATAACTTAATACAGAAAGATAACCAAGTATCCCAGGAATATCATGGTCGTATGGTTAAACTTTATGCTGAATTCGCTCAACCTAAATTACTGCCATTTTTACGTAGTAGTCAGTCGTATCCACTACAGATGGCGATGGATGAATGTCAGGCTAGGGATTTGGTAAAAGAACAGGTGTTTTTATTAGGTAATTATACAAAACAGACATAATTTCTTAGTTAATTTTGCCACAATTGAACAATAAATCGTTTGTATTCCGGACTGACTTCATGGAACTTTTTAAACATAATAGGATTGTTGATGAGGGTATTTCAAAATATGGAAAGTTATAATTCTTGTTATTTTTACTGTTACAGCTTATGGACACAATTTAGGACAAAGTTTGTGTAGGAATCTTTTAAAACTTGAACTCTGTTGAAATAAAGAACATTTCAAATGTAAATTTTGAAGTTGCCTCACTGTTTACATTGAAATTTATAAGTTTCCAATGCATTTTATGGAGTTATCTTCCCATTGTATGTGATGAGGACAAAATCAAGTTTTTAAGAACTGATGTAGGGAATATGATGTTATATTTGTATGAATATATAATGTTATATTTTATAGATTTTATGGGTAATATGATGTTATATCTTCAGGTTGTTGGAATAATAAAATGTTATATTTATAGGCTGTGTGGGTAATATAATGTTATATTTTCAGGTTGTTTGGATAATATAATGTTATATTTATAAGGTTGTATGGGTAATATGATTTAATATTTTCAGGTCGTATGGGTAATATAAAACAAGCTTTACAGTTAATAATGGAGAGAATGCATGATGTTGATCACGCTATAGAATTCTGTAAAGAACAACTGGATGATGAACTATGGGAAGATTTACTCAATTTCTCAATGGGAAAACCAAGTAAGTATGGTATCTCATCACTTTTAGAATCAATAGGCTACTATCGGACAAAGTAAGATTCTACCTTTCACCAAGACTGGCTTTTTCTTGTCTAAGATATCATCCTAAGTGGAAGCTGATGAAGATGTAGTCACCCAATCTAGATGTTATTGTCATTTTGGGTATTTGGGTGGTCACTCCATTTAGCACCACAGCACATGTTAAAGAAAAGTGCATTCTGACCTTGTGACTACAACAAATTGAAATTAGCAACCAACGCCTTTTGGTGAATTTTCCGTTTAATTATATTTATAACTTGTCTTTTATTGTTTTACAGAATTTATAACGGCTTTACTACAGAATGTAGGAGCTCATATTGATCCTATAAAAGTTATAGATAGAATAAAGAAAGGCATGGAGATACCAGAATTACGAGATTCATTGGTTAAAATTCTACAAGATTATAACTTACAAGTAAGTTTTGTATATAGCAGATGAAATGAAATGGGGTTTAATATCATATTTTTCTGCTCTGACTGGGCTAATGGAGACTGACACGTGCCATGCAGTGTGCTATGGGGGAAATTTTGCGTAGACAGTAGTGCTACGACCTAGTCATACTGTGAATTCAAACTGTCAAGGGTTCTTTTATGTTCACACCAATTTGTATGTGGGACCTCAGTTTTTCATCCTATCAGAATGAATAGATACTGTTCTTGCCATGCTCTCTGCTCAGAGGACCTTTTGTGGCCAGCCACTGAGAGGGAACCCAAAATCTCCTTCTTCACGAGCCAGTGTCTTACCCATATTTATACTTATATGTTAAGGATCAAACAAGTTGGATGAGTTTGATTTTGGTGCGTATAGGACATTCTCTTATGCCCCCTGCCTTTTACACAATATGTGAAATATGTACAAAGTATGTAGACCTGCCAGAGGACACAATTTATGTCCCAATTGAGATGAAACTTAACATATGTTATAAGGATCAAAAGATCTTGAATAAGTTTGATTTTGACATATTTGACCTGAACTTTTTGAGTTATGGCCCTTTTTATGAGAAATGTGTAATATGTATAAAGTTTGTGGATCCTCAATTTTGTTTCATATTTGATGTGAAGCATAGGTGTCAGAAAAGGACGAACCCTATCAATAATGAGCAATTAGTGACTTTTCATTCCAGTTTTATGCCCCCTTAGTCAAAAACCTTCTGAACTCAATTGAGGCTACAGTTTTTCGAAGGATGGTACTATCGATTTTACCAGTTCTCTGTCCACCTCTTGCAATATTGGCGTATCTTGCATGATAAATACTTGTTTTTAATTTTAAATAGATATCTTTACGAGAGGGCTGTAAGAAGATTCTAGTGGCTGATAGTTTTAATTTAATGGAGAGATTGGTCAATACACAGAGAAAAGGTGTTTTTGTTGATGGTATGTTTAATTTTATTGTGGATTATCGTAAACTCATCAATCAATAGTGTTTAATGAAGCCAAATAAAAAAATTACCTTTGTTTATGGTTACTTGAGCGATCCTATTTTTTGAGCCGAAATCGTTGACTGTCACCTTTTTTTCCCTCATTCCCAAGGCCCTATAATTCTATCTGGTATAGGTTTCTGTGGACATATTAAAACACTAAAATAAATAATCCAAACTCCAGATTTTTTTTTATCTTGACTTAATGGGAATAGGTATCAGTGCTTATGTGTTTATTGTATATAAAAGTTTGTTTAACCATTTGCTAGTCAAGAATCTTCTCTCTAATTCCACCCAACAAAATGTATCAAAGTCAAAGAGCTCTTGGCCTTGGTACAGAATAAAGGGTTCTAAGAACCTTCCACACAGAATTGACTAGTTTTATTAACAAAAATATATCTGGAATTTCTATTTTAAAGATGTATTAGTTAGGATGTACGAAAACTTAATAGAATTATTTTTTGTTTTAGAACCCACTGTGTGTCCGATATGTCATCAGAATTTAACAGTTAATGGTAAGAATTCTTCTTTCTGATCAAATTTACATTAATCATTTTATATATTGTATATACTTATATAGTATATAAACATTGATATTCCAAATCTTAGATACACGTAAATTAATCTCGTTGTATTTTATATGTGCAAGTAATCTAGTTGTATTTTATTTTTATTTTAAGATTTAAGATATGCAAGTAATCTAGTTGTATTTTATTGTCATCATGCATTCCATGAAGATTGTTTACCACCTACAGTTGTAAGTTCCTTTATTCATTAGACTTTCAAAATAGACATTATAGTACTCCCAAACTACCCTGTCACATGCACAGCTATATCACTTTTCTTCCAGCAATAAAAGTCAAAGTTTCTTGTCTTTCATATTCAATTATCTGTCCAACAATGCCAGTGATATTGTTTTATGCTGGACCTTTCTCTTAAGTACCACCGGCACCTCTGGCAAGTTTCAGGTAAAAGTGGGCATTAAACATTAACCCCCACAAACAAATGAAAAGTAAATGTATAAATAAAATTGGATGAAAGATTTTTACAGTTTCGTTATTGATTGAATTATTTATAATTTCAGACAAACTGTACTATTTGTAGTACACAGAAACGAGGACCAGGTTCTAAAGAACATTTTATGAAGTAAAGAAAATACATTACTATTACCAGGTAACAGACGGCCATCATCCACCTTATTATAAAGTCTTTAATTCTCCTTCTTTACTCTTAAAACGTTAAGTCTGCCTTTAAGCAACAAAATGCTATTAACTATATTGTTTTAAACAACACAATTTTTATGGGATATCAAACACTGGCTTTATTCTGAACGCAAAACATTTCGACAATAATCCTCTTATCATTAACGATTTGAAGATACATGTACTTGTCCAAACTTCGTGCTTTTAGAATAAAGGCAGTGATTGATATCCCATAAAATTTTTGTTTTTCTGTTTAATTTGTTCCTTAAAAACTAAATGTCACTTAAAAAGATTATATTGTTCTACACTTGCAGTAGAACTTATATTGACAATTATTGTTCCATATAGAGAAGAAGTGGATAATCTACATAATGACTATTTATGTTATTTATAAGATTGTATATTGGCTATTATTATATTGTTTTAGCCGTGTATATAAATATCATTTCTACACATCATATTTTTTTGTTAAATCATTGGATGTAAAAGAGACATTTCCATCAACATGAGAAGTGGTATCTGGTGCTCTGTATCTTGCTTCATGCACCAACCAACACCTTTAGACTGTTAAAACTTCAATTTATTCATCAAATGTTTGCATATATTGTCATTGGCATCCCTTTTCATCATTAGGTACACCAGTCTGTTGTAGACAATTGTTTCATGACATTCTAGAGTTATCATTTGATTCATGAAACGATTTCAGATAATAACTGTCAGTGTTATGCCTTTTGATCACAGATTCTGTTTCACCTGTCCACAGTATATGTTGGAATGTTTGCTTGGATTGGCAAAAGTCTAACCTCAAATATGGCCAAACAGACATCAAGATATTATAGTGAATCAAACTCAAAATTCCAAATATACTGACAGTACTAATGTTCATTATCTTCAATAATAAGTGGGATTAATCAAGTATTCATTCGACCACATCATTTAAACTATATACTATCTGCCCAACTACTATGACCATTTGGAAGGATTGAAAGGACAGTGGTACCAACATGACACTAAGTCTGTGTTGCTTCTACAATAACAGGCAATTAAACAAAATGTCCACCATACATTTCTTGCAAATAGGAGGTAAACACAATCAGATTAAAACACAGATTCTATTTGGTTTTGTTTTTTATTGTTCAATCGCTTCGTTACAATCATTAAAATTGTCATTAAACTAGTTTCTCCTCATGACATACATAGAGCTAAATTGGAGAGTCAAACTATAAACATAAACTATAATAATCTTAACAGAAACAATAAGCTTAATAACAACGCTTAATAACAACAAAAACAGTACACAATTTCAAGACATAAAATCCATATAGGATTATAGAAAGCATTAAATAGAAATGTGTCAAGTGTTAGTTAACCATGAATAAGATAATATATCTGTGACTTTCCCTATAAACCTTCACAATTGTCTGTAAATTGGGGTGTTGGACGGCCGAATGGTTCGCGCATGCGTGTTGTACATTGGTATCATAAGGTCTGTCATTGAGTCAACTGGCATGGTTTCGATTCCCCGCTTGTATGTGACAAGGAGTAGAGTCCCCTGTCCAGTCTTGTGGGTTTTGCCTCGGGTCCTCTAGTTTCCTCCAACTTCTAAAGGCCCTTAAGTGCAAACGAATTATTGAAATAAAATGAAGCATGTAGGCCTATGTTAGTCCCAAACTGACCTAGTTTGTGTTAAATGGACGTTGAACCTCATTCTCTCTGTCTGTAAATTTTAGTAAATTTACTCTAATTGACATTTAGTAATTATAAGATAAGTTATTATTTCAATAAAATACAGTTGACAAAAGGTAAAGTTATAGTAGTCCATCGTAGAGTTATCTGTCTTGTAATTTAGCCAACTTTTCTCTGTATTGATTAACTTCAATACCTTCCCAATTCATATTATGTAAAGGTTCCATAAATCTGGCAAAATAAATCAAAAACAATCGTTGCATTTATTGGATTCTGATTAACTTATTTCAAAGTTGCTATTCAAACACTTTAAAATCTAGAATCATTATAAAATAGAGTAATTGTGGGTTAAACTGCAGAACACAATCAGAATTCATGGATATATTCCAGTAATTTTCATAAGTATTCAAAATAATCTTGGACTTAAATTAGGTTCATCTCAAGGTTAAACTTTCTTGACATAAGTTTGATTGTAAATGGACAGACATTACTATGAAATAAGATTGTTCATCATACATTAATAGACAGCTGTATTCTACATGTTATTTAGGGGTACCGGGTACACAAGAAATATACCAGTAATACACATGTGATTGGATTGTATATTATTTTATATTGCAAGATATATCAATATAATACAAACCTTTTCATCACATCATTATATACAGTTCTTTCTTTATCAGTTAAACTTGTTGATAGAAGTTTGAGATTTTTATTAACTATATCAGAACTGTAATTAAAAACAATTTATTTTAAAGGAGCATTATCAGATATATTTCAGTAAATAAAACTGATTAATTCAGAAATGAAATGAAATGAAATGAAATGAAATGAAATGAAATGGGGTTTAACGTCCTACTCTTCTGCACCTGACCTGGGCTAATGGAAGACGGGCATACACCATACAGTGTGCTATGAGGGAAATTTTGCCCGTGCAGCGGTGCTACGGCCTACTCTTATATTGAATTCCAACTGCCAAGGGATCTTTTACGTGCACTCCAATGTGTACACGGGACCTCGGTTTTTCGTCCCATCCAAATGACTAGGCAGTTGTCCTTGTCATCACTGACAAGGGGATGATTAATTCAGAGTGCAGGATTCTTACAAAATATTTCAGAGCAACAGAGATATTAATCTTATTTGTTTCAACAAACCTGTTTATAGGAGCATTACCAAATATATTTTAGTAAATAAAACTGGTTATTTAGAGTGATGGATTCCTGTAAACCTTTACATTAGTCATATGGTGTGAACATCATATTACTTACAAAAATTAAGTTTGAAATGGCAAATCCCTAACAAGAGGATTTCAACATCTGATTTAAAAAGGATCAGCAAAATAAGGATTGTTTTGTATGCTGTTTAGGATATAAGTACATCTTTTTCAAGGTTTATGGGAAGTTATTGCCTATTTAATTTTGCTTGGATCAGATTTGTGTACTTTATCAATATATTTGGTACTATTAATATCAATATAAAACTTGTATGACAATCGCTATTTACCTTTCAGAAGACGTTATCGTGGATGCCACTCCTGGAAGTTTAAAACTATGTTTAACTGCCAACTGAGCTATGTCTACATTATTGTCCTGAAAGTAAACGAATGTCTTACTTTACTTCGGTCTTGTTCAGACTAGCATACAGTGACTTTTTCAAGGATCACAATGATATATGCAATTCCAGGTATAAAACACCACCACTCCCCCACTCCGACTCTCCATATAATTTAATCTGTAAATAGGTTCTATTAAGTGTATGGGAATGTGTACATGGCAGAACATTAGTTTTGCATTTCTTTCATATAATCCTTCAAGTCAGCAAGTACATGCACATTAAATGTTAATTGCTGGTGTTGAATATATTGGGGAGGGATGGAACAAGTTTTAAATTGATCTTGTATATGCTGATCCATTTTCGTCAATAAATTAAAACTCAATAAGGACAGAGCATGGAATATTTTATATGCACTACCAATTTGTACAGGACACCGCTGAATATAGCAGACATTCATGCAAGCCAGCCTACCTGGGGACAGAGCTTCATAAACCAATAGGGCGGTTGGGTGGCCGAATGGTTAGTGTGCGTGTGCTGTATCATACGGCCTGCCATTGAGTCAACTGGAGTGGTTTCGAATCCCCGGTTGTACGTGGCAAGGAGAAGGGTCGCCTGTCCAACCTGGTGGGTTTTCTCCGCGTACTCCGATTTCTTCCCGTTGCTAAAGACCCCTTCTCACAAGTGAATTATTGAAATAAAATTAAACCATATGTTAGTCCCTAAATAACCTAGTTTGTGTCGAGTGGAAGTTAAACCCCATTTCTCACTCTCTCATAAACCAATATCCGTCTTGATCTCCAATACCAATCCAGAACAAAAAGGGGTATGGGTTAGATTAATGTGATCATATTTGCTTTGTACATACCTTACAATATTTTGCAGCCTTTTGACAATTATCTTTAATTTGATTTTTTGCTGGATGCCATTTTGGTGGACCTGTTTCACATAATAAACCCATACCTATTGGTGATGCATTTAATATACCAATTCCTTTCTCCTGAAAATATATCAATATGTGTGTCAATGTTTATTTAACTAGATGAACTGCTCATAAAATACATTAATATGTGTGTCATTGAAAATATAACTGGTCTATAAATTAGTCTTATACATGTACTACTTTAAATGAAATGAAATGAAATGGGTTTTAACGTCCTACTCTTCTGCACCTAACCTGGCTAATGGAAGACAGGCATGTGCCATACAGTGTGCTATGAGGAAAATTTTGTCAGGGCAGCGGCACTATGGCCTACTCTTATATCGAATTCCAACTGCCAAGGAATCTTTTAAGTGCACACCAATGTGTACACGGGAACTCGTTTTTTTGTCCCATCCGAATGACTAGGCAGCTGTCCTTATCAGGCCCTCCCTTCTCAAGCCCTCCGTTCTGCATCACTGACAAGGGGAAACCATGCCGGAAAATCGAGATGAACTTTCTCGGCCAATGCAGGGATCGAACACCCAACCTCCAGGCTAGCGAGCCAGCGCCTTACCCACTGAGCCATGTGATCCTGTACTACTTTAACAAAATTATCATGAACTATTGCCTATTTACAAAAGAAGGTATTCATTTCCACTTGAAATTTTTATACTTGAGCTACTATGCACTGAGAAATTAATTCAATTCAAGTAAAATATGGTGGAATATACCAGGAAATAAAATTTAAAATATTATGGAGAAAATATATATATACCGGTACTGTACATCTGGAAGTAAGGAATGTGTAGGCCCTATATATATTTTTACCTGGAAGTAAGGAATATAATCTTGTATAGAACTATCAAACATACAACCACGACAATAACTTAAAACTGTATCAATTTTAACTTTACTTTTCTCTATTATTGTCCTGTAATAAACAAAAGACATTTCTGATTTTTCACATGCTATTGTAAAATCCTGACAAATATGGCTAACACACACAGGTTGGTGGTTAGTTACTGTTTTAAATAAACACCTACTTAAACGAACAATGCAGTCTTTGTTCAAATTACTACCAAACATATATAACATATTGCAATAACTTATAAGAAACAGTCTTGTCTGAGTCCGACAATTATCTGTGCTTTATTGTTGTGTCAGTACAACAATAAGAGAAGCTTCTTTAAAGGGACAATAACATTCTTGCTGGTTTGGAGCTCCAGAAAATAAATAATACCCTTATTCTAAGTACTAGATGTTTAAGTGTCCTACCTGTTGTGTAAATCATCCATTACAACCTATTTTACTTGTCCAGAGGGTTCGAAAATATTTTAAAATCCAAGTCACATTTGAAAAGGTTTACGTTAGACTTTTCAAATCAATTGGTTGAATTTTTCCAATTTTTTAAAATAGGTGTGTTAAGATGAAATTTATATCATCAATTAATTGGAATATTGTAAAATAATACGATTTGTTGACCAGAATGAAGATTGGGACATATTATTCAGTTACAACAAGAGTGTTATTGGGGCTTGTAGAATCAATTCATAACAAACTCCACCTAACTAGCTACATGTACACATGCAATGTGAACGGCTGTAAGATATACAAAATTATTAAAACACAGTGTTCTAAAAACTCAAATTCTTATGCTTGTCAATAGTTATGCATATTTAACAGTACAATAAGCTCCTTGAAAAAGTGCCACCTCAAGAAATCTCAATTTATTTCAAGGGAATTTTATATCACACCTAAATCATAAAGTTACATGTAATGGTCACATAACTTATTATGTAATAATCACATAAGTTATATGTAAATAATAATTATATGTAAAACATAGAAGTTACATGTAGGATAATGATCACATAATTTACATATAATATATAAAAAAATTACATGTAGGCTAACAATTACATATTTTACATGTTATATATAAAAATCACATAAGTTGCATGTAATGATCACGTAAGTTAAATGGAAATCACATGAGTTACATGTTATGATCACATAAGTTACATGTAATGATCACAGAGGTTATATGATCAAATACGTTACAATTTAAAATGTGAGTTCTATATAATATTCATGTGTAAAATCTGTGCCATATAATTAAATCAGATATGGTTATTATTGAGACTTGCATATATTATGTACTATACCTGAAGTTTTCAAGGGGATATCCAGTTATTCCAATAAATCTAGCTTTACCGCTATCCTTAATTTCTTGTAAAGCTGGCAAAGTTTCATTGAGAATAATGTCTAAATCTGGAGCAAACTCCATATCATGTACCTGAAAATTACAGCATTAATCACTCAAAGCAAATCGATTAAAGAGAAAGTTCTAGAGAAGAAAATAAAAATGGCAAAGAATTGACCCCTCTCTTTTTTTTTATTTATTTTAACATTGTGGACCAAAGAATTCGACAACAAGCATTCTTAGACCATTGATATTTTCCTGTAGAGTTAGACCATTGATATTTTCCTGTAGAGTTAGACCATTGATATTTTCCTGTAGAGTTAAAGACTGAACTAATTAAGACACGGTTCTGTCGGTTCCTGTTTCTCGAAATCTTAACAAACGATCAAATTCAAATCAATCTAATATTTTCCAATCAAATCACTAAAATATGGATTTTATCTAAGTTAAAATTTCCTGAAATGGGCCCCAGGAGAATACAGGTTGCACTGTACAGATAAAACTCCTTTACTATACCCTCTACCCTCAACAATAATTGTATGATGTGTTTTCAATCTGTTTTTGGTTATGAAGCATTATAGTATTGTTTATAAAAGTGTTAGTGCATCATTGACGACAACACCTGTACCTGTATTATATCAACATAATCTATTCCCATTCTCTGTAGACTTTCATCTATACTTCTCATAGTTCTTTCACGACTAAAATCAAACATTTTCTCTATATCAGGCTCATATCTTCCTACTTTAGTTGCTACATAGAATGACTCACGGGGTATATTCTTAAATGCCTGTAGAAAAGTAATAATAGTAACAATTCATTTGTGAAGAGACGAAATGCATAATATCCGTTTTCCAAGGAATTCAAACAAGAAATCATTACTGGGCCAATCCCGATTAATTTGGAGAATAAAACTGCTTTATTTTGTGTTAAAACTTCTTAACAATCTTTTACTTTAGGGCCGAGCAACGAACTCAATTTTCCTAAATTCGTTTTCAAACAAATCTGTAAATGGAGACCGGTGTCTCAAGTTGTATTACACGGTGTCTGGATAAAACTAAACTTTAATTTTATCAAAATAACGTGTAGGTGAAATTTACCTTTCGTTATCATTTACAGCACATGGGCCATTCGCTGTATAGATCTCTAAAAGAACGGCAATCGATTATCAGGTCACCCAACGAATTTTTTTTAACAGTTTTGACGTCCAAACGACTCTATAATTTATGCTAAGATTTTGACACAAGGTAAAATACATGTACGCCATTCCTCTATATTTTGGCGCTCAAATACCATACGTACTTGGACTTTCATTTTTGAGACTGGAATAGTCCCTTTAAATATATAACATGTGAAAATAAAAAAAGATAGTTTGCCAGCAACAAAACAATAGCCCACCGCAGGTAAGGTGTCCACACACCCCACAACCGATATTACACACACTATATTCTTTTACGGTAATGGGAGTAACAATTCAGTGAAGTAATTTGCAGAAATAATTAAAATTTGATTAGCTATAACATTTACCGGTAGTAAGATGATAACTTTAGCTGTTAGAGTTATCAGAAATTATTGAAAATCAATAGGATTCTTCGTCTTAACACTCTGTATGTAACATTTTAATCCTGCTGCTATGCCACAGTTTGATTTGATACCTGGTTGGGTTCTGAATATTTTTATCAGTTAAGAAATGATTAATGAAATGTTTATGCTTATCACCACTGCTTTGGAAAGTTTGTAACCAACCTGTCCTAAAATGGTTTCTGATTTGCCATTACCATACCATGGTGCTGTATCTACGTAGTTGATGCCTTTCTTTATGGCTTGTGTTAAAACTGCGATACTCTCGTCGTCTTTAGTTGTTTTAAAAACACCTGCTAAACCAGATCCACCTATAATAATATATATAATCACAAATAAATAAATTAAATAAGTAAAATAGACTGAAATCCCACACTTAAATTCTTTTCAGGAGCAAATCATAAATAAATTAAGTAAGTAAAAATAGACTTAACTCCCATTAAATACCTTTCAGGAGCAAATCTTAAAGAGAATTACATGCAATCTGTGAGCGTTTGCAACAAATTTGATTCATGTGAACTAATTCACCCCTGATTGTTATTCAAGTGATTTTGAATATCTTACAAACTATCATATTGTTAAAGATTAATCTCAAAAAGAAAAGTGATATCTGCCCAAGAAGGATCAGATTCGTTCAGTATTGACAAAGATTGTAAAATTTTAATCTTAAAAAGGGATATCTGTCCAAGAAGGACCAATTTCGTTCAGTATTTACAAAGAATGATGACGTCATATGGTATCATATGTGCATAAACATTATATGGCCAAAACCAACCAGTGGTACCTATATAATCTTCATTTATTTTTTAATGGGCGTCTTTTTAATCCGACAATAACCAGGTCATTTTTGGACTAACTAGCTGGGATCGAACCTAAAGATAACCGTTTTTATGATCAAAAGCGCGTGTCTGACCATACAAAGACACATACAACCAAGGGATGATTTAATTCCTGTTGCCAGTAAAAACAGAAAAAAAACTAACCAAAGCCAAGTTGTGATATTTGTAAACCAGTGTTGCCCAATGGTTTATATTTCATCTTTAAGACAGCATCAATGTCATGAAAACCTCTTACATACGTGGAAACACTTGGATCCATCATTACTGAAAATTAAATTCATATAAATCAATTAAAGTAATCGCTGTTATAGTCAGTTATATTCTATCATATCGATTATATATTCAGTGATGAGTTACTCAAAATTTCGCTAGTTTAAAGAGAGAGAGAGATGGGGTTTAACGTCCACTCGACACAAACTAGGTCATTTCGGGACAAACATATGGTTTAATTTTATTTCAATAATTCGCATGCGCGAAGGGGTCTTTAGCAGTGGGAGGAAGCCGGAGTGCCCAGAGGAAACCCACGAGGTTGAGAAGGCGCCCCTATATCCATGCCTCATACGCTCACACCAGGGATCGAAACCACAGCCGCAAACCAGAGGTGACCGGCCAGCTAGAGGTCGAAGCGCGGCACTCTAGACCATTAGGCCATCCCAACCCCCCGCTAGTTTAAAGAACTACATATGATACCATAATTTATCTAATACTCACAACTCTTTGTTCATTGTGTCTTTAAGTTTGACACCCATTTTAAATCCCACATCGAAAGTTAAAAGGTTAACTAACAGATAAATCTGACTGAAATATTCTTAATATTGTTCTTAAATGTTCTTCTTATTTCTAAATGAACAATGACTGAGTTTTAACATAGACCCTACGGATTATAATAGAGTCCATGTATTTTAATTCAAATTCGCACCAATAGACCTATATTATCACCCCAAAAATGACCCAGACCGAAATCCGTGCCCAAATGGGTCAAATTGACATAAATCCAAAATGGCCGCCAGTTTTGACTGGAAAATGTCAATATTTATCTAATTATCATAATATTATCGATTTTGGTTTCAAAATATACGTTTTCGGGGTAACTGAATCCATTTATACACACTTTTGTGATAAGTGTTACCACCGATCGAGTCAATACTATTGGGGGTTATTCAAGATGGGTGTCAGTTTTGGCGGGAAAATATACGCTTTCGAGGTAACCGTGTCCATATTTGTACATATTTTACTAATTGAAAGTGATTCCCCTGAGTCAATAAAAACATTCCAATTAGTCCGTGCATATGCAAAACAATCCCAACGCCAAGCTTTCTTTGACTCTCGTCATATTATTGTCATTGCAGCCATTTCATACTTCGTGCTCTTTATTTTCAAAAGTACCATATCAATCAAAGCAGGAATGATGACGTATATTGAAGCGGTAGCAATGCTCTTATAAAGATAACACCGTATCAAGTTCATAAATCAAAACGCATACATTTCCCAATTCAGTTTCCTCCTTATACTTGAAAAAAAAAAACAACCCACAGACAAAACTACAAGAACTGTTTTATGTTCATGTAAAGCTGAACAGACTCATAACAAAGAAATAACGAGGGTGTCACGTAAGTCTTACATTCATGCACCAACCACATTATATCTGCCTTGAGCAACACGGTGGATCACGTATGTAAATATGTCAAGTTAGAAATTATGTTTTTAAAGGACATCCTAGTTAAAGGGCTAATCCCGATAATTTTTTGGAGAATAAAACTGCTTAATTTTGTGTTAAAATCGCTTAAAATCCTCTACCTAACGACATAGAAACTAACTAAGTATTTGTGATACGTTTTCAAACAACTTAAACCCGTCAATCTTCATCTGGAAAGGAAACTGATGTCCACAGCTGTATTCTGTGGTTTCTACGTAAAACAAGGCTTCTTTTATAAAAAAAGATAATGTGAAGGCGAAATTTTTCTTTTGATATCAAGTACAGTAGATGGGTCATTCACTATAATATATAGACCTCTCAATAAACGGGAATCGATTATCAGGTCATCAACGAAAAAATAGGCCCGAATTTTTAAAAGGGTTACGTGTCCGGATAAGCAGTTTTGACGTTCACGCCCACACGACTCAATATTTTGAGCTCAAATTTTGAGAAAAGGTAAATACACCATTCTCCGATATTTTGGCGTTAAAATTTCATACGTACTCAGACTTTTATTTTTGAGACTCTGTTTAAAACGGGATAGTCCCTTTAAAACGTGTGTAACCACATAAAAACCAAAAGAGAATCCATGCTAAACAAATTACAAGAAAATAAGTCAAATCTACATCTAAATCTCAGCCGTTATCACCCAACCCAGAAGACATATACTCAGTACTCAGGAACTCAAACACAAACTATATAATCAATCAGTCAATTTAATTAAGCGGAGGGTAAAATTTCACATATGCGCTGTTTCACTACCATTTGGACTTGGTCCCATTTCGACTACAAATTTTATTACCCTCAAAATCCAGAAGCCTAAAAAATCAGCATTGAACTGTATACTTGTCACGATATCACCCTTGATGGAAGTGGACGTAAAACTCCAGAAACGAATCACTACCATTCAGTTAACATTTTGTTATCATATAAGAATTCCTTTATAACAAATATTGCGTTACATGTATTTTCAAATTCTTGAATTTATAAGTAGAAATATTCGTTTATTTTTATGTGTATATGGCGGGACTTTATAATTTGTAATTCCTCTGAGGTGTAAGCCGCATGTCTTGCTAGATGGATATGTGTACATAGAAAAAAATAATGAGGGCGACGAATGTATTCATTAGAAGTGTGTAAAGGCAACCTGCAGTGGAACAGGTACCACAATGGATATACGTTCGAAATGTTTCAAACCAGAACCACCCCACAGAAAATGAAGACCAAATCAAATTTAAAAGTAGTTTTGTGTTTGTTTTGATATAATCTGTTATACGCTGTAGTATACCGGTAAATGAGATGATTTATGGAAGAATCTATTTTAGCTATAGAGAGGGTATATAAGTAGCATATATACAGGAATAATAAAACCACCAGACCATATAATTTTATTGTTATAACCTAGGTAATCAATGAATCAAATATAGACAGAATAGGCGTAAATATGGTCATGAGAGGTTATATAAGCCCGAACCGTATGGCAACCAAATATTAGGACGGATCCTAAAAATGTTCCGGTACAGCCAAGGGAAGCGCTATCTTGGAACATCCCAAAAATGATCGCCCGAGGCCAATTAAACAAGAGTTGTTTTTTTTTGTCAATATCGAGCAAAGAATTGCAAAAAGCAACTTACAAGGACAGATAAATTATAATGAAATTGACAAAACAAAACCCCGTCCTTGTCGGTGATAAGTAGGGTCAAGATCTTAATTAACCACAATTTTTTCAATTTCTCTTATCAAATCATTTAATTTTGGATATGATTTAGAACGACCTAGATTTAAAAAAAGAAACAACCTACATGTATTCTAAAACATTCCTAGTTTTAATCCTCAACAATTCATGTATGTCATATTCTATATTCTGAGGAGAATTTAGCTTAGTAGTATTTTGTTGTTACATCCATCACTGATTTTTCATTCAGGACAATTAAAAATTGAAAACATGACCAAACTTACATGTATTATAACAACTTTCTATTAGCTTTTATCCTCAACTATTTGTATCATATATCTACATATAACGTAAATATGAATACAGCTGTTGTATAGTGTAACATATTGTAGACTACAGTATTATAACTATTTAAAATCCTTATTCAGCTATAGCTTATTTTTAACTGGTCATCCATCAACTAAAGTTGAACTGTTGTATAATGGAATGTGGTCAGTATTATAACAGACATCAAACCATTTCATTAACTATTAAGAGACTGTCATTTTCTAAAACACATCAACCATGACAGGATGGTTAGCACAAATGTTTTCTCCAAAATCCAACACTTATAATTGGGGCAATTCTGTTAGCTGACATCATGTTTTTCTAAATAAATTCCAACTAAACCAATCCATGGCCATGCATAGGTAACTGTGGAAAAAGGTTTTAATCCATCACTACTATACTACTTACACTGACGTTTGATGTAGCCTACCGGTATACCAAAACCTATTACTCTCAGCTTGTCATGGGTTGACCTTATTTATAAGGTAGACGAACATGTATTAGATATATAATTATGAACAACCGATTCTATAGTGTGACACGCCAAAGATTGTCAGTGTTCAGTTTCTAATTGGTAGCATTGCCTCCCGATCATACCATACAAAATAGTTAACGGGTAACAAAGCACACGTCAAGGATACTAATATTTATGTTAATACAACAGTACGTGAACATTTTCTATTTTTATCTTTAGACGATAGGCATGTCCAGGATATATTTAGAAAACGTGTGCATGGTGGGGCAATGAAAACATTTTATTTTATTTGTTGGAGGAAGGAGTATATAAATTCTAAAAGGTAGTAGCCACCCAAAAACTTATTTGAACCTGATAATCTCAAAAAGTCTGACCAAGAGTAATTGCAATGCGCTGCTGAACAGATAGACAGATTGGAGCAACCAAAACATAGAATACATTTATACTACATAAAGGTCATGTACTGTATATGTTAATTAAATCTGTAAAAGGATGGTGGAGTGAGTGGATGGGAAGACATCCTGTCCACAGTACAACAGATAACATCGTCATGAAGTGGGTCGGATGACACCATAGTTCAGAAGATAACCTTGTCCTGGAGGTGGATAGAGTGGCATCACAGTACAACAGCTGATGATGTACGATGGAAGTCAGTAGATCCCATCACAGTACCACAGATAACATCACCATATACGTGAGTGGGATAGCACCACAGATACCATTACCATGAGAGTGACTGAGATAGTACCACAGATAACAACACCATGGAAGTTAGTGGGATCCCAAGACAGTATCATAGTTAACAATGGAGCTGAAGTGAGTGGTATACCGCGACCCGTACGTCACCCCAGCACGTCATGATATAATGTAGCATGGGAGTCGGTAAGATCCCAAGACAGTACCACAGTTAACCACACCATGGAAGCGATTGGGTTAGCACCAAAGATAACATGACCATGGAAATGAGTACCACAGATACGGTGACCATGGAAGTGAGTACCACAGTTAACAACATGACCATGGAAGTGACTAACACAGATAACCCAAGTACATTTACCACTGATAACATTACCATGGAAGTGAGTACCACAGATAACCTAACATTACCATAGAAGTACCCCAGATAACGTTACTATGGAAGTGAGTACCACAGATAACATTACCATGGAGATAAGTGGGACCAAATACCATAGATAACTTACCATGGAAGTTAGTAGGGTCTTGCCATAGCCATAAAGATCATGGCATCCCTTAATAGTGCCATAGAGCTTCCATCATAAATGGATGTCATGACATAAATTCAGGAAGGTTTTACTTGATGATAATCATATTTGTGAGACATTTGCCGTCATACGATTAACTGAATATCACAGTACATGTATTTACATTAATAAAACATTTACCGATAGTGTTAATAAATTAAATTGTCCCAATATGATGTTGGAGTATTAATTAAAAGGATATTTGAAGAATGCCCTTAAGAGTAGTTCAATTTCTTACGTTTGGGGGGTCATTTAGAGGTCGTTCAAGGGTTTAATCAGAGCAGTCGTCTATGTATTAATTTATCCACCTGGACTCATAGCTTATTGTTTCTTTTCGACTTTTTATGTGGCCAAAGTCTCTGAATGTCGTTGGAGTAATTGGAGAATCCCTCACAAACTGCAATATTGTGAATGTTGAGTTTGTAAAACGAATTTTGGCGCAATATAGCCCAATTGGTGCCACAAAAAACACATTTCATTCATTCAATTATTCTAACACGAATATCTGTTCGAAAATTTGTTTACTTCTGTTCAGTATTAACAAAGACGTGGTGAATTAAAATTTGTCTACATTCAGCATCTTCTATGCAAAAGCTATAATCTGAGCCCAATAAACCTTACAAATTGTAAGTTAAAAATTAGAAATTAAAATTGAGCATTTACATGGAAAAACGCTGTGAGTTAGAAGTTGGAATTATTGCAGGGTTTCTCCTTCATTAGCAATAAAATAATCATATTTTTATTTGGGATCGCGCAGATATATACCATAGGTAAAGTATAGATAGGCCTACTTAGATTGTAAAAAAAAAGATTTTGAATATTAATTCCATTTACTTCATGTTTTGAGAGTTTGACCACTGTAATTATAAGGAATATGAATTACTAGGGCAGAAAGTTCTCCTTCCAGCTTTCTTTACTGACTCTAATCACTGTCTTCGATTATTGTCAGAAAGATCGGCCTCATTTGCTCATTCATCCACAAATAATCAAAAACACTACATATCAGATATAACATAACTTTGAAACCTATGCACACAGCATCTATTTCTTCCAATGGGTGGACAAAGGTTGTCACATTTTGCAGGTAATGCCATCATATACAAAAAACTAAAATTTGATCAAGAGTAGCAACCCATTAAAGGGGAAATATGTAAGATTTTGTAAGATTTGTCATGCAAATTATTTTGATAGTTTTCAGCTTTATTGATATTAAATTTTACAATACAGCCAGTTTCCTAAAATTATCCATTTTCTGGTGAACATTTTGCTTAACCGTTTGTGGACTGATAAAAGTTGTCGATACAAGTACCGCCAGAAAATCTTTTGAGTTCATATAAAGACATACACACTACACAAATATATAGACTTTGTACATTGTAAATTAAAAAAAATAATCTGTGAAAGTTAATGAAACAGATAAGAATTAGCATATGCTAAACAGCAAAGGAAACGTCAGGTTGGTATGTTACAGACGCATTACATAAAACTTCAAACTTGCCAAATGTTTTTATTCTATATTAATTTGTGACCACATCTCCAACTTTATCTGATCAATAAGGCTCCTTCCTAAACGCAAAATTTTACCCAGGAAATGCTCTCAAAAAACACAACCTGATCTCTGAGGTGGTAATGTGTTCTCCATGATTTTCATGTAACCATGCTTCACGTTCAGTTCACCGGGACCATCCCTATTAAATCCACCTAATTACCTGGATGAATCATTCACACTAAAACGTCAGCAGCATGCCACGACAGCTCAGAGTCATCGGGCGCTTGGAAGACTCAACGCTGGCCACACTGCCCACGCCGTTGCCTATCACTCCCAGATCAATGTTCGAGCAATCTTCAGGCTTAAGCAACGCTTTCAGGCCACCAACACCACGGATGATGGCCCCCAAACTGGTAGACCAAGGGTTACCACAAAGCGACAAGACCGCCATGCTGTGCGAGAGCACGTGCAGAATCCCTTCACACAGGCATTTGAGACAGCAAGTCAGACCCATCAGTACCGTTACAGTGCGCCGACGTCTCACTACAGAAGATAACCATTGCCGAAGACCTTACCGTGGACCGATCCTCACCCCTCGCCATCGACGTGAACGTCTAGTTTGCCCAAAAACACCAGAAAGGCTGACACAGGCAATGGAGGACTGCCCTGTTTACAGATGTGAGTCGGTATTGCGTATCAACTGCAGCTAGATGGCAGGACCAGAATATGGCGTTGACGTGGTCAGCGTTATTCTGACCAATGTGTCATGGATAGAGACTCAGGGAGAGGGCAAACATAATGGTTTGGGGTGGAATCGGCCTGAACCATTATGCTTGGACCTCCCCGTAAGTCCAGGGTCCTGTGGTGTTCCAAAATCTTGGCCCCGCGAGAGGAGGCGGCACCACAGCAATCAAGCTCTCAGACCCCACGTCATATCACATTTCGCACATCATCGAAACAACGTTTTCCAGCATGACAACGCCAAAGTTACTCGGGAATTGCTACAGCAGAACGGTGTCAACGTTGTGGACTGGTCAGCTCTTAGTCCGGACTTAAACCCGATTGGACATCTTTGGGATGAAATTCTGAGGAGACCTAATAACGTCGTACCGAGACCAAACACAGCCGATGGATTGCACTCCATGTACAGACGCTGCGCTGCTGTTATTGACTCGCGGTGGACACACCAGATACTGATGTATAGACTGTGTACAGACTTTATACCTTCTCGTAATGTCTTGGAATTGTGATGAAAATTCATAAAAAAAATTTTTTTGGATCCAAACAGTAAGTCGTTTTCTAGAATGATTTGATTAAAGTGCCTGTCTGATTTTGAAATCGTACTGACGTCTTTTTTGCTGTTTAGTATAATATATATACTTTTTAGTGCATTTATATTAAACAAGTGGGTCCTTGGATCAAAAATACAGAGAGCTGCGTTGCATTATCTTAAAGAGTCAAAAAATTATAACCATAAAAAATATAATACATGTAATAACAAAAGTACAAATGGTCTTTTTTTTTGTTTTTGTTACTATGCTGGGAGCTTAACACACTCAACCAGAAATGATAATATCTTCAGTGTTAGTAATTGCTAACCAATTGAGCTCCACTCGACCATTAAAAATCAACCTTTTTCCTCATGCACATTACCGATAGACCTATATTTAGAATGAGCAAACAGCTCGTTCATTGTTTAATGGTGATTTTTTTTTTACAACTATAACTTCGGCAAAAATACAGTCATGATTATTCTTATATAGCTGGGAGAATGGGGACTTCTGGCCAACCTTATATAGAAAAGGTATCACACAATTTCAGATAGAGATTTTCACTCGTTTTATTCAAAAAAATATCTTTGAGACTGTCCTTGTAAACCTTCACAATCGTTTATAAATTTTCAGTAAATTAAATCAATTAACATTTAGTAATTATCTATAAGATATTTTATTATTTCAATAAAATACAGTTGACTATAGGTAAAGTTACAACAGTCCATCTGCTTCTTAGAGTTATCTGTCTTGTAATTTAGCCAACTTTTCTCTGTATTGATTAACTTCAATGCCTTCCCAATTCATCTTATGTAAAGGTTCCATAAATCTGGCAAATAAATCAAAGATAGGTTGCTAGGCAAGAAACATACCCACCAACAGCAGTCAGCAGCTAAATCGTCCTGGCAGTCAACAAGAGTTGTTGCATATTTTTACTTTTGTTGAAAATGAAACATTTATAACAAACTAAAAATCTGATTAAGAGTAACAACCCATTAAAATAGCATTATGCAAGAGCAAAATCTGCTTATTACAGGTCTTTCTTTAGGCCTGAAATGTTATCTAAATAATCAATTAGACATTAATTAACATATCCAGACCATAATAAACTCTTAAAGTCAAGGCTAGCTTTCGATGTTAGTGGATTAAATTCCTTTATGCCGCTTAATGGCCATTGATAATTAAATCAATCAAGTGGATAATTGAGACTATGCTGTTTATATTAATGATTTGAGTAATGATGACCGAGGCTATGTGAATATTTCAAACGCTTTTTTCTCGGCTAATAGTGGACCAATTTGACTGAAATTTTCAGCAAATTACCTTTACACTATTTAGTTTTTAACTATTATAGTGAGAACTGCCATCTCTTTATCTTATCTCCCATAATGTAACTTTAAGTAATTATCAGAAAATAATTAGAATTTGCTGGCATATAAAACATTTAATATCATGGATTTAGCTGCTCAAATACTTGTTCGACCCAAGATCTTAAATTCTGTGTATCAATCTAAAGTCAATAAAAACGATTATACTTATAAGCATCCACAAAATTTTTCAAAGTGATCAAGGGCCATAGCTCTGACAGTAATCACCAGAATTTGTTGAAAATCAATAGGATGATCTTAAACACTATGTATATATACTATTCAAAAAAAGTAGGGGATATCTGATTTTTAAGTGTTATTAAAGTCACCTAATGAAACTGACGAAGAAACAAATGACAAAATGAAATGAAGTTCACATTCATCGATTTATTCCAAATGATCGTTAGACTAAGTAAGGCACAGACTGACCATTATAAGGGTAAAATGATACCCGGGGTCAAACAGCAAAGTTACCACAGCATCACAACAAAGTCAGTAACGGGTAAATCCTCCTCTGTTTTCCAAACAAGCAATGATCCGACGTGGCATACTCCTAATGAGACGTCTAAGGTCATTTTGGTCCAGATTGTCCCATTCCTGTTGCAACGCAGCAGCAAGTTCTTGGACATTGGCAGGACGTTGTTGACGTTGACGTAACCTCTGTCCAAGCATGTCCCAGACATGCTCGATGGGGGAGAGGTCGGGACTCAGTGCTGGCCAAGGTAATGTGGTGATGTTCTGTTGTTGGAGGTAACCTGTAACGATCCTGGCCCTGTGACATCTTGCATTGTCATCCTGGAAGATGAAACGGCGGCCATGACGTCGTGCGAACGGCACAACATGGACTGCCAAGATGTTGTCCCGGTAGTACTGGCCTGTAACACGCCCTGCAACAACATGTAAAGCCGTTCTTCCAGCAACAGTGATGCCTCCCCACACCATAACAGAACCACCCCCAAATCGATCATGTCTGATGACGTTAACATCTTGGAAGCGCTTGTTTCGACGACGCCACACCCTCCTACCTCTGTCCAAAAAATCAACAGTGAACCTTGACTCATCTGAAAACATCACATTGCTCCAGCGTCAATTATCCCAGTGTTGACGATCCCTACACCAACGACGTCTTGCCTGAATGTGATGATCTCTCAAACAAGGGATCACGCTAGGACGTCGAGCGCGAAGGTGATCCCTATGCAGTCGATTCCGAATCGTCTGGCCACTCACTCTCACACCAGTGTCTGTTTGAAGACGACCGCTGATCTGATTTGCTGTGATGACACGATTTCTCAAGGCCAAGGTACGGATAAATCGATCCTGGGCTTGAGTTGTCGCCCTTGGTCGACCTGAGCGTGGTCTGTCCTGTACAGATTGTGTATCACGGTATCTGGACCATAGCCTGCTTATGACAGACTGAGAAACATTCATCGTCCGCGCCACAACCGCCTGTGTTGTGCCGATCTGTAGCATGCCAAGGGCACGTAACCTTTCATTTTGGGTAAGCCGACGCATATCAAAATTTGTTTTCTGGTCACTAAAACAATTAAACTGATGTTTCCACCCTGGAATTCAATGCCACAATGACTGTAACATTCAAAGTCAGAGTCGTGCAAATCTTGGGTTGGACCCCCATGATGATCCCAAGCATCACCTGCATTCCATGCGGTAGCTATTGGTGCGTTTGGGCGTCACATGTAACTGGAAATGTTTCTTCTGTTAGGTTCTATAGTGACTTTTTTCGTAGTCATTTGCATATTTTAGTATTATGCCCCCAAAATCAAATATCCCCTACTTTTTTTGAATAGTATATTTAAAGTCAATTGGATAATAACTTTAGCCCCTAGAGCATTCACGAGATTTTTAAAAGTGATCAAGGAGCATAACTCTGTCAGCAATTATTAGAAATTGTTGAAAATCAATAGGCGTCTTTGTCTCATGACCTTAAACATTGTTT
Organism: Patella ulyssiponensis; assembly: GCA_963678685.1. NCBI lineage: Eukaryota > Metazoa > Mollusca > Gastropoda > Patellidae > Patella > Patella ulyssiponensis. Next base: position 80,738,567 of record OY783225.1, on the reverse strand, counting down.
ATAAGTTTATTACCTTAAAATCTAGGGTTAAACATGACAATTTTTTTTTTTTTACAAAATTCAATTTTATCATTGGTACTGTTTTAAGTACCTACTAAAAAAACCATACCAAAACATTTATAATCCAACACAACTTTTTCTGTACATACTGTCACACATTTTTAACAGTCAAAATATAGCTCTGCAAAATGCACTGAAAATTAAAAATCTCAAAATTTTGAGATTTCAAAAGGCTCTTGAGCAATGAACAATCCTACTATGCCAAGTACAATCTTTCACAAGATCTTATGAAAGTCAATAGCAGATATTCAGAATTTTGATAAGACTACACACCACGAACTTAGATTTTTATTGACATATCTTTCATTAATGGATCTGGCTGTATATGATGTTTCATGTTGTTTTTATCTAGATATATCAATATAATACAAACCTTTTCATCACATCATTATATACATTTCTTTCTTTATCAGTTAAACTTGTTGATAGAAGTTTGAGATTTTTATCAACTATATCAGAACTGTAATTAAATATAGTTTATAGAAATATGAATCATATTTATTTCAACAACCTTGAATATAGGAGCAGTACCAGACATATTTTAGTCAATACCAGCAATTGCCATGCAAGATATGCCCACATTTTGCAAAGATGGATACACCACGCTAAAAAAATAAGCGACTTTTTGTACAACCAGGGGCCATAATCCAGGAAGTTATGGTTTGAAATGCGCAAATATAAAAAAAACTCCCGACATTGTTGAGATATAAACACATTCTTATTTTAAGTTTCATCAAAATCTCCATGCTCAATTTGCTTTTTCATGAAAATATAAAATTTCTCAAGCTAGACAATCTCCCGACTTGAGTTCAATTGGATTTAAACTAAGTCCGTCAAATTTCTCTATTACCGATAAAGATGGCGGCATCTTGGTATGTTTAAACATAGCTGCACAGATCAATGAAATTTCAATTTCACATATGTTTGTAAATACTGAATATAATTAAACCATTTTTGGACTTATATTCCTATTACCTATTGGGGGTTGGATGGCCAAATGGTTAGCATGTGCGTGCTGTATCATAAGGTCCGTCATGGAGTCTGCTGGTGAATAAGGACTTTAAATATATTTGGTACTATTAATATTAATAAAAGACTTGTATGACAATCTTTATTTACCTTTCAGAAGAAGTTATTGTGCATGTGACTCCTGGAAGTTCAAGACTGTGTTTTAATGCCAACTCAGCTATTTGTATGTCATTGTCCTGAAATAATACCAAAGGAATGATAATGCCTCACATTACTTCAGTCATTTGGAAACTAGCATACATTTTATTTTTCTAGGGTCATATATGAAATTTGCCTGGACAAATTCAATCTGCCAAGAGTTGTATTAAATGCACAAGACTGTACAAGGAAGGACCTAGTTCTTTCATTGTTCCAGTTGAACAAATCACCCACATTTTCCATGTCAGCCCGTCCTTACCCTAACTAAAGGGAACATTCAGTGTTCCTATCACTCAAATTTAAACGTCCCCTATACATTTTGTTTCTATGAATGAGTTACAGACTGATATCAAATGATCCTTAATGGGAGAATTTCATATTTTTAAGTTATATTTTTAAAATATATTAAAATAAAGCCTTAAAATAGATGGTATCCATAAACAATCATACCTTGTTAAAGAATAATCCTATAATTCACTACTGCCAGCTGAGAAATTGGCAAAAATGTCATTTTCAACTTCAAATTCAAACTTTGATATCTTTTACATGGGGGGAATAGACAAATAAAGGAGGTAATTGTGTTATTATTTCCGGTGTGAATGATTTTTAAGAGTGGGAAATAATGCCTATGACCGTATAATAGTGAGTTGACATCCTATTGAGCAAATGACATAGAAATATATATGTTTTGACTTTCTTAGAAAATATGAAATTCTCGCCTTAATGTTTCTATAAAATAAATGAATCAAATTAATTTCAAATTTAAGATATAATCCGTTGATAAGATATCAACATGTGGTTATTATTTTAAATACATATTAGGGAGTGATGGAACTGGATATTATTACTTCATACCTTACAATATTTTGCAGCCTTTTGACAATTTTCTTTAATTTGATTTTTTGCTGGATGCCACTTTGGTGGACCTGATTCACATAATAAACCCATACCTATAGGTGATGCATTTAAAATACCAATTCCTTTCTCCTGAAAATATGTCAATATGTTTGTTCATGTTTATTAAATTATACAAGATTGTTCGCTAAAGTAGAAAGTTCTATAATTTTCAAGAAAAAGAATCCCCCTCCCTTGATTTATTTGTGACACTGATCACCTATAGAACGAAAGTTTGAACTGTGATTTCAGAAGTTGAATCTACTTTAAGGAAAATAAACTTTGTGTTGAAGGACACCAGAACGTAGCATAGTGGTTTTACTGGCAAAGATGTATCAAAGCATTTGTAAATTCTTGAATAAAATTATGGTCATCCTCCCTCATGTAAGGTCCTTATACACAATGTTAATTTATATGCTAATTCATTAAACAAATCTGCGGATGGTCAATTTCTCGTTTTTAAATGTGGCATCACCTGGCAAAAGGTAACACCGGTTGCACTATTAAGCCATATACTGTCTCTAGTCAAAAAGCAGAGTTTGAAGGATGGAGATTAAAAACTAGGCCTACGATAGCGCACAACATTGTTGTCCATAAATCGGTTAAGCCAGTACACGTGGGAAGTACCAAAAATGAATACCCTAGACACGACACATGGAAGCGGGCATGCAAACAAGAAAGCTTGAAAATGGCCTGAAAAAGGGAACAGCCCTTTGAGTCCTGCTGCTGTTGCACTAAATAATAGCTATTATCTGCACCGCACTTGAATTGCGAAAACTGTGTGAAGTTCACAGTAAAAAGGTGTAACAGGAGTAACCACAACATCACATTACAATCATTACACCATGAATAATTTGAAATTTTCCCCTTACAGTCACCTCTAATGTTTTCCTGTAAAATTACGCCAGCCAAAGTCATGAAGCACCCCATGTGAACTGTAAACAGAGTTATCTACCTTTCAAGGTGAAGCCCAATTATTACTGTTGCATAAATATCGCTTTTTCTGCCAATTAATTGCAAAGTCAGCAGTACATTTTAGCCTCTCACTGTTCTTACAACCTCTAGCCAATGGGTCAACAAAACTAAGCACACCGTACGTCATTCAATGCTATAGCTGGAGACAGATTGTCTGTTAGTGACCTCCTTAAATTCTTGTCTTTTGTCTGTCACATGGGTTTTTTTCAGGGATTCCAGCATATTAAAAAAAACATGAAATATAGTGAAATATATACATATATATTTTTACCTGGAAGTAAGGAATATAATCTTGTATAGAACTATCAAACATACAGCCACGACAATAACTTAAAACTGTATCAATTTTAACTTTACTTTTCTCTATTATCGTCCTGTAATAAACAAAAGACATTCATTATTTCTTTGACCAATTGGTTCATATTGATCTGCGGCAGATCTTAATCGGTTAGTCAGATCACTGGAGTAAGCATACCATCAGACAAGTGTCTTTAATAAGGAAACGGTAAGCATATGAATATTCATTGCTGAACTAATGTTTGATGATAGTGCAGTGGATGGCGGGATTTGTGCAAAAGAACACAAATGTATTAGAGAGAGAGAGAGAGAGAGAGATTAACATCCACTGGACACAAATTAGGTTAAGTTGGGACTAAGACATGCTTCAAATTTATTTCAATAATGCGCATGCGCAAAGGGGTTTTTAGCAGTGGGAGGAATCCGAAGGACCTGGAGAAAACCCAAGAGGTTGGACAGACGACACTAATCCATGCTTGTAACCAATGCAATATTCATCCAGCTTGATATAAAACTTTAAAAACCGCACTATTATTCCTGTCATCTTGTTTGTCAATCCTGCGATATTTTGGGACTGTTGTAATTTAGTAAAGTGACTCCAGACAAAATGCTTGAATCCATAGTCAATTCAGTACAAATTTGTGGTATTCAATTAAAAGTTAAAGTAGTGTGTTATTATATTAGATTTCTGGCACTTTATTTTTCCATATATAATTTAATCAGGTCTGGTAATTGTTGAGACTTGCATATATTATGTACTATACCTGAAGTTTTCAAGAGGGTATCCAGTTATTCCAATAAATCTAGCTTTACCACTATCCTTAATTTCTTGTAAAGCTGGCAGAGTTTCATTGAGAATGATGTCTAAATTTGGGGCAAACTCCATATCATGTACCTGAAAATATAATCAATTACATCATGAGACTGGGAGAGAGAGAGAGAAAGAGAGAGAGAAATGGGACAATACAAACTATGTCATTTTAGGACTAACATTTTATTTCACTATGCAAGGGAGGAAACCGGGGGACCCTCTATTTTGAATTCCAACTGTCAATAGTTGTCTCTTGCCAAATCCTCTGCTCTCCATCACGGATAAGAGGGAGCCACATTGAAAAATCCCAACAAACATTCTGGGCCACAGGCCCGTAGCTAGCGGGTTGGGGTGGGTGCAAGGTCAATAAGGGAAGCTGCCTCCCCTGGAGGGAATCGGGCACTGAAAGATACATTATGGGAGATAAGATAAAGAGATGGCAGTTCTTACTATAATAGTTAAACACTAGATAGTGTAAAGATAATTTGCTGAAGATTTCAGTCAAATTGATCCACTATTAGCCGAGAAAAAAGCGATTGAAATATTCACATAGCCTCGGTCATCATTACTCAAATCATTAATATAAACAGCATAGTCTCGATTATCCACTTGATTGATTTAATTATCAATGGCCATTAAGCGGCATATAAGAATTTAATCCGCCAACATTGAAGGCTAGCCTTGACATCAAGAGTTTATTATGGTCTGGATGTTAATTAATGTCTAATTGATTATTTAGATAACATTTCAGGCCTAAAGAAAGACCTGTAATAAGCAGATTTTGCTCTTGCATAATGCTATTTTAAGGTGCCTTTACCCAATGGGGAAAGAATCAGTTACCCCAATGGCCGCCTTTGGCACTTTTTCCATTGGACGCAAAATGACACTAACGACCATCGTGTCATTCTTGCCCTCCATCCCCACTAGGTACGGGCCTGGACCAACACCAGGATCGAACATGGACCCCCAGGTAAGTAAGCCAATGTATGTACTGAGCTATATAATGTGGCCCCCACAATGAATTATTGACAAATGCACAGCTGAACAGAATAAGTGTGGAAAACTGTTCAAGGGTCACAATTCCTCTAAAATTAGGTCAGCTGTGATGAAACTTTTAGCTTGATCTGTATCTACCCATGTACTACATCTTCTGATAAAAACATTACCAGGTAAAAATTTACAACATAATCACCACATGTCATGAATGTTGCTGAGGTCATTTTGGGCTTAATTCTTTTTATAATTAATGTGGCAAATAAAATTCAGTTAAACTTTTGGCCTGATTAACCATTAATCTATTCATTACACCAATAAGTTGTAGTTTAAATAGTTCATGAGTTCACCAAGATACAAATATCAATGTTATTATTACAAGTATGTGAACTTTGATCAACAATTTCAACATCTGGTAATTACTCATACATCTGCTGACCAGAAACATGACTCTAGCAATACAGTAATTATTAATTAACTATAGCATAATTTCTATAACACTGTGAATTTCAACTTTTTTTAAAAACTGTTCCCCCCTTTCAGTGTTATTTAACAAGTTGTTCTTGGCTGCAGCCCAATTAAAAAAGAAAATCATTGTCAATACCTTGACTTCCATGCATTATTTAAAGGTCACCGAAAAAGCTTCATAAATGTCAACATGCCATTTCCATAAGTATAAAACAAACTTGAATGTTAATATTACCTGTAACAGATAAATTTCAATGTCAGAAATTCTTGCATTAGGTTCATGGAAATGATTTGTTGACATAATTATTTGCATTATTTAATCAAAATTTGAAGCTTTACTGCTGACCTTTAAATTTTATATGTTTTCATGATGGTATGGTATGCAGCAGATATATCAAAGATACATTATGTAAGATTTAGATAAAGAACTAACCATTCTTGCTATAATAGTTAGAAAGTTGATAATGTAAAATGAATAATTTGAAATTTCATTCAAATTACTCTGTTGCAAGCGAAGATATTAGCCTTTAAAAGTTTGACAGATGTGTGCAATAATTTCAACCACCGTACTGGTTGATCGAAGCTAAGTCTTGTTCCTCCATATTTGATTAAATCAAAGTATCGCTGAACCATTTGAATCTATATAATATTGGAGAAATCTGATGCCATTGAGAGTTGATTAAGGCCTGGATCAGTTAATTAATGTCTAATTAATACTTTAGAAAACATTTCAGGCCCTAAGAAAGACCTGCAATAGGCAGATTTAGATCTTGCATGGGGTGGTCATCAAATTTTAATCTGTAAATGATAAGACTATAATATATGTACCTGTATTATATCAACATAATCTATTCCCAGCCTCTGTAGACTTTCATTTATACTTCTCATAGTTCTTTCACGACTAAAATCAAACATTTTCTCTATATCGGGTTCATATCTTCCTACTTTAGTTGCTACATAGAATGACTCACGGGGTATATTCTTAAATGCCTGTCGAAGAAAACCACAAAATAGTATCAATATTATTATCAGTAATCATTTGTGAAGAGACAAAAGTTTTTTGAATGAATTTCTGTGAGAGAGAAAACTCAGGGGTTTTACCACAACTAAACCTATGTCATTTTGGCACTAATATAACACATTATCCATTTCTAGTTCAATAATTTAATTTCACACACGTAAAAGTGCCCTCTACAGTTGAAATTAGAAATAAGGTTAGGCTGTAGTGCTGCTGTTTGGACAAAATTTCCCTCATAGCACACTACAGAGCAGAAAAGTTAAATTCAATTTCATTTTAATTTTTCAAGGGAGGAATGTCTTCTACTATGACTAGAAATAAGTTGAAAATGAAACAGACTTTTTCTAGGATAAAATCTGAAAGCCAACTTAGCAGACCAATATAAATAATCATCCATAATTGCTACTTCAATGTAGCAATGACTAATGAGCTAGGTATTAATGCTTATTACCATTGCTTCTGAAATATATCTCCAGTGTAACGAACCTGTCCTAATACTGTTTCTGATTTTCCATTACCATACCATGGTGCTGTATCAACGTAGTTCATACCTTTCTTTATAGCTTGTGTTAAAACAGTGATACTCTCATCGTCTTTAGTTGTTTTATATACACTAGCCAACCCAGCTCCACCTATAATAATAAAAACATGCAGAAATAATAAATGAAATGAAATGGGGTTTAACGTCCTACTCTAGACTAATGGAAGATGGGCATACGGCATACAGTGTGCTATGAGGGAAATTTTGCCCAGGCAGATGCGCTACGGCCTACTCTTATATCGAATACAAACTGCCAAGGGAGAAATAATAATCATCGTATACAAAACATAAGGAACAAGATAGGAACAAAATGATATAGAACTTTTTTCTCTTGCTTTAAAAATATCAAAATCATTATTTTGAGTACATTTTAGCCGTGAACAAGTAGATATACAAGTAGTCTGATAAATGCAAATGAGAATCAGCGACTTTAATGAAATATGGCTCCTAAATATGATAGAAGACTGAAGCAACAAATGAGAGAAAGACAGAGAATTTTAATAACACTAAGCAGGTTATCTCGGGACTAACATATCATTTTGATGGTATGTTTTAATTTTGAAGGCTTTAAAAGTTAGTGAAAACTGCTGAAGTACCCAGAGAATAACTGGGATCAATCTAATAACTTGCATAAATAACTACTTTTATGGTATATACAGTGCATATGTTCGACCCCTAGGCTACTCACACACACACACAGCATCACTCAACCACTGGGACACTTTAAGTTCCTTGAATGGCATTTAGAAGTAGAGGTATAATATTCATAATAACACAACTTTATGGATTTACTACTTCTTGGTTTATTACAATGCTTGATAAAGATACCTGTAAGAGTATTGAACCGTTGCATGTAATAAACCAAGAAGTAGTAAATCCATAAAGTTGTGTTATTAGGAACACTGGGACACTGTTAACTAAGAGGTTATTTAATTCCTGTTGCCAGTATCTAGTAAATACAGTAAAAACTAACCAAAACCAAGTTGAGATATTTGTAAACCAGTGTTGCCTAATGGTTTATATTTCATCTTTGAGACAGCATCAATATCGTGAAAATCTTTTACATAAGTAGAGACATCCATTATAACTGAAAAATGAATGTAAAGTGTGCTTTGATTAAACTACAATTTAAGGCAATATGTATGAAACTTGACTGATAAAAAGAAACAAATCACAAATCAAAGCGAAATACAAATTTGATAAATGCAATTTTTTAGTGTCTAACTTGCAACAATACATTTTGACAAATCTCTCTCTCTCTCTGAAGACCAGACAGCTAGCTTATGAAATGGAATAGGTTTAACATGCTACTGTTCTGCTCCGATTGGGCTAATGGAGATGGGCATAAGCCTTACGGTGTGCTATGAGGGAATTTTGCAAGGACAGTGGGCAAAAACATAGACACTCTAATATGAACTTGGACATTTTGGACGATTAGATAAAGAGTTGACAGTTTTAACAACAATAGTTAAATATTAGAAAATGTTCCGCTCTGAACCAGACATTAGCATTTGAATTTAAAGCCTCGCGTTGATTATCATAACTCAAGTCTGTACAATAAAAAAACATAGTCTCTGTTATCCATTTTTGTATTTTAAATCATCAATGAGCGTTGAGCAGGAAATCAGATTCAAATTCAGTGATAATCTGATGGCATCGAGAGTTGCTTAAGGTCTTTTCATGTTAATAAATGTCGAATTAATAGTTTATATAACATTTCAGGACCAAAGAAAGACCTGCAATAGGCAGATTTATTCTCTTGCATAATGTATGTTTAAATCTATATTTAAAAATATTTACATGAAAAATTAAATACAACATATTAGTATTTTGTTGTTGCATGCATGATTTTTGAATACAGAACATTTAAAAATTGGAAAAAAAAACCCAAACTTACATCTATTATAAAAACTTCTTAGCTTTTATCCTCAACTATTTGTAGCATATATCTATATGTTAAGAAAACATAAACATTAATACAGCTGTTGTATAGTGTAACATATTGTAGACTACAGTATTATAACTAATTAAACACACATCCACATATAGCTAATTCCTTACTGATCACCACTGACATCAGCTTAAGTTCAACAGTAGTTTATGAAGGAACATCCAGTATAATGTATTATCAGTATTATGTAATATCAACAAACCCAGTTCCGAGGTATTAGCAGTTATAAATTAAAACCATTATAACAATTAATAGATGACTTGCCTCATCCTGATAAATCTATTATACTATCGGCTGGTTGTGAATGTAGTATTTATTTTAATAATGTGCAGATTATAAATGTTTTTATACAGACCAATCAGTGTCTATATATATTAACAATTCTTAAATAAGTTCTTTGTATAGCTCTGCCTCCTTATCATATTACACACGATAGGGTCTCTTCTTGCATATCAAGATTAGTAGCTTGCAACAAGCCAAATATCAAGGAAATAATATCTAGTTTATAATACAGCAGTACATGAACATTTTCTTTTTCCATCTTTTAGACATTATTTTCTCTGTATAAAGATTGTTATTACAAGGTAACAAATCACTTCAGACAACTAACAATACCTGTAGCAAGATAAGATTGACTCGTATAATATAGACACGATAATGGAATCGGTGCCAGGCAGCGGACATAAAAAAAATCACAAATTAATGTATGTTCTTTTCAGTGAAAGCTACCAATACCTCAAAGCCCCATGAGGCCCCCCAGCCCTTGTTTTTCTGGCAGATACCAATAAGATGCAATTATTGTTATTAATTTTTGTCCTTATCCATGACATTTGTCAAATCGTGTATTTAGCCCCCTAGTCCCACCGTCTGAGAAATCTTGACCCCACCACATCCACTTCAGAATTATTTCTATACTTAATTTACCTTAACATGAACTCACTACTCGACAAACAAGAGAAATGGTACACTGTTTATAAAGGTTCTCACTCTTCAAATATTTAAAAGATGAAAACAATTTCTCCAGAAGCCTTTCAACCAAAAAATCAAGTTGGTCAGAATCAAAATATAGAACACATAAACATATGTGGTTGAGTTTGTGGGCGGAATGATATCATATCCACATTACCACAGATAACATCACAATGGCACTGAGTAGAATCCCAACAAAGAACTATAGATAACATTCCAATGAGTGGGATCCCAACACAGGACCACAGATAGCATTACCATGGAACCAAGTAGAATGGTAACATGCCAAGTAATATGAGTGGGAGCCCTAAACAGTACCACAGACAACATTAACATGACAGGTAAGCGGTAAATACACTGTACATGGGATTCCATTTAATGTACTGATAATTACTGCTTAATCTGTGACACACCATGGTGATGATATCCCACAGATTTTCTATGGCATGTATTCCTGTGGATTATCAATACGTATCTTGAGTAGTTTAACTTCAAACAACAATTTATGTAAATTAATTTTAATATACAATGAAACAAATGACACGTATACATGTAAATTCACTGTACTAACATGATTTACATTGAGTTTTCATAATACATGGCTGGAATATTTTGATGGATGATATATTTGTGATAGTACATTTAAATAAATATAACACTTTACGATAGTGTTAATAAATTGTCATTGTCCACAATCTGCTGTTGGAATACTAATGTAATTTTGTGTTCTAAACATCTATTAATTTTAAAGCCTTATCTATTACAGTATTTAATATGATATCATGATGAATGAATATCACAGACATTTTTGGGATACCGGTATTGATATTCAGTTTTAGGCCACAATGACTGCATACTTATTTATCACTGTACATGTACTCAGTCCTGATAACAACCTTTGATTTCAAATATAAATACTTTGTTCAAGTGCACATGAAAGTATAATGTAATGGAAATTGAGTGCCAAATAATTCAAAAATTCTCTTAAGAGTAGTTACATTTTCTTTTTTCTGAAATATTCTTGTAAAGCATTTTGGTGATCTCATGCAAGTCATGAATTTAAAGAGAGGGTTGTCTCTTGTGGACCTAACCTTGTTGTTTTTCGTTAGATATTCTGATTTCCTCCTTTTTTTTAAGGCCCCTCAGCGGAAGAAAAATATTTTTAAATAATAGTGTATTTTGATGTTCAACCTGTTTCTCTCTCCATGATGTAAACTACTCATTTCAACACTAAAGTGCCATTACCTTATGTTTACATTTCATTATGAAAATAAAATCTCGCGTTCAATGAAAATATATATTCAATGAAAATATGTAAATATCCATAAAATCTCTAGACAAATGAAAATATATATTCTTAACTTTCATCAATGAAACATATACATTTTAAAACAACATAAATATCCATTAAATCTTTCCACCAAAGAAAACATAAAAAAACAATCAAGAAAACAACATAAAGAAATGAATGGACATAATAATTATCTATATGTTTATCACATTTTGTTGAGTTCATGGATCCTAACATGCCACCCTTGGTTAGTTGGCAGCAATAGATTACACTGTAATTAAAAATATGGCCATACTTTTCATTCTTTTTCTTTTTTTGTGTGGTTATTGTTGCTGTGTGATAGTTACTGTCATGTTAATTGTTGCAAGGACGATCTCATTCCTAACCATTTATTGTTTCAATGGCTTGAAATGTCATCTTTTATTGTTCTACACATTTACAGTTCGAGCCCTATAAACATGGGTTGCCAGAAAACAAAACACATACACACCAGCTATCACTCTATAATGTATGCATAAAATAAAGATAGGTTGCCCGACACAAACCATACGCCCACAGCAGCTAAATATCCAGAGCAGTTGACAAGGGTTGTCACCATTTTATGCTTTTGTAGATAACAGGAGCATTTACAGGACACTGATATCAATTTCATACTGAACAATGTTCACAAGGTTCACCAAAGTCAAATAAGGGCCATAACTGTAGAATTTATTAACAGTATTTAAATTCAATAGGAATCTTTGTTTTACTAATAACATACAGATCGAATGATAACCTTTGTCGACAGAACATTCACAAGGTTCAACAATGTGAAACAAGGGCCTCAACTCTAATGGGCCTTGACTTTAAATGATGCATATAAATTTCACACACATAGGATGATAACTTCTGTCGATAGAGCATTTACTGGATGCAACAAAGTGAAACAAGTGCCATAACTTTCTGAATTTAAATAAGCTTCTTCTTATTCTCACTGATGTCAAAAATCTATATAAATTCCAAACTGATCAGATAGCAAATGTAGTCTGTAGTGTGTTCACAAGAAATTGTAGACAAAGGACAGTTTGAGGTGACGGCAATAATATACAATAATATTTCCATGTGGATGTTTAAGAACAGATGATATTGGTAAGTTATTATATCATGCTATGAAGTTTGTCTGTATCTTTCTGACTGTTTAAATCATCTAAATGATCCCACCATTTATAGAGAAATGTTTCAGCTATAAGTTTAAACCATGGTGTAATTAGAATACCAGACTTTGCTCTTGATGCTGAAATATTTAAACCAACTTATAATATCAAAAGATCGCCATTTGCTAGATAATATGACAACTAAGAGACAACATTTTATGAAAGTTTAATTGAAATAAAAAATTGAATAACTGATTCCATTTTTCACACTAAAATTACCCCATGACAATACAAGATTCCACATCAATTTGTGTTACACAGCCTTTGAAGTTACTGGTTCACTCCATAATAATGGAATCTGATCCATAAAGTACCAATTAGTTCACATCAATGTAAATCAGTACGGGGAAAATGTATTTAGGGCCACAACCATTTCATTTTCTGTACTTTGGGAAGATGTATGTAAACTAATTCAATCAGTCGTATCAATCTCTTTCACAAGACAGGAATCATTATCTAAGTATGTTTATCAAGAAATAACTTGTGATGAGCGTACCAATGGCACAGAAAACCAAAATTCAGAAAAAATGTGCCACTTACCTATTAATTCTTTTAGCTCTGATTGACTAACATATCTGTGGCTTTTAACTTCATTCAAATTTGGCACTAAATCAACATCTTTTTGAATAAATAAAATATAATCTATTTCATGTTCACCCCATTTACCATCATATGGTACATTATCAGCTTTATATAATATTCGGGTTAAATAATGGAAGTCTTCTAAAGGCACCTGTAAAAATAAGTAATCTATATATGACACCACAGATTGTGGGAATCAACATTTGAAATGAATCGCAATGAGGTTTAACGTCCTACTCTTCTGCATCGAAAGGACTAATGAAGTTGGGAAGTTGGGCATGAGGGAACTTTTGCCTGTACAGCAGCCATTGTACCTACTCTTCTTGGAATTCTCACTGCCAACGATTCTTTAAAATTGCATACCAACATGTACACACAACATCAGCTTTTTGCCTCATCCAAATGACACAACGCTTTTCCTTGCCAAGGATTCTTCCAACCATTTTTTTAACAGTTTTGAAAGTGTTTTTTTATGAAACAATTATTCTGGCATGCGAGGGCTTTAATATCAATATTATCTGTTCAGTGATAAAGTACTGTTTATATATATATAGTATATATTATTGTTCACCAGTTTTATTGTAGCTGAAGCACGTCTTCATTACCCCAATCGAAGAAGAACAGTACGATGTTAAACCCCATTTCATTGTAGTTGCCGATTACTAAATATTTTCCACATGCATGTAAAATCAATTGTTAATACCTGTTGTGGTTCAATTCCTAATTCATGTTTTAATTTTCTTTGCGCTGCTTTTCGAACACCAAGGGCTTTAATTTCATCCACCTCTCCTTCTACATTTAATGGATGACTACAACATGTGTTGGTAAAATGGTCTGAAATACATGCATAATCGAAATAAACCCCTGTCATACCTGTAGACTAATCTAACCCAGTCATATACATCTACAGACTAATTTAACCCAGTCATATATCGTTAATAACTGAATACAAGTATTTTCTGAATTTCATAGATTAACTTACCAGGAAATGTTATTTTTTCATCTGATCTTTGTTGTAATAACAATTCTCCTTTAGTATTAAATAAGAAAACACTGAAAGCCCTGTGGAGCATTCCTGTGAAAATAAATTAAAACTACCATAAATTCTAAATGACTTTTGTGTGCAATTCACAACCATCATATAACATTAGAGAAATTATTAAAATCAATAGTCTTCATTAGTGATGGTCCGATACAGCTACTATTGTTTTTACCGATATTAGATATTGACAGTGAAATATATTGGCTGATACAGGTATAATTACCGATAGCAGTGGATATAAAACTATTACACATTACAATGTCCTGAATGTGAGGGTTAGGCAATAATGAATAAAAAATATCATGATTATAATTTATCAAGTATCACGATTATAACATATCAAATATCATGATAAACGATATTATTGTGATAATTTATACGTGTGTCTTAAAAAGTCAAATTTTGAAATCCAAGACTATGACGAATTAACTCTTTATATATCTGAATGTACTGTTGATGGGTGGAAGAATCCCTGTACAGTGCAGGCAGATTTTGAATGGATGGAATGAAAATCGTCCCTTAATGTCAAATTATTGTTGCAAACAATAATGGAGATTTACCTTAGACCAACAGGTGCTTAATAATGTTATTTTTACTGATGAACTTAATTCTATCTATAGAATGTTATAAAAGTTAGTCTTGAATATTAAATCATAAGAGAAATCATCCATTCCAGCAGCAAGAATGAAGAATTTAATTACCATTGTTAATATTTTTTAATAGATGACATTCTTTTTTTGAAGCTGATCCAATATTTTTATCATTCTTATCTACCAATATACATTCTTCTTGCATTAATTTAACTTGTGTATCATCTAAACCCGCTAATACATTTTCAGAAGACATTTTCTGTGAGACTGTAGATCTATACGCACTGAAATATACAATCAAAAAAAGTCATTAACACTACTTTTATAATTAAACTTTTATTACCAACACATAAAGATGTTTGAAAATGTGTAGATTTTCAGCTTTAAAATGTGAGAGAGAAATTACGTTTAACACTAACAGCCACTAAACACACATTGGGACATTTTGAGACTAACATGTGGTTCAGGTTTTATTTCAGTAATTTGACTGAGTGTAGTGGACTTTAGTGCTAGGAGGAAACCTGAGGACCCAGAGAAAACCCAAGAGGTTGGAAAGGAGAACTTGCTCCTTGCCATGTACAAGTAGTAGGCTACATGTAAATCTAAAGCATGTCATATGAGTCAATGACAGAACTTATGATCTATAGAGCAACCCTCCATTAAAATGTGAACACGGTTGGAAGTGGAAGGATCTTTCTTAAAGCTGCAATTTCATAATTTTAAGTTATATTTTTAAAATGTATTTAAAAAAAAACCTTAAAATAGATGGTATCTATAAACAACAGTCCCAAGAAAAATCCTAGTAATCCAATAATTCACTATTGCCAGTTGAGAAATTGGCAAATATATCATATTCAACTCAAATTCAAACGTTAGAAGATAGTTATACCCTGGGGGAATGGAAAAACAAGGGAGGTAATTGTGTTATTATTTTCTGTGTCAATGATTTAATAGTGTTGGGAATAATGCCTATGATCGTATAATAGCAAGTTGATAACCTATTGAGCAAAAGACATAGAAATACTTATGTTTTGACTTTCTTTGAAAATATGAAATTATCGCTTTAAAGCCCCAATAACACTCTTGTTGTAGCTGAATAATATGTCCCAATCTTCCATCTGGTCAACAAATTGTATTAATTTACAATATTCCAATTAATTGATGATATAAATTTCATCTTAACACACCTAATTTAAAAAATTGGAAAAATTCAACTAATTGATTTGAAAAGTCTATAACGTAAACCTTTTCAAATGTGACTTTGATTTAAAATATTTTCGAACCCTCTGGACAAGTAAAATAGGTTGTAATGGATAATTACACAACAGGTAGGACACTTAAACATCTAGTACTTAGAATAAGGCTATTATTTATTTTCTGGAGCTGCCAAGCCAGCAAGAGTGTTATTGTCCCTTTAAACATAAATGGGAGGGGGGGGTGGAAAACCAGTATTAGTATTAGTAAATATTCAGTTTTAGTCAGATTCAAAAATTTAAAAGAGCTTTTGCATTGCTACATTGAGTTGAAATTCAACATACTTTCTGTGATTACAGTGCATTATTCACGGAAA
Organism: Patella ulyssiponensis; assembly: GCA_963678685.1. Taxonomy (NCBI): domain Eukaryota; kingdom Metazoa; phylum Mollusca; class Gastropoda; family Patellidae; genus Patella; species Patella ulyssiponensis. Next base: position 80,722,155 of record OY783225.1, on the reverse strand, counting down.
CCGTACAGGTTACTTATATTTAGGTCAGAGATTGAATATCTACCTTGTATTTACTAGTACATGTAACTAACACGGTAGCTACTTTCATTTTATAACCCGCAGCAATTGCACTTGGCGGATGACATGAGTCTATTATTTATAAATTCTTACCACTCGAAGTTAAAATTTGGTATTGTTAGACTTTTTCTTTCTACTTTAAGGAGCTGTTGACTTGTCTGGAGTACTACTCTGATTGGCAGGTGTTTAAAAATTGAGAAGCAATTGACAAGCATCTCTTACAAAACTTTGATATCAAATCGCCTGATATTCCTCGCATGGCGTGTTTGGTTATTTTTAGATGGTACGATTAGATGTAGTCCCGCTTTTCAAGACCACATATTTTCCATAGAATACCTGCCAACTCATCCCAAGGACATCTCATCCTTAGACAACTCATCCAAATATAAGACAACTCATCCCAAATTAAAACCCAACTCATCCCAAGATATATAGTTATACTGAAACTCATACATAAAGACAAGGATATAATGTCATATTCTGACAAATTTCTATTCGACAATGATATGGAAACAATCAGCACGACTGGGACCAACATTTTCAGTCACATATTTCAAAGATGGAATTGAAACATGTACGGTATGATAAGTATACGGAGCACCCAAAACTTAAAACAACTTCAAATTCAAAACAACAACAATATGAATTTTATTAAAACAACAATATGAATTTTATTAACATAACACATTTTTATAACAAAATCAGAATGGTACCGTCTGAGTGTTTTTCAAATAAAGCAAATCAAATATGTATTAAAACACCTATAACTGGCACATATTTGTTTGGATTAGTAATAAGTTGTCTCATATCTCGACCCATGTTTTAAAGTTGGGACGAGTTATCTTTTATCTTGGGATGAGTTGTCTTGAGATGAGTTGTCTTTCGGATGAGTTGTCTGTATATCTTTCCAAAGACGTTATGGGACTGGACAATCCCGATAATTTAGTTATAAATTTAATCGAATAATTGTACGGTACGAAATATATAAAATTATTTATCTAAAAAAATTCAAAACATATTATCATAAAGTAAATAACTTAATATTAATAAATAAATATTCGTTTTTGTTATTATAGACACAGAACTATTCAAATAATTTTCCTAAAATGAAATCATTTCGTAGAATCCGAAATCATAAAAACCGGAAGCAGTATGGCGTCTTAAAAATAAATTAAGAATTATTTCAACATTAAATGCCATATTTTGGGTTATATTTTGTTGTGTTGTGAAATCGCTCTTATTTAGTTATCGATAAAGGTTAGTAAAGGTTGTATGCAAATGATTTTTACCAAAAAGTAATTAAATTGTGTTGGAGAAGAACCCGAAAGCAATGGAGGTACATATAAATATAGATTAATACTTAAAATTAAAATAGATTAAATAATGAGAGGGGATAGGCCTATTACTAGTAGTACAAAGTCGAAAAAAAAAAAAAAGGGACTGTGTTAGTAAATGTGTTTTTCGAGGTTTTTTATTTATGATATAATATGTAACCGGCCTTTTCAGAGAAGAGCGGAGCTGTTGTGACTGTTGTCAAATATAAAACCTTCCATGAATAATTATTTATAATTAAGTGAAACAAGTGAAGTACAGTACTGTCAAATAATTTCATTTTTCTGAATTGATTTTAATTTAGATCAAAATTTAAATGATTTATTTTGGTTTTTTTTAAAAAAAAAGAACAAAAAAGTGTGTGAATTATTTTCATTGACGTCAAAAATATGTCACACTCCTGTGTTACCGGAAAAGAGCTTTGCTCTAGCACTGCATTTCGCGCAATGCTTTAGAGCTTTGCTCTAATATGTAACAGGCCTTGCCTGAGTAGAGCGAAGCTGGTTTTTGCAAAAAGAACAAAAAAGTGTGAGAATTTTCATTTGACGTCAAAAATACCGGTATGTGACGTCTTTCATTCAACGCGTCATAGAAATATTTCTTAGAGACGCGAAATCTCGCTTGGGCGAGATTTGGTAAGTTGACATGCGCTGACATGCGCATTGCCAGACATGCGCATTGCCAATTTTGCCCAGTGTATCCGGTTCCGGTCTGAATTTTTTTTTAAAAAACAGTCTGTGGCTGACATTTTGCTTACGCTCCTGTGTTACCGGAAAAGAGCTTTGCTCAAGCACCGCGCTTCGCGCGATGCTTTAGAGCTTCGCTCTATATAATAAGTTAAACGCATTGCCTGAGTAGAGCGAAGCTGATGTGATGGTTGTTAATGTTACATTACATTGTAATAAATTGTTATAACACTTCATTATATTAAATTTTTCAAGTGGTGCAAATAATGTTAAACATTTTCATATTTGAATAGGTTTTAATTTAGATATAAAATGTATGATTAATTTTGTTTTTTAAAAAAAAGAAGAAAAAGTGTCATAATTATTTTCATTGACGTCAAAAATATGTGACGTCATTGATTAGACGCATCATAAAAATATTTCTATGAGACATGTAATCTCGCCTGGGCAAGATTTGGTAATTTGACATTCACATTGCCACATTTGCCCAGTGTATCCTGTTCCGGACTGGGTTAGTTTTTGGATGACAGTTTTAGTTACGCTTCTTTGTTACTGGAAAAGAGCTTCGCAAGTACATGAACATCAAGATTCGGAATACCAAAAACAATGTCACACGTGTTCTTCATTGGCAGATTTTTAAGGGTCACCATGGCTAAGTGGGTAATGCGCTGGTTCGCTAGCCTGGAAGTCATGTGTTCAATCCCTGCTTTTGCCAAGAAAGTTCATCCAGATCTTCCGGCATGGTACCCTCTTATCAGTGATTCAGGACGGAGCACTTAACAAGGACAGATATGTCTACTAGTTCGGATGGTACAAAAAACTGAGGTCCCGTGTTCACATTGGCGTGCATGTAAAAGATCCCTTGACAGTTGGAATTCAATATAAAAGTAAGCCGTAGCACACTGTATGAGATACATGTATGTCAGTCTTCATTAGCCCATTTTGGAGCAGAACAATAGGATGTTAAACCCCATTTCATTTCATTGGCGGATTATGATTGTCTTTGATCACCTAAAAGGGCGGGGCAGTCCTGTTCGGTTAGTAATTGTGATCACCTCGAAAGATATATGTACAATTGCACATGTAAATGACACTTATCAGACTTACCTTGTAATGAGTGCATTGGGCAAACCATAATAAAAACACTGTATCTATTTTTGCGGACGAGTCATATTTAGCACATTGTAAAATATCTCTGACTTTTTCCATCGTTTGCAGAAATAAGCTGATATCGGTAATTATAATGTTAAAAAGATCATTATTTTTATTGCAAATAATATTTTTTTTGTAAACACATGATCGCAGCAGTATAACAACAGTTTCAGTAACATACTATTGATTTTGTCATCATATAAAAAATATTGCCGTTGCTGTGAATGCGAAATAAAAAAAATATTCAATTTGTAACACATGTTTCGTCAAATTTTCCAATGAAGTACATAGTAAGAGTAGTTTAATCAAGATTATAGTTTAGTCTTGAACCATCAGTGGATAATGGCTACAAACAGATTCGGTAATCAGAATTGGTTTTCTGCAGAGGCTTAACTGTTCATTCAGTATATGTGATCACCTTGGGAGCTAATTTACCCTGATCAATTTAGTTTATAATGAGATGTCCTGAGCAAAGTTTAATCAAATCATGGAATTTATTTGGCGCCTCATGACTAAAATGCATCGAAAGTCAGTTGATATGACCAAGTATCTCCTTATAAACAATTTCTTACCATTTTCATCATTAGTGGAAATATAATTTTTGAAACTTTATTTGGAGTTTATGTACATTTGAATTTCTATAAACAGAGCTGAATATAAGATATGATCTCCATATTTTTCCAGGGTCAAATTAAAAAGAAAATGGCTTCTACCACTCTTAGTAAGGTGCCAGGAAAGCTTGCAAGAGTTAAACCAAAGACCTATTCTGTGTGTATGTTGTATAATACAAATGAAGCCAAAGAAAAATTAAAAAGTTTATCAGTGGCCAATTGTAATCCTTCTACTGAAAATCAACAAGCAACTTATGACAGTGACACAGATAAAGGTTTGTACAAATTGTATTGTAGTCAATGTTTGAAACTTGTTGAGATGTAAAAACCTTCTGTATAAACCAATGACATAGCCCTTATACTGTATAAACCAATGACATACATGTATAGGCCTAAAGGGATTTTGTAAAGGTCTTCCACTGTTCAGATAAGCCTTGATAATTAGATATGTTTCTAATCCTTTATGTTGCTTAGTCTATGTTGGTTCTATCGAAGAAGCACCAAAATTTCCTATGTATACCATAGTCAGAAGATAAGATAATTATGGAAAGTTTATGATACCTGCGATTTTTGAAATTATATTATGGATATACTATAGTTCTTTTTCATCTGATATAATCCAATATTTTCCAGATAAAAATGTCGTCCACAAAATAAAATTGACAGTATCTGATAAAATGTATTGTAACTGTTGTGATTGTGTATTTGAAGAAAGAAAAGATCAGGTAATTTTTCAATTAAATTTACACAACTTTTAACAAAGGAGAGGTTATGTTTTGATTGATATGTAGAAGTTGAAATTTGACTAAATACGTTTCAGCCAAGTGAAATGAGAACAGACTTTGCAGGCAGGTTGAAATCATTTGTATACTAAAAGCATACCTTACGAACCAGGAATCTTAGAATTGTGACATTATATCAAACATCAATAACAAGAGAAAGATTACCAAGTGTAAGCTTAGGCAACCATTAAGCAGAATAATTATGTAATATTTTGTTAAAGATACATTTGTTAAAGATACATTATGGGAGATTAGATAAAGAGTTGGCAGTTCTCGCTATAATAGTTATAAGCTAGATAATGTAAAGGAAATTTGCTGAAAATGTCAGTCAAATTGATCCACTCTGAAACAAGAATTTTGAAATTGAATTTTAGGCCTGGCCTCCATCATCATTACTTAAGTAGGTTCCATTTTTAAAGTTTTTTAATCATCAATGAGCAGAAAATCAGATTCTAATCTGGTATATATCGTAGGGTAGCGATGACATTGTGAGTTGATTATGGCCTGGATAAGTTAATTAATGTCTTAGTAATAATTTAGATAACATTTCAGGTCTGAAGAAAGACCTGATATAGGCTTATTTATCTCTTGCATAATGTATGCTTAACAACAGAAATCATTAGTTTACACTGTCTTCATTAGCCCAGTCGAGACAGAACAGTAGGAAATTAAGCCCCAATTTCATTTCATTAGTTTACATTTGTAAAATGAATGAAAACACAAGCTTGAAATGAAGTAACATGTCAGTGTTTAACATCTAAACTAATAAAAACGAGAAAGCGGAAAGAGAGCTATGTTCTATTTGGTAATAAAACATTGTATTCAGCAAATGGAATTTTAAGACAAATTTATAGCACAACAGTATCTGAAATATGAAATATTTTGCAATATTTTTTGGATTCTGTGAACTTCTTTTAGTCTGCCAGAGAAGTTACTAGTTTTAGACTAACAGACTAATGCTAATTTCAACCCCCAAAATCTCCAACATTTTTTAAAAAAAATCTCTTGTTTAATTGAGATTTTTCTGATTTTTTTCAATTTGACAATTCAACTATTGATAGTAAATTCTTAATCTAAAGGACATGTATCACATAAAACACTGTGTACTAATGTGCATGTATATTATGAACATGAATTAATTTCTGAACATTAATTATGTATGAATATATATATGATAAATGTCATTCAATTTTATGTAAATTTAATGATCTCAATTCATTGACTATGGAACTATCAAACCTATATAAATGCTAATGATGAAAATGTTCATAATTTATAGGATTATAATAATTTATCTTACAGTATTGAAATTAAATTCAATGTTTTTTTCAGGAACAACATTACAAGTCAGATTGGCATAGATATAATTTACGACTTAAACTAGGTGGTTTGAAATCTGTCAAAATTGAAGACTTTGAAAAAATTGCAAGTGAGGAGTGGAATTTTTGTTAATTTATCACAATATTCAGTATTTTATTTCTTTTGATATGTTACTTTTTCAAAGTACATGTTTTAATATGATAATTTTAAAGGGATATTGACATGGAGTATTACAGATTAAAAGTCAAATACATGTATAAACCTGCTGACCCTCTCAATAATAAATAGTCTTACCCACAGAACAAACATATTGGTCCAGAAATGACTAAAAATATATCAATTTAAAGTTCACTTTCCTGTCCATTGATAAGGAACTGCCATCTTTATTGTTACCGAACACCAAAAACCTAAATCATTTTTTTCTCTGAAAAATCCTAAGATGGTTTGTAACCTATATTGTCATCATATAAATTACTAACTAAAGGACACTGTTCGGCCTTAATTTTGTTTGAATATATTGTCCTCATTTCAGTCATTATTGCCAACTATTGACTTATTGGCAGTGAAAATAACCAGTAGAAGAATTACATGTACCATACATGTCTGTTAATTTACATGTCATAAATTCAAATACAGAAACTCCATTTTGCTGTGGGAAACTAATGAATCAGGTCTGCTTTCTTCTTTAAAATTTTAATTCTTGAATCTGTATTATTATAGATGATGTATCAAGTATATCAGGATCAGAAGATGATGAAGAAGACAGTTCCGATACAGAATCAGGTCCTAATAAAAGTAAAAGTAAACTTGCCATACCAGATCATGTTAGATCTACTAGCGTCAGTGGGTCGAGTGATAGTGAATCAGAAGCCTCTGTCGTCAAACATGGACGAAACACAGCCAATAATATCAACAAATATTATCTTAGAAATAAAGATGGAGAACTAATTTCACTTTATAAATGTCTACTCTATCATAAAAAGGTAGGTTCTTCATAATGTATTTACAGTGTTGGGAAATATAGTGTCAGTGCTAAAAACAAATCAAAAACAAGAAAGCTGAAAAACACTCCTCTTAATTTGAAATATCAGGAATTTACTTAAGATGTTTTTCTTTTCAATCATCAGGTTTTTTGATCCATCCAAAAGATAATTCATATTAAAAAGAAAACTGGACATTTTAAATTTTAGAAAGGTTAAATACTTGATTCTCTTCTTTTATAGAGTAAAATAACTGATCAGTCAGAACTTTTAGAAGAAATTAAAACTTTACCAAGTAAAACAAAATGGGCAATCTTTATGTCTGCTGGTGGTCATTTTGCTGGAGCTATATACAATGGGTAAATTAAACTTATTATTAAAATAGTTCAGCTTTAACGCTGTACTATATAGTTTGAAATGGAATGTTTTAAATTGTTCAGACAGTAAATTGATACATGTCAGTTTTAATGCTTACTAATGCACTATTAAGATTTATATTATGTTATAGAACATTGGTTAGATTACTTTGACGTCCATTAAGGGCATGTGAAACCACAAACAATTCCATTGTAAACAGAGATTTATCCCTTTGTTATAAAACAGTTATCTACATGTGTAGTTTATTAAGGGCTCTTAGACACATGTGAGATTCCATTCACGGTTATTGGTTAGAAAAAGCTAAACTCTATGGCAACAGCCAATAATTTGATGATTAATTAACTGACAATTTAAGTAGCATCCTAAGTGTTAATTGAAGTCAGAAATATTCAGAATGGTAGATGTTAGTTTTGAAAAATCAAAGAGTGGTTGTGCTTAAAGGGTCTGCAGGGAAACCTGGGAAACAATGATTAATCTGCAAATTATGTAGTTCATTGAGGCTAGTTAGTGCTATTCGGGATTCACATGTTTGTTCTTGTAAGACTTTATAAGATCAAAAGCTGTTTCTATAAATCTACACATTTCTTTCTTTATTCAGCAATCAGATAGTAATTCATAAGACGTTTCATCGTTATGTTGTAAGAGCCAAAAGAGGTACAGCTCAAGGTAGTAGAGACAGTCAGGGTAATGCACCAAAATCAGCTGGTGCTTCTCTCAGAAGATATAATGAAGCAGCACTTATGCAGGTTTGAAGCTTTTAGCTATGTAGACATTTGATATAAGTATTGTACTTTAATAAATTAACATTCTGTAAATGACTGTTCGAACGAAACAAAGTTTTAATGCTGAAGATGATCATACACCGTACAGTGTGCTATGTGTGACTTTTACCAGACAACAGTTGAATCCCATCGGTCATGGGTTCATTACAAATGACTAGATGCTGTTATAGGCCTTTTATCCTGCACCATTTACAATGAGAAAGCATGTCGAAATTACTGAGGAACCTTTTAGACCAACATGGTGATCGAACTAAGGACCTCCAGACTAGCGAGCCTGCAACTTACTCCCATAGCCATCCTACATGCTGTAAAAGTAATTGATATTTGGATAGGTTTTCTTTTTAATAAATTTGAAATTTAAGTCTTTAGTTACACGCCATATTTTTTAGATATTCACAATTTGAGTTTTAAGAGTTAAAAATTATTGATACTTGTTTTTTCTAGGAAATACAAGATTGGATAACTACATGGTCAGAGCAGATAAAAAATTGTGATTTTCTTTTTCTACGTGCACCAAGTTTCAATAGGAAGATTTTCTATGGTGGTAAAAATCCTCCATTGAAGAAAAATGATGATCGAGTGAGAGTAATACCTTTTCCAACACGCAGACCAACCTATAATGAAGTCAAAAGAGTTCATGAAATGTTGTCCTCTATAGAATGTTATGGTAGGATATTTTCTGCTTAAAAAATCTCCATTTAAAATGCAATAGCTCTCGGTCAATGAGTCCTATAGAATATTTCTGTTTATATCCTGTTCAGTTCAGTTATGTCATGGTAAAATGTTTTCTGATGTAAAATCTCTATATCATGTCAGGGGTGTAAATAGTCTAACACTGAGCTTTATATCAGTTAGATACACAAGTCTGCCTTTGAGTCAAGTGGCATGGTTTTGACCTACACATGAAAGTGAAAAGAGCAGGGCAACTGCCTAACCTTTTGAGTTTTCAAGAAATGCTTATGTCTTGGAAAAATTCTCTTTCTATAGAAAATGATTGTGTGTGAAGAGATGTTCCAATTCTGTCTTTTTTTTTTTTTTTAATATGATTAATTTATGTAAATATCGTATTTTACTAGGTCAAGAGAGTGATCTGCCAAATGTTATACCAATATCACCAATGAGACAACTGAGTTCAGAAACTGGTCAATTAGAGGTTGTATCGGATTCTGAACTTCCATCCCAAAGATCTAAATCAAAATTTGATCCTTCCTCATCATCTAAACAACTAAAAGATTTATCAAAAGAGAAATCATCATCACCTCCTACTGATAGCAGAAAGAGCAAAAGTCAACTAAATCATGAGAATATTAAACTCTCCCTACCAGGTAAAGAAACAAAATATTCAATCTAATTCAAATCATGAAAATCATATGCTAGACCTTGTGAGAGTTTTCGTGTTGTCTTCAAATGAATAATACACCATTTGTTAGTCCTTAAATGATCTAGTTCTGTTGATGGTCCTTAAACCCATTTTTTTGTTTTTGAATTCGAAATTTAATTGCAATTTCTTTTTATTAGATCACATTTTAGGTTATGAGTCTGGATCTACATGTAGTGAATCAGAGCTAGTAGAAACAATGACTGCTTTATCTACCGAACATCTTAAAGAATTTGATTGCTCTGTAAAAGCTCCTCGGAAAAAGTCTCCCAAGAAAAGACGTAAACCTATTTCCAAACATCAGGTTGAACCTGAAGAAGATGTCTATGGTAATTAAATACTTTGATATTTTAAGCCAATGTCCAGAAGATGCGATAATGACAACCACAGTAATATATTTATTGTGCTAAAACTAGTTTTAACATCTTTAGTGAGCTAAAACTAGTTGTAACATCTTTAGTGAGCTAAAACTAGTTTTACCTTCTTTAGTGAGATAAAAATAGAATTAGTTTTAACAATAATGTGAATAGAAGTTGTGTCAACTGATGTCCAGCAAGCACATCATGAACACTGCAGACATTCAACACAACTCAGTTAAAAACAATCATAGTAGCACATTATGGTTTTCTTTGATAAAGAATATGAAATAAACCAAATGAAAAACTGTTTTGAAAATTAATTATGTGTGATTTTAGATGTGTGTTGCTAGGTCGCTTTGCATTGCTAGATCAACTTGGCATGGGTCCAAAAATGATTAAGTTCTTATCAATGTTTTGACTGTTGCGCAAAGAATTCAAAAGAATTACAAATATCTCCATTAATAATTTAAATTAATGTAATGTAGTTTCTTTCACTTTAGCTTCAGAAAAGCTATCTGGTTATTCAGGTTTTATGATTAATCCTGATTTGTAATTTTTTCGTCAGATGAGGAAAGATACCATCTTCAGAATGCTTTATACACTGCATGTAAAACAGGAGATACACAGACACTATCAGCTTTGTTAGTTGTATTCCGTGGCATGGATGTTACACCTTGTGTTCTTACACCTGCTGCAAGTTTATCTACTGATACTAATAGAGTTAACTCCCTTAATTCTGAACTATCTACTGAAATTACATGTGCTGCTGACAATTCCAACTGTTCCGCCAAAACAACTGCTGATGAACCTAAATCTAATTTTCTGCCTGACAGTGAAATAATTATGGAAAGAGTGACTTCTCCTGATTTACTTTCAAGAACTAAAAATATGGAAAGTGAAAACCTTGATGCAATCGATTCTACAGTTTCTAATAGAAATGATAATCAAAGTCAAAATGTGATACCAGAAAGCCGTAATTCCACTGGTACCAGTGTTCCTAATTCCTTGCCAATTCCAAAATCTACTGGTACTATGAGATTTGGCGGTTATACCTTAGATCAACTATCACCATTGGTTACAGTAGATATTTTAAATAAACCATTTGGTGATAATGGAACCACATTATTACATGTAGCCGCCAAGTGTAATCATAGAAAGGTGATAAGTATGTTGATGAAATATGGAGCAGATCCAACTGTAAGGTAAGATTGATAATTTGAGCTAAGTTAAAAAAAGCAAGTTGCAGTGGCTCAGTGAGTAAGGCACCAGCTCACTATCCATGGAGTCTTGGGCTCGATCCGCGTGTTGGCTGAGGAAGTCCCGAGGGGTATACCAGCTTGAATTCTCTTTGACAGTAGTTCAGGTCAGGGTATCGGGAAAGGAACAGTGTCTAGTGGTGCTGGGGGAGGGGGGGTCCAAAAACAGATCCTGTGTATAGGTTAGCAGGCACATAAAAGAACCCTTGACAGTGGAATTAAAAAGAAGAGAGTAAGCCATGACTTCGCTCCACTGTCAGAGCAAAATTTCCGCCAACAATCTGTATGGCTTATGTCCATCTTCATTGGCCGATTCACTGCCAAAAAAAAAGGCGGTGTCTTTGTAATATCCCAGGGAGAATCAAGACTTAAGCATTCAGATACTATTGAATTGAAGGAGTATGGCTTTTGTAATGATTTAATTTTGTTTTCTTGTATAATGGAATAAGATAACACTGGATTACCAAGACATTATTTCTGATTGTGAAGGTTATATATATAATGTGACTGTTACTTGTATAGTATGTGATTGATATTTTGTAGAGATAAAAGTGATAGACCACCATATGCTGTAGCAGGATGTAAAGATACACGTAATGAATTTAGAAGATTTATAGCCATTTATCCTGATAAATATGATTATAAAAAAGCACAGGTAACAAGTTAACTCTTTAAATGAAAATATTTGTTACCCTTGTTATACCCTCGGGCTGGGTTTGGCGTCATAGCTACAATTTATAACAGGATGTGTTTACTCTATTCCAGAACCTCTAATACCACTTGACAGTGAAATGAAATGAGTTTTACGTCCTATTGTCCTGCTCCTACTGAGCTTATGAAGACGGGCATACAGCAGGCAGTTGACTATGTTTCGATTGCCAACTGTCAAGGGTTGTTTTACATGCACGCCAATGTGTAAATGGGATCTTGGTTTTTCCTCCCATCTGAACGACAATATGCTGAACCATGCTCGAAAATCCTGATGAACTTTCTTGACTAATGAAGATATTGAACACAGGACCTCCAGGTTAACAAGCAAAGGCTCTACTCACAGAGCTACTGTGGTCTGGCTCCCCACATGACAGGGACATCCTTTAGTAGATTCATACATCTAACAGTTTTGACCTTTGGTTTATTCTGGTATTTTATATATTTGTATTCTATTTATAGATACCAGGAGCCTTAACAGCAGAAAAAGAAGAAGAAAAAAAGCAAAAAGAGGCAGAGAGAAAAAGATTACAGAAAAAAGCTAAAGCTGACAAATTAAAGGTAAATCTTAGTCATATTGTCTCTGTTAGTGAATTTCTAAAGATTTTCACTGTATCACCAGAAAGTTGCTACACCTAACAATATATAAGTAATGTGTTAAACAAATCACATTGTCTTAATCTCACAGTGACTGAATTAAAAGAGATTCTATCACTTTTGTGTAGAAACATCATTTCTGCACAAATTGATGTTTTCTCTTCATAAATTTCCATTCCTGTGCAGGTCTTTAGAACTGGAAGAAAAACAAAGTAACATGCTAGAGACAAACCATGAGGTTAGGAATTAACCTTACTTTTTATTATCCTCAGAACACACTTGTACAGATTTTTTATGTATTTATGTATTTTAGGTACAAAGAGAAGAAGAAGCAGAACGAATTGCGGAAGAAAAAGAGAAGAAAAGATTTCTATCATTATCAGATCGTGAAAAGGTTGAGTTTTAGTCATTGAAATGCCTTTATTACAGAATCTATAGTTGCTGTGTCTGTCATAGATAATCAACAATTGCCTAGTAAAAGCACTTCGAAAACATACATATTTCAACTAACAAACAAACAAATTTTCTAGCAAACCACGACATCAGATCAACTATCTAACCAAAATTAGTAAACAAATAGAGTGTCGCTAAATCTTTCAAAAGAAAAACGTAATTATTTAGTGATTTTTTCAACTCTGATCAAAATAACTCATCAGATCAATCCAATTAAACAGCTGATTTTGATGTACATTAAACAGGTTTAGATGTTTAATACAAGTTATAATCGATGGAAGTGTAATGTATTGCATATACTTGATTATATGTTAGAATACATACATGTAATTCTTATTCCGACTTTCATAGATTTTCAATTTATATTTCAGAGGTTGTTAGCAGCTGAAAGACGTCTGGTTAATCAATATAACAGAGAAGGAGCAGGTCAACCCGTACTCAGGTAACTACAGTGTACATGTTTGATATTTTTCATTTAAGGTGAAAGGCAGTTGATATATCCGAACCATCATGAATTAAAAGACTCCTCATTTATCCCATTTTCCTTGGGTAAAAGACACTTCTTATGTCCCAGTCATCCTTGGGTAAAAGACACCCCATATTTATTATCTTCTTGTCATCCTTCACTTATTCCCATCGTCCTTGGGTAAACAACACTTCATTTATTCTGGTTATCCTTGGGACATAATTAAAACCGTAAGAAATACTCAATTTGTAGTAGGTCGTCATTAGATTAACAGTACAAAATTAATACTATCATACTATGGTTATGTACATGCCCAATTGGGATGTTGTGCCTTAAGAATAGAGTAAGATTCACTGTAGGACAGTTTGTGCTTGAATATTATACATATATCTTTTTCATCATTTGGTATGATTTTGAACCTAACAAGATTGGACTAGACACAAGTAACATAAGGATATTCACAAAATATTTTCACCACAATATACTATTCAAATTAAATTACACTCGTTTCTTAATTTAGTCATATTTTTTTCAATTATTATTTTCAGCCGATGTTATGGTTGTGGAAGTGATATCACAGGAAAAGTACCATTCGAATATTCAGACTTTAAATTTTGTACAACTAAATGCTTAAGAGAACACAGAACTAAGAATTCGTAACAAAACATATACATGTATTTAATGAGCTTCAGCTTAATGTACAAGGTTGAGGAATTCAGGAAGGAACACAAACCAGTAAATGCACATGGGCAAAATGTATATTGTGGTCAACTATCTATTTAATTTATGTTCTGGTCATTCCATTAAAATATATAGTATAACCAGTTTCCCTTGCGTACTTTGTGCTCAGATATCATAAACTGGTACTCCACTATCCCTCTGACAATGTTTGGACCTTGCATTATCAAAAACTATAATTGTAGTTTAGATTTGTGTAATTTCAAACAGAAAGAGATATTTGTCGTCTTCCAAACTACATAAAGAATCGTGATTAGACTTGCTGGTCAAACCTAGAGAATATTTCAGGCCCGGTTCCTTGTTTGGTTAAATCTGGCCAGGGATACTGCCTGCGTAGTAGGAGAGGATAGGATTTGTGTCTAGTCATTTAATGGAATGACAATTAGAGTTACAATCAAATAAAGATGAATTACTTAGTAACTTATATATGAGCATTGTCAGTTGTGTTGATAACTTATATGAGTGTTGTCAGTAACTTATGTAAGTGTTGTTAATTACTTATGAGTGGTGTTGATAACTTATATGAATGTTGTCAGGAACATATATGTGTGTTCTCAGTAACTTATATTATATGAGTGTTGTTTAAGTTGTTTATATGAGAGTTGTTAAACATATAAATCATTTTATTTAGATACATTTAATGTGGCTTTATGTTGTTATGACATGCAACAATCGGTCCATTTGTACATGTGAACACTCAACGAATATTGTTCTTTTGTATTTGGAGTTATTGATTTTAAGGATATTCATTTAGTATGTAGAAGACCTCTAGCCATTACAAATGGCTGGTTTCTATTTCAAATGGCTGATTTCTTTTCCAAATTTACTTTTAAAACTGTTGAACCAATAAACAGTAGACCTCTCAGTTGAAAGTTAGATAGGCTTACTTAGCTCACCCCACACTGTTGTAAGGACAACCACTATTACACGCTCCTTGACTTTTTAAGTATTTGAATGAGTGAGTGTATAAGTGGACAGGACACCCTCCATCTGTGTTTCATTCAACGATGAGCAATAATGCAATGTATATTATGAAATGTATACATTTGATGTTAAATATTTATCTATATTAATTCATTGTCAGAAAGACAACCTAATTGATGATTGCAACATGCTTATGGGCGAATCTTGCGTTTTGATTGGTCAATTAGACACTGTCTATTGGACAATAACACCCCTCTGTTTTAGTAATTTCTTTTAAAATCCTAAATAGCATGTTACAATGTCGAAAAACTCTCCCTGTTTTGCATTTAGAGGGGTGTTATTGTCCAATAGACATGTCCTGAGATTTTACATTACAACCTGCAACGCTAATGCGTCTTAGGCCCTAATGATCTCAGGACATGTCTATTGCCGATTGGACAATAACACCCCTCCAATAACACCCCTCAAAATGCAGAACAGGAAGTGTTTATCTCCTAAATAAACCAATATTTATCTAAACAACACATCAACACTCAATATATTTTTGTTATTCCCATGTTATGTCCTGTATGTCGCATGTTCTAGTTAACATAATTGTTGTTTGTTATGTGTGGTGCTACTGGTGCAGTCCTCCTGCATTTACTATTGAGGAATGATTGAATTAAATAATGAAAACTCATCATGTGATGAACTTAGGAATTATTTTTGTTGATAGATAAAAATATTTTTGTTACCAATAAAGTCTCTAATAAATACATAGTAAATAGACTTCTTGTTTTGATATTCGGAGTCATCGATATTACTTCCAACGTTTTGAGTGACGTGACGTCTGCATAAATAACTGATTGTAAGGACGGTAAGAAAAACCAGGGTCACGTTTGTCATTGTTTGTAGAAGCAAGTATTGAAGTTCAGTATAGTTATCCATTCTATTCCATATTATTCGATACCAAATTACATTATATTCTATTCGGTTTATATGCATTACTAACTCATATCCTCTGTAAATAGAGATAAATGGAGCCTGACGTCCACTCTACCCAAATCTTTTCATTTGGGGACTTACGTGGTATACAAACTATCTGGATCCGCCCTTGAAGTAGACAGTAATCAAAATAAAATGAATGCAATTTTTCGTCCCATCCGTTCCCTGCAATGCTCCCAATAATACCACCCTGGAGAATCCCGAGGAACTTTCTCGGTCAACATCGGGTGTGAACCCGAGACCTCTTGGTTAGTGAGCCCGGACTTTGCCCATTGCGCACCCGCACGCAACCCCCGGTAAGAATGTAAAACAACGTTCCTTCTATTCGAACCACACATTGTTTTTTTTCTATGTCTAACAGGGAGCACCTCATGGTCGTTCTATTATGTTATACGGGCCTATATGAATAATTGTTTCTTTGTGTGTTTGATGCAAGTTATATAATATATAAAGGTTTAAAAAATGATATAATATTTATACTATCTTCAATAGCAGATGTTGTTAGTGAGAATTCGCCCATTGATAATCAGTAGATATCGTACTTGAAGGTGGGTCACGCTAATGTCTCGAGATAGACATACACGTGCGCGTTTCACATCCCCTGTCATGTAAAGCCTCTCAATGGTGTAATCCTTGTTTTATAAAATAAATAAAGGAAGCGGTGTCAGGAACCACTTGGATGACTATAAAGAGCTGGCAACTTTCACTATTAGATACTATACAGAGAATACACTGAAATTTTCAGTCAAATATTGAACGAAATGAAATGGGGTTTAACGTCCTACTCTTTTGCACCTAACCTGGGCTAATGGAAGACGGGAAAATTGAACGAAGATAATAGCGATTGAATATTAGGCATAGCCTGGGTCATCATGACTAAAGTCGGTACGATAAAAAAAAACATATATTCGAGCAGCAGATCGGATTCAAATCCAGTGAAAATTCGGACACGTAAGATGTCATCGAGAGTTGATTAAGGTCTTTTCATATTGATAAATGTCTAATTAATAGTTTAAATAATATTTCAGGACCAAAGAAAGAACTGCAGTGGGAAGATTTAGCTCTTGTATAATGTTTGTTTAAACCCAATCCTTCCTTTAAATATAATTTTGTTGACAACAAGTTACAAAAACTTAACAAAAACTCTTTCCGTATCTATAAATGTATCAGTTAAAATTCAAGCTGAGGCAACATATATTCATTCTCATGACATAAATATAATTATAAATAAAAATGAAATAAGTGAATAAATAATTTTAGTAAAAAAATAAATAAATAAATCTTAAAATCTGCGTATACACGTCATTTGTATCTTTATGAAAATGTTAATAATCAAATTTAAGGGAGCTGAGTCTGTAACTAAATATTTTCCATGATAATTGAAATTAATAACACGAATAAGAGAATTCACGGGTCAATTTCATTCAGTTAAAGATGTTATTATCTTGTGAAGATATATAGGATCCTAATATCCAATATTTAAGACACAATTAACATTTTAAAATCAGTACACGAGTCGGGTATTCTATGGTTTCGGGTGCCATATTCTAATGAACAAATAAAAACATATACAGCTGCAATATGAAAATACGGTAAACTACCGCTATTCCCCACCTCTGTTCTCGTGCTGTTTTATAACCCTTACCGTCTATTTGTCACCACAATTCTTTATTTTCCACCAAAAGGAATCATTTCTCACCATATTTGACACAAATTTATAATAATTCAACTCACTTTTCAAGTAGAATTTAGCGATGAAATAAACATGCGGTTTGCGCATGTCCGGATCTCGTAATGGCTCTTCAATTTAAACGTATTTGGTGTATGTTTTTAATCGCAGTATTCTACTTGAGAATAGTGTTGAATCTTTATAAATGTGTGTCAGCTGTGGCACGAAATGATTCCTTTGGCGAATAAAGTAGCATCAGGGTGAAAAATAGTAGGTAAGGATTCCAAAATAGCCTTAGAACAGAGGTGGGAAAGAACGGTATTTTCATACTGCAGCTATATAAGGCCGGATAGGAACTGTCAATGGACAATGTCCGCTCAAAGACAGTTCCTAAAAGAACTATTCCTGGTCCATAGTACGATCGTCCGTGTTAATATAGGTGGTGAAACAGGCGGAGGTGGCGAGGAAGTGATCGACAACAGCTTTGGGCGCAAACGGGGCGATAGTTCCACAAATTATGGGAATCACTGATTTAAACAAAACACAATCGTTTAAAGTAGAAGGCACAATTGGAGTTAGTCCAAAACAGAAGCAAACACCGCAACAAAATAAGAGTACAGCGCCATATTATCAGATATTTTCAAAAATATTCGTTAACATAGAATAATACTTTAAAAATCAATATTCCCAAAATAAAATAAATAAATGTATTATTATAATGTTGAACAAACATGATATTAGTCTGACGATATCAAATAGATTTATAGCTTTAACACCTGAACAGCTGCTGAAATAGACTTTACTTCTCTTAAAACTTTGTAGGCAAAATTAAAACCAATTTTCATCCATGTGTGTTAAATGACCCTTTTTTATTTGCTTAGACATTGTCCGGACATTTTGGGCCGGGGTGTACCACATGCTTCTCACGCACCTCATAAAAAAAATTCAACGTGTTGTAACTATACTGATTGTTGTATTTGGTAGACCTGGAAAATGGTATACATAATGGTGGCAACGATGAACAAACTGTCGTGTCATGTGCTTCCGCTGAAATGTCAATTAATGGTGTTAATTAATATTCCGGGCCTGATAATTTGTAAATTCGCTGGTACATTGGCAAAGAAAACGAATACAAAAGCATATGTTCTCGATAAAACATAGCTCTTTGGATAGGACGAAAACCCAAGATCCGTAAAAATATTCCCCGTACTCACAGCAAAGAGAGGCATCTTACCATACCTCGTGCACACATGCACGTAGTCCTAGGTTACATCCAAAACCCGGTAAAATGATACGCAATCACACTGTTACCAATTGTTGACTTTATTAACATTTTACGATTTTACAGTGTTATGAATTACATTAATTCAATCGGCCTATTTATCTATTGTTGATCTATCTATCGTTAGATCTGTTTAACTTCAGGAAGTTATTATTGTAACAGCTCTGTTCCTATTCTACTCATAACACCATTCATGCGCTAAGCATCATTGTAAACCATGACAGGCCACTCATCGTTTCTGTATAATACCAAATTTTTGCGTGGAATATATCTAAATAAAGTCTCCCAGTAAGTAAAATATCTATTACATCCTTTGTGATCTATATTAATGTTACTAGTCTCATCATCTATGTAAAGGCGTCGAGCTTTCTTTCCTCAGTTGGCTTCAGTAAATCCAGATTGATCGCATTGACATGTGTGTGCGTGTGTGTGGAGAGAGAGTAGGTGAATGGTAAGCACGTGCGCGCTGTATCATAAAGCCCGTTATTGATTCAACTGGTGTGGTTTCGAATCTCCGGTTGCACGTGACAAGGAGTAGAGTCGCCTGTCCAACTTCGTGGGTTTTCTCCGGGTCCTCCGGTTTCCTCACTTACGCGCAAGCGAATTATTGAAATGAAATCAAACCAAATGTTAGTCCCAAAATGACCTAGTTCGGGTTGAGTGGACGTTAAACCCAATTTCTCTCTCCCTCTTATTGGCGTGAGTAGAAGAGGAGCCCTTTGGAATGACAACGACCGATCTTGCCTTTGGAAAAACATGCCCCGCATACCTATTAAATTCAAGATAAATAATTGAAAATAACATTATTTCGGGTATAACCATAACATACTGATCGATATTGCGTGTGTAGAAAAAAAATGGGGGGAGGGGCTGTTCCGGCGTGAGTGTCTCTTCCCAGAAAATATTGAAACTTTGAAGTCGACTTTCGAAAGGAATTTACTCTTTTATATGAATAGACTCTCCTGGGTGTCTCATAGCCTCCACATGAGTAGACGTGAGGTGGAGGGGGCTTTTGCCCCCCCCCCCCGCCCCCGACTCGCGCCTGGGTCTATGGATGCAATTTACATTAGTTATTTCGGCGCTCCCTCTTATGCATTTAGATATAATCGATTAAAAATTTGTGTTTTTGTGGTATATTTTAATGTCTACGTTTGCATATGGTATATCAGCATCCGAGTCATTTGGGTTAATATTTCTTACCAAATTGAGTTTTTATGGCCTGTTTAATGTCAACGTGCAAAATGATTGTTACAGCTGGAAATTGATGCAATATTTTCTCGTATGTTGCGCGATGTTAATCTGATATCTATACACTAGGCGAGGCTGGTAATTGGGGTATCTAGATAATGGATACTCTCCAACAGCTGACGCGGCCCTTTAACATGGCCCGGGTATTGAAATCGAGCAAGTTGACTGTAGGACTGGGTGCCAGGTGCAACGGTTCTCATGTCCGGCAAGTGATATAGGTGTGCTAGGACGATCTGGTTAGTTCACATGTTCCACGTTAACGATTAGAGTATTACGACCAGTTTAAATATGTTCATTCTATAATACAACATCATTCTAGCAAACCTCCCAGTAGCGCGTTCTGATGAGACAAACATATTGTCAAGCTTAAAAGGTAAGTGAATTTTTGATTGAAAAAATCTGATGCGAAATTAACTTTAAATATCCACCATATGTGGTGTTTGAAAGTCATTATCCATTAAACTTTGTTTTATGATGTGAGAGAGTTAGTTTTTTAACTCGTCCTCGAGGTGAGCCCTTCGCTTCAAATCGGTGGCATTGGATTAAAAAGTATACATGTACATGAAATTATTTAACTTGGTTATTACTGTCACAGAACGCTGTTTTCAATCCTGTCTTTTATAACACAACTACCACTATAATATCGACTGACCATAATATTAATATTCTGAACTTAATTAATTTGTAACCAAATTTCGCGAAGGAATATTAATTGTTGCAGGGGATATCTTAAACTTGTGGAACTATGAAGCTTCGATTTATTGCCCGTAGAATTGCAATATGTTACATGTAGCAGCGACCTATTTTCAGTCCTGTTTTAATTATGAAAATTCGTCTTAAACGAATGACCAAGTCTTAAGTTATGTTCTTTACAGTAACATTATTCGAAAAGACAACTTGGACATTTTATAATTTTAATATAGAGCAAATGTTTTAATTTCAACGAACTTTATTCGAAAAGACAATTAGGACATTGTATGATTTTGATATAGAGTAAATATTTTAATCCCAGCGAACTTTGTGGTGTAACATCTATGGCCTGTAGCAGGACTCCTGTTTCAGTCTTGTTGTATTTATAAAACATTCAAATGAATTATGTCGGCTACTTTCGTTTCAAACCTTCATTAGTGATTAATTTCAAACATAAAATATGAATATCTATCTAATAAAATTCCAATAACTCTTGTTTCAAATTAAAACATTATTCTAATTTATCTGATGGACTACATTATAAACTTTATTGATGTAGAAAGCTGTTTGAATTTCAATAGGCCCCGGTCACATGTGGTGAATTGTCAATATACAACGATAACATTGTTAAAACCACGAGATGCTATCAAAGATAATCTTTAAAGGAAGAAGTTAAGTATTGCTATCATAACAATTTTATCAATGTTTTTGATAAAGAATAGTTATTCTCATCGTTCTTAGTCTTTCGATAGTCATTATAAAGGATCACCCTTCGTTTTATACGAAAAGCTTTAACGGAACACTGGATACTTTGGAGACCTTAGGATATTTCACCATTGATATCGGAGTACAATAAAAATAATTAATAAGCTAGTGTCCACCACCTCAATCCTAAAACGATAGACGAGATTCAGCAATTACTTTCTGTAAAGTAACGCACAATCAAATTGCTTAGCATTCTCCTTAACCTGAGCAGCAATTTCTGACAATCGAACCTAGTGCACCATGTGTAATCTGTCTCACCCAATGCGAATCATCGACCAGTGTAATTGCTTATCACTGCTGAGTCTAAGCGGAAATGCCGATCATAAAACTCTGTCAAGACTTCCACCCAATGAATATTTACACTAAGTTTGAATATTCTACCTCAATAAGAATCAAGGTACTTGTTTTCCAAAGTGTTGCCCAATCAAATTGCTTATCATCTAACTTAGTCACGGTATGGATGGAATAAAACTATACCCCAACTTCCTCCATCCCTACTGAAAGTTATCGTGTTCCAAAATTTTGACCAACCAAAGTGGTTATCACTCTTCAAATCATTATCACTCCCAAGTCCCATTCAGACATCCTAAATAAAAATATTGCTTAAAAAAACTCTCACCAAAGTAGACTCAAGGTTATTGTGTCCCAATCATAAAATATTTATCATCGAACCCATTCAGATGATAAAAACCTACATTATAACCTGGTTTTGAAATTTTGTCTTCTCAAAATATTTGCTGCGTTTTTTTTTAAAGCGGCAAGGTTAACATCGACATTTATGTAGAATCCTATAAATTGTTATTAAAAATTGTGGTTCACACGAGACACGTAGGCCAACTGATCAGAAAAATTGAACAAGTTGTATCATTGAGGTAAAACAGATTGACTGTACACGCTTCTTATGTTTCAGGTATACTGCAGCTGGTCTGGTCCTCATCATTAACCCTATAGCATCAGCTATATCGTATGTATCACGTAGATAAACACTATAACAGCACTATAGCCAATACAGTATTGATATATTGATATTAAACACCTTTAATACTATCGCAATTATATTAATACAGACGTTTTAAACAAATATAGTCAGTCTATTTACTCTTTCCATGCACTGTATTGCTTGTTCTGTGTTTTGTATTTGTTAATCAACCAGGCTGCATTTTTCTACTAGCTATGGATATATAAACAAACTTACGAATTAAATAAAAAGAAATACTTAGTATTCTAAAATATTAATGATGTATAGATAAAATTTAATATTCTAGTATAAAACGGTCGATTTATCGATAAAAAGATTTCCCATCTGGTCCTTATACAAAGGTTCTATGAATATGTAGGACGGCGGACTTGGCAAGGGACAACATATAGTCGTTCGGATGGGAGAGAGAGAGAGAAATGGGGTTTAACGTCCACTCGACACAAACTAGGTCATTTTGGGACTAACAAATGGTTTTTTAATTTTATTTCAATAATTCGCTTGCGCGTAGGGGTCTTTAGCAGTGGGAGGAAACCGGAGTGCCCGGAGGAAACCCACGAGGTTGAGAAGGCGCCCCTATCTCCATGCCACATACGCTCACGCCAGGGATTGAAACCACAGCCGCAAGCCAGAGGTGACCGGCCAGCTAGAGGTCGAAGCGCGGCACTCTAGACCACTAGGCCATCCCAACCCCCCCGTTCGGATGGGAATACAAAAACAACACCCTGCATATTATCGTGCACATAAAAGAAACCTTGGCAGTTGGAATTCGAATTAAGAGTAGACCATAGCACACCGTATGGCGTATACCCGTCTTCATCAGTTCAGTCGGTGTCGAACAGTATGACGCTAAACCCCGGCCCCGTTTCATTTCTATATTTGAGAGTTCATATTTTAGAAAATATTTATGTAACCAGTAACAGACCTTGCAATCGAGTAGTCAATGAAATAAAAAGATTTCTTTTTACAGGACGAGGATCTTTATTAGATATCAACAAGTTTAACCTTGTCCTACATCATCATTAGTTACCGACTGACCCGAGCCGTCTGTAACAAGACTTTCAATTAATTGTTTTGTTCGTTCGGCTCGCGTTACCAAGGTAAACAAATTCATCTTGACAGAAAAACCCCGACATCTCAACAAGGAAATATTTACAAGGAAATGGATATTTTCAGAGAAATGGAGTGTAACGTTCACTTGACCCCCCCCCCCCAAAAAAAAAAACCCACATACTATATAAGTAATTTCAGGACTAACATATGGTTCAATTTTATCTTAATAATACGCTTGCGCGTAGAGGTCTTTAGCAGTGGGAGAATACTCGAGGACCCGGAAAAACCACGAGGTTGGGCAGGCGACCCCACTCCTCGTCAAGCACAACCTTGGAATCGAAACCACGCCAGCTGATACAATGACAGACCTTATGATAACCATTCGGCCATACAACCCCCGAGGTTTAGGTAGAGATTACATAAGAGACAGATAACCTGTATATAAATGACTCCTCATTTTACTTGGACTGCATGGTGGTGCACAAACTTGTAGAAACCAGCGATGACATCGAGAGTAGATTATGGTCTAGATAAGTTATTAATTTAGATAACATTACAGGCCTAAAGAACAAAGGCGTTTTACACTGAGGCGCTGGAGGCGCCAGCCTCCTCGCGAAAAAAATCAAAGAAGTTGAACAAATAAAACAGGAGATAAATGCTAAAACCAATGAGAAAAAAGAAATGTACCCTAGTTAGGGAGGGCCCTAAAGGCAGACAAAAGGGCCCCTCTGGCCAAGGGAAAGGGTCCCCGAATCTGAGTCAATTGTTTTCTTTACACTGTTCTGTCGAATCCACTACTGAATGAGAATGCAGTCATTGCACTGGTATGAAAATCATCAATCAAGCCCCCCCCCCCGGACCCCTGCGAAAGAGGGCCCTCAAAATAGTATAGCCTCCGCCATGATAAACCTTAAAACGCCACTGCTAAAGAAAGACCAGCAATAGACAGATTTAGGTCTTACATAATGTATTTTTTATTGGCGTTATGCTGCACTTGAGCCATGTCGCATTTCCGGTAAACATGACTTTTGGACTTAAAATAGCCCCCAAATCAAGTTACACTTCATATTTCCTACTTGTAACATAATGTAGAAGTTATTTTCAAGTACAAATATTATCGTAAACAGGACATAAATCGTACGTAGCGTAAATCTTAATAAGAATTCAATTATCTCACATGCGGTATACAGCCCATTGTGTTTACAAATTGGCAAATATTAGTAGCATTTCATATACACATGCCTATAAAAAACTTAAGTATTTTAAATTAATGAACAATACTATCTAAGACAGCTCTATAATATATAAAATGTGGCGATAAAATATAATTTACAACATACTTAGTAATTTATTTAAAGGGTATAGGTTTAAATATGTTGATATGATTGCTGACACGGGGAATATTGCTGTAATTTTTAGATAAGCTACGATCTTTGATTTAAATTTTTTTCACGATATCTCGT
This sequence comes from Patella ulyssiponensis, assembly GCA_963678685.1. Classification (NCBI taxonomy): domain Eukaryota; kingdom Metazoa; phylum Mollusca; class Gastropoda; family Patellidae; genus Patella; species Patella ulyssiponensis. Next base: position 80,697,066 of record OY783225.1, on the reverse strand, counting down.
AGGGTGTCTGAGAAAATTGACATATGTATATTGTGCTCTATCATAAATCGATTCAAACTTATCTAGCCATGCCTTCTTGATAAGATGGTATATTATTGTTACCAACAACATGTTTACCACTTTGATCTATATTATCTTGAATGATTTTATTTCTTTCTCGTTGCATCTCTAGTTGATCTCGTGAGAATGTGACGTAGTATTGCAACTGCGTCATATGGGCCTCCATGGCCGATTTTTTTATTTCTAATCCACCAATCAACATCTCCTTACATCGAGTGTCTTTACGTAGATTCTCATCTGCAATTTAATTCAAACAGTAATGTTATGTGCCCCATTAAAGGCAGATTGTTCACATGTATAACTCAAGAGTAAACGGAAACGTCGTTGTCCGCCGTGAAAAATTTACCTTATTATACAGCACACTGCATTAGCCCGGATGAAGGAGACAATTAGGGCGTTAAAACCTATTTCAGTTCATTCAAGTTGTACGAAATAGATAATATGATTATCATAATTTTGTTTATCTAAGACACATAGAGATGACTGAAATATATTTATAAACCAGTGATTTCCATGCAAAATACGCCCCCAATTTGCAAGAGATGGACAGAGGACAAGCTAAAAATCCGGATCAAGTTCTGACGGATTCCGATCTTTCGGTGAACGCCACACAATGGCTTAGCGATGACATATTTTTACGATCGTTACAAATGCATCATTTGTTGGAGCTGGACTATATGGTTTAAGTGAGGATGATGCTGGTGCATTTCCAGTTTTGGATGCCTATACCCAGTGTGTTTCAGTCATCGATTTGAAAAGCACTGTCCAGCGAAGCTTACAGTGGAATCGCCAACCAAGGAAAGAACAACCGTTGACATTGGTTAAACCACGGAGAAACACATGTCAATTATCATTGAAATCCTGCCAGCTTACGCTCTTACTGGATATGACATGGTTACATGCAGCTACGTCGTGGGGGAGGGTACAACTTTGAAAGTGTTTAGAGCTTGATTGTATTCTTTCTCACTCGTCGAAATAATAGACGATCAAATAGAATCATTGCTTGCACAGGTCATTGTATTTAAGTCAGCTTGTTATGGACAGAGTTCTAGAAATCTATGTCTGAAACACGCTTGAGGGTTTGGACATCTAAAACTGGAAATGTATCGTTATTATTCACCAAACCATATGTAGTCTTGCTCAACAAATGATACATTTGCAAAGAACGTAAAAAAGATCATCACCAAGCTAAAGAGTGGCGTTTACTGGAAGATAGTAATCCATTGAAACTTAATCTGGAACTGTATTGCTGGGAAAAGGATACTGCATTATGAACATTACATTCTCATCAGATGTGAATGCAAGAGTGACAGCTTATGTAGTACCTGTGCTTGTAGCTGCACTAACGATGTCTTAGAATATTTGAATTTACTATCATCTAATCACACCAAAACATAATAAACGATTTCAGTGTATTCCTTGGTCCCAAAAATATACGGTTAGACACCGAATATTATCATCCTAGAAACAATACTATGGAAGCTATCGGGGATTACTTGACGTGGCGGCCGTCTTTGACGCCATCTTGAATTTCTCAAAACGCTCAAGAGTGACCGAGGTTCACCCGGCAGATTCTGGAACAGGACACCCTAGACTACTAAAATCAATCATAAAATAAACTTTGTATACAATTTCCAGGTTCACTCGAAATGTTGGGTTTGGTGACCGGGCTAACGCCTTCGTAAGCTATACGTCGAAAGCAATCTATCAGTTATGGCGTTATCGAATAGTACTCAACGCTGGCGTGCGCTTGATGATATGTCCAATCCTTCTTGAGCTATGCCACACATATACAAAGTTATCTTACCTTTAAACCAATATCTTTGACATTGTTTTTTCTGTTTGAGTTTTATTTTCTTCAATTCTCGTGTTGTCTTGTCTCTAAGAGTTGCGATTTTTTTGGAAGTACGTCGTCGTTTCTTGTGATATGTAGACGTGGTTTGGGTGGTGCCATGTTCATGATATACCGATACACACACAACTTTTACAGTTTTCTCTGCTTAAATAATAAATAAAGAAGTTTTGATCAAGGGATTGTTTTGTAATTTGCGACCGAATTTAACTAGTTACATTAAGCAGCAGCGTTTCTGGGATTATACTTAGCGTGGTTAGCGCGTGTGCGCTGTATCATAAAGCCTGTCATTGAGTCAACTGGCGTAGATTTGAATCACTGGTTGAACGTGACAAAGAGTAGGGTCGCCTGTCCAACCTCGTGGTTTTTATCCGGGTCCTCCGGTTTCCTCTCACTGCCAAAGAACCCTACGCGCCCACGAATTATTGAAATAAAATTAAACCATATGTTAGTCCCGAAATGACCTAGTTAGTGTCGAGTGGACTTAAACCCAATTTCTCTCTCATTCATCCTTTCTCTCTTTTTCCCTCTCTTGGAAAAAAGAAGCATCTCGGCAGGATAACTGTTTCAATTTATGTCTTAAAGAGATACCCCAAAAGTATGACAAGTCCGTAGCCCTGTTTACCTTAGATTTAGCCGGAAGTGAGAATCACGAGGCAGTCAACTTCTAAATCAGAAAGAAAGGGTTAAGTGGATTTAGCCTTGTAGAAGTTATACTTGAAGCTATGTTTCCATCAATATTCCTTTGAATGCCGCGCCAATCCAAAGCAGCTGGATAACCAATAATCTATACTTGCGGAAGTAACAGCTTGATAAGTGGTCGACGCGCTTACCAAGTCACTCACAAAATTAAACATTGAAATTACTAAATTACGTGTCCGTGTTAAGAAAATTTAGCCATCCACGAAAAAAACCCACGAGGTTGGACAGGCGACCCTATTATAATTACGTAAAACCGTATAATGGAAACCACGCCAGTTGACTCAATGATAGACCTTATGATACAACGCACACGCGCTCACCATTCGGCCATCCACAAGCTGAAACTGGTTTATTTCTTAACATTTGGGCGACTGGTTTACACACTTAAAGCCATTTGCAGCAATGGAAAGCCTGTACAATTTCCCTTTTGATAACGGTCAGTTCTGAAGGAGATAAATACCTGTGATGTTATTTGGTTGATCAAGCGGACAAAATGGACGTGTTTTCTGCACAAAAACTTTAATCAACAGAGCTGATGCCACTACAGCTTTACATAAAAGTTTTAAATAGAAAATCTGAAAAATAAGAATAAACAGTCGCAATAAATTATTTACACAACGCGACATGTTCATTTCAACAAAATTATTACTGTATTTCATTTGCATGCATTGTTTTACAATCCGCATCATAATTTAAACCATATTATTAAACTTCCCCAACTGATGCGTAAATTATGATGTGGGCTACACAATTTTGATTTTAAGGCTGCTAAAATAAATGTATGCAATAAGTCCGTATAAAAGCTGAGAATGAAATGAAATGGGGTTTAACGCCCCACTTGTCAGTGCCTATACATGGCTGATGAAGACGGACATCCACAATACAATGTACTATGGGGTAAATTTTGCCCATACAACCGCGCTACGGCTCACTCGTGTATCACATTCCAACTGTCAAAGGCTCCTTCATATGCACGCCAATATGTACACGAGACCTCGGTTTCCCTCTCACCCTAACGACTATACACTGTCCTTGACAGTCCCCTGTCCCACCAACCACGTTTGAAAATCTCGAGGAACTTTCTCTGTCGGCGCAGGTTATCAAGCAGCGTCTTACTCAATGAGTTACCGCGGCTACCGCCTCCCTACGACTGCACTTTAGTGGTGATGCATGTTTTCTTGTTTTCTCAACAACAACAACAACAAAAAAAAAAAACAACGCATTCCTGACCCTGAATGTGGATCACACATTTAAAAGACAGTAAAACTAATTTTTCTGTTTCAATCTAATCTTTCTTTTTCTTGAGTTACGGTTAAAGCCATTAACCTCTCGACTTCCTACAAATAGGTGGATGGATGACAACTACATATTTTCCTACTTTGTGTACGACATAAACATGTTTACTTAAAACAAAATACATTATTAAACATGCTTTGTGAGAGAGAGAGAAAGAGAGAGAGAGAGATGGGGTTTAACGTCCACTCGACACAAACTAGGTCATTTTGGGACTAACACATGGTTTCAATTTTATTTCAATAATTCGCTTGCGCGTTGGGGTCTTTAGCAGTGGGAGGAAACCGGAGTGCCAGGAGGAAACCCACGAGGTTGAGAAGGCGCTCCTATCTTCATGCCAGATACGCTCACACCAGGGATCGAAACCACAGCCGCAAGCCAGAGGTGACCGGCCAGCTAGAGTTCGAAGCGCGGCACTCTAGACCACTAGCCATCCCCCCTCCCCCCAGCAGCTTTTTGAAGGGATACAAGAGTACTTCAACCGATAAATACCAGCTTCTCCGGAGTGTTTGGATTTATATTCGGACATCAGTCAGGTTCATTCAGCAGGTTGGAGAGTCATTTCCGTTGGGGGGGGGGGGGGGTGCGCGTCGCATTATTATAGTGGCGTGGTTTCGGTTACCGGTACCCAATTGTACGTGACAAGAAGGACCCAAGGGTCCAGATTTGTTTTCTCCGTGTCTTCCCACCCCCACCGCAATAACAAAACCCTATGCGCAAGCAAATTACTGAAGTTAAAATGACCATGCCACTCCAGAAATGGCCTAGTTTGGGTCAAGTGGACGTTACAGTTACTTCAGTTATAGCATGGGTTCATTGGGTTGTATACGTCGAAGACAGGAGCGCAATTCCGAATCTTAATGGATTCCTGTTCCTCAACATGAGCAGCAAATAAAACACACGCTTGTATTAAAGTTATATGGGTGTAGTTGGGCCTTTTGCACTTTGCACAAACAGACAGACAGGCTAGGTAACAACAATATACCCCATATTAAATTATGTTTTAAAAACTAAAAGGTAATTGACCTGAACTGCATCACGGACTTACAATATTAAAAAGTTCTTCGTGGTCAGTCTGGGTGATCCGCAACAGGAAATACAAATTCAGTCGTGGACATGATTCGTTGTTACTTGTCGACAGTGTACTGTTGGAAGAAAAAATAAAACGCCATTAGTTTTAAATCAATATGCATCACATTGAATGAAATGGGGTTTAATGTCCTACTTTTCTGTGGGCCTACTAACCTAAGTAATGAAGACAGACATAGGCCTACGCCATAGACCTACAGTTTACAACTGTCAAGGGTTCTTTTGCGTACACACAAACTTGCACACAAAGGCGCTCGATTAGACACTTCAAGCTCTCCGTCCTACATCCCTGACAAGGGGAAACCACGCTGGAAAATATCTGGGTTTTTCACGGCCAACACCGGCACCAGGATCGAACCCCTGACCACCCGAGCTGGTTAATGAGCTTTTTTCATTATTAATTAGATGGCGCTGAGTAGGTGAGATCGAAAGAGTGATGTCTGAAGGCCTGAGGCTGATCATGGTTTGTGTGGCAGCTCCACCAATTGTGTCGAGAAGTTGGAACCCATCATGAATGCTTACCACCAACATAATTCCCCAACTGGCACCGCAAACAGACAGAGAAGATGGATGACAGAAAACAACCAACACATCTGCGTGAGCTGGCACTTTACTTCATCGACACTTTCCTTCATTTTGACAATTTTTCCTACCCACCATGCGTCGAAAGTTCGTCCGTCCAGTTGTCTTCGTAAGTCCTGTCGAGCGTCAATCGTTTTCGTCTAAAATGGAGTCTTCTTTTTTGCCAACCGTTGTCAACCAATCAATGACGAAAGAGGCCACATGACGTCATTCTTTGAGGAGAATGGAGGTAGGAAGTCTGGGCTATTTAAACCTCTATCTCAATAGTTTCTATAATAATTTAAAAACAAGAAATATAATTCAATATTGTCATTCAATTTGATAAGAAATAGAAACGATTGAATCTAAATCAATTTATATTAGATTATTATTTTCAAGCGACCTACTTTTGTCCATTTCTATGTGCCATAGAATAGCGATTTAGCACCTTTTAAACAGGAAAATGAAGGATTGTGATTTAACGCCAAGTCATCGCAAATCAATGGCTAAAGAAAAAGTTATTATCATTGACAAAAAAAAAAATAATAAAATAATGTTATTGTCATTGACAAAAAAAAAAAATGTAATTGTCCATCCCCCTTTAACGTACTGTTCAGTAAAATATGATTAGCCTACTCTAGTATAATAGAAACATTTGAAAGTGATTAATTGCAAAGGGTTAACAGGGGCAGATCTAGGAATTTTGAAAAGGGGGGGGGGCGCAAAATGAGGGCACTTCCTGCGGAGACGGGGCACGCCACTGCGAGACGGGTTGGTGGGGGGGGGGTCCCCCGAGACAATTATCCGTCATGTCCTTGCATCTGTAGACATTCCAAGAGCTATAGCTATTTGGCCTATAATTTTCGTCTAAGTAAACGTTCGGAGAGGACATATTTGGGTCTGAAAAAAGGCACTTTCAGTAGTAAAAAAGGGCACTGTTGAAAATGGGGGGGGGGCGCCTCTCGCGCCCCGCACTGGACCCGCCTCTGGTTAATTGCTTGTAACAGAGGGTCACAAGCAGATTATAGTTCAAAATATCAAATTTACCTTGATCCCCCAAATCTCGAGTCTCGCGAGTCTCCTTTATGTTAATCCTTAAATACTGCCTTAATCTCAATAGTATTGAATGCACCGATGTCATTATGGTATAAAGGGACAAGTTCCTTTCTATTCAATAGCTATGAACAAAGGCGGATAGTCACACCATAACGACAAATAAAATTATACAGGGTTTGCCATAATTAACCGCCCTCTTTCACGCAATTAAAAATGAGACCGGCTACTCTGGCGCTTAGCCCGCAGTTGAATCAAAACAAAAATATCTTAGTAAAATATACCCCTTTAAAGTGAATTTGGAGGTATGACTCGTCAAGTATGGTTTGCAAGTTTCGTCGACCTATGGTTTATTTTACCTTACGTGTTGCAAGCGTGCATATGGAGTGTCTGGTTAATCGAGAATACAGTTGGGGCTTTATTATCAACAAAAAATTAGCAACGACTCTTCATGCCGAATTTACTATAGATAACCGATCATTAGCCGGACGTATGGCAGTTTACTATAACCTAAATGTGTGTATGATATTATCTTAGCGTGGTGAATAAGGTTACAAGATCGAATAATGGGTAAGTTTAGAGTTATTTTTCGTCTGCTTTTTTGTAAGTGGCGCTTTGTAATAATAAATAATTTGTATGTTTTCAATTGAACTTGATATATATCAATTGCATTTCTTTTTGGGGAATTTTTGTTTACATTGAGACCACATGCTATATATTCTTTTAAAATAATATCGATGATATATTGGGTACCTTGCCCAAAACACCTTTGACTTTGATTTTATTTTTCATTTGTACAGAGCTTTGAAAATCCATATGCTACGCAGTACGTTAGCCTCCATCGTATTCGTAATTTGTATGCAAATCCAGCTTTTATGAACTGAATGATCTGCTACTTCAGGCAATCTTTATCTATCAAAATAGGTTTTGAGATCAATAGGCAACACTGGGAAACCCCAACACAACGGAATTTTTTGAAGGCGTGTTCTAAAAATTAATATCGGAATCCTCGTCAGTGTCGTATTCCTAACCTAAGATGGAGTTGTTTCCCCTTGACCGTAGTTCTTTCAGAAATACTGAGATAATTATTTTTGTATCAGGGGCGGATCCAGGATTTTCAGAAGGTGGGGTGGCTTGCTGCACTCACTTGGGAGTGCGAAGCCTGGCCCGTGATTTTTGAGTGGACAAAAATGCCCACAAGGATTAATTTCATACTAGTACTGCCAATTACGATTTCCAACCTAAACTATTTTTGTTCTTCTTTCCCGCGAGAATACATGGTGTAGAAGGCAACTACCTACAGTCTATGGTGACCTGCAGAAGCAATCCCGTTGCGTTGTCCCCCTAAGTCAAACACGCGTTCAGTTTGTGAAAAGGTTTATTATGTTTATTACATCAGTACGTTGCGTTGCGTTGAGATACAGCTTTAACTTTATGCGTTACCGTATTCGTTAATAATGGCACACATGTTATACGTTAATAATAATCATTATAATGCACTATACTATGTTTCTTACAAACGAACACGTTTCTTACAAACGAACACGAACACGGTTTCACTGAAATTATAAAAAATAACAGCGAATTACAATACTATATACTATTACAACAATCTGATTAAAACACAGATCCAATTTCGTTTCGTTTTTTATAGTTCAAAATTTCGTTTTTACTTGTCTTCACTACTCTTGGATCTGGAGGACTTGTTATTTAACCGGTGTTCTGGCTGAAATGAGGGGTCAGCCAATCAAATGGTCTGTCGAATCGACCGTTTGACCTTTTCATGCGTGGAACTGTGGGTAGATATTACCAGCCAACGACGTCTATACTAACACCAGCGGATAGAAATCATAACAAAACACAAGTGGATTTTGAAAAGCATGGCGATCGCTAATTGGTTAATCGAATGACTGACGTTATCGGGTCAAATGTCCCGTGCTTGATACCTGACGTCATAGAACGTGAGCGTCCACTATAACTAGTTAGATCTACATGAGTGTAGGCCATCGAAAGTATAAAAAACGAAACGAAATATAGATCTATATTTTAATTAGATTGACTATTACAATGAATAATGTAAGTAAAAGATATAAGCTTAAACTAAACTGATAACCAAAGCTTTTGGCCTAATGAAATTACATTATCCTATCAATCGTTATCAAAATCCTGCGTCTGCCTCATTTGGCAAGTCGCCAAATCTTACACAAACCCATGTGCGCGGTTGACTAACTTTAAATGACCAAAAAATCAACATATATTTACGTTAACAATACACGAATTTTACATAAAAATGCTCTATAACCTCTTATAAGATATTCACAACAATATAAAATTCACTTGCAACTTGTGAGGGGACTTAGGGACGTTGTTTTATCGTTGCGTTTTCGTTTGCTGCTCTCACGGCAGCCATCATGGCGTCATAGAACTGTACTATTATACGATCTATGATGGCGTTTACATAGTTGCGCATAGTACAAATTATGAACTAGGATTATGCAACGTCTAATTTACAGACACGGATCAAATAATGATGCAAATAAGGACTTCTGCCGTAACACATGGAGCTAAAAATTGTTCGCCACCGCAAAAAAATAGAGGAGGCGCGCGCCGGTTGCGCCCCCTCCATATTCCTGAAGCAATGACCCGAGAAATCCCTCTCTGGCCATTGCTGGAATAGCGTCTGTTTCTTGAACTTATGCGGGAGTGTGTCTGTTCTTTACGTTCAATGAAAGCTATCACTTAAGTCTAACTACAGCAACATGACAGTCCTTCGTTTAATCTGGGTCTTCCCTAAAACTTTGGACAGTGATTTAATGTATTAAAAACGGTGAAAGTATGTTGTTTCCAAACAGTACTGTTTACATTTCATTCGACTTGATAGCCTCGTTTGTCACGCAATTAGTTTTATTGCAGTATTCTGCTATGCACGGGTTAATTAGGCATAATAAAATCGTGAGCCATGACTTAACGTTATGTAAACATATTAAAATTTGGTCCAATATTGGCACTCGTTTTAAATGTAAAGCTTTTGCAGGGCAGCTAGTGATTGGTTGGTAGACGGACTATTGACCAATCAAAATTTAAAACAACAATATCCACTCATAATAGCAGTGTGTAGTAGGATTACATCTAATCACACGCAACACTGCGCGGATCCGCGCCTGTGTATACTTAATGTGGTCTGTATAATGAATTCAAGTTTAGGAAAAAATAAATAACCGTTTGTTTTTTCATAGTTTAAGTTGATGTGCTCATTTATAACTTATATTTGTGTCCCGTTTTCTATGCGTTTGATTGTTACCTCTGTAAGATATGTGTACTGACACGCTATTGTTACGTTGTGAAATGTACGCAAGTTACCCGGAAGCTACAAAGAGGTATTACATGTCCAAATAGCTATTACCTATTTAGTATACAAATTATCGGTTATGGTATCTATCAGTCGATAGTTTTACTTAAGTATCTGAAATAACTACGAGACGAACAATATTCTATCGCCAATTGAATATGGTCTACAACGGACCCACTATAAATACAATAACTTAAATTCGAGTCAGATCACTTTTACGGAATTTGTTAATACAAGCAAATACGTGTAGCCGTTATACATTGATTGTGCTTGTTTTTGTAGCTAACTCTTTCATAAGATTTTACAAAGAGAGATAAAACAAAGACATAATTAAATCAGTTATTTTCAGATAACTTTGAGATAACAAAGTGCTTAAGTTACGAGACGTGTGTAAATTTAAAGCGATGGCAAGTAGAACGAAACCAATAAAACGAAGAATGAATAACCAGTCACACGCAATTATCGACGGAGGGATGTTGACGAAACCCACCAGGGGCCGGTTGCTCAAAATTAAGTTATTTTAACGATCCGTTAAACTAACGGATCGTTATCTTTCATGCGTCCTTTGTTAATGGTCCGTTAAATTTCTGTTGCTGGAAAGTCAATTTCATTATCCGTTAAAGTTAACGGGGCTTCCAGCAACAACTTTTCTCTCCGTTAAAGTTAACGATCCGTTTACTCCATGTTAACGGATCGTTAAAAGTTAACAGAGCTTTGAGCAACCGGCCCCAGGGCGTAAAATAAGGTTTAATCTTCGCAGCGCGGCATACCCCGCGCAGTGTTGCGTTTGATTAGATGTAATCCTACTACAAACTGCTATTATGAGTGGATATTGTTTTAAATTTTGATTGGTCAGTAGTCCGTCTACCAACCAATCACTAGCTGCCCTGCAAAAGCTTTACATTTAAAACGAGTGCTAATATTGGACAAAATATGTTTACATAACGTTACGTCATGTCTCACGATTTTATTATGCCTAATTAACCCGTGCATAGCAGAATGCTGCAGTAAAACTAATTGCATGACCAATTGCAATCTGATTAAAACACAGATCCAATTTCGTTTCGTTTTTTATAGTTCAAAATTTCATTTTTACTTGTCTTCACTACTCTTGGATCTGGAGGACTTGTTATTTAACTTGTGTTCTGGCTGAAATGAGGGGTCAGCCAATCAAATGGTCTGTCGAATCGACCATTTGACCTTTTCATGCGTGGAACTGTGGGTAGATATTACCAGCCAACGACGTCTATACTATAAACACCAGCGGATAGAAATCATAACAAAACAAAAGTGGATTTTGAAAAACGGCGGTCGCTAATTGGTTAATCGAATGACTGACGTTATCGGGTCAAATGTCCCGTGCTTGATACCTGACGTGATAGAACGTGAGCTACCATTATAACTAGTTAGATCTACATGAGTGTAGGCCATCGAAAGTATAAAAAACGAAACGAAATATAGATCTATATTTTAATTAGATTGTTGCATGACAGACGAGGCTATCAAGTCGAATGAAATGTAAACAATACTGTTTGGAAACGAACATACTTTCACCGTTTTTAATACCTTAAATCACTGTCCAAAGTTTTAGGGAAGACCCAGATTAAACGAAGGACTGCCATGTTGCTGTACTTAAGTGATAGCTTTCATTGAACGTAAAGAATAGACACACTCCCGATTAGTTTAAGAAACAGACGCTATTCCAGCAATGGCCAGAGAGGGATTTCTCGGGACACTGCTTCATCAATATGGGAGCGCGGATGCACGAGCGACGACTGACAAGCTGTATGACGTGGCCTTGTCGGCACTGGGTTGGGGGGTAGATGTCCGAATGGTTATAGTACGTGTGCGCTGTATCACAAGGTATGTCATTGCATCAACTGGCCTGTTTTCGATTTCCTGGTGTAGGCGTGACAGGATTGGGAGTAAGATGGCCGAATGGTTAGCACATGCGCGCTGTATCATAAGGTCTGCCATTGCGTTACTGACGTGATTTCGATTCCCCGGTTGTACCTGATAAGGAGTACGATCGTCTGTCCAACCACATGGGTTTTATCAGGGTCCTCCGTCCGATTCCCCACCACTGCGAAAGACCTCTATGCGCAAGCGAATTACTGAAATAAATTTGAACCATGTGTTAGTCCCGAAATAACCTAGTTTGTGCCGAGTGGGCGTTAAACCCTATTTTCTCCCCCTCTCTGTGACTGAGTTTCGTCTTCTTTCTCTTCTTAACTTTCGCTTTGGTCCGTTACTCTTGCTCAACCTTGGAGGGAAGTTTTTTGTCTCTTGCCGACATTGCTTTTCAGGCCAAAGACAACCCTTTTCAAAGTGAAAGTGAAATGACAGTCAAGGACACAGCGGATCAGATACCAAGCCTACTGAAATATCTGAGTGAGCTGATGCGGATGGCGATCACTCGACTCATTTGAGTGAGTCGATCGAGCGCCAGCTGATCTGATCTGTGCTACTGACCACCATAAGAGGAAACGCCCATTAAGGGTCAGGAGGCATCGCTATACCTTACACTTTTTCAGAGCATTATACTATTTTTTTTTTTCAGAGCACGGTTTTCTTATTTTCGAAGCACGGATTTTTCATTTCGAATCACGTTCGTTATTTTAGGCCCTGGGACCCATTATATTACCAAAGCAATGATAACGTACATTACCAGGTATTCATTTAAGATGTTAAAGTTCGTTACAATCAGAGCCTTATCTTTATATAAGGCTCTGGTTACAATTGTTTCGGGAATATGGCCCATCGTTCATGCGAATTCACCGTTTCGGTGAGCCCCCTGGTGCCTATTCTAAAATCAAGAGAAATAAACTGGGATTAACGTCTGAGTTTTCTTTTCTGTATCGACCAGACTAAAGCAGACGGACATTCGCCATGCAGTGCGCTACGCCTAATCTTCATCGAATTCCGACTGCCAAGGGTTCTTTTACGTGTACGTCAATTCGTTGGGGGGTTGGGTGGCCGAATGGTTAGCGTGCGCGCGCTGTATCATACGGCCTGCCATTGAGTCAACTGGCGTGGTTTCAAATTTCCGGTTGTACGTGGCAAGGAGTAGGGTCGCCTGTCCAGCCTCGTGGATTTTCTCCGGGTACCCTGGTTGCCTCCCACTGTTAAAGATCCCTACGCGCAAGCCAATTATTGAAATAAAATTAAACCATATGATGTTAGTCCCGAAATGACCTAGTTTGTGTCAAGTGGACGTTAAACCTCATTTCTCTCTCTCTCTCACGTCAATTCGTACCACCCGAGCTAAACTATTCCTTGCTATTTCGCATATTAAAAGGGGAATCACGGTGGCTAAGTGGATAAGGCGCTGGTTCGCTAACCTGGAGGTCGGGTGTTCGATCCCTGCATTGGCCGAGAAAGTTCATCTCGATTTTCCGGCGTGATTTCCCCTTGTCAGTGATACAGAAGGAGGGCCTGACAAGGACAGCTGCCTGGTCATTCGGATGGGACGAAAAACCGAGGTCCCGTGTACATATTGGAGTGCACGTAAAAGATCCCTTGGCAGTTGGAATTCGATATAAGAGTAGGCCGTAGCGCCGCTGCCCGGGCAAAATTTCCCTCATAGCACACTGTATGGCGGATGCCCGTCTTCCATTAGCCCAGGTTAGACGCATAAGAGTAGGACGTTAAACCCCATTTCATTTCATTTCATTTGCATATTAAAAGATTATTCAATACGTTAAGCAATTGTTGGTGCAAAATTTATTATTATAATATATTCCACTTAACTTGTAAAAAGGTCCGATGGCCTTATGTAATAGTCATCGGACCTTTTTACGGGTTAAAAAGTTTAGTATGCGAAATGGCAAGGAATAGTTTAGCTCGGATGGTACGAATTGACGTATACGTAAAAGTTATGGCTGTATATGTTTCCATGATTCTCTTAATGTTTAGAACAGTTATGGCTGTAAATTTTTCCATGTTTCTAATAATGAAAGAATGAAATCACATGATATATAATAGTAAGGGTAGGAGGACCGCACTACACACAAAACAAAAATCCACAAGGTAAAACTGCGGACAAGACAGAAAATAGACATTGCATAGAATAAAAAAAATATCAAATCAAGTGAATGGTTGCGTGGGCCACCAGCCGTAAGCTTCCACTGTGCTGTACAGTTCCTACCCATGCCTGTTATATAACTATGTACATATATAAACAATGCAAAGACTTGGGCCTAAATATATTTCAAATCATTTATAGCATTTATTATTATTTACCATTCATTACATATTGAACGACTTACTCCACCAGTCCAATTAAACGATTTAACTGTCATCATTGTATATATTTAATTTGGAATTCCTGTCTTCATTAACCGAGTCGGCGGAGAAAAGTAGGCCGCTAAACGCCATTTCATTTCATTCATTAGCCCAGATGTTGCCGAAAAGTAGGACACATTAAACCCAATTTCATTTCCTTTCAATAGGCCAGTACGTGCAGAAATATTGAATGCTAAACCCCATTTTCTGCAGTTGGTGCAGAAATATAGGAAGTTGAACCCCATATCATTTCATTCCTTATTTGCAATTCTTCTATCTTAATCTTATTTTTAGAATCCCCTGAGCTTACACAAACTAATGAAGCTTACTGCCAGAGCTCGATTGATCCACAAAGCATCTTCAAACACATTAAACTTCTCAGCTCATAACGTTGCATACACACGTAAGATTAACCGAGATGTTACTATAATTTCGGATTTATGTGTGTATCGTGCAACGGATCCAAAAGTTCTAGAAACTTACCATCGTTATTCTCACTTTTGTCTGCCCCCGGCCCTCACCCGTACCCACTCTCGGCTGCAAAAATAAAACAGGGTCTCCAACTTAGCTTGCATATGATTAAATTCCTGTTCGTGATTCTGCATATCCTATAGGAAAATATATTATGTCAGAAACCCGCACCTCACGTAGTCAACTTTTAAGAAGTATTAGAGCAACCGACTGACGGTTTACCCACGTACGAAAGAATACAAAATACGTTACAGAAGTTAAGAGTCAAGTCGTAACATCAAGGTAAAGTTCTTTCTAGAAAAACAAGTGCAAAAGCTAAGGGTGTCGTTTAGTTTGGTGACGTTTGTCAGCAGTTTGTTTTCGGGATAAAGCTGTGTGCGATTCGAAATGCCTTTCATAAACAAGACACCGGATTGCAAGAAGGTACTGACTAAAGAAATGGAAGGTGTGACAAACGAAGCTTTTCATTCAGGGGATATTGAACAAGGAGCACCCCAAAATGAACCACCCAAAGTGGGAAACATCGGGGATGTTAAAGTGGAAGATACACACACAAACAAAGGGGATGAAGTCGAAATTGTCTCCAAAGTCAAAGCTGTGAAAACATTTCTGTGTAAGTTATGCAAATATCGAAATAAGTTTCTTTACCCACACTTCAGAGATAATATTTAACTCTCATGCACTACTAAACGATCTATTTTTTTCAGAGACTAAGTTCCCCATTGTTAAAAGCATCAATGATCGTATTTGTTAGTTCAAGTGCTTTGCATTGCCAGTTATGTAGCTTCAAAAAGTCAAGCATATTCACCAAGGAACAATTTGGCCTAATTTTATTAGAGAACAAGTTATGAGGCTGAAAATACTTCATGCGACCACATGAACACACCTCTTACTTTGTTTCGTTTTGTATATTCTTATAACTTGACCATAATTCAAATCATACCTTACAATATAGTTTACTTACCTAATTTCTTTAATGATTGTGCCACGTCAAAATAATGAGTTTTACTTTGTGTTAACCAAGATCAACGGAATCGTCTTTAGGCCGAACATGGTTTATCGTGAAATAAAACAATCATATGAGTCGCTAAATCCTATTTTGGTTGATGACTTAAAGTGCGAGAATTATATTACGACACTGGCAAAAAAAAGCAGACGGTACATCGCGCGATTGTTTATTGATAACTTCACAATCGTTCAGCAGCATCAACGAATAAACACAATCTTCTAGCTGATAATAACGACCGGGTCCCCAGCTGAAATGGACGAAGAGCGGTACTTAACTTTAAATAAGGGGTGCAAACGCCTAGAAAATCGTAAAGTTGTACACAACAAATCTCTGAATATCAAGATGAAAACTGTATTGGTTTTGTTAAATGAGTTTACTTACTGACATGTTTCTGTGAATGTGTCGACCACCTTAACTTCATTTGGTAAACATTGTCAAGTCCTTTCAGTAAATAAAAGTTTTGTTTAGCGAAGCTTTGGAAGGTATTGATAAACAAGTTGACATCGATCGTGGCACATTATTTTATTTACACTAGATTTTTAACTTGTAGTCCTTAACAGAAATATTGAGCTCGATCACAATAAAACTTGAAAACAGGCAATATGGCCCAGAAGATACATCATACCAGTTTTCGGGATATTGGATATTATGAAGTTTAGCGTTTTAGGAAATAGAAACACGTCTATCTCTCTGATATCGTAGACAAGAACCAAGGGAGACCGAACCTTACATCATATTAGAATATTATTTTGTATTGGGGGAATAGCGTTAAGGTGCCCCTACTTCACTATTCGTCTTAGTCCGACTTTGGTGAAAATGTCAGGGATCAGCTCGAAGATCTTATATTGAGGGTCTGTTTTCGGGAAGAACAGGTCTTCAATAAATATTTCCTTTTTCCCATGTACATTTTATATATTGCATTCTTCTCCATAACCTCACGTAATGAATTGATACTTTAGGTTTCGTAAACGTTCTTTCTCAACCAATTTCGTTACAAGTTTACATTATTTCTCCCGGGGTGATTGATCGTTGACTTTGTAGTTATGTTATCATATATATCTGAACTGATCTGTGTTTTCATCATACTTACCTGAACCGTCTTTTCATCATACTTAATCCATCTGTGTTTCCGTTATACTGAATTGATCTGTCTTTTCATAATACTCAATGGACCTGTCGTTTCGTCATAACTTACTTGATCTGTCTTTCCATCATACTTAATTCATCTGTCTCTTCGTCATGCCTTAGTTCTTCTTGTGGAATGGAGCTGTGAACCGGAATCATTCCGCTCAATTTCCCTCAGGGCTCGCCGGTAAAGATTCCTGATTGAACATCCACGGTACATGTGTATCATCACGGATGGCCACGATGTCTGCAGTGTACACCGAGCAATTATTCGACAATTTCGTGCTCATTTGGCAGGTTGACCCATTCATTGGACGGTCAAATATTGTATTAAATGGAGGTTGGCCAGAGATATTTTGTGTTTGGTAATCACGAGATCCCCCCGTTTCAGTTCCCCCGCTGTTTACATCATACCCTGACCAAAGCTCTTTTTCAATGGGACTTTGACGAGTTAGTTTTTGTTTATGCTAACAATGCTTGAGGATGTGTGGTCTCCAGGTTAAGCATCGATCAAAGATTACTCCATGGAATTTGGTCTTTCAAATCGACGACTTTCCCGTTCATATACAACTTTCTTTTTACATTCTAGTATTCTATTACTCCCTGAGACTTAAAGCTCTCGAAGACTTTTCTCGAAACTTGCATAGTAACATCTATCGAAAACCAGCGCCCAATCTTACTTTTCAAAGCTTAAAAAAGCCAATAAGCAATTTTCTTTATTTTACATTAAACAACACCATGGACTTAAAGTATGCTTTAAAAAGTAATTATGAAAATGTTTAAAAAGTTGTCAATGTGAATACTTCGCCCATTTACTTGAAAGATTCAGCACAAAATATTAAGCCGTCGGAAATTAAGGTCGCCATATTTACGGAACGAGTATACGTATAGCAGTGACCGCCCTAGACATTCGCCAATTAGCCAATGACGACAAATATTTTTATTGGCGAATAAAGTGATGATTCTGGCGAAAATTTTGGCGAATGAATTATTTTGTAAATCTGTTAATATTAAAGTTGAAATCGTTCGATCATTCAATGGAATGTCTATTTTTAGTACATTAATTACTCTAGTCTCAATCGTACAAGTCGCAAATCAGTCAATGTCACAATGTCACGCATTAAAACGACTGAAAGATCGTGTCTAGAGACTATACAACACAGTTACGCCCCTTTTGTGTGGCACTGCACTGTTTACATATTATTATGCTCGCCGCTTGCCGAGTGTACATTCGCTTCACCATAGATCGTATACAGTTCTATGGCTTCACTGCAAGTAGCGATGTTCCGATATGACACCTGTCGGTTTTACCGATATCAGATATTGACAGCGAAGTATATCGGCCAATACAAATAAATTACCGATAGTGGTGGATATAAAACCATTACACATTAAAATGTCTCGAATGGCATGATGATCTATGTAGATATTTGTCTTTATTTTAGTCGGGAAACGCACGGTACTTTTACTATTTTACGGCGGGAATCAACATAAATTTAAACCCTGTGTTGTTGAAGTAATAATTGGGCCACGCTTCTTACGCAATCGTCAAAAATATACACCATCCATCATGAATTAAATTATTTGCTGTATCATTAATGGTCGAGATTATCATATTTTAAGTGTTAATTACTATATAATTCCTTACAGTAATCGGCACGGCATCTGTATCTATACGTGTGCATTTAATAGTTCATGCGGTAATGAAATGATACATCAAAGCGATACCTTCATGACCTGTTTGTCAACAGTGGCTATCACGTGACATTCTCCCGCGATTTCTAGAACTATTGTTAAAAATAAAACATCTAATGGGAACCTATTTGTTGATAATATTATTAATTAATAAAGTATGATCTTTATTATGAGTTTTTATTTGTCGATACAATAACCAAGCATAACAATATAAATCACTAAATTATTTCTAAATTTATATCGGCATCCAGAAGCCGGAATGTATTAGACAGTGATTACGTGACATCAAAGTAATATCCCCCCTTTCATCCTTTATTCCACCACGCGCAAACCACGTGATATTTCCCACCTTTTCCAAAACTTCTACTCATATATTGACAGACAATATAGTGAACTAGATAAAACGAAGTAAAAAAAAAAAAAAAAAAAATACGTAGCAATTTAGATAAAGGATACTCATAAGGATTTTGTACTGTTTATTATTTCCTTTCTACGGCTGCTATGAGTCTTGTATTACCGGTACGTTTAAAAAGCAACAAGCACGTAGTTTCATTTTTAATTAACAAACATATAGTAAAAATGATATAAAATATTTGGCTAAAACTTTCTGAATTGGCTAATAAAATTTTGATTTGGCTAAAAATTTGGCTAATGGTTTTAAGGGTCTAGGGCGGTCACTGGTATAGTACATTTAAAGAACTTTAATATATTGTTTATCTAATGCAAAATATAAACATGATTATTCGGCAACTTCTAGTGGCTCTCCGTTAGGACAATAAAATTGTCGCTAATGAAAATCTGATTGCATTTCTTCAAGGTTTCAGATAGTTGCATGGAGCCAAAATAACGATTTTCACACAGATTGCTCTCTCTGGTAACTCTTTTACAATTCAGTATTGTATATTTGATATCTCGATATAGTTTGCGTTACAGTGTTGATATTTGTCAACGTCTGGTTTAGAGTTTAGAAGATTAGTAATCGTTTCTATCAAACTCGGCCTAGTGCAAAATTGTCGAATAGTTGCGCATGTGTTGAAATGACATAAAATTCCGAGATGAATCAATAAAATGATGGGAGATTTTATTGTGGGGGAACAGTCATAGCCTATGTTACCCCCCCACCCCTTTATCGTTTGAACTGAAACAAAACCCGCTCCTTGAATATTAACCCATTATTCTAAAGATAAAATTAAAAATCGGTACATTTCATTCATTTTACGTTCGGCCATGTAGTGGTTGACTGGTATGAAACATTTCACAACAAGATGAAAATTAAACGTATTTCAGCGTGTTACACAAACTTGTGTTTGAAGTAGGATTTTTACATTGACACCGGATTTGAACGTTTGCTATACTTAAAGTTAGCCTTTAAAGGTTTTCCTTCATTCTTTTTTAAAAACATTATCACGGTTCATTTTTGAATTTTTATACGCCAACATTTTCATGTAGACGTTTGTCGCCGTCCATGTCCGTCTGCACGTCTGTTCACATTTTGTTTGTGGACGCTGTCTATCCGATTTTAATGAAACTGGAAATGTAGGTTTATATCCCAAAGCATGTATCAGACCGTAACTTCGTGGATTATTGGCGAAAAATCATGTTTTTAGCTTGTTTCCTATCTCATCTCATGACTACAGCTTGTTTAGCTAACAGTTCAGCAATTATACGGGCATGGTAATAGCACCCTTTAGCTAATGCCCTAATGGTTATAATTTCTGAAAATCTCCCACTTGCCCTTTGGAGATTTCTATGTTGAGACAGTTGAACGATGTTGACATGTCTCGTACACCCGGCTGACACTATGTGTACAGGAAGCCATTTTTGTGTCTTGAATGCTTAGTAAACCATAAACACATATAAATCTATCTACGACCACGAGACACTCCTCGTGTCCTAAATTGCAATTGCGCATTGTGTTCTTTCGGTAACCACAAATATTATGTTAATAAAGAGTATCAGTTGGATAAACAGAACTGACGAATTATTAAATGAAACCCTTATAACACTTTTGGTGGTCAACGTATAGTGTGCCAAGAAATCGCTATTTATTTTTGCACACTCAAATAAGCAGGTTGATCCCACTTAAAGTTTGTATCATTATTTCTTTATAATAGTCCTATACTTATACTGTTTACTCGAAAATATAAATGCGATTACAATCGTACCGTTTTGTCACAAAATGTTTTGATTTCTTACTGTTCGTAAGACCGAAACTCTGTGGATGAATCGCAATGGATTTAACTTTGCTTTCTTTGTTAATAGCCCACACCAAGAAGTTTCTTGGCCCATACCACATGTTAAAACGTATTGTCGTCTGAAATACTGTAAATGGAATTGGAATTTGTTAATGCTGCTTATAAACTGTAATTTTAAATGAAAGCTTACTGAATATTTTTAGTAGGCTGTTTTTAATTGATGTTTTTTTTCAGCTATTTTAATATGTGGTTTGAAGAAAAGAACCTGTATGTTTATATATGTCATTTTCTCTTGTCTTGGGTAAGTTATCGTTACGGAACAATGTCCAATTCGTTGTCATTTCTATGCGTATTAAGGTATTTGGAGACCAAAAAAATGGAAAACCTCAACAAAAATTGTGCATTCTTCGCCCATGTCTGATCGTGAAACCTGTTTTAGACTCCGTGTCTTTTAGTTTCGAAATGCAACTTAACCACCTAACTTCAGCGTCTGAATTCAATGCTCAACGTTCCATTTAGGTACGTGCGGAATTTGTAGTCGTATTTCCTCTTTTAAGAATGTCTTGTGTTACTCCTTATTTGGACCATTCACATAGCTAACCAAAAGTAAAGCACCATTATTTCGTAACACGCATAGAAATGACAACTGTTGGTGTGATACTTTAAGATACTCATGACTGTAAACCATATACTCTAATTTCAGCTCGCTGTAAGGAATGGCTAACAGGTACCAACTTCTTTGTGTACATCAGCCATTTTTTGTCGGCATGGGTGAGTTCGAATTGGGTGTTATTAATTATAGCACACGGCACTGCAAAGTCCCGTGCAATAACATACTGTTGGTATTTACACTGGACGGCGTAGATGTAAAATTGAAATAGTCAAAGGACATTTAAAATTGAAAATGCTTGATCAAATTTGGAAGTTAATGTACAGGGTCACCAGTGACAATATTTGAAGAATATGATTATAATCTATTTCCCCTTCGTTCTAACGTTTAAAACATTACCCTTATCATTATAATATACATTATACACATAGTTTCATCCAAAAGATAATTTCAATTGTCTCCTATTAATGTACTCATAAGTTATCCTCAGGGATGATTGGGCACATTAAAACACAACGGCCATTTAAATGCACTCATTCATTTAAGTACTGGCGTACAGCACCCAAAGCCACAAATCGTGCATGAGTACCTCAAAACATTAATCTCTTTGCTCAGTCTACCCATTTCTTTCAGTTGGCAGTTTAATTTTTCAAATGTTCGGAACAAACCTTCCAATAACCCCCAAACCATTTTAACGCTATATAAGTTCACAATGTAACAAAATACTTATTTGTTTAAATCTGAATACTCTGGTTTCAGGGAAACTTTTTCGCTTCACCTCCGACATCAATGTTGTGCGTTTTAGCAGGAGTTTCTGTAACTAATGTTTAGTTTAAAACCATTGTTGGGATATTGTTAAAATTCGTTGTGAATCATCGAAAACTATTTTGTTCCAGTTGTCGCGTTGTTTAAAATGGTCTGCCTAGATTAAATGAAATGGGGTTTAACGTCCTACTCTTCTGCACCTGACCTGGGCTAATGAAGACGAGCATACGCCATACAGTGTGCTATGAGGGAAATTTTGCCCGGGCAGCGGCACTATCGCCTACTCTTATATCAAATTCCAACTACCAAGGGATCTTTTACGAGCATTCCAATGTGTACACGGGACCTCGGTTTTTCGTATCATCCGAAGGACTAGATAGCTGTCCATTTTAAGGCCCTCCGTTCTGCATCACTGACAGGGGGAAACCACGTCGGAAAATCCTGATAAACTTCTTCGGCTAATACAGGGATCGAACACCCGACCTCCAGTCTAGCGAGCCAGCGTCTTACCTACACTGTTAAAAATAATTCTGTAAAAAAAAACAGAAAAATTCTGGCAGCAGATTTACCAGATTTTTCTGTAATTTTTATTGTTTTTTAACAGATAGTTTCTATTAAGTCACAGAAGCATGTATCTGTAAAATTACAGAAAAAAAAATCTGGTAAATCTGCTGCCAGAAGATTTTCTGTTCTTTTACAGATAATTTCTGTTAAGTCACAAAAGCATGAAAAAATCTGGTAAATCTGCTGCCAGAAGATTTTCTGTTCTTTAACAGAATTATTTTGGTTAAATATAAAACAAAATCATCCATAAAAAAATAATTTATTTTCTGTAAATGTAATTTTTCAATATGAATGTACAAATTTTGAATTTTCTGAAGGCCAGGTTTACTTCTTTCTGCCGTTCCTGTGTCCTCTTGCAAATTATGTTACCTTCCATACAAACCTGAAACAAAATGATGAAGCACTATACATACAGGACATGAAATAAAAAGGCGTTAACTTTCCTGCATATTATGGAGTATCCTCTCGCCGAGATAACTGTTTACGGCTTTAGGGTCTTTGACATGTACGGTCAATATAAGCACGGGTAGCTTTCTTGGCTAATGTTAATAATCCAGCATCATATTCGCTGAACCATCGCGTTTATCTCAAATCACAGATATTTCTGTGTTAATACGGATAATTTCCTTCAAATAACAAAAAGTAGGGATTTTAAAAACAGATATTTTTTACAGTGTAGGTATAGCCACCGTTGTGAGTGTTGGGTTTACAACTGTTTAATTTACCGAGCGGTGCTGATGCTGGGTAAATGATTAGTCTACTCAACACTTCTCGGGAAAAGTAAACAGTTGTAAACCCTTGCATTCATCCTTATATCCATACAGGATATTATAAACTCCGCGGCAGTAATAAACCAATAGTTTTTGATTATTCTTAAAGACGTTTAACAATTTGCCAACAATGGTTTGATAATTGATGCTATTAAACCACACAACTGCATCATACAACTGAATAAATCTATTATGAAACTGAATAAAGATTTTTTAAAGCCAAATTAAACATAATGCACAACATTTCTTATTCGTTATTAAGTCTCTTAGTATGTTTGGGGTTGTGTTTGGTATATAGGTCAAATTTTCAAATTGATTTTAAGGAATAAATAAACACTGAATCCATTCATAGGCTAGAAATGATACCTTTGCCCATAACAGCTGAATAAGCCCATCACTTTATTGAAGAAAACGTGGGCATATTCTGGATTTCTGGGCTTGCCAGTTGACGGTTTTGGTTATTTATATCCACTTGTTCAACAACGAGCCATCAAAGCATGGGATGTTATCTCACAGTATTTCGTATTGTCGGACTGCGAAACCTTCAGTCCATACCCCCCTCCCCCGCCCTTTTCATCAATTTAACATTTAATTCCAGATAAATTTAAACTGATTATCGGACAATTTGCTTTTAGTAATCATTAATCCGATAATAAATCTGTGTCCTTACATTAAATCAACTTCGCCGTCCAGCGTAGGATATACACCTTCTGCTTATACTAATACGGAATAAGCATAATATTGCACATTTAACACACATTTATGTTCGCATCATTGTTTTGTTTTTTGTTGCAC
Source organism: Patella ulyssiponensis (assembly GCA_963678685.1). Lineage (NCBI taxonomy): Eukaryota > Metazoa > Mollusca > Gastropoda > Patellidae > Patella > Patella ulyssiponensis. The sequence continues at coordinate 80,672,824 of OY783225.1, read as the reverse complement.
TAATTAATCTTTTATATGACCTCTTTTTGCTTGTGTGAATGCTTGTGCTTATCTTCATTTTATTTCTTTCCCTATTTAACAAGCTTAAGCTAACTATTTCCATAGTCTTGGAATGTCCAGTTTTTAGTTGGTGGTTTAGTCTGTGGTCTACCTGAGGTGATAGTTTATCTAATACCAGTAATTATTGTTGAGAACTTGTCGACATCTATGGTTGCAGGTTTAGGAGTTAGTATTTCTATGTTTTAATGTAGTTTCGTGAGATTTTAATTCTTGTTTTAATGTATATATAGTTGCGTGAGATTATCTACTTCTAATATTTAAATCTAGTGTTTTGAATGGTTAAATGTATTTGTATATTTTTTGAATGTTTAAATGTAGATTGGCCAGATTGTATTTCTAATGTTTTAATGTGTGTCTTTTGAGTGTGGATACTATACCACTTTTAATGTTGATTCATGATATGTTTAATATCATGTTTTTAAATTGAACCATTCAACAATGGAAATAAATATGACTAACGTCGTATATACATGTATATTATGTTGATTTACTTGATTAATAGTAGTCCAGATTTTAAAATGTTTTATATGTAGATGTTGGTGCCCCTCTTATAAATCTAGTCGGTTGTTTCAATAAACCAGCCTTCATGAGATTTGGGTTCTTAAACTGGTATTATTTTCGTTTCTGTATAAATTAATATGTTTTGAAAAACAAATGAAAGAAGAGCTACATGTATTTATAATTAGTATCTGGATGTTTTCTACATCTTTATTTCAGGGAGATCGTATGTGGGCATTCGGTGTGGGATTGTTTCTGATAGAAATAGCCCCCGAATCCCTGCAGTTAACAGCTTTATACGGTCTGAGTTCTGCTTTCACCTACCTATTTTTCGGCGCCTTAGTTGGGGATTGGGTTGATAAAACAGCCAGGTTGAAAGGTATATTATACTTAGCTATTTAAATTCAATTCTACAGGTATTTTTCTTGGCAGTTTTTAGATTTTAAGATGAATAATGTAAGCGTTAGGCAAAGAGCTTGCCGATCTTGCTATAACAGTTTAAAAATAGACAATGTAAAAGGAATATAATGAAATTTTCATTCAAATTTCTATATTTATGAGTGAAGATGGAGCGGAAGTTGTTACTCGAAACGTTTTACGGAAATATCCTTTGGTACTTAAGCTTGTGGGTACGATACAGGACACTGTGCTCAATGGCATGGTTTATAACTTGGTGGGATTGTACTGGGACCAAGGAGGAACTCGATCGAAATTTAGATCGCTTTAACTGAGGTCGCGGAAATAATCTCGGTTTACGTTCATTGTTATCAAATCCTTTGAACTTGATACAAGATACAGTTCTCAGACATTTTTTATAGATTGTTTATTGAGACATAAGGAATAAAAGAAAATCATGTTTTGTGGGATTTAGTGGGAATTTTTGGCAATGATTTTAGACGTATTCGAGCTTCTGATAAACACCTGACTATATTTTTTGAAGCATGGAACGATATTGGATATAGATTATCTCCCGTTATGCATACAGTATTTCCCTTTTTTAGAATAGAAATTTTTTATGTCAAACCAAATTCTTTTTGATTTAATTTAAATAACCAAGTATAAATAAAGCTAGTTGTTACTATTCCTTTTTTGCAGCTGCTCAGATATCGTTAGCATTACAGAATATATTTGTAATATGTTGTGCTGCTATGGTTTATGTACATTTGTGGTTCATGGTTTATATAAAGAGTCAATGGAATGGTTGGATGTTAATCTTGAGCTATGCTGTCATCATTATTCTAGCTATATTAGGTAACATGGCTAGTATGGCTAGAACCATTGCTGTAGAAAAAGATTGGATTGTGGAAATCTGTGGTAAAGATAAGGACATGCTAGCACGTAAGTAATTTAAATTCTTTATTTAAATCCACTTCATTCAGAGGTGGTGAGTGAATTGAACCCAATATCTGTTTCTGTTTGTATTTACATTACTTGTATGTCACATAATAATCTAGAAATGGTTCCACTACCGTTGTCTTCCGCCTTACTTCAGCCGCAGTAGTGGCTTTCCCTACAGAGTTCCTTTATGCAAGTTTTTTATTCAAATGACTACAAAAAGTTTACTGCCCTTTAGCTCCCTTAATTTACACATAAACTAACCAAAAACTGTACTGCACATAGCTTAACATATATTAAATCAATTCCCATTGAAATAAAGGTGAAACCTTGCCGCATAATTATATGATTTGATGAAACCCAATTGCTACTCGAAATTTCAACTGGCCGGTGTCATGGCGGATTGTGTAATAATATAGGCCTACGTCATCACAACATAAACATCGCAATGCAAATGTAGAACCCATTACCATTAAGAAAAACTGTTCAAACTATTTTAGTGGTCCAGTCTTCACTATTTGTAATAGAATTATGTTTTCCAATACAAACTGTAATGATAGACTATGTGTTGACAATTGTGCGTTTGAACCTATTTGAACTTGCGTAAGGGTTTTAAGACTGTATCAATTGTAACCTTAAACACACAGACACAGTTTAAAGTTACTGAAGTATAGTAATTAATAATCATCATCCTAAGTATCAGTTCATTATCTTTACGATGCGTCAACAACCAATCATGTACTGCGTTACAAACCAAAAATGGTCAAATTGTGGAGCAACAAATAATTTCATTTAAAATGTGATAGAATACGCCACTGTGTGTCATTTATTCATCTGAAAGTCGAAAAACAGCGAGCTGTTGATGGCAGTCGGGCGATTGACGGAACAGACAAAATTCTGTTAATCACCGACAGCCTGATTTATCGACGATCATCTGACAAAAAAATCAACGGCGTTGCGGCGATCATAAGTTAACTTATGCGACACAAATACAACAAAAAGTCCATGCCAGGCAAGACTGCAGATTGTTATTTGCTGATATTATTTTGTTTGTGTAGACTTTTAACGCAAAACGTTATGACAAAGGTGTCTTTTCGGGTGAATCAAATAAAATGCTGCGAGTATGCAGAAGAATACTAAACATTTCTTGCATAAATAGCATGCACATGTATGTAACCTCGTCTTGTTTAGCCCAATTCGGAGCAGAGCAGTAGGGCGTTAAACCCCATTTCTATTTCATTTCTATATGTAACCTGTTATCTTTATTAATCAGAAATGACGTCAACTTTAAGAAGAATTGATCTCGCAACCAAAATCCTGGCGCCAATAGCTACAGGCCAGATAATGACGTATGTAGGGTTAGAGTTTGGAGCCGTCTTTATTGGAGGCTGGAATTTGGTGACAGTCTTTATTGAATATTACCTAATATGGAAAGTGTATCAGACAGTCCCGGCACTCAGAAAGAAGAAAGATCTTTCTAAACATGATGACAGTAAGTAAACAGTCATTATTATGTAATATGTAACACCTAAAAGGGTATACGCCAGGGTATAAAACTGATTTATAAGAAAAAAAAATATCAAGCCCACTCGATGCTAAAATAACCAGTGGTCAATTAAAGGGTCCATCGGATGAATTCGGCTTAATCAAGTAACGACAGCAAGAGTACTCGTCACATGAAGGCAATTCCCTAATGGAAAGTTACCAAGTGTTCACGAAAGGGTAATCATACTCTTCCTCGCGCGCGACATTAGCCACTGCCACAGCCGTGATAAATGAAAAGCGGAGTATGATAATACCGAAATACTTGGATAGGCCAAATATATCTGTAATACTGAATAAAGGTAATGGAATTAATTCAAGTCTTATAAATATACTTTATGTCACTGGATCTAAATTAGTCCCATTGTAGTAATTGGTATCAACCATTCTTAAAATGAGGATATGATTAGCAGCTTGTATCCGTGAGACTGCGACTCCAATAATTGTTATCCAACTTTTCAAACTGAGGATACCAGCATCTGCTCTATTTTCTCCAGGTACAAATACACATCAAACTGTGGTGGGATATTAGTCAACAAATTTAGTTTATGTTGAATATATGCATATAATATGATGCATAGGTCCAGCTGGGTAATTGACCACCCCCCTGACAGTGACTAAAGGTAATAAAACATTTTCTTCAGGAGAAACAGTGGTAGAAGAGGTAGAGCTGAAAGAAGAAACATTAGCGACAACTGATGTTAACGATAAGGAAATAAGTCCCGAGGACAATAGGACGGATGATATACCCGAAGAAGCAGCTGCTGAAGCACAGGTCACAGCAGAGGTAGCAGCCGGAAAAGAAACAAAACAAGGGGACGATATCGTTATTGATGAAGAGAAAGATTGTAGTGATGAAAACAAAACAGGCAAAGAAAAAGTTGTGAGTAAAGGATCTAAAGATGGAGGTTGTAAATTTGGAAAGGGTTTTATAACCCTGTATAGAGGATGGAGGACATATCTTCGCTATGGTGTTTGTAATGCTGGTCTTGGTTTAGCCTGCCTGTATATGACAGTTCTTGGATTTGACAACATTACTGTTGGTAAGTATAATGTGCAAGCCCATTGGGATTTTTCTGTTATTATCATATAGGAATATGCCAATGAAATTAATTAATAGCTAACTACATGAATTCGCCAAATATTTGCCATGGGTCTGGCTGCCTACCTGTAAATGTACCAATAGAAATACCTTACTTTGCATATATCCTATACAGCATCTTCATAGGTGTTAGAATTATAATAACCATGTAGTCTTTTTAAACTGTCATCTTTCTAATGCACTGCTATTTTTGTATACGTTCTTTTTTTACGTTTTAGGTTATGCTTATTCACAGAACATATCTGAATCAATCCTCGGTTTTCTGATGGCTGGGGCAGCCATTGTCGGTATCATAGGGACGTTAGCTTATCCTTTTATTAGACGAAGGATAGGCCTTGAGAGAACGGGATTGTTCGCCCTGGCAGCACAGATTGCATGCCTCATCCCGTGTGTTGTGTCTGTGTTTATGCCTGGGAGTCCCTTTGATATTTTGCACAGAAGCAAAGAACCAATCCTTATAGAGACAAATTGTTCTGTATCTGCAGAAAGTGCCTATAATGACACAAACCAGCTTAATGTGACATTAATAAATGTGACAGTTGTAACAGATAATGTCACAAACACTTGTATTGATGAATCCAGCAGTTCTTTCTCCTACATATCTATAGCCTTATTGATGACTGGCATCATTACAGCTAGATTTGGTATGTACCACAAACAATTCATAATCTGTAATATAAAGATCTTTACTAGCTTTCAAACCAAACTTTAACTGAAATGGCTATTGTGTTATAAAACAAAAAAAAAATATTTTGTTTCTTTAATTAAAAGGGTCACTTACGGATTGATCATGTGATTACAAGATAGTTGGTTACATGTATGAATGTGCTAGGTGTAAAGTTTTACTTTGTATTACAATTTATTTAAGAATTATATTTGGCTTCTAGAGCAGATATAATTCACCATGGAGTGTACAGAAAGAGATGATGTAAAACAAATTATTTTATTCTAAACTGACCCAAATATTTATAAAGACAATGACAACAGTAGTGAGTGTATGCATAAGCTAATCCTTGATGTCCAGCTTATATTTTCATTATCTTTATTGTAGGGCTATGGACAGCAGATTTAACAATAACTCAGTTATTTCTAGAGAATGTTGAAGAACAGGAACGAGGCATAGTAAATGGTGTTCAACAATCTTTAAACAGATTAATGGATTTATTCAAATTTGCCATGGTTGTTGCAGCTCCAGAGCCCCAGTTGTTTGGATTTTTGGTATTTATTTCTTTTGCATCAGTATGTCTTGGTGCAGTTCTATATGCCACTTATTCACGTAAAGCTAGGGGGCATTTGTTTCATTTTGAAAAAGTAATAAAATGTGTAAATAACAATGAACAATATGTGACATCTGTTGCTGCGTAATTTGAATATAGGTTATCTAGGATAACATTTATAGGTGCCAGTTTACATGAGGTGCAGGCACACAATTTAAGTGATTGATTGAATACTCTTACAGTTTAGTTCTGATATGTCAAATGGCTTAACCAGTGCACCCACCACCTTTCAATGGTTTATGTAATAATTTGTAGGGCTTCACCACAGCACCAATAGGGCAAATGTTGATACTGCTCAGACCAGTGTTTTTTTAAAAAAAAAAAATGTTTTAAGTGTGCTTTGCATAACCTGGATCCTTAATCAATATATTATTACCATGGTTCAGATTATGATTGGGAGGGGGAGAGTGTTAGGGGCTTGATAGTAATATCCAGCACCATTTAACATCAGTCTTTATCCACCATTAGAAACCTTAAATATTTTAACAAAGCCTATTGATTAACTGATAATATTGTTATTAATGTGCCAAGCAGCTCAGTTAAGAGAAATTTATTACTAGTATACACAATACAAACGATTTTAGTGGATTGTTATGGAAAATTAAATGTCATTGTTTGTGTTGTATCTGTTATAAACTATTCATAAATAATTAAACAAACACTGGTAAACAGAGGGGCATATTTTAAAATGTGCATTTAACAAGTATTAATACCATGATATGCTTGTTTTTGAGGGAAAAAAATGTATTTCAGTTGCCTTCTTCTATATTTTGATTTGATTGTGGTACTTTGGGAAATTAAAGTACTGTAAAGCCTGAAATTTCTTCCTAAATTCAATATTCTTTATTTCACATAATATTTCATTAAGAATTTATTGATGAGAAAATAAAAAAGCAAGGGAGATATGAGGTTTAACAACCACTTGATACAAAGACGGTCATTTTGGGACGAACATATGGAACAATTATATTTCTTTGTAATATGTGCATAATATTATTATTTGTGCAAGAGAGTGAGAGAGAGAGAGATAAATTGGGTTTCATAATGTCCACTTAACAAAAAAAAGGTCATTTCAGACCAACATATTGTATATCATTATTATTACCAAAGGGATGTTGTATCTATATTTTTGTACATTGCTCATTTTACATCTAAAATAAATTACTCAAATAATTTTATTTTATACCATCTATTTGGTATCATAAGTTGAGATATTATTGTATATTAAAGTATAATTTTGAATTCCATATAATTATGGGTGTGCTACATAAGGAGGGTGTGCTTAATGTTTCTACAACACCCGATGCCACTTTAATTTACATGAACTACATCTTGTATATAAATACATAGGTCAAAACCCTAATTGTTCAAAATTTATACCTCAAAATAAATATGAGTCAATTATATCTTTAGTTCCATATTTCTATTGGACTTGGTTACGGTTGCGGTGTAACTTGGTTACACAATATTTTGTATGTAGAAAATGTGATATAAACAACACGGATGGGTTCTTGTAACTAAGGAAAAAAACTAATCTTAACTATTCATTTGCGAATAGAAAATAATCTAAATAAAATGAAGAAATAATTATAAAAATAATAATATATGTAAATTAATATTAAAATATATTTTAATTTGTATTTGTCTTTTTACAACACACTATACTGTTTGTTGTTATTTGCATAAATGTGTAACTTACTATCTGAGAAAAGGATAAAAAAGCTGTAAATTGATTTTATAATTAAACTTTAATTTCAATTTTTCTTACAATTGTTGGTAATATATTTTTATAATAATAATACCATGTTAATTGAATTGTATATATAAATGTTTGTAAAAAACAATAACATATGATTGTGAAAACGAATTTAATGATTGTAAATTGTGTAAATATTCATTTGTAATAATAAAGGTAATTGTACATGTATTTTGGGAAATAAAATCACTAACATTGACAAAACAGTTACAAATGAGTTTTGAGTGATAGACATAATATGACAATAAAAGCAAGAAAATCAACTCGTTATAATAATATAAATACACTGTAAGAAAGATTTGAAGAAGCTTTGCTCGCATTAATTACATGGACTAAGAAGTATCAATAGTTTGAATACTATAATTTGAAAGATGTGCCAAGCTTCGTTCAACTTCTAACCAGCATTGGGCTGCATAGGATGCATACATTACAAGTCGGAACTGTATAGTTTTACTGCTGACTGAAAATTGCCATAAGTGTTCAATTGTTTACTGAAACGAAAACTGTCCACCCAATTGTAAATGTATTAATTGCAAAAATTGGAGAGCTGATGTAAAGAGTTAGAGGGAGATAATAAGATATCATCTCATCTTTGACTGTCCATAAAAATATCAAAATTTGTAAATCAATAACAAAACTTTAACAATTTACAGGATTGTAGACAACAATTCATTCTAATTATCTTCTCCTTTACAAATATTTATAACTAGAATAATCTTGATTCTTGATTCTTGATTACATCTTGGACTTCGTTAACCAGAAGAAATCCTGGAAAAAAATAATGTTACATTTAGGAAATTTACAGTGATAATACTGGTATGGTGCAAGATTATATTAGTAGTGGAAAATTTATATGCCCTGGTGAAAAAACCCTGCAAGGGTGTTCAGCATTGGTTTCACTTCACTATTTTGTCTTTAATTAGTAAGTTCCAATGGAAGCTAGATATCATACAATTAACCTATAGTCAGATTATGTTTATACCTGCAGTATCCGCTGATCCATTGGGTTGATAGAAACATTAATTAAAGATGTGATTAGTTTAGCCACGTGGGTAAGAAGGTGGCTCGCTCGCCTTTAGGTTGCATGTTTGCTCCTTATGTCGGCTGAGAAAGTTCATCAGGATTTTCTGACATGGCTTCTCCTTGTCAGTGGTGCAGGAAGGAGGGGCTGACAAGAACAAGTGTCCCATGTATTCATTGCTGTGCAAAAGTTGGAATTTGATATAAGAGTGGGGCATAGTGCTGCTGCCTGGGCAAATTTCCCTCATAGCACACCGTAAGGCATATGCCCGTATTCATTAGCCCAGTAGGAGCAGAACAGTAGGACATTAAACCCCATTTCATTTCAGGTGATCTGTTTATACCTGTGGTTTACGTTGAGCCATTGGGTTGATAGAAACATTAATTAAAGATGACTGATCTTCGATCTGTACAGCTTCTGTCAGACTTCTTCTCAATTCTTCAATATTATTTACACAATATCCACGACCACCAAAAGCCTCCATTACTTTTTCATAGTGAGTGTTAGGTTTCAGAGACGTAGGTGGGGATCTACATTATAGTAAAATTAGATTATAAGTATACTGGATAAAAAAATATGTACCACAACAATTGGAATATATACAAGCCATAACAAAAACTGGGGGCAAAAAGAGACACTGTTGTGACTATCTGGATATAATGCTATTTTTAGAATAAAGTAAATAATCAAGATATTATATTATACATTATTACACCTGTCACTAACAGTTTACCTAGTTAACACCTAATCCAGATGTAGATGTGGATTATCTGTTCTTTGTCAATGACTCCATATTAGCAAAATCACTATTACATCATCAATTTACACTTATAAGTCCCGGTGTTTAATACAGCATTTGTCATCGATTATCACTCATGATTTATTATTTAGACTGGTAGAAGACTACACCAAATTGAAACCTGTGAATGTCTATAATAGGTACTTACAATAATGTCATATCTCCAGCAGATTCCATAGATGTCCATGTATCTTGATCAATACCAAATGATATTCCACTATTATTTAATATAATCAGTACAATAGGTAGATTATATCTATATAATAAAATAAATCAAATGAATGAAATGGGGTTTAACATCCTACTTTTCTACTCCCACTGGACTAAAGAAAGCAAAGTATAACACTAAGAATTATTGAGGTATAAGGGACAGAAAATTGGTTTAAAAGAGAGGACTTACCTATTTAGGGTTTCACACTGCGTAGCTTGTGTGAAACACTATTGTTTTTGTTAAAATTATTATTCTTCTTATTATTATTATTATTCAGATTCCAATTTGAATAGATCTCAGCAACTAATTGTCGCATCGTTACGATTTCTTCGGTTTTACTGGGAAAGTGGGTGTGACTTAGAGGATAAAGCTATTTTGAACGTTCTGTGACAATGCGAAATGTCCGAAATCACCGAAGTTAGCGTTTTTAAAAATATTGCAATAATTTTAACAATAATCATGGGATTTTAACTTTCGATAAATTTTGGCATAGCCGGAGACATGGCACATAGCTACGCTACTTTCGATTTTTGATTTTTGGCAAATCTTCGAAGATATTAGGCGCCAAATTTCGAAAATTTAAAATTTTACAAAAAACTTTTTTGTTTATAAAAATTTTTTAGTCGTGTTCTGCACAGAATTAAAGAGTCATCTTTAATTGTCTCAGTAATTTTCCTTGGCCACCATTGGCTAATTCAGTTTTTCAGTCCTAGATTAATTTTTTATAGTTCGATTTGTATAAAACAAAGTTCATATGCTCCGTTGTCTCAATTGTCAGTTTTTTTATTACCAAAAGTGTTATCTGTCGGCACCGGAAGTGGCATAATTTTACCAAAAACTACAATTTTGACAGTTAGGTACCATTTTTCGAAAACAAATATTTTTTTTTTGAAAAATTATATGACTAAAAGAGTGTTTCCTTTAAAGGCGCAAAAAATGTCGGAAGCAGTTTTTTTAATTTCTATTTCATTTTCTAGCAAATTGGATTAAGAGTTGAAAAAAGGCGTAAAATTGACCTATTTACAACCCATTCAGGCTTTTAGATTTTAAAATATTTTTACTTAACTTTTATAAACCTGTAACTATAATCCATACGAAGAGAATGTATGTTAAAATTAGTTTCTAAAATAAGCAGTTGCCGAGAAATGGGCAGTTTTGCATAAGTCACTGTATTCGTAAATTTGCCTGTAAAATAGTCAATTATTAATGGATATTCACAAAAGTGACATCATTTGACTCAAAAAGCAAGCCTGTGTCATATCATGCTGATTGCTATTTAAAATTGACACCGTAAGTGACGTCATTTAGTCAAAAACTCAATTTTTAACTTTTAAAATCAATATTTTTTTCAACCAAGAATTATGTCACATATAATAATGAAATTAACTTTTGGTTTAAATTCACATATTAACAAAACTCATACGGTCAAAAAGATATCATAAAATTGTTTCTAACTTGTTCGGTTGCCGAGATATAGGCGATTTTCTAGAAGTCACTTTTGAAGGTTTTTGGCCCATGAAAGTGTGAATTATTATTCGTTTTTCATAAAATTTTCACCCTTTGAAGCCTAATGTCATAGACGATGTTATAGAACTAATTTAACGTTTTCATTATCACCGGAAGTAACGTCATTTTGGCAAAAACTGTATTTTAAGCCTTCAAAACCGATATTTTATTCAAATGAGTCTGATTTGTAATGTTTATACAATTATGATATTTGATTCCAATCAACAAATAGATTAAACCCATACGGTCGTATAAATACCAAAAAATGGTTTCTAACTTGTACGGTTGCCGAGAAATAGTTGATTTTCTACACGTCACTTTTCAAGGTTTTTGGTCTATAAAAGTGGCAATTATTATTCGATTTACATAAAATTTTCACCATGTGATGCCTTATGCCATTTCTGATTTCATCAAACTAATGGAACATTTACATTATCACCGGAAGTACTGTAATTTTGTCAGGATCAATTACATGTAACAAATGTATAAAATGAAATGATATTGCTGGATTTGTTTGATTCTGTTTCCATTTTATTTGATGTGTGCAATGCTTATGTGGAAACCTGTATATTGGTTTCATTGGTACCGGAAGTGACATATGTTCAATGGTAACGTGGCACCGAAAGTGACACAATTCAAGTTCAAAGGTAACATGGCATCAGTGAAACCTGTCATTCCTGCATGCAGGTCTAGTTCCATATTGTAATAATAGATAGATAACATTTAATTAAGTTTCTATGTTCTCCTGCTCAATATTTAGGTGTTCTTGGTGTCATTTATGACAAATGATCTGTTAAATTTACAATCCCGAACTGTTACATATTGATGTTTGGATTGAATTGATGCGTTGTTCATTATTTGCACGGACAACTAAAACTTCTGTATCTTAATCTTTCCAATGGATATTATTAGTTATGGTGGCACTGGTGACATCACAAATCTATTTTTAGATTTAGGCAAGGGCTTGATTATTTTAAAAGATAATTTGAGTAGCTGTTATTAAATGATATTTTGGTAGATTAATATATATATATGGCAAGGAATCAAAATAATGAATAGATATTTAATAATCCAAAATAATTTGTATCACCTTTGCAATGTTTCAATCTCCATTCCCGAAAATCCAAAAGCACTGTCTCCCTGTACACAGACAACTCTTTTCCCTGGTGCATGATCTCTACACCAGATGGCAGCAGCTACAGCAAAACCGAGACCAACACCCATCGTGCCAAACGTCCCAGCATCTAATCTGAATAAATCATGTATAATATTATATATAAGATAGGCAATATCCAGTATTATTGCATCAGGAGTACCCTCAGAATGAATATCTTTTTTTCCTTTGCCATTATTGTTGAGAATCTTTTATGCTCGGAACTTTAGGCAGTTTTGTTTGTCTTGAATCAGCAGATCTGCAAGGTTTAAAACACAACCTGATCTCGTTTCCGAGTTTAAGGTAGTAGACATTTACCAATGGTTGGCTTAACAATCAAATATACCAATGGTGGGATTAAGGTGGAATTTGTAATAATCTATAAATAGGAGCTGAAGCTTCATAAAACTACCTGTGTCTTGGCAAATGGTTGAGTAACATAACTCTTCCAATATCCATTGTATTTGCTCCTTCATTTACTATTATACTATCTTTAGGAATGGCCTTCTGTATCTACAGATCAAAAAAGATAAACATTTATTTAGTAGTTTGTAGTGTTTTAAGAAAAAAATGTTCTAGAAGTCTGTGGGTTTACAAACATACATAAACCAGATAACTCACAAAAACTCAAAATTTAGAAAATGATGATATAAGATGAAATAATTTCATATAATTCATTAATCAGATATCTGCATGAACCAACAATATCTGCATGAATCCACAATACAGTATCTGCATAAACTCACAATTTCATATTCCAGAAAGAACTGACCATTATCAGCTCTTTATAATTGCTACCACATTTAGATATCAACTATGGGTGACAATTTTCACTGTCTTCAGGGTTAGCTTGCCAACTAATCAAAACAGTTGATTCATCCACTTTTTTTTCACCCCATACTTCTGTTAGATTTCCTATAATTATCTAAATGTATAAAGATGTTCTAGGTAAATGGACCTGATTTCGGAGAAAAATCTAATTACAAACACCACTTTACCACAGTAAGTAGCAATGATTAATGAGTTTATAATACTCATAAACATTGCTTTATGAATACCTTGGAAAACAATAACTTGTCTGCCGACAAGTACTTGCACCAATAACTAAATTAATATTGGTACCTGCCTCAGATAATGCTGCATAGTAATTTAAGGGACTGCTTGTATCTGATACCATTTCCTGCAAATACAATAAAATCAATTTGCAGCTTTCAATTCTTTAAAAATGATTTCAGTAAAATGTTTATTTGGTATTACTGACACACAAAGATATTCTTTCGAATATGTACCACTTTAAACACAAGTAGGATTGGGAGACCAAGTGGTCTAATGTCTCATCATTTTAAGAACTGTAGTTACCATGTTGTAGAAGTATGGTTGTTTGCCAAAAAATATTAGTTTTCTATGGCTTTTTCAGTTCCTCTGCATTGATAATCAATCATGCATGCAAACAAATTTATTGATATATAAGCAAATCTCCCCTAAGTAAAAATTTAAACTAAGCACCCCTAAAATCAACATTTAAAGCTCAAAGAAACCACATGTCTTGCTAAACTGGAGGGCCAGATCAGATCAGTTCATATCTTTAATATGGTGGTTATACCCCTGTCAGACCGGGCTGGCATCCTTAATGTGTTGCTACCACGATGGAAAATGCTCTCAGAGCACATCAACAGTGCCATAAGCATGGTAAAAGCTTAGTGGAAACACCAGATATTGTGCTGTGGTCTCTATGATCACTGAGTCACAGCATTTGTTTTTGTTTTTAGCATGTTCAAACCAAACGCCAAGTTTCTGCAATCTGACCTGAAAAGCTGAGAGAAAACGCCTTTATTTTAAGTTTGTGATTTTTTTTACATTTCCTGGCGTTAGCTTCATGTTTGCCAGCGACATTGTGCATTTTCTGGTCGCAGTACGGTCTGGCGGGGGCATAAGGACAATGCAAAATTTCTAGATTAGCCATGAAAAACTGTAAGACATCCTGGTTTCAAAAATTCATTACGGACCCTCAAGTTCTATAAAGTGAAATGTTACTGTACTAAAGCGAAGTTCAGTCAGACCCTATTTGTAACAGTTTGCCCTCTATTGAAAGTAGTCCTTCATCTAACATACCTCAAATGTAGTTTGATTTGTAGCCATTTTCTGTTGTAAAAGTTCCCACCATGGATCTGAGGAATTTATTGTAGGTTTGCGGGTTCGTCTGTTTGTTTCGTCTAAAAGCTTTAATTATAAGAAATAAAATTTACAGGTGATTCCAATAAATCTATATTTATTGGTACCCACGGTGGCTCAGTGATTAAAACGCTGGCTCAATAATCAAGAGGTCCCAGATTCAATCTGAGAAAGTTCAATGGGATTATTCAGTGTGGTTTCACATGCAGTCGTGCATGGTGGAAGGCCTGGCAAGTAACAGTGTCTAGTCATTGGAATGGGATGGAAAACCATGATCCTCTGTACACATAGGCGTTCATACAATGGAACCCTTGGCAGCTGGAATTCTATGAAGAGTAGGTAGACACAACACTATCATGGGAAAATTTATAGGTAATCTAGTTATTAGAATGAGATTAAAAACTGAGGTCCTCTGCATACAATGGAACTCTTGACAGTTGGAATTCTATGAACAGTAGGTGGACATGAGACTGTCCAGGAAAAATTATATGGTGTATGCCTGGCTTCATTAGCCAAGTTGGCGCAGATAAGTAGGACATTAAACCCCTGATTATAATTAAATTATCTATTATACCTGTTGAACAACACTGTTAATATTACCAACAAGACCTAACCATTTACCAACATTATTTCCCAGTTCTTCTGGACAAATATCAACCTGAAATAAGAATAATACATCATTGATAGTCGTGTTAATGGATTTATTCAATTTATTTGAAAGATCTCTGATAATTTAATTACTGTAATGTCCATACTATTCAAGTGAAAATTTCCTGAAAACAGTAGGTTAACTCTGCTCTGCGCACAGCACCCGTCAATTACACTCGTCAATCGGCACAGTCTACCAAAGTACATAATCGATCAACACGACACAACTATAAAATCATTTACTTATTGAACGACCAAATCAAAAACATATGCCATGATAATACTGTAGTCACAATTACACATATTAACATAAAAACATAAGTGTCAATCACAATATTTCTGGATTTTAGATTTAAATATAGTCAATACCCTTTATGTAATTTTGGTAAAGCTGTGATTGGGAAATGTGAGCTTTGCATTTTAGTAACAGGAGTTAACCAAGGTGTTAAAACTTATATTGCCATATCTTGCTGTCGTGAAGAAAAGAATATCTACAACTATGATCCTGATAAGTCATTTATTTATTCTGATTATACCTGAATAATTTGAACATCTTTATGAAAACGAGGTGGAAGACCAAAATGAAGAATCCAGTTTAATCTAGCACCTAATAATAATATCACATCAGCTTCTTGAAGAGCTCTTTAAATAAAAAACAAGAAGAGAAATATGATATAAATACATTGTCTTCCAGTGGAAAACAGAATTCAGTTCCAACTTCTTCGTGAACAATCTACAAGTGTCAGAAAGGTAAAGCTCTGGACTCCCTGTGCTCTATGCTTGTTTCGTCTGTTACTCAAATAGTAAGTGCAGGGAGACTGCACCACACACAATTTTACACAAAAGACATCATACTCAGAGACCACAAACAAACAATTCAAAAAGAGTGAATGGATCCGGAGGCTAGCAGTAAGCGTCCACTGCGCTGTACAGTCCCCGGCTTGTGGTGACACAGACTTCACTCATATTTGAAAACAATCTGGAATACAACCAAAAGAAATAATTGTATAATGTCAGCATGAGTCATGATCTGTCATATGCTGCAAGAAATATGAATGCAAGGCATTGCAAGCATATTGTATTAATTCTGCTATACAAGTAACCACACCCGTGAAATGTATCGGAGAAGTAGTCCAAAAAACCAAATGCACTAAATCAATAAAGAAACGTTTAGGCATACAAGGGAATCGAAGTATATTGAATGCATTTAGGGCACATATTCCAAACGTCACAGAAACAAACAAAACTGAATACAAGGAAGCAAGAACTATATTTTGTGATCCCCAGTTTTAGTCTAGTCTTTCAGTTATAGATGCTTCTTATAAACTGCACCAAACCTTCAAAAACTTTAAACATAGCTAAACTTTATTCAACTGCTTATAACATTAACCCTGTAGATTCCTTTTCAAAGTCTGTATACATGTTTTATGGGGGTAAGAATTTTATTCATACTACAAGTACATACTTTGATCTAGCAGACGATACACATAGTGGATGATTATCTGGAAGGACACCTTTACCCATAGGTGTTGGTAGAAACGGTAAATTCCATGATGTGATGAACTCTTTAATACTGTTTTCTGACTGGGAATATGCTGCACCTGTAATCAGACAAAGTCAACAAGTCTATCATAATTTCGATACTTATTTGGAACCTAGAAATTGACACGAATAGGTTGAAACGCATATAATAATGTAATATAATAATGTAATACGAATGTATATAAATGGATTTAGTTCAATCGTTTCCCCTTTAATCGTCTCAAATTTCAAATCAGTTATGTTCGACGAAATATGCAAGAAGTCTGAATTGAATGGAAATCTCTACCGTCTGATTATTTCACTCTACACTGGTAGTATTTACTGCAGATGATATGGCGTTTGATTGACTGGTGGAAAATGTCTAGCTTTTACTTTCTGGTACATGATTCGTGTATCAATGATAAAATGTTTTTTTTTTGTCTTAAATATTGGGTATTGGAAGCCTATCTTGGTCAAAAAAAATGTGACAAATTGCACAGATGTGAACCCAGAGGATAGAGAAAAACAAGAATTTAAACATAACTGGTACACCAACCCACCTTTACCCACAACAACTAAAGGTTTTTTAGCAGCAGATAAAACATCAACAGCTTGCTTAATACAGACTGGATCTGCTAATATCACTGGTGCTGGCGGACATTTCATTAACATTCTGTAAATATAATTCATAATTCCCTCAATAATTTAACGTTAGAGATACTTATCATCAATATTTTAATCTTTCATCTAGCTAAAGTTGAATCTTTATTATGTGGATTAGTTGGGAAATGTCTACATTTGTGCCTAAATTTGCACAGGTATACTATAATAAACCAATATTCCTATAATGTTTGGTTGAAATAAGTTTATTGGACCGGTCGTGGTCCGTTTCTCGCAAACTCCAAATCAGCGTAAGCAAATTCATTAAAACTAATCTGAGTACACACAGCAACCCCCAACACATCATCCATCCAACAATTTGTACAAATACATCAAACCATTTATAGCAATATAGTGAAAATATTTAAATTTCCTGTGTGTGAAATAGCTTTATTTAATGTCCACTTCCACTAAATTTGTATTCAGATTTAAATTCCCCCCTTTATAGTACTCAGCAGAATTTTAAAACCAAGCTAAATTAGGACCATAGTCTTGCCAAAGACTTAAACATGTAAAAAGATGTTACCACATGCATCTAGACAGCAACTTGCCTCCACAACCCACACTGGGTCTTGCTCTTTCATTTTAACAGGATATTTATATTGTTAGCCAAAAAATGCCAAACAACAGAGCTTGCATGGATCTAATATCAACATTCCAGATACAGAAATAAATGAAAACGTAAGAGACAGAGGAACCTAAGTCTAACATGAATACATGAGTAAACCTACTTGATGCGTGAATCTGGTATTTTCTGGGTGATCATATCTCCTGGTAAATCTATATAAGAACAACCAGGTCTACCATATATACTCTGTCTTACAGCCTGATCAAATATAATCAAGTCAATACATAATACAACATGATAAAAACTTGAACTGTCTTCTGAAGTATAACCTAAATGGGTGAGTTTTTTAAGGCAGAGAGTGAGGGAGAGAAATGAGGTGTAACGTCGACTTAACACAAACTTGGTCATTTTGGGATCAACATTTGGTTCAATTTTATTTCAATAATTAGCTTGCGCATTGAGTCTTTAGTAGTAGGCGGAAACCGGAGAACCCGGTGTATACCCAAGAGATTAGACAGGCGACCCAACTCATTGTTGGCAATTGCTTGTGTGTCAGTGTTCGTAACGCTGAAATCGCACATCATAGCTATTTTTGCGACAGCAAGAATACTCTTGTGGAGCATCTTTTTGACAATTAAGACAGCACAAGCTAGAATATCATGTCATCTTTAAAATTGGCGGCCACAAAACTTAACTAGTCACATGATAAATGGGGGCAATCCCTGAACGGAGATTTTGACAGCAGGGCTGGCTGGTTGCCTAATTATTGCACATTGCTTCAACAACATATCACATTTTTCAATATAATAATCTTGTCAGTGGTGCAGGACAGTAAGTCAGGCATGTAGAAGATCCCTTGGATTAAGTGTGGGCCATAGTGCCGCTGTCTTGGGAAAATTTCTCTAATAGCACACTCTATGACTTATGCCCATCTTCATTAGCCCAGTTGAAACAGAACAGTAGGATGTTAAACCCCATTTCATTTTATTTCAATATGATAGACTGAATTGAATTAATAATTACTGAGAATTATTCATGTATAATTTTAATTATTTGATTCAGATTCAGAGACTAAGGGAAATCATTTAAGTAAATGTACAAGAATGGTACTTACTTTTTCAACAAAAAATGGAATTCTATCAATACTGCTTGGTCTTGCTGAATATTTACAAAATGATTTAGCAGAAGAAACCTGAAATTTTCAATGATTTTAAAATCACTTTTAAGCTGTAGATTTTCATTTGCAACATCTAATTTTTCAGGGATTAGCAGAAGAAACCAGAAATTTTCAATGATTTAAAACAACATCTTTGAGCTGTTCATTTTCATTTTCAACATCTATCTACCAGTAGCTAATCTCCTGGTTTGGATGCATCAAACGTTTTGAGTCAAATTTATAAGTTGCGCTAGCTTGTTTATTTATAAGGGTCATAGACAAAACGCCTCCAAAATATGATCAAAGCGGTTATGGATTTGTTATAACATCAATACAGAAAATCAAAATGACTAATTATGTAATATTCAGTGAATTTCGACGTTTTGATTTACAGTCATTTTGACCAAATCTCATCTGTATCTGTAGAGGATGCCAAATGTTGCAGATTTCCAATCATCATATTTAACAATACAAATACTGAAGTTTGCAGTGATTTAGCCAGGTATTTAGAATAAAAGTTAGGTCAAGTTGAAAACATATTTTCAAATAAGATAGTCAAGTACATGTGTATGTGATGGGACAATACTTCTATATATGACCAGTTCTGACTATATCAGACATGGTTCCAGCAGGTTTTCTTCAGAAAAGACCATATATTTAATTACCCACAGCTCAAGCTCGCTGACGTTTTACTGAAATGCATGAAATTCGCTACATTTTGCTGCTACGGAGTATGGAATACAGAATTTAAATTGATGCACGATGTATAACAGTATTTGATCTTTTAACCCATTCGGTCACATTTGGTTTATCTGCTCTAGAAATACAGTATTCATCAGAATCTAATAGTATATCTAAAAGAAAGAATCAAGGTATTTACAGATTTATGCCCAACTTTACTCATCTAGGTAGACTGCTGATGATGGATGCCTAGATTTACAATTTGACTTTAACCCGTTAAGCGTGACATTTTTAAAACGTTAACTACCCCCTATTGTGTAATTAATTTGACGAACTTAGTTCTTAGAATAGGTTGGGGAAAATACCTCCAAGGCGTTATATTACGCCCTTCACACAGTGAGTGGTAGTTGTCCTGGACGTTATATAACGACCTACGCACTTAACGGGTTAAGAGTAGACAGAAATATCACTGTAATTAAACTAATCATAAGTTACCTGTGGATATTCTTGAAAACCTCCCATACCTTCTTGATTGGCATCACATGATCCACCCACAACAATGAGAGGCCTATTAAAAGTTACCAAAATACAACATTCTCATATATCAACACTTAATGACTGTAAATATTAATATATTTTCAATTAAAATATTTGCCATTCATTAATCATTTAGTAGTATTTCAATCTGTTGTATATAATATGTAACGGGAAATGAAATGGGGTTTAACATCCTACTTTTCTGCACTAACTAAGCTAATGAAGATGGCATTCGCTATGCAATGTGCCATGAGGGAAATTTGCCAATACAAAGCAACATTTACACCTACTCTTCTTAAAATTCCAACTAAATGCTTTTCCTTGCTAGGCCCTCTCTCTTTCATCATTAAATTACTATCTTAAGCCTAGCCCGCCACACAGGTTTTGGCACACACAGGTTGTAGGGCTTGGTATAGCAAGAAAATTGGGTGAAAATTTAGTATGTGAAGGACCAAAAGTCTCTACAGCAAAGGTTTAGTAAAAAAATTCCCACGTACACTGCTCGTAGAAGCACATATGGTGGGTTGTGCGCTAGGCTTAAGCCAACATTGTGATCAAACCTGAGACAATCCTAATTAGTAAGCAAGCTCCCTACTCACTGAACCATCGGCTTATCGGATTACACTAATTCTAAATACATAATTTTTAAAGTGACAGAACAATGATTATATAATTATCAGAGTATGAGCAGTTATTTAGTTGATACCATACGAATAAGGAAACTTACCAACAATTCTCCATGGCATTAGACATTCCTGCAAATGCATGCACTAAACCTGGTCCTGATACAACTAGACAAACAGCAGGCCTGAAAAAAAATAGATTATACATTATCTTATGGCACAGTTGTAATATATTTCAACTTAGGACTAGTCAATGAATATACAGTACAGTTGATTTTTAATGTCACACCATGCATGAATCGGTTAGAACAGACAATTTCAGTTAACGGTAACATTCCTTGATAAATGCAGTTGAATTCCAGTCTTGGAGATTTTGTATGTGGAAGGAATAACCTGGAAAGAAGGAGAATCATTGCCTAATGTGGATTACTTCCAGGGCATATGACTTTAAACAACCATGAAGCCAATAGAAAAGAATAGGTTATTTGTTTATTTCTTGTATACGGTATAACTTATTAAGCTACTTCAATTTTTGTTTTGATATCATCTTTCTACTACATCAATAAACAATGTACCACAGCTTTAGTCTACTTTTATGGTTAATGATGTATGTAATTTTTTAATGGAAGAACACATAACTGTGTTATTTACAAACAGATAGTCTATCTCCTTTGGGTGAAACAATACAGAAACTGAGTGGGTAAAGTAATCGAATATGCAGTGGATCCAGCTCTAGGTGTCAAAAGATCTGAACTGGGGTTTGATGTAATAACTTGAACGACAAAACAGGATGTGTATTACAAAGTGTTAGAATGAGCATAAGGGATCACATGATTATGTTGAGGGCAGATGGGGTAGCACAATATATATTGCCAAATTTAAAATTGAACAAGTGACTATAATCCTACCTGCCAGTCATATAACCAATGGCTGATGCTGCATATGATGCCTGAAGTAATAAACAAATGAATTTATAAATTGATAGGGTTTAACATCCAAGCAATATACATTTCATCTTCATCAAACTCCCACTGCTAAGGACTGCTTTATGGGCATGCCAAAGTGTACACAGGATCTTGATTTCGTCGTCCCATTTCAATGACTACAAGTTGTGCCATAGCCAGTCAATTCAAGATACACACTAGTATTCCAATTCTAATGTTAAAATGAATCCCTTTTAAAAGGCAAGGCCTTTAGTTACAATGTGCAAGTACTAGATAAAATCAAAGACTGTAATGAACTATAATGGAATCTAAACACTTACTGCTTGTTCATTCCGCATACCAATATATTTAATACCTTCAGCTTGAGCAGCCATCGCTACCTCTATTACTGGTACACCAACTATACCAAACATATACTCTACTCCCTGTTAATTACATATATATATATATATATACAGTATATATACAACAAAGTATAGTTATCCTCATCTTCATTCCAGACTATTGCATAACATGAAATTCCATATGAGATGTTTTTCAATTTGTCTTTCTTCATTCCAAATACTTTTTTGTGTACACAATCCCGACAAACTGATATAGACATATGAATTCACAATAATGTCTGTTCCAATCCCATAAATAAAAATGTGACATATGAATTTAATTTGCAAGGTATCCTGGCGTTATCAAAAAAGACCAACTGTCAAAATTTTGAAGTGAAACTCCTGCCTAATATGGTTTCGATCGTATGTACCGTAATGTAAAAAGTCAGAACCATGAAGATATACTTAGGCTGTTACACATATTCAAGTGTTTGACATTTTATTGTCAACACTTTTAACAAAGCCTTCAATCTCAATCAAAATGTTGCATTTTTGGTATTTCTGGCGTAGAAATAAATGGAATAGCCTATAGTCTGACTCTGAACGATAGTTGTTTTTTAATTGACAGCAGTCTGGAATCTGATCTGATTTTAAGACATATTATATCGTGTCAATAAAACTGCATGGTATATGTGTATGGTTTGTTTAAAACCTAGGTAAACTTCAAATTAATGGTCATTATATGGTATAGACACAGAACCTATTATAGGTTAGGTATTCTCCGACCAAAGTCCATGAAATTCATGTCATGGATCGAAGCTTTACTGCACAGCAAATGACAGGTCTACTGGCTTTTAAATAATTGATGTCAGTGCTAATGGTACTTCATGGAAATTTCTATGGATATACACCATGCCACAAATTAACTGCTATCTAATCGTATACCTGAGATTTAAGGGATTTAGCTAAGACAGCTGCACCATCGAGTTCAGCTTCTTCTGAATTCGCCATTTTGAATGATCATGTGACCAAACTTACATTACGGGGGATCATTATAGAACATTTTTTTACTGATACGTTCAGTCTGCACAGTCATAAGATTGTAAACTAGTATTTATTTACTATATCAATCTTTTTAGAAAAAAAAGATTTGAAACATGATGATCAGTTATACTTTATTTTTTTTATCAAATAATTTTACAAAATGACATATAGGCTAGCAGACAGCACCTGACAGGGCCCCACAAGTGGGAGCAGTTATTGTTATATACCAAAAATAAAAAAAAAATCGGCATATTAAGTTCTGTTTGAAATGTATTGTTATGGAAGAGTGGGGGGATCAAGACTACTTGAACAACTGATCGAATACTATGTTATTTTATGAAGTTTCATGATGTATTATTCTAATAATAATATGATTTATATAATTATCAACAATTACTCCTTCGAATTTATTACATCGCCATTGTTATACGTCGAAAATGTAAATTTTCCGTCTGTCAGCTGAGAGGGGAAACAAAACGATTACTGCAGAAAATTATTTGACAGAACTAGTCGTTTATATTGTTAAGTTGCTGAAAATGTCAAAGAAATGTCCAGATATCAATGGGCTACCGATTAAAGATAGCGAGAATCTAAACAAACGTGTAGCAGGTAAGAAGAAGAACTTGAAAAAGAAATTTTTGTAGGATGATCTGATAGAGAATTTCAGATTGAAATTGGCTACAATTTAGCTTTGAATAGGCTAGTAGGTACTGTAGTACTAGTAGTACTGAATATTTCGAGGGCCTAGTGTACTAGTGATCAAGACACAAGATCTTCTTATGTATCAATGAACCGTTAAGCCCATAAGATAAATGATTCAGTCTGTTAGACTCTCTTCTGTTGTCAGGTCTAGATCTACATGTTACATGTCAGAGTAGGCCTATGTAATATGTCTCAGATTTTTTTTTTTTTATCTCATTCATTACTGCCATTTACCGTATATCATCAGAGAGCTGCATAGTGCATGATGAATGTTGTGATTTGATTTTTTTATTACAAATTAATGAAGAAAGTTAGTTAATAATACAGCTCTTTTTGTCCCCCGCCTTTCGAAGAAAGTTGGGGGACTATTAAAATGGGTTCGTCCGTCCGTCTGTCTGTCTGTCTGTCTGTCCTTCTGTCTGTCTGTCTGTCTGTCCGTCTGTCCGTCACACTTTTTGGGACACAATAACTCTCTTCCTAATTGAGCTAGAATGTTCAAACTTGGTGTATGTGTTTATTAGGTCAATGCCTTGATGGAGTTCGAAGATGAGCATTTTCCGCTTAGGGTAAGCAGAGATAAGCAATTTGATTGGTTGATGCTTTGGGACACGATAACTTTAGTTCTAATTAAGTGAGATTGATGAAACTTGGTGTATAGTTTCATTACAGTAATACGTTGACTAAGTTCGATAATGAGCATTTTCTGCTCAGGGTAAGCAGAGCGATACGCAATTTGATTGGTCGAGACTTTGGAACACAATAACTCTCCTTCTAATTGAGTTAAAATGTTCAAACTTGGCGTATATGCTTATTAGGTCAATGCCTTGATGGAGTTCGAAGATGAGCATTTTCCGCTTAGGGTAAGCAGAGATAAGCAATTTGATAGGTTGATGCTTTGGGACACGATAACTTTAGTTCTAATTAAGTGAGAGTGATGAAACTTGGTGTATAGTTTCATTACAGTAATACCTTGACTAAGTTCGATAATGAGCATTTTCTACTCAGGGTAAGCAGAGCGATACGCAATTTGATTGGTCGAGACTTTGGAACACAATAACTCTCCTTCTAATTGAGTTAAAATGTTCAAACTTGGTGTATATGCTTATTAGGTCAATGCCTTGATGGAGTTCGAAGATGAGTATTTTCCGCTTAGGGTAAGCAGAGAATTGCAGTTTGATTGGTTGATGCTTTGGGACACGATAACTTTAGTTCTAATTAAGTGAGAGTGATGAAACTTAGTGTATAGTTTCATTACAGTAATACCTTGACTAAGTTTGATAATGAGCATTTTCTGCTAAGGGTAAGCAGAGCGATACGCAATTTGATTGGTCGAGACTTTGGAACACAATAACTCTCCTTCTAATTGAGTTAAAATGTTCAAACTTGGCGTATATGCTTATTAGGTCAATGCCTTGATGGAGTTCGAAGATGAGCATTTTCCGCTTAGGGTAAGCAGAGATAAGCAATTTGATTGGTTGATGCTTTGGGACACGATAACTTTAGTTCTAATTAAGTGAGAGTGATGAAACTTGGTGTATAGTTTCATTACAGTAATACCTTGACTAAGTTTGATAATGAGCATTTTCTGCTCAGGGTAAGCAGAGCGATACGCAATTTGATTGGTCGAGACTTTGGAACACAATAACTCTCCTTCTAATTGAGTTAAAATGTTCAAACTTGGTGTATATGCTTATTAGGTCAATGCCTTGATGGAGTTCGAAGATGAGTACTTTCCGCTTAGGGTAAGCACAGATAAGCAATTTGATTGGTTGATGCTTTGGGACACGATAACTTTAGTTCTAATTAAGTGAGAGTGATGAAACTTGGTGTATAGTTTCATTACAGTAATACCTTGACTAAGATCGATAATGAGCATTTTCTGCTCAGGGTAAGCAGAGCGATAAGCAATTTGATTTGCCGAGACTTTGGAACACAATAACTCTCCTTCGAATTGAGTTAAAATGTTCAAAATTGGTGTGTGTGCTTATTAGGTCAATGCCCTGATTGATGATTTTTATGCCAATACAATGACTGCATTCTCATTCAGTAATGGATTCGACAGTAACAGTGCATAGAATCAGAGGGGCCCTTTTGTCAAGCGTGGGGGCCCTTTTGTCTGCCTTTAGGTTGCCCCTAACTAGGGTACATTTTCATTTTTCTCGTCGGTTTTAGCATTTTTCTTTATAAAACACTTTTGGATGACACTTCGTGTACAGTTCGATTGCTCGATACGTTTGAAAAAAATAAATGTGCGATTAATTAATATGTATCATCTATTTATTTTGGGATTTCGGCGGGGGACATCAGCCTCACTGTTGGCTTGTTTAAAATAAAATAATCAAGATATAGTAATAAAAAATAGTATATTAAATGAAATATCAAATTTGAATCGGCTCACTCAGGTGCCTAGCTACGAGAACGTAGCTAGAGTGTTGAGAGATAAGATTTGTTATCGAGTGCCCAGTATAATTATTAATTTTCTAACCAGTTCACCAATTTAGGGCCTACAGTTTAGACTACAGTCAAACTACAGGATTTATACATAAAAAGAGGGTTTTTACTGTATATTATGCTCCCAGTTCTACACGTTTATTAAATTGTGCAGGAGCAATGCAAGCGTCTGGAAATTTCTAAAATGAGAAAAAAGCTCCCGTAGAAAAACTGGAATGTATGCAGTTTAAAAATAAACCACAAACTGAAAATAGTTTATTAATCTCAATATTTAGGAGAGTGGTTTAACTAATTTGCATGAGTCTTTAATAACTCCAGCAAAGGAAAGCCGAGTTGCGTTGAGAGGAGCAGGAGTAAAAGCTCACCTTAAACGTGAAGGACTGTGCTCCAGATCGGGATTTGTTTTGCCAAAACGATCAAATGCAAAAATGAGTCTTTTTGATTGAGAATAGAGTGCTTTGTTAAAAATCTAAAATGTAGGCTACTAATGTACGTCAAGATAGGAATACTCATCTCTCAGCTCTCAACATTCCGTGTTTCGAGATAAGGGACCGTGCTATGTAATTCCATCTGGCAAACCCCTATGGGGATCACATTGGGACTCAATAAGCAAAATTGACAAAATTTTCTATCAAAACAAAATTTGTTTATTCAATTGTTATAATGCATAACATTTCTGCCACATCAACTACAACCAATCAAAGTACTAAACAGGAATAATACACTAGTAATTATGAATGTCCGTATCAATTTTGATTAAAACAACACTTGATTTGATTTATTGACAATATTTGCAGATAGTGGGTTTTGTATGTTTAATAAGTTCCAATAGTATAAAATTAACTTATTTTCAAGATGTTACATGCATTAATTATGATATTAAGTTTGCCAGGTGTGAACCTATAGGCACCCAATCGTAGCCTGTATCTGAACTTTTTTAGCTCTGGCTTTACTGTCATTATTGGTTGAGTGGTTTCAAAAAGTATCTGATCTACGTCAAAATTGATACAGTCCTACTAAATGAAATTGAAAAGAATTCATGCATATAGAATAGTAGTGAGAATGTGCAAATGTACATTGGGTGTATTTTGTCATTCAATACAAAAACCATAGTCTGGCAAGAGAAAATATTCCAAAAATCAATAGTAAAAATAACAAAAGTCTAAGCCTTTAAAAATTGTAGTTTACAATCACAATGGAGAATTAAAATTTAATTGAAATTTTGAAAATATGTAATTGGTCAATGGAAATGCCATTGACTTGTTTGTGTTTCTAGTTCATCGCAGTTGGCATTGTGCTTGCTTCTTGGAGACATTGTTCGATAAAATGATTAAGTATACACATGTACTAGAATTTTATCACATTGTTTTTACTTATGTGCAAGTTGGTTCTCAAATCTGTCAAGTTTGCAGTGCTCATGTAGCAATTGTATTTTTTACTGTAGGTATTCGCTGAAATTGCTGTTTAATTAGAATAGTGTTCTTAGTTTTTTATATCCCAGTTTTCGAATTATTTTTTTATGTCTAATAAATGTACATGTCTAATAGTACCAATAGGTCATGTTCTTGCCATTTACATGTAGTAGTACAGTTACCACATTCAAAGCCCCCTGCAGTATACAGAGATATGTATAATATGTACATTATCAACTTCATAAACAGTTATGTGTGCAAGACATGAAATTTCGCAATTTAATTTACCATACAATTATGGTGGTCTTAACTCTTATTCTTCATGGTACATATAGATGTCCACTAAACAGTTATTCGATACTACATGTACGTGTAATGTCATGTGTACACATGAACCCAGAATATGAAAAGTATATACCAGTATCTGAGTTATGAAAGGGGAATAAATTGTATTAATACTATTAATCAGGTACATATTTATGGTGAGTTTCAATAAGCTCAGGGAACACTCAGTGCTAAGTTGTGTCACTCTAAAAGTATGAGTAGGTTCACAAATATGACATACATGTAGGCTATAAATATAAATCTGTGTAAGTATACATGTAGGATATTGACCTACCCGAGGTTTATATGATAGAAAACACATGGACCCTTCCATCAAAAGTCAATAATGATTGGACTATGCTCGATAGCCAAATAACTAAATTTACCAAACTAATCACATCCAACTACTGTCGCAATTTTAGAGTAAATAAAGATTTAATTGCATTGAAAACAAAATGGATAGTATTAGTATTGCATTATATCAGACGAATAATCAATCCTGTTTAGCCAACAGATTGATGGTGGAATACCATGTAGATTCTATATGGATACTAATTCTGACGAGGATCTACTAGTTGTGAGACGCTGGCTCGCTAGCCTGGAGGTTGGGTGTTCGATACCTGCATTGGCTGAGAAAGTTCATCCAGATATTCTGGCGTGGTTCCTCCTTGTCAATTATGCTGTCTAGTCATTTGCATGGAACAATAAAACCGAGGTCCCATGTACACATTGGTGTGCATGTAAAGATCCCATGGTACGTAAATGACCCTGTAGTGCCGATACACGAGCCAATAACTTAAGTAGACTGTCTATTTTGGTGCTTAATACTACAAACTATACTATAAAAAATTTTGATTGTCAAAAGAATAAAAATTTATTTCTGTGTTCTTTGTATTATTTGGATCATCAGCGGCCGGTATGAACCTATGATTATGTTATGACAGGTTGATATGAACAGAATGTATCAACCTACATGTATGATGATGTCATGACAGGTTGACATGAGATATAATTTCGATGCACATCAAACAAAAAAATACAGAAAGTTGTATGGAATAGGCCCACATAAATTTGTTTTCTTGTTAAAAATGACAATTATTATACTGTACTATTATCAGACAGTTAATAAGCTCTGCTTATTGTAATTACTGCTATTTTCTTTGTACATGTACTACGCAGCTCTCTAGTGTATTATACAGAAAACATCAGTGGCTCATGGATAAGCTGTTTTATCTGACACAAGTGTACTTGACTTCTATTGCTAAAATTAGGCCCCATTCTGAGTCATGCCATGGCCATGTGTTTTGGGTATCGGAATAACCAGAAATTGAAACAACAAATACATATGTAGTACTACACTGTAATTTAGGGTGAAGAAGTACTATCTAGTTGAAATGTACATAATTTGATTATTTCTGTATTTCTCCTAGTTTTACTCCTAAATTTATTATTAATTAAACAATCTATTTATATTTGAATAACTACTGTAAGTTGTATACTTGTGTGATTGGTAAAAGTTCAATGATGGTTATGAAATATTTCTTTCATGATATTTTTACCAATCTACATAGTTACATGTTTGTGTAAGAAACAATGTCTTTGAAAACTTCACAACTACACATAAACAACACTTACAAGATACATAGCCTTAACATGCTCGAAAAAGTTTAAAGATACAAAAAACAGACATGTCTGAAATACAATTACTTTTATTACAAAAAAATCTAGACTAGGATCCTTTAGTATCGTAGAAATGATGGAGTGGTTAAAGATCAATCAATTCTACATGTAGATTTACATGTAGTTATAGCTAACAATTTTATATTGGGTTTATCTATTTATTTTACATACCAATTTAGATAGATAGATGTAAAAAATTAAAATTCTGCTTCTGGAATATTTTTCATACATGCGACCCACCTCATTCTTCAAAGTTTTTTTTCAATGTACCACTACTGATCATACTTTTTAACTTATTGTGATACATTGTATGTGTATGATTTGGCTTGTGCCTTTTAAAAGAAACCATATGACATACAGACATTATATAAATGATATGATAATTTGATCCATACATCTTTTTTGTAAATTTCAGGTCCAGTTTCCCCAGCTTTTGCACCCACAACTTTAAAATTTCCTAAGCATATTCATACTGATGTTGATGATAAATTAAACCAACTTGCTGATACAATCTTTAAGCGCAGTCAGATTGGTCCAGATCACACCCACAATGAAATATCGGCACCTTATGAAGTTTTACAATATCCTATTGAGGAGGAAGCGGACAGAACATACTACCAGAGAAAGTACAACTCTCAGGGGTAAGAATAGTAGAACCAGCTCCTACTTTAGTGGTTTTTTCCATTTATATTTTGTTCACATTTAGACTACAGTTCTATCAAACTTATACGTGTTTATATGCAGTTTTTGTTGCAAGTTAGACATCAACTTGGGGAATGGTTAGTGTCATTGAGTCAACTGGTTTGGTTTGAATTCCTGGTTGTACGTGACAAGGATTCAGGGCGCCTGTTCAACCTCGAGCATGGGTTTTCTCTGATTCCTCTGTTTTCCTCCCACTCTTCCGCATCCTAATTTGGAAATTCCTTTACCCATAATATTACATGTACAATTCATTTTACTGTTGTTCTTTTAGGTAAATGTATGTTGATGTAATCAAATATAATTATTTTTATTCCAACAGAAGTGGAGGTAAAGGTTCCGAAGGAAGTAGTCTTCTGTCACCCTCACCATCACCAGTAGAAAGAGAGAGTCTTATTAGACATCAGAGCATTGGTCATATTGATGTTGGCTTTGCCAATGCTGAAGAAGAGGAGGCAGAGTTCTTAACAGCATTTCAGAGAATCTCTGTAAATGGAAATGAGATCAGTGGGGTAAAGAAATTTTTTTGGTTTCCAAATACTTTGGTACAGCAAATATAAGAAATGCTAAAACTAATTATAACTACATGAGCCACAAGCAGCATCTTCAAAAGCTGTGCATAGATTAGCTACCTGTATCAGTTATTTTCTTGCCATCTAAAGATGTCGTATGCTCATTATAAATGTATTCAGAGCAGAATTTCACCATTTTTCACAGTTGTAAATAGATAGAGCTGTTTGTTATTCAAGCTGCCCACTAAAAAATTAAAAGCCAATCGGTTTGTACAGGACACTCCATTGAGAGACTTGTTGGACCATACATTTGATGCCATATTAAGGCTAGTTAGTACCAAATTATGGTCTTTTTATTCTCTTACCAGTACTGTTATATTTGTAGAAGACTTATTCTAAAACTAAAGGCAGAAAATTAAAACAGAAATATGATAGATGCAGCTTTGAAATTAAATTCCCTGATCAAATATATTTTAGGTACCATTGAATGATTTAGAGGAAGCTTCTAAAAGCCTTGTGAAAGCTTTAATGATTCGTGAAAAATATATGGCCGTGTCCAATCAGTACTTTCCTAAAGTTACAGCAAGATTTCTACAGAGCTTAGAAGACAAGGCAGAGTTTAATAAAATCAACTACTCAGGAGAGAAGAAAAGCATTTCAGGTGAGATCAAGAGAAATAGACTGTTCATTAATCTTTTCGGTACAAAAATTTATGTATTCTCAATTGCTTGGATATTTTTCAATCGTCTGACATTTATTGTAGGCTATGTTATACTTTTTAATTCATTTGGGATGGTGGCTTGGTGCGTACATTAAACCCTCTGATTTGATGAAGCTACATGTACACTTTTTTTCTCTTGCATGGTGCACTTACTGTTAGTATTGAAGTAAAAACTAAGAATACAAATTTAATACAAACAATTTGACCCTCATATATGTAGATATAGAATGATGCTATTGCCACTGTAATTGGCTGATCACTACTGTTGTAACACCAATGATTACATGTAAATGCTTTGCTCGATCAACACTACATGTATGTCTTAATCAATGCCTGTTTCTGTATTATAATTTGTTTAATGGCATAGGATATTAGTTAGATGGTAAAAAATATGCCTAATAAGTACATCATTGCGATGTATTAATACCCCCAACATATTTTGACACCATACCGCTTATGTTGGGGCCCCACACGTTCCTATTGTGAAACCCTCATATTTACTCCTATAAGTAACAATGACCTTTTACCACATTTTACTGAGGCCCTAGTTCATTCATTCAATTTGTAATTCCCTGCATTTGATCAAAGCTTACAATATGGATATCATCTATTGTTAAGCACTGACGTATTTTGTTCAAATGTCCAGATGCATCCTATTAGTGGACAATGTTGCCATCCACAAATTTTACAAACATGTGATAAAACTGTTTTAACACATTCCTAATCTGCTGTAGCATAGTTTCTCTTTTATTTGTAAAAATTGAACCAAAACTGCTGGACAAAAGGTCTAGGAGGGATTTTAATAAACTAGTGGGTGAGACTTGCACATCACTTGCGTATGTTCGGCACAGTAAAAGATCACAGACTGACTGTAAAGACTTTTGGTCCTGCACACTCAGTTTCTTGCGGCTCGTCTGCAAGCTAACAAACCCTACGACCTGTGCGTGCCACAACATGTACATGGACATTGCAGTGTGAGCTAGGCTTTACGTATGTAGATTGTCAGTTTTGATCTGATATCTTCAAAGTAATATCAGTGACATGAAATTTGTTTGTAAAACGGTTGCCACTCTCTACATATACTTCATTCGGTAAAACTAACTAATATCCTTTATTGGCATCACTTCCCGAATTTTCAATTTGTTATTACAAATCAACTATAGCAAAGATGCATATTTCAAATCTACTTTTACAATTCGTATCACATGTTATATTGGTAGATGGTGGCGTTGTCCTTTGACTATAAAATATGACACAAGATAATCAATCTCATATACATGTAGCTCTAATGATCATGAACAATATTTCAAATATTTATGTGATAATTTTAGACTTGGATGCTGGGGAGATTGATTCTAATTCCACTTTAAATATATAAATGCACTGCATAAAATGATAGAAATACTTTGTAGTTTATTTACTAATTACTGCTCTGGTTGTTAAGATGGTTTCCATACTTACTCTGTTGTCATACTATATTATATATTTTTTTTTAATTGACTTACATTTTGTTGTAAGTTCTCAATTTTTATTAACACAATTATTTTTAGAATTTGTTTATTTTTTTGTGTTTCTGGCTATATTTACAGTAGAAGATGACAACGATGGTGTTATGTATTATGACCACCGAGGTGATCAGTCGTCTCTAGTCACTCCTCTTATTCATTGATTAATTAATTGCCACTCTTAATTAACTGTGTGTTTTTCTATAGTAGAAAGAATAACATTTGTTTGGCAATTAAATTAACCAATATGTAATAATGATTTTTTGAAGTGTGTCATGCCATAGGTGGGATGCTGTGATTCCAATATTAATATGGGCACTATTCCTTAGATTTTAATCATCGACACTTTCACCCTATGTTGCATGTGAACACAGTTTTGTAATTACTGTGGTTTTTATGCCCACACCTCTTGGCATGACCCTAACCCATATTTTTGAAAGAGTGTATTAAGATGTAGCTTTATTTTCAGAGAATTGTTTGTTTGAGGTAATTTCTCAAAATCTTCTGAATTGCTGTTACACTGAGAGAACTTTTATACTGGACCCACAATACTTTAACTGGAAAATTATGTGCCCCAGCAATACATAGTGTATATTAGTGAAATAAAATAGGCCTACTCTAATTAAATAGTAAGCCTACAATAATGAAACAAGTTAATTTCAGTCATTAATTTTATTCTATTCTTTCTGTTAAAAGTCAAACATTTGAAATTTTTCTGTAAAAAGAAATTTGAATATCAGCCTGTTTGCTACATTGTACTTGATACTACATGATTTGTTTGACCTACTCTAGTCAAGAAAAATAAATAATGATGTATATATTCCCTATTGTTACCATTGTATAAATCATTTATTATATACATATATTGGTACAAGTCAATAAGTAATAAGACTCCACCTCTGTTAATTCAGTCATAATTTCTATAAGATTGTGTAAATATAGTTCAAGAAATGTGATATATTTATATGGCTTACATTATATAGTGTCTTACTATAAATAATCCTAGAAATGATTCAAGTGGTGACCTAGTAATAGATCAACTCTATCTAGCTGCATGTATCTTAAAGGGCCAATCCTGATAATATTTTTGAGAGTGAAATTGCTTAATTTTGTGTTAAAATCCCCGAAAATCTTCTACCTTAGGGCAGAGCAACTAACTCAACATATGAAACAATTTAAACCGCCAGTCTTTATCTGGAAATGGAAACCGGTGTCCCAAGCTTTATTATGCGGTGTCTCAATAAAATCAGACTTTTATTTTGTAAAAATAATGTTTAGGTGAAATTTACTTTTTGTTATCAAGTACAGCACATGGGTCATTCATTGTATAGACCTTGGGAATCGATTATCCTGTCACCCAACGAAAAAATGTACCCAAATTCTTAAAAGGGTTACGTGTCCGCATAAGGACTTTTGACGCTCACTATCAAACGACTCAATATCTTGAGCTGAATTTTTGAGTAAATACAGCATTATTCTATATTTTGGCACTGCTCAAATTTCATTCGTACCTAGACTTTTATTTTTGAGACTGTTTAAATCAGGATAGTCCCTTTACCATCAATGATGTTATCATTCAAAAGGAAACTCAACTCAGTGATAGATTGATTTTTTTTACTGCATAAATATTTACAAATCCACATTAAAATAATTTATCACTTTGAAAATATTTTTGTCGGATATGTTACTGCATAATAAATATGTTGATATGGAAATACAGGCTTTCAAGATATGTCTAAACTTTTAACTGCTGATATCTCAAATGATTGAGTAAACAAACTTGTTGAACAAATAATTTAAACAGTGGCTGTTTTGTATTTAACTAGGTAAATGGTTGATATACATTTTCTGATAAATGAAAAAAAAAAGCTGAACAAGGTACTATTCAAAACCAAGGTCGAGATAGGTCTTTTACCTGTACTATCACTAGGGACCGGGTATCATTTAGATTTGATGAAAAAAGGAAAGAAACTGAGCTTACCATCTAGAATCTAATACACATATTCAGTTAATAGATTGCCATCCAGAAAGTGTTAAACACCATCAAGATTCATCAAAAACCGCCCAGTTTGTGCTACCATTTAGGATTATGGCCATTGAAAGACCGTGAAATTCACCACAAATATTATTGTTATTATCATATGTGCTTTTCAGTTAATATTATTATCATTGTTTGTCCTTGCTACTTTACTGCTTCATTTATTTAATACTATTACTTTTATCCAATGGACTACCATAATATTCATCATCTTATTATTGTTAAAGGAGATGGTCCACCTATTTTTTGTTAAGAAAACCTTGAGAGCTGCTAGAAGCAACTTTCCAGATGCTTTTGTTCAAATGACTCCCTGAATAAAAGAATACATTCATTATATCATTAATCAGAAATAAGGATGATCAATTTGAAAGGGTAGAGGCATAAGTTACAGTTAATTTGACACAAAATAAATCTTTTAGTAATGATTACATCAGTGACAATTATTTATTTAAAATGCATTATGTATGAATTAGTTTAAGATAATAAAAAATGAATATTTTGGAACATGATAACTCAACTCTTGAATAAAAATCCATAAAAGATTCAGATAAAGAGCTGATCGTTCTTGCTATCATAGTTTAAAAATAGGTAATGAAAATAATTCTGGGCAATGTTATGACTGTTTGAAGATGTAACATATTTGTTTTACATATCTACGTACTTGAAAACCAAGACTAACTTTGATTATTAAACTATAACACATACTTATGGAAGAACAATTACTGATTTATTTAGGCGACGTTTAGGAGAGTATTCTCTCAACGTTTTCAAGCAAGTGATTATCCATTGCGTTATTAAATGATTTGGCTGTTGGATTCAATGCCAGTGTTGGTTGTGAAAGTCTCTGGTTTGCCTTTGTTAGTGGCAAATAAGTGAGTTCAACAGGTATAATCATGGGCATGCACCTAAAAAAGTCCATGGCAGTTGGAATTTGATCAAGAGTAAGCACAGGGTATGCCAATTTTCACTTGCCAGGCTTTCAGAAATAGATGGAGCAACTCCTTTCAAATCATCCAAACACACCACATTGTTGTTAAAAAAATTTGTTAATTTTTGTATCCATTCACTCTTGCTTACCATATGGTACATCATAGAGCTGATGATATGTTATATTTCAGAAAGTGGACAGCAGACATTTAATCGTGTGAGCCTTAAAGGTGGGAATAGTATCATGGTTACATGACAATTAGCTCCTTTCATGATTTCATATTTTACCATTGTTAACCCACTAATAAAATAATGTTCTATTGTGTGTTTCTTATTAATATAATATGCACTAATTAATTAATGGTGTTAGGAAACTATTTATCATTTCAGAATGTAATTAATCATGTTTCATTTAGTCATAAATTATTAAATGTATAAGAATATGAAGGTGGATGTTTATTTGAATGGAATTTGTAAAGCTGATTCATTATGTGGCATTATTAGGTTGATGTCAGTTGGTATAATTTACTGTCATTAATCAACCTTTAATTATACTAATTTCTGAATATATATATATATTGATTTAGAAACTGTAACATTTTGAGCTCTGTTATATGATTAAATATAAGCAAATGGTTGCACACTAATTCAATATGTGGGGTTTTCAAATGTTTAATTGAAAAAATTATTTTGGATACAGTAAGCTGTAAATGTCCATAAAATATTATATTTTGTTACTATGCAAAGATTTGACATGATTTGAGAGAGCGATTTAAAACAATGTTGCTGTTTTAGGAAGGGAAAATGCCCTTTATAAGCATTCTTTATTTAAAATTTGAAATCATTTCTAATTTTGACTAAATTTTAATTTTTGGTCAAAAGGTCTTTATCTCTATACTGTGCACTGCCATTTGTCCCTGTCATCCACAATTCATCAAAATAGATTTTGAGGAAAATGTGTCAACAATTTATAATTAACTTGATAAGATTAAAGACTTAAATAGTCATCATCATCATATCACCATGGTAAACAACAAGCTTTTTGGAATGTTAGGGCATCTTGACTGATGTGGGTGTTAGTTTCATTGCAATGCAATGTATCATTTTATTACCTTTGGTATAAATAAAAGCTTTTTTTTTCAATAAAAAGTCAGAATCCCAGAGTATGTATTTGACATTCATAAGGTTATGATTTCAATAGTTATAGACTAAAGGATATCTGATGCTTTCCTGTTTTCTTGTTTATTTGATTAATTGGAGCAAATTGTCATGTGACCTGCTTACAGATCCACTCTTTCTCATCTCCTTTTTTACTGCTGAAAAGATTTATTGCTTATTGCTATAAATATAGAAAATACATTAGAAATAGCATATTAAAATTACATTATTATTTTCTACCAGGCTCAGAAAAAATATATTCAACTTTCTGAAATAAATGTTAGTTAGTTTTCTACCAGGCTCAGAAAAATTATATTCAACTTTCTGAAATAAATGTTAGTTGTAGGCACCATGGTGGGTAATGAATATTGTAGGAAATTTAAGATGTTTGAAATATATATACTGGACAATGGACAATTATTTATTTAGCATTATGATGAGCCACAGATTGCATGATAACCAAATGTACAGTTTTCTGGTTACTGGGTTTTTTCCTGCTGTACAAAATCCCCCTTAAATAACGCATATTGGTTATCTTTTCATATCTATTGAGAATAAAGTACATTCAATGTACTACAATATAATTAAAACTTGGAAAATTTCTATGAATCCATGAGTTGCTTGACATTTAGAAATTTGGCATGTTTATTGAAAAGGCCTGAGTTTCAAAGAATAAGCTAAGCATTTTATGAAAAAAATCTACCATTATTTCTGCTTACAATCTGAAGTGATTGTTGCCACCAGGTTAACTGCTACCAAGTTGTTTGGCTTCTGAAATCCAAGTTCAGAACATTCCTACAACTCATGTACATGTAGTAATGGGTGTCATGCACATGAAAGGGTTTGCTTACCCTTTCAAGAACACCTAATGATATTACTTTTCATTTATAGCTATTCTTGTTTTGTTGTATTTGCCAGTTTACAAAAATATAGGCAATGTACAACATTCATGCTAAGGATATATGTACTGCCACCTATTTATATTACATTTATCTATCTATCTATGTAAGGATTTGTAGAATTATCCATCCATGTTTCACATTTCAGATTTTTCATTTAATATGCAAGACAAAAAAAATTCAATTTCTGCTGTGTCTGATTCTTGAACAGATCCTTTGTTTGTTAGTAAATCAATAATAATTGCTGAAATTGGAAGCTTATATTTATTTTTACTGTTGTCTGTTGCTCTTGTCAGTGACAAATGAATTCAGGAAAAAAAAGTAGTGCTAGATTGTAGAGTTAAATTGAATTATATTATTAGTCAGTTTTTGCAGTGAATGTAGACATAGATTTTTTATATTGTTTTTATTTTTTGAGTTTGCTCTGATTTGTTAAAATTCTTTAAATTTTTCATTGACATTATCAAATGATTTTAATTTTTTTTAAAGTAATGTAAAATACATATTTCAGACAATTTGTTAATTATTGTTTATATTTATTTAATTTTTACTATTAGAATTTTTATATTTAAAACAATTTTAAAGTAAATGTTTAGATTTTTTTATTAGATCAGTGTTAGTGGAGTATTTGTTTAATAATTACTGGTAATGTTATCTTTTTCAGATCACCCAATCCATGCTCCTCCGATGTCTGGGGATCCATTTAGTTTTCAGTTTGTGGAAAGTGTGCATTGTAAATTGAAGATGAAACAAGGTGTTGTGTATGTGTATAAAGATGAAGAATCGTTAGAGAAACAGCAGCCAATTGATCTACCTTACGTTGATTTAAAATCTTTCTTAGCAGATCAAAATTTAATGTATGCCTTTATAAGTGATGGTCCATTGTAAGTAGAATGGCTTGTCCAACCTTTAAATACACCCACTTTGAAATTTGGTTAGATTTTATTGTCATCGCCCCTGTCTGTCCATCTGCCTGACGTCCACAATTGCATT
Organism: Patella ulyssiponensis; assembly: GCA_963678685.1. Classification (NCBI taxonomy): domain Eukaryota; kingdom Metazoa; phylum Mollusca; class Gastropoda; family Patellidae; genus Patella; species Patella ulyssiponensis. The sequence goes on along the minus strand of OY783225.1, from coordinate 80,633,666 downwards.
TGGGTGTTCTAGAGGATAAAGTTAATATTCGTTGACTTTATATTTATACATAGTGTTCAAGATGCTTATGGTCATGAGACTCAAAAGCTTATATATTTTCAGCATTTTCCAATAATTACTACCAGAATTATGGCTATTGATCACTTTGAAAAATCTTGTGGATACTCAAAGAGATCCAATCTGATAAAGACACAGATCCTATTTCGTTGTGTTGTTTGTTGTTTAAAATATCATTTTACTTGCCTGGAAGAGGTGTTAAATAACCTGTGTTCTGTTTGATGTGCAGGATTAGCCAATCAAATGGTCTGTTGCATCAGGTTCTTCTTGTCTGACTTGGGGACTGTGGGTTGACAAATGGAAAACAAGTGAAAGCAAAAGTTGAATTTTCGAATACTCTCTTGAAACACTGACGCTGATTGGTTTATCGAATGATTGATAGTATAGGGTCACAACCCGTCACAACCCGCAGGAATGACCCCTGACACCATTCCCCCAATGCAACCAGTCAAATCTTCATGTAGTGCAGACGAATGAAATTATAAGAAACAATTTGAAATATATATCTGTATTTTAATCAATCTGTAATTATTATGTAAGAGACCGATTTTTTAGCTGGGGTGACACTAGATGCCAAATGCTTTTATTACTGACAAAGAAACCTGTAATATACGATAACTCTGTGATCTGTTCTGATGGCGTAGCTGCTTTGGTCGTATGTTTCGTTTTTGAGCAGCCTCTTTTACACATTTGCTCTGTGTTCACTATTCTTAAATCTTAAGGATACATGTATTTTGCCGTGAAGTGGAGATTATGTTGGCATATATCTATGTTGGACTAGTCCTTTCCATTGTCTATTTCGGGTGATTTCAATGGGTAGGTCCACAAGATGGCCGGGTACGAAGACAATAATAACACTACAATTGCATTTCGTATGTCTATGATTCATACAATGATTGTACTTGTTAGTGGCAAAAGTTTGTTTCAAACCAATTGATCTATTCAAACTCATTCCTTATTCACTTTGTTAAAACCACACCTAATTTGTTTCAGGAAATCGTTTTGTTATCGTCGTTTGTCGTATCTGTCCGCCAAATACCAACTTCATTTATTAGTGAATGAGTTGAAAGAATCTGCACTACAGAAAGAAGTTCCTCATCGTGACTTTTACAATATAAGAAAGGTAAGTTTAAAATAGATTTTGTAATGGAATTTGTTTAATTCTTGATAAAGATATGTGATCATTGTTAAGAAGACAGCTGTTGTTAATGGTATAGTTATTCACACTTCTAAACATTTACAAAGTCTAATCAATTAGTGAACCGCACATACATGTATTATTATAAAACAAGTTTGCAAAGTGAATTCAACCTTTGATTCTAGCATAATAACAATACTAAAATACTGTACACTAAATATAAAACAAGACTTTATGTAGCAAGTTAATTATTTGGCATGTTTGTGTTATTATTATTTAAAAATGCCAGTTTTAGTATATTTAGAATTACTGAGGTATGCTAGAATAAAATGTTGAATTTAATTTGTCAGTTTTCATTTTGGTGAACTCAAACTATGATGATATATAATATTGAATTGATATTTTGATGAACCTCTCATAACATTGGCAATGTTTTGTCCAAATAACATTCCAGACCTGTTTGTGTTAAACCCCTACAAAATAACATGTCAACAATAAATATTATATATGGTTCTGAAAACCAGAGAAAAATCCTTTTTTATACAGGTCTTTAATTGAGAAATCACTTTTATAGTATTGCATGGTGCTATAGGTGAGATGAAGAAAGTCATCCGTTTCGATATTTTTTAATTTTATTCTGTTAATTTTTTTACATATAGCTGTTAAATAAATGTTTTAACACACATTTTTAGGTTGATACTCACGTCCATGCTTCATCTTGTATGAATCAAAAACATCTTCTACGATTTATTAAAAAGAAGATGAAAATGGAACCCAAGGTTGTAGTGTGTAAGACTAGAGAAAATAAAGAGATGACTTTAGAGGAGGTAAACTGTGAATATTTTATCAGATTGTTTTCTATACATATATTATTCAGGCCATAACCATTACAATAGCACTGTAAAATGGATATCTCATTGGCTTGATTTTTGTTAAGAAAATCTATTTTCATTAATTAATAGAGAGTGTCATCCAAGTCCCTTGTTTGATATTAAGAAAGTCCACTGTAAGATTTTAAAAAGCAAAAGATATATTGGAACAAGCATGACTTTCAGGGAATATATTATAAGTGGAAGTAGTATCCGCTAGAAGATAATACGTCAGTAGTTATCACTAATGGTGAACAGGCAAGATGAAATGCATTATTCTTTGATAAATTTTGATTGTTTCAGGTTTTCCAGAGTTTTAATATGACAACATATGATTTGAGTGTTGATGTGTTAGATGTTCATGCAGTAAGTTCAATTGTCTTATGTTACTTTTGTTTGCATTGCATGGAAGTAAACGATTTAATAAATACTGTAAAACAAGATATTGATACACCATGAAAATAATCCAACTATGGAAGAGGTTCAATATGTGAAATGAAAAGAACTGGTGTTTAACATTTTACCGTTCTGCTCCAAACTAGGACTGGCATATGCCATACAGTGTGCTATGAGGGAAATTTTGCCTGGACAGCTGTCAAGATCTTTTATGTGCACGCCAATTTGTATACAGGACCTGTTTTTCGTCCCATCCAAATGACCAGACAGTTGTCCTTGTCAGGCCCTGCATCTGAATAAACTTTCTTGGCCAATGCAGGGATTGAACATCTGACCTCAAGGCTAGCTAGCCAGTGTCTTATCCACTTATGTGAATGTGTATTGGAATTAATGTGATATGTTGTACCCTATTCTTTGCATACCGTAGCAACAAAACTGTTTTCATCTAAATAAGGAGGAAATTTTCTATCCAGCGTCTTATCCACTTATGTGAATGTGCATTGGAATTAATGTGATATGTTTTACCCTATAATGCAACAAAACTTGATTTCTTCCAAATAAGGAAGAAATTTTCTATAATGAATATGTTTCATTGGGTTTTTCTAATTTCAGGATAGAAATACATTTCATAGATTTGATAAGTTTAATGCCAAATATAATCCCATTGGGGAAAGTCGTCTACGAGAAATATTTATTAAAACAGATAACTATATTGGTGGTAGATATTTCGCACATATTCTTAAGGTAAACTATTATGTATGCTAACTTACAAAAACAAGGATATGCCACGTTTCATATTAATCCTTTAGGGCCAACAAGACAAATTAAATATTTTTTACTTATTTTCCTTGTTAGATGCAGATATTGTTTTGGCAGTGTGATAATTTAGAGTTTATTAAATGAATTTGCTTGATCCAATTTGTGTTCGACAGCTGCCCCTTAAACAAGCAAATTTGAATATTTCTTACCAAATTTAGGGTGTCTATACATATGCGTGTATAATAAAATTGCTTGGAGCAGGGGCATCATTTTTTGTCAAATGTACACATTTTCTCCTCATTACATGAGGTGCCAAAACTTTTCTGTCCAATATATTCCCCTTATCAAATTAGATTTACCCCAACACTGTTTTGTTCAGTGACTTGAGTTTACACTTGTTTTAACAATAAAATAAAGTAACTGACACAGGGAAATTTTAAGATACATTATTTGTCCAAATGAAAATAATAGCACTTTTTTTTGAATAAGACAGGACTTGAAGTCATTTCATCTTTATTTGTATTACAGGAAGTAATGAGTGATTTAGAAGAAAGTAAATATCAGAATGCTGAATATCGTTTGTCTATATATGGTCGATCTCGAGATGAATGGGATAAATTAGCTAAATGGGCTGTCAATCATAAGGTATATTCGGATAACGTTCGATGGTTGATCCAGGTTCCACGATTATAGTAAGTAACAAGAAACGTATGCATTCTCTTTCATGTCTGCTAACTGGAACTTGAGTAAATGAAGCCAATCAACTTGAATATAAATAGACTGTCATTCGCCTGATATTGTGTACACGAGTAACTTAAGATTAATTATTGGTGTATTTTTGCTTCCATAAGCTGAATGAACCTATCAATTGTTTCCTTTACTAACTTCATTGATTAGTGACTATTGTCTGGCTGGCTAATCTATTCTCAAGAACAGTTTAGCTGCAAAAGTGACCTTTTGTAGATTTTACTCACTTTTGGCTTTAAATTTACAGAATGTTGTTATTATTATACTTTTTCTACTGATCTGATTTGATGACAATGTATGAAAACCCTATGAACAATGTGATTGTTATTTTCAGTGATGTATATAAGAGTAATAAGTTAGTGAATTGTTTTCAAGATTTATTAGAGAATATATTTCTACCATTGTTTGAAGTCACCAACGATCCTAGCACCCATCCAGAACTACACTCCTTCTTACAACATGTAAGTTTTTGTCGAAAGACATATTCACAGATTTATTAATCTAATAGGTTTCCTTATAATCCAATCGAAATAATCAATACAACTTCTCTTAAATAATGGGGGTCAATTAAGCTTTTCTGAAATATCTAGTAGAGAAATTTTTAGCTCAAAACTTGAGGCAAATATTTCAGGGTAAATAAGTACATTTCTTATAGAGAATGACTGCTGTAATGGATAGCCTACCTTATAGTTGAGATTAATCAGTAATGGTTAATCAGCTGATGATGAATTTAAATGAAATAGGGTTTAACTGATAATGCTTGTAACCACGGGTTAAGAGTTTAGTTGTCTACTTCATACACTCGACTACAAGACCTATGTTGCCCTCTGACAATTGTTAAACAGGCATTATGCAAAAGCTAAATCTTCTTATTGCATGTCTTGCTTTATGCATTAAATGTTATATAAATTATTAATTAACTTACCACGATCATAATCAACTCTTTATTCCATTGAATACTCTAAATTTTCTACAGATTTAAATACGATTTGCGGTTGATGATTTAATGTAAAAATGTATAATTGAGACTTTGATAAATCAGCATTGATAAGTGTCTTTTAAAAAGAGATTATTTATACTGTATATATCATGTTCTGTAGATGGGGTTATATCATTTCTTTTGTTATAACATAAAGAGTTCATTCATGGCTATTTGTAATGAAAATAAATCAATCTTTGCCTTGCTTTGTGTAGATCCTATTTACAGTGTAAATTTATTTTTGAATTTTTTAGGTATCTGGATTTGATTCTGTAGATGATGAATCTAAATCTGAACACATCCAGTTTGATACAAAATCTCCACAACCAGAAGATTGGAACATGGATATTAATCCTCCCTATACATATTATCTGTATTATATGTATGCTAACATCACAGTACTTAATCATTTTAGAAGGTAAGTACATATAATTTTTCCGTTATCAACCTAGATCAATATTGATTTGAGGACTGTTACCAAATTTTCCTTATTAACAACAAAATTATTTACTTGTCCAAATCCTGAAGTTGACAAACAGAAAGCTTTGTTTTAAAAATATCTCTAAAAAACCATCTTCTACATGTATATTGTAAGGTGTTTATATTAGACATTTTATATTTTTTGATATATATTTCATCTAGGGAAAGAGGTTTTCCTACTTTCACTTTACGACCCCATTGTGGTGAAGCAGGAAATGTGACTCATCTAGTGGCAGGTTTTATGTTAGCGGAAAGCATATCACATGGTCTAGTTCTACGTAAGGTAAGACTATATAATCTTTCAAAGAATTTGTCAAGAAATATACATTTATGAAGCAACTACCTATAATGAAAAATCAAAATGTTGCATAGTTCATATACATATACAGGAATATAATGTGCATGAAATTGTCTATTAGATGTGACTGAGATTGGAAAATTATTTTAACTGCTTTTGTATAAGACCAAAATAAAAAATTGGCCTTTGAGGGAAAATTTGCTCATATTTGTTTTGTTTTTTTATTTTTTTACAGGTTCCTGTGTTACAGTATCTCTATTACTTAGCTAAAGTTGGTATTGCCATGTCTCCTCTTAGTAATAATTCTCTCTTCCTTAATTATCATCGGAATCCATTACCAGAATATTTTGCTAGAGGGTTAAATGTTTCACTATCTACTGATGATCCCATGCAGTTTCATTTTACAAAGGTAAGATGATGATTCCTAATTCTGAGAGTGAATAAAGGAAAAACTAGTTGAACATGGTTCTTTATTTCTTTCAGACTTATATATAATCTTTATCTGCTCTATATAAAATCTAAAATATCATCAAATTTAATTAGACTGCTTTCAGAACTTATATGTTGTATTCAACATTATCAGTGGGACGAGGAAATTAAAGAAAAGTATCAATATTGGGTTAATTATCCATTGGTTGAGGTAGTAGCTAGAATGTCTTGTTGCATCCATAACTGCAAGATTGGAAAGGAAATTGTGTCTTCATAAAACACTAATTAGATTACAGCTGTTGCTGTTATCCCATCAAATAATTGTATTACAGTGTTAATGAGTCATTGCGGCCCTTTTCTTTTCTCATGTTAATTATAACCAAATTTTAGTTATATTATTTCAAAGAAATCGGTTAATAATCAAAAATAAGTTGACATATCAAGAAAATTAATTAATTTGGAAAAGTCTAGAAATATGCAAAAAATATGATCATTTGAATTGAATCTGGTATTTTTATAGCATTCAAATAATATTTGAATAGTATTAGTAAAATTAGTGCTCAGTGTGACCACATTTTCTTGAAGTATAAGTATGTCTAGACCTTACCCATTAAATATAAACTAAACCCCATACTGTCATGGTTTTATTGCAGGAACCGTTAATGGAAGAATATAGTATAGCTGTACAGGTATGGAAGCTAAGTTCTTGTGATATGTGTGAAATAGCCGCGAATAGTGTTCTACAGAGTGGATTTCCACATGAGGTAAAACTTTGTATTTAACATATATACATAAAATGAAATGAATTGAAATGGGAAATAACGTCCTACTGTTCTGCTCCTAACCTTGCCTAATGAAGACAGGTATACGACATACAGTGTGGGATGAGGGAAATTTTGCCCGTACAGCAGTGCTACGGCCTACTCTTATATCTAATTGCAACTGCCAATGGATCTTTTATGTGCATGCCAATGTGTACACAGAACCTCAGTTTTTCGTCCCATCAGAACGACTAGACTGGACTGTCAGTCTATCTTTAAATTAACTGTATTTTTTACATTGTTTTTTCTCCTCAGAATGAGAATGATTATTTTTGTCAGTAAAGAATATATTTTACTCAAGAAGTCTGATTACATTACAGGTAAAACAGCATTGGTTGGGTCCAAACTATACTAAAGAAGGTGTAGCAGGAAATGATGTCACAAGAACTAATATTCCTGATGTTCGTGTTGCCTATCGTTATGAAACCTTGATGGAAGAATTACAAAGTATCTGTTTAGGAGCCAAGGCCTTTGATTATGATCACTCAGATGTCAAAAACTAAGTTTCTAGAGAATTTATCCTACTTTAGTTATTGTTATATTTATCTTATGGACTCTATGGAAACACCGTGACAACTAGTATATAGAAGGATATCAGACACTTGTCTAGTTCTTGATATTTGGGCGCACCCTATATGAGTGTGCTTAATTTGTCCATAAAATTTTTGTCATTTATTCTTCGAAATAAGCTAAAATGCAAACACATGCACATGTGGATTAGCTTATTAAAATCTTCTTTAAATGATAAGGTTAACAGTTTGAACAAAGTTAGAAAAGGTAATAAGATATATTGTACACATATATGCATTTATAACAGCTGAATAAATGAATGTGATCTTTAACCTTGGTATGAGGTACATTTACATGCATAGGCAATCATTGATGCATTACAGAGACACGCCCTCTCGGTTATTTTAGGAAAAGGGTTACCGGTAATAATCATATTACCGACCATGGTTATGCTAAAAAAAACGTGTATTTGAAAACTTAGCTCTTGTTTAAAAAGTGCATTTGAAAAATAGATGGTGAGGGTATTAGTCTGGTCATTATTGATACCGGTAAGGTGTACAAATTATTACCTTGATAAACAATTTTTTATATAAGCTAATTTTCATAGCAATATTATTTAATTGCTCTGCATTTAATTCTGAAATTAAAGACACAGAGTTGTGTAAAGTATAGGTTACACCAGTAATTTATTTATATACAATTTAATATAATAAATGAGTTATTTTGCTTATCGACTACCAAAAAGATTATAAAAACAATTGCTTATCAAATTTTAAAATAAAAACCAGTCTTGGAGTAATAAAGTCTAATCTAGCCAAAAACGTTTTAAAACAAAGTTAAATATGTACTTAAAGATACATTATGGGAGATTAGATAAAGAGTTGGCAGTTCTCACTATGATAGTTAAAAACTAGATAATGTAAAGGTATTTTGCTGGAAATTGCAGTCAATGTGATCCACTATGTAAAGAGATTTAAGTGGTTGAAATTTCCACTTAGCCTCTATCTACAATAAAAAGCGTATTTTGACTATCAATGAGTGTTAAGCAACATATTGGATTCTAATCCAGTCAATTTCGCAGGCTGTCGTTGACATCGAGAATTGATTATGGTATGGATAAGTTAATTAATGTCTAATTAATAATTTAGATAAAAGTTCAGACCTAAAGAAAGACTTGTAATAAGCAGATTTAGCTCTTGCATAATGCATGTTTAAAAACTTATGGATATAAACTCGATTGAAATGTAATAAAATATTAATAGACCCATGCTTCCATTATCATAAAACCTAAGATCAAAATATGTTCTTCTCATTGAAATGTTTTAAAGATTTGTTATTATTTCAATATTTAAAATATTTTGTTTGTTTTTCTTCAGCAATATTTGTTTCTGTATGCCTAGAATAGATCTATATTTCCTCCTTGTCTTGTATATGTGGCATTTGAACAAATCGATTTTTTCTATTTTAAACATTTGTCAGTATGTAATGTATGATTTTGGTTGTCATGAAATTGTTGGATAATTTTTTTCCCAGAATATTTTAAGAGTTTAATTACATACCTTTGTTATTAATAGTGTGCTATATTTGTGTATATTTACTGAAATTTGTTTTATTGTAAGTTGAATTATATATAATACCCTGTGTTTTCAACTTGATCATACATTCAGTTACATGGTTATTTTACAATAATTTTATGGTTGGTGCAGAGGAGGTGGAAGAAAAAAGAATTGAGATTGCCTTATTAAAAATAATACTTATCTGCCAAATATATAGAATGTTTTTTGAAAATTATTTTTAATGTGTGTTCAATTGTATGTATTTTATACACGCATAATTCATAAAAATTAATTGCAATGGAATCTTGCTGGTTATTTTTAGTTTACCAAAATGATTAGTTAATTTTATTTGTTAACAATTTTATTATTATATCTGTTGTGTGTTTACTGAACACAGTGTGAATCTTGATTTTATCAAATATATGAAACTGGTAGTTTAATACAGACCAACATCATTGATAATTTTGACTATTTACAGTTTTGACAAAAGCTGAACTGAATCTTCAGGACTTCAACTTGACAATTTAGATTTAGTGCACTGTAGAACAATAGAATATTAATGATCTCAGTTTTAGAAATCCCCAACATCTTCCAGAATATTGGACACTAGTTATAATAGTAGCCAACAGATCAACAACACCATTTATATACTAAATAATGTAAATCCTTTATTGTGATAATTGTTTGTATTTAGGGACATAATGTTGTGGTAAAAAGTTGAGAGTTTATTAATGTACCCTTAAATTGATAATGTAGAAGGGGATTGTATGTAAACAAATATCTGGCCATAATATTGGCATTTATAATACCAATATTACATTTTTCAAACGAATTATTGGTTAGTATGTTAATTTCCTGCCTTATTCCTTTTGCTAAATATATGATTATTACAATCTTACAGATTTACTGTAGAAAACCATATTCTTTTAAAGAGATATGAATTTTCTAGTATAAAACTGCCTAATAGAGCTACTTACTCTGATAATAAGCCTTAATGTACGGAAATAAATATAGTGACATTAATGTATATTAAACCTAGCTATTTAAGAATTAATATTATACATATATGTTTGTTGTCTTTTCATCATTTATATGGAAGCTTTTTTTTTTTAATTAAAACTAAATTTTGAGATGTTCACAATGGTTATAAAACATTATACATCTACGTGATTATTTTGGTAAAGAATTTAACTAAAACTAAACTTGTCATGGAAACACTTATACATTAATTACAATATCTAGTAGATTAACATGTATTGTGGTTCTCTTTTCTTTTCAAAAATTGTAAAGAAAATGAATTATTAATATCTGTTAAAAAGTCGCCATGTTGTATAGAAAAACCTTTCAGCTGTGCCTAATTTCCTGTTTTTCTTTTTAATTTGCTCATAACCTTTGTGTACACAGACAGATGTTGATAAAACTATCAGAATAGGCACCAAGATTTTACCCCGTTTCAGAGTTTTACACCTTTTTAGTAAATTGAATTTTGTCATGTAACTTCTAAAAAAGCTGGGACAAATATCAAAATTCTAATCTCATCGATCAATTATTAATAGTGAATGGTTTCCAAAAATATAATGATATTGATAATTGGATAAGAATGACGCAATAGATTGGGTGAATTTTAAGTTGAAGAGATTAAAGAGTTGATCAATACATTGACCAAACATTTTTAAACGCAAAATTAAAGAAATTGCACAGAACCTTTATTTACAAACCGGTTTTGATAAAAACGTTCAGAATAAGCACCAAATGAACTGATTATTCATTTGGCATCAATATTTTACTTCATTTCAAAGTTCGACCCTTTTTGGAGAAAAATTAAAGTTTAAGCTACTTTAAAGAAAAAATGGGACCAAATATCAAAATTCTCCTCTCAACAATCAATGACTTATAGGGATTGGTTTTCAAAAATATAAAGATATTAAAAATCAGATAAGGATTTTAGGATGAGATAGACCTATGCTTTCAAAATAATGGTACTTCAAATGAGTTTTAACTTAACGAAATTACTCTAAGTAAGGCAAAATTAAAGAAATTGAGATTCTGACATCGTTTTCAGAAGAGAGATTATAGGAAAAATTTTGTTGATATTTTTGGCTTAAACCACTAATTTCAGAATTTTCACTGTTTTCATTATTAAGCTTAAATTAGGTTATACACATGTGTAGAAAAGACAATATTTTATTGAAAAAATTTTTGAATTACTATTGCCTATCAATTGGTGAAAACTGAATTAATATTGATTGAAAAATATGAAAGTTTCCTTTGATGTCAAATATTAGTTATTCATTAGGCTTTTGAACTAGATACCTTTCAGATAGTATAGAGTTCAATTCTGTAGAATATTTTTTAAAAAGAGTTAAAAATAATTATTATAAAAATTAATTAGTAAAAGACTTACATAACAGGTTTAGGATTGATGTACAGTGTTTAAGACGTTTATGAAGAGTTTTTAGTACATACACAAATTTTATGTAAGGTTAACAATATTTGAAAAGAGATTTAAAATCAGATCCTGTTTCTATAAAAACTCACAGAATGAAGTACACACAAAAATAGTAAAACAACATTTGAGAATCTTAAATTTGAGCACAAATCTATTCCAAGATATAACAATTAAATTTACTTAAGCTATGCGACTTTTCAGGGGTATAATGGCAATGAATAGATAAGCCCTACCATAATAATACACACACAGAACACAATTCTATGGAATGCAATTATTTTCCACAGATAATTAATAGGTTGCCCCAAATTTGTTTTGCTTAAATTCTTTTTCAAGTGTTCATAAATATTACTGTATAAACCCTGGAATTTTGTAAATTGGTACTGTGATGGTTTATTTACTCTATGTAAATATATATAGTTCTTTGTTAAAGTTTTTAAAATATTAAATTTTAAAAATGTGATATTACAGAAATTTTTATTATATATTAAAAGTAAATCTATATTTGTTGTCAATAATTGTTATTGAATGTTTGTATGTGTTGATATTTAGTTAATTAATGAACAATATTGCTAGTACATATTTGTGTTGAGTTAATCACATGACTGAGAAATAAAAGGATTGCAATTAAGAAATGGAAAATATAATTTTTATTAACCATTTAGCACCCGATTGAAACTTCGGCTCCAAACTAGTGACCAAACAGCTTGAGTCATGTGAATAGCTTTAAACTAATTAAAAAATTGTTGACAAATAAGCTTGTCAAGACTGAAAAAAACTGTGTCCATATAGAGAGAGCCAGCGTTTAGGTGTGGTTTACTGGTCGAGCGCTAGACATTAAGTAATATATTGATACTGCACGAGGCGTTAGCCGAGTTTTGTTTCAATACATTACGCAATGTTATTAGCTCGAGACTACTAAACAACTTAAAAGCATGTGCTTTTCAATGAAATACGCCACACGAGTCCAATATTTCATTTAGTATATATAATGTACGATTGGAAAGTTGCACGTACGTTATTGGAAATAATGGTACGCCAGCATCAAGGAGAGGGGTTTTACATAGGCTAAGCCTGTTCCCCAATCCCATTCAGTCAACCTGAATAAAATATTGTTTAAAAAAAAAAAACCCATCAAGGATGAGGTCATATCTGTATTTTAATTACAACTCACTATATCCAACATTTAAGGCGTTTCTACGAGAAAACAAATCGGTTTCGATTACCTATCTCGGTTTGTACATGACGTAGGTCTCGGGTTTGGTATTCGAAACGCAACGAGTTGCCTCGCAAGATGGCTGAAGACAGAAGAATTGGGGAAAATGTTTTAAAAAATCAATTTTCTTTATTCTGGTCTTTGGGAAAACACCCAAAAATAAAAACGATAAATGTACCAGTTGACTGTTCCCAATTGCCACAAATTCGTATTAGAAATGTCCATGATATACATATTTTAACATGAAATTCGGAAGAAAATGAACTAACGTCAGGCACGTCGTGTCGCTTGTTGTGGACACCATCTTGGAAATCGAATCGCCAATCCGCCAGGCGAGCAAGTTGGACGATTTGCATAATCGATTTGGCAAATCGTCGTGGTAAATACGAAAATTAGGTGAAACCGATTAGGCTAATTTTTGCCGTAAATGTGTTTTAAAAGGATTTGCAAGTCGATTAGCCATAATCGGTTTCTCGTAAAAACGCCTTTAACAACCATAGCCAAGTAGCCTACATGATTAGCAAGGAAGCCGATTTCAGCGTTATAATTTGAATAACAATTGAATTCAAATTGAAATAACATATTATATCAAATCATTACAAACACTTCATTGTGGCTAATATCCACGATTTGTAGCAAAATACTTCCCTGGCATAAAATCATGAAGTCAAACTACTCAAGAGTTCTAGGTTATAGTAATTATACTGTGGGACACTGACAAATATCAAGACGTTCAACTTGGTCGTTGCCTACTTAAATTTGAATAATTTTAAGCTAGTTATAAAAAAAAAGTGTGTTATATGATATGTAACTGGGTGTTATTTTGATTCCTTGCTAAATATACTATTCAAAAAAAGTAGGGGGTATTTGATTTTGGGGGCATAATATTAAAATATGCAAATGACTACGAAAAAAAGTCACTATAGAACCTAACAGAAGAAACATTTCCAGTTACATGTGACGCCCAAACGCACCAATAGCTACCGCATGGAATGCAGGTGATGCTTGGGATCATCACGGGGGTCCAACCCAAGATTTGCACGACTCTGACTTTGAATGTTACAGTCATTGTGGCATTGAATTCCAGGATGGAAACATCAGTTTAATTCTTTTAGTGACCAGAAAACGAATTTTGATATGCGTCGGCTTACCCAAAATGAAAGGTAACGTGCCCTTGGCATGCTACAGATCGGCACAACACAGGCAGTTGTGGCGCGGACGATGAATGTTTCTCAGTCTGTCATAAGCAGGCTATGGTCCAGATACCGTGATACACAATCTGTACAGGACAGACCACGCTCAGGTCGACCAAGGGCGACAACTCAAGCCCAGGATCGATTTATCCGTACCTTGGCCTTGAGAAATCGTGTCATCACAGCAAATCAGATCAGCGCTCGTCTTCAAACAGACACTGGTGTGAGAGTGAGTGGCCAGACGATTCGGAATCGACTGCATAGGGGTCACCTTCGCGCCTGACGTCCTCGCGTGATCCCTTGTTTGATAGATCATCACATTCAGGCAAGACAAGACGTCGTTGGTGTAAGTATCGTCAACACTGGGATAATCGACGCTGGAGCAATGTGATGTTTTCAGATGAGTCAAGGTTCACTGTTGATTTTTTGGACAGACGTAGGAGGGTGTGGCGTCGCCGAAACGAGCGCTTCCAAGACGTTAACGACATCAGACATGATCGATTTGGGGGTGGTTCTGTTATGGTGTGGGGAGGCATCACTGTTGCTGGAAGAACGGCTTTACATGTTGTTGCAGGGCGTGTTACAGGCCAGTACTACCGGGACAACATTTTGGCAGTCCATGTTGTGCCGTTCGCACGACGTCATGGCCGCCGTTTCATCTTCCAGGATGACAACGCAAGATGTCACAGGGCAAGGATCGTTACAGGTTACCTCCAACAACAGAACATCACCACATTACCTTGGTCAGCACTGAGTCCCGACCTCTCCCCCATCGAGCATGTCTGGGACATGCTTGGACAGTATGGCGGTATATTAGTGCCAAAATTCTAACATGCTCAGGGGCGGATCCAGGATTTTCAGAAAGGGGGGGCGTGCTAAACCAAGTTAGGAGTGCGAAGCCCGGCCCGTGATTTTTGAGTGGACAAAAATGCCCACAAGGACTAATTTCATACTAGTACTGTAAATTACGATTTCCAACCTAAACTGTTTTTGTTCTCCTTTCCCGCGAGAATATATGGAGCTAAAAATTGTTCGCCACCGTAAAAAAATAGAGGGGGCGTGCGCCGGGTGCGCCCCCCTCTGTATCCGCGCCTGATGCTATCGTCTAATTTCTAACCTCCATTCATGTAACTTCTAACGTCCATTCACGTAATTTCTAATTTAAGACAATGTATAATTCAACTTCTTTATTTGTTCAGTGTAAATATCAATTCTATTTCATCTTATTTCAATGTCTACTTCATTGTGGTATTACATGTTAAGCATGAACGGCAAACAAATTTAGAATTTTGATACTTCTACCTAGCAACCATCATGATGACATCGTTTGGTGTCGCCACTGTGTGCTCAATTGGGTGATTGCGCACCTGATCGGGACCATTATTTGGTCGACCCATTCTTCGTTTGGTTGAAGGTTGGAAGGCGTGCTGAGTGAGAGAGAGGTCACTTAGTATTAAACTCAGTATCTGTGTAGGCCTATCCATAACATTTATACCCTGTGTTAATATAGACCAACTGCATATAAATATTAATTATTGGCTCAACCGTAAAAAAAATAAAATAAAATTCTCCAAATCCCGTTTAGCTTATATTTGAAATAGAAAATGAAATGAAATGAAAGAGGGTTTAACGCCCTACTGTTCTGTTCCGAACCGGGCTAATGGAGACGAACATACGCCATACAGTGTGCTTTAGGGAAATATTGCCCAGAGAGCGGATCTACGATCTGGACTTATATCGAAGTCTAACGGTCACGGGATCTTTTACGTGCACGCCAACATGTACATGGAACCTCGGGTTTTCATCCCATCGGAACGATAAGACACTAATACGGGGGAACCACGCCAGAAAATCTGGATGAACTTTTTTCGACCAATGCAAGGATCGAACTCCCGACCCACAGCCTAGCGAGCCTGCGTCTTACCCACTTAGCCACGGTATTCGAAATAATATTTGCAAACCATACATTTATATCACGTTCAATGTTGTTTAGAGGGTAGGATGGCCGAATGGTTAGCACGTGCACGCTGTAACATAAGGTCTGTCATTAAATAAACTGGCGTGGTTTCGATTTCCCGTTTTTACGTGACATGGAGCAGAGCCGCCTTTCCAACCTCGTGGGTTTTCTCCGGGTCCTCCGGTTTCCTCCCACTGCTAAACACTCCTACGCGCAAGCGAATTATTGAAATACAATTGAACGGTGTTAATACCGAAATTACCTGGTTGGTGTCGAGTGGATGTTAAACCCCATGTCCCCATCTCTCTCCCCCGATGTTGTTTTCAATTTTAACACTCAGGCAAGCCACTCAATCTGACGAAGAGCGAGTCGTTTGTATCAATAGAATGGTCCCGATCAGGTGCTCAATCGCCAAACTGAGCACACGGTGGCGACACCAAACGATGTCATAATGATTGTTGCTAGGTAGAAGTATCAAAATTCTAAATTTGTTTGCCGTTCATGCTCAACATGTAATACCACAATGAAGTTGACATTTTTCGCCCCAATATTAGAAATAAGATGAAATAGAATTGATATTTACACTGAACAAATAAAGAAGTTGAATTATACATTGTCTTAGAAATTACATGAATGGAAGTTAGAAGTTACATGAATGGAGGTTAGAAATTACATGAATAGAAGTAAGAAATTAGACGAAAGCATGTTAGAATTTTGGCACTAATATGCCGCCATAGGACAGAGGTTACGTCAACGTCAACAACGTCCTGCCAATGTCCAAGAACTTGCTGCTGCGTTGCAACAGGAATGGGACAATCTGGACCAAAATGACCTTAGACGTCTCATTAGGAGTATGCCACGTCGGATCAATGCTTGTTTGGCAAACAGAGGAGGATTTACCCGTTACTGACTTTGTTGTGATGCTGTGGTAACTTTGCTGTTTGACCCCGGGTATCATTTTACCCTTAGCCTATAATGGTCAGTCTGTGCCTTACTTAGTCTAACGATCATTTGGAATAAATCGATGAATGTGAACTTCATTTCATTTTGTCATTTGTTTCTTCGTCAGTTTCATTAGGTGACTTTAATAACACTTAAAAATCAAATATCCCCTACTTTTTTTGAATAGTATATTTGGAATATGTAATTTATTCGTTGGATCTCAAGATGGTAGGGTATAGTCTATATTTTTTATAGACAAAAACACCAACCATAGTCGATATTGTCTACTGGTCTTTAGGCTATATTGATTTGTAATGAAATGCATGATACATTGGGCACCATGCAGAGGATTGTATGTACTATTTGTAGGGCCTGTGGACTGAGGTAACTTTGACAGTTTGGAAAAAAAGACTGCGACACAAATATTTATATTTCATAAATAAATAAAAACTTACGTGTGAAGAAAATGCATTTTAGCTTACTTATGTCTTCTGTTTGATTGGCATTAAGCAACTGAACATACAAGTATTTACACAAGGTACAATTTTTTCCCCGCCTTTCGATGAAAGCAGGGGATTTTAAAATGGGTTCTTCCGTCTATCTGTGCGTCTCTTTTTTGGGGAAACAATAACTCTTCTTCTACATTAGCTGGAATGTTCAAACTTGAAGATGATCATTTTCTGCCTAGGGTAATTTCATAAGTTGATGCTTTGGGGAACGATAACTTTAGTTTTAATAAAATGAGAGTGATCAAACTTGGTGTATAGTTTCATTACATCAATACATAATACAAGAAGTAAAATGTAGCCATTGCGCATGTAACTCACTATATATAAACATCCGAGGCGAGAGTTGCCGTTAAGTTAGAGCGACGAAAAATCCGCCTGAAAAGACGCTTATTATTACGGCGGCCTTTCCGTCGCATGGCTTAACGGCGACTCTCGTGTTGTGAAAGTCGCGGGTCGCCGTTAAGCCAGTACGACGAAAAAGTCGCCAATAGTCGCCCCTTCGTCGTGATTTAGATCGTCGCGTTGTATCTAGAAACACGACGATCTAAATGGATGCTTTCAGCCACCATATACAGCCGACTCCCTAATGTCTAACACCAATCGGCTCCTGTTGTTCTGATACCCGTGGAGGTCGAATCCGTGGATCTTTTCCTAACCCTAGCGAAAAGCGTTTCCTATGTTTTGCCCTGACCTCGCCATTTTCACCGCGACAACAAACGTTTGAGTATTCAGCACACATCGATCGATTTACTTCATACTTAGAGGATAAATCTCCGTCCTGAATGGCGAGGCCATTCTAGTATATAGTTCTAGTATGAATGGCCGTCATATCCAAATTTTAGTTTATTGTTTTCTAGTAACTCTAGTAACGTAATAATTGTATCGGCTCTGGCCCCGAGTTCACAAAGCATTCTCAATTTGCTCAAAATTGTTCGCCTTTTTGTAACTAAAATATAGCCCCATATAAAACTTTTGTTGTTTTAATTTTGCAGAGACTATATGCAAAATTTTATGTTTGTGGATCAAAGATATTTCTCATGAACAGTGATTGAAAGTTGAGTAAATTCTCAACTTAAATCTGAGAATGCTTTGTGAACACGAGGCCTGCTCTCTACAACGAGATCGATGGGGACAAACCTACCAATTGAGCAGATACATTTTGATAAAATTCTTCAGCCATTGTTTTTTCCAGAGAGAGAGAGAGAGAGAGAGAGAGATGGGGTTTAACGTCCACTCGACACAACTAGGTCATTTCGGGACTAACATATGGTTTAATTTTATTTCAATAATTCGCTTGCGCGTAGGGGTCTTTAGCAGTGGGAGGAAACCGAAGTGCCCGGAGGAAACCCACGAGGTTGAGAAGGCGCCCCTATCCCCATGCCACATACGCTCACACCAGGGCTCGAAACCACAGCCGCAAGCCAGAGGTGCCCGGCCAGCTAGAGGTCGAAGCGCGGCACTCTAGACCACTAGGCCATCCCAACCCCCTTTTCCCGAGAGAGGTAGACAGAGAAAGTTACTTACTTGACTGTAGAATCAGGGTCGAGATCCTGGTCACGCCACCCAAAAAGAATAGGTCCCTGATCATATGCTGGGTCTGGGTAGGACTTTACGCTGCGATCAATGAACTCGTGAACACCCTGTTTTATAACTACACAGGAAACTACAAGATGGTACATTATAAATTACATGTAAGTTCTCTTTCTCTTAGTGCCTGGTCTGCGGCGAGAGCCATTTTGTCCTCCGAGTCATGTCTCCCCTGCGAACCTCGAGTTATGTCTCTAAAACTTAAACACCGCACTGTCCTGGATTCGTGTATTGACCCTCGGGAAATTGACCAGTGACTTTTTTTGGCGCCAGTACATGTCTAACTCTCTCGCGGGTCTATCGCACTGCTATTGTGGGGTTGACTTCTGGCCACATGTACACGTTAATTCATTTGTGATTTAATGTAGATGCATTACCTCTGTGATTTACCGAGTTCTGATTGTATAATTACCCGGGACGAGATTTACCAATTTTTGACGTATTTGTCAATGGTGGGATACTATTTTTTATAGGATAATGGATAATATATAGTACGGCCACGGTAAGGTGAATATCGTGATTTAGACATCTGTAGGCCTAACTCAAAATTTGTTCGGGCATTTCAGGATCAGACCTCATAACATTCACTGAGCCCTTACCCCTATGGCGAGCACAGCACCCTTTCGACCCTTCCACGGCAACGTTCACCGTGGACCATTGTACATCGGCGCCCACAGAAGTCCCATTGGCGTCCCCAGAAGCCTTTGCCCCCTACCAATTTTGGGCTAGCTACGGTCCTGGTATAGACATAGTTAATCGTAAACATTATTCTATTTAATTGGACTAATCCGTGCACGAGATGACTGGAGGATTATTATACCCTACCTTCCAGAAATGGATACTGACATGATTGTCGGTAAGTTAGTTTAAGATAGTACCTGTAGTAGAATAATGCAAGCTACTTCATTACCCTTCGTCACACATCATGTAGGTAAAAAACACCTTTCTTAGAACTAAAATAACCCTACAGTATAATAGTGTCGGACAGGGTTATGTCCGGAACAATTGTGCAGTTTACAAGAGATGTGTCGTGGAACGAATCAAATTGACGCCAATGCTTTAAAAACAAAATGAAATCCTCCAGCCCTCGTCATAGCAGCCTGTTATGTAAAAACAAGTGACTTGCGATATGAACCAGTTGGGATTTTTTAAAAGTGATTTGACAATAAGACTTTTTCGATTTTCGTTTCAGCGATTTAATATTTCGTTTTAACGAATTAGTATTCTTCTGCAATGAATTCAATGAATTAATATTTTGTTGCAACGAACTCAACGAATTAAGATTTCGTTATATTTATACTCTACATTGTATGATTTAACGTGCAAAAATGTTTACAGTGAATTTTTGTGGTTTTGACAGCTCAGTCATTTCGCGTAATTTTCGAATATTGCCTGGCGCCCACATGCATTACACGCAATGACTGATATGTTCAGTCATTACATGAAATGACTGATTACACTAATGGACTGTAATATATACTATAGCTCAAATGGCAAACACATACATATATTATAAATATAATAAAATTGATGACAATTTTACAGTATATATAGTAGTTAATAATTATACATATACAAGCATAGTAAGATTATTTTTTTTAATAATAAGCAATAGTAGAGAGACAATCGAAAATTATACATAAATTAGACGATAAAATTCTATTTAATCGAGATTAAAATCTGATTGACATATAGAATTATACTTATAATATTAGTTTTAACATCAAGACTGTAGGTTGTGGAGCCGAATAAGCGACAGTGTAGGGGACTATATATTTTTGGAATCATGTTGTAGTTTGTACTGTTAAAATAAAGACGAAAAATCCATAGTCACCGTTATCAAAAGATCTTTGATCCTATAGGGGCTTGTATGTGTTTCTGTATTTTAGTTTTAGACAGATATAAATCAATATTAATACGAACAGCACCAATGCGAACCTGTAAATATATAAACATTTAATGTAAATGAAATGAAATGGGGTTTAACGTCTCGCTGTTCTGCTCCTAAACTGGGCTACTGCATTAGACAGGTGTACGCCATGAGTGTGCTGTGAGGGAAATTTTACCCGCACAGCGGCGCTACGCCCTACTCTAATATCGAATTCCAGCTGCCAATATTTTATAACCTCACAAAAAATGCCAAGAGAAATAAAAATATGGCAGTGAAAAAGTCTGATTCACAAAATTGAAATTAACTATGTTGGTATATACTATGAATTTCTGTATAAGTTGTCGGTTCATTATGAACTCTGATTGGAGCCACTGTGTTTGGTTTGGATTTATGTGAGTTTTGGACTGGTGCGGTATCACGGTACAAGTACAGGGCCGTATGTAGGATTTTAAAAGTGGGGGTGCGGCAGAGTGGTCATAGCTTCCCCGTCACTGATTATGAAAGTTTGGATCTGGGCAAACGAACCCATTGGCCTGTGGGCGCCCTTAAAACCGACCGACTGATCAATGCCTTATGAGCATCACTGTGTGATTATAATCAAGTGTTTTATTCAATAATTGTCAACATTTTATTTTGGGTTGGAAGTGCAATGTACCCCCTGCACGCCGCTAGATACGGCCCTGTACAAGTAATAACTTTCCCGAAAAATATTCAGAAAAAGATTAATTCATACGACAGTTTTGGTAACTTTCGTTATTCATATCCACTTTATTGTGAAATAAAATTCTTCATGGACCAGGATGTGCTACAGTGACAAGAAATCCTCGTCAACACAACCATTGTTCTTATTCAGTCAATCAAAACCGTGCGCGTAGGAGTCTTTAGCAGTGGGAGGACCCGGAGAAAATCCACGAGGTTGGACAGGCGACATACAACCATATTCCTGAAGCAATGGCCCGAGAAATCTCTCTCTGGCCATTGCTGGATTGACTTCTGATTCTTGAACTTTTGCGGGAGTGTGTCTATTCTCCCCGTTCAATGAAAGCTATCACTTAAGTACAGCAACATGACAGTCCTTCGTTTAATCTGAGTCTTCCCTAAAACTTTGGACAGTGATTTAAGGTATTAAAACGGTGAAAGTTTGTTCGTTTCCAAAGAGTATTGTTTACATTTCATTCAACTTGATAGCCTCGTTTGTCACACAATTAGTTTTACATGCAGTATTCTCCTATGCACGGGTTAATTAGGCATAATAAAAGCGTGAGCCATGACGTAACGTTATGTAAACATATTTGGTCCAATACTGGCACTCGTTTTAAATGTAAAGCGTTTGTATGGTAGGTAATGATTGGTTGGTAGTCGGACTACTGACCAATCAAAATTTAACACAACAATATCCACTCATAATAGCAGTGTGTAGTGAGATTACCTATAATCAAACGAAACGCTGCGCGGAGTATGCATACAACCGGTGATTCGAAACCACGCCAGTTCACTCAATGACAGGTTTTATGATACAGCACGCACGTGCTAACTATTAGGACACCCCCCCCCCCTTCCCTGACCGTAAGTGTCCCAACAAAAAGTGTAAACGAGAAAAATTCTGAAAAATTTAATTTATTCATATTGAATACCAGATCTGTCCGAAATAAAACCGAGGAACTCAATGAATATGTTGTTGATAATGATGTGGATTTATTTATTGCAACTCAGTCGTGGATTCGCAGTCAAGACACAGTTATCATCAACAAATTAATTCCTACCAACTATGACTCTCTATTTGAAAATAGAAAACCTTCTAAAGTAGGCGGAAATGCCTATCTCTTCAAAAAATCTGTAAAAGTTTCCCGAGTATATACATGTAAGTACAAAAAACTTATTTTCAACTTTTGAAATACTACAATTAAACGTACCCCTTGGTCAGAATCATTTTAAATAATGTCAGTATATCGCCCTCCTGCCACACGCGTTGTGGATTTCCTGACAGAATTTGCTCAACTACTCAATAATCTGAATTCTGGACGTGGACATTTACTAATTTTTGGATATTTCAGTCTTCATGTTGATAAAGTCAATGATTCGAACAATGAGAAATTGTTACTGTTGTTAGACACATTTAGTTTTAAACAGCACGTGGATGTGCCAACCCATAGACATAATCATAATAATATCATATTCTTAATCTCGTGATAACTAGCGAACATGATTCCAATTATTCAATCACGTGACGTAGATGATCATTAGATATCTGATCACTACCGTTTATTCCGCGATCTTTCGTTTCCTAAATCTGGACCAATA